>OU015754.1:10253696-10268484 GCA_907169655.1 Acomys percivali | reverse complement strand
AGAAAGAAAGAAGCCAGAAGCTTTGTGCTGCTTTCAATCCAAATGACTAGATATTGGTTTTAAAAACAAAGTTGTTCTGTTTATTTAAGCTACTAGAGATGGAACCCAGGGCCTCAGCATGCTAGGTAAGTTCTCTACCACTGAGGCACACCCCAGCCCCTCACTGGGGGATTCTAGGCAGGGGCTCTACCACTGAGCCACACCCCAGCCCCTCACTGGGGGATTCTAGGCAGGTGCTCTACCACTGAGCCACACCCCAGCCCCTCACTGGGGGATTCTAGGCAGGTGCTCTACCACTGAGCTATACGCTCAATTCAAAAGGAAAGTTTTACTGAACATGGCATAGCTAGGTCCAGTTGTTCATACTGTCTACAATGGCTGGGTTTTGTTTTTTTGTTGTTGTTGTTGTTGTTCTGCTTTGAGTTTTGTTTGCTTTGTTTTTAAGACTACAATAATGACCTACAGCCCACAAGATCTTCCAAACCAAACCATCATGCTTCATAACTTGCAGAAGACTGAGAAGCAACACCTACTGACATGCCTGACAATTCAACCAAGCTACAGTAAACAATAAAATGTCCAACTACAGGCAGGGCCAGTAACAGCACCCAGTGACTCTCTCCTCACAGCCAATGTTCTCTAAGTCAATTAAAAAAAAAAAAGCTATAGTTTAAAGAAAACAGAAATCAACGTGCTATAACTTGTCTAGCCTAAAAGGCAGCTGATACCTGCATTCTGTAATTGCAATCCCAATAAACAGCAAGACGCTCCTGAGACTGAGGCACAATAAACTATACCACAGAAGAGGGCTGAGGCGGGGGAGCATGCAGGAAGCCAGTCTGAATGTCTTCCGCGAAGACTCATAACAATTGCTATCAGCTCCAGAGCAGACGAGCAGCGGTGCACTGGGGAACGAGCCGAGCGGAGCCGCCCCTCCTCGTGGTGGGAGGACTGTTTGGTTCCACGGAACTGGAGAGGAGTTTGCACGTAATAAAGAATTAATTGCTAATCTTCTACCTCGGCCGCCTCCACAGAGGAGATGGTATTGTGTTGCTGCCTCCAAAGTTAAACGTTTCCTTTCCCAAGTGATGGCTGCCTGCGCTCTACCTGGCAGCTTCCACCTGGCAGCCCCTGCAGCAGAAGCAATTCCAGATCCAGCTGGGAGGCAGGGCAAAGGTGGTGGGCTGAACAAGCCCTCCAGGAGGCCTTGCCAAACCAAGTGCTATGGAGCTTCAGGCCTGGAAGAGATGCCTCACTGGGGCTTCCTGCCACATGTGCATCATGCTATGCTCCAAAATGGTGGCCCCTGGCAGAAGGGAAATATCACAGCATGGGACTGAGCACCCCACAAAGATACAGAGCCAGCTGCCTGGCACCAGATGATTGGCCAGATGGATGGAGATTACCAAGGGCAGAGCCCACGGTACTGCAGGGTCAGCTGAGTAGCCCACCAAGAGACAGGCTTACTTGGCTGACCTGAGCCACAGGTCCCTCCAAGAGCCTCTGGTCCCACGCTGTCAGGCAGAGGCCGTATAGAGCCACAGACAGGTGGAGAAGAGCAGAGCTGCTACCAAGGAGCAGGACAGACTGCAGCTATCACAGCCCCGAGGAGCCTCAGAACCCGCCCAACAAGGACTGTCTTCAACCAAGTGGCCTAGGGGTTCTCTGGCAAGACACCTGTTTCTACTGTAGAACCTGCCTTGACCTCTGTTCCCACCAACAGCATCAAACCAGCAAAGACCAGCAGGCTGGTCCCCAACCTAGTAGGGTGCCCTAGAACCATATGTCAGGTGTACAGTCCACAGTCACAGGTCACCTGGCTCCTTCCAGACTCCTACCTCTAACGACAAGCTACAGAACAGACATTCCAAGGTCCTACCTCCCAGTTTGCACAGGCCACAGGAAGCTAGGGCCTATAAGCATAGATAGATCCACATTGATGGCAGGTCACAGGTCTCCTCCAGTTCACTCCACGGTGTCCCTCCCAGTCCAAGCACACTTTGGCCTGGGGAACACCAGCCTGGAGGGTATGCCTGATCACAACTCCACATGGCGTGAGACTCCTCACTCACAGACAGAGCTGGGGGTGAGCCCAACCACTCATCTACCCAAACAGATCCCTCACTTAAGCAAAGAGCTCTATCAAAATAGTTTCCCTAATGGGGATGTATCTCACTTGGTACAATGCTCGCCTAGCATGCATGATGCTGGTGCCACATAAACTGGGCATACATAGCAGTGGTGGCGAGGCAGAGGCAGAAAAATCAGGAGTTAAATGTCATCCCTAGCTACAGTTTAAGATTAGCCTGAGCTACATAAGACTCTATCTCAAAAAACAAAAACCAGGGCCAGAAAGATGGCTCGGGACATCAAGGGACCTGCTACCAAGCCTGCCTATCTGAGTCTAATACCTGGAACCCCACATGGTGGAAAGAAATAACCGGCATCCACAAACTACCCTCTAACCTCCACACCGCATCATGGCATGTGTGCACATACATATATATGTACTAAATAAATAAATACAATAAAAACTGTTTTTTTAAGACAAGAACAAAATAAGCAAAAACAAAAACCAATTCAGAGATTTCACTGGCTCCAAACAGAAAAACTTAACTATCAGAAAGAGCACAGTGCACTTTCCAGGACCACTCCCAGGTGTGTGATCCCAGGATCTTCCTCACACTCGTGTCTAGATGAAGAAGCACCATGCGGAACATTTGTCATGTGCTCCACTGGTGCCATTCAACAAGTGTTGCCAACCATGACCTCTGAAAACACCATACTTCAGCCAAAGCCGGGCTCCCAGGACATCCTGACAGCTGTCACTGTGTCCCATGTCAAGCTGTGTGTGTTCTGTAGAAATGGAAGGATGCCTGCAGCTTAGGGCCTGGCACTCTGTGTCCCAATGAGTGTGGCATGTATAATAGCGACGGTGACAGCACCTCATGCTTCATTTCAGAATCCTCACCTCCCACCACCCAGGCAACACTTGGTCCAAACAAAGGCAGGAGGCAGCCTGCTGGAGCCTAGGGATGCAGGCCAGGGTCAAGTTGGGAAGACACATGGGCAGCAGGAGCTGGGATGCTACTCTTGAAACCTGCCTACGAGCCCATCTTCTCCACAGCCGAGCAGGCTCTTGAATAGAAGAGCACACACCAATGCAAACCTGGGCAGCAGGACGCAGGCTCTCAGGCCCTGTCCCTGGCAGGCAGCCTGCCCTAGGTGAGCACTGAGGACTTTAAACCATGGCCTCAAAGGCGATGCTCACCTGGGAGATGCCCCAGCCCAAACGCCTCACCATGATGCCAGCAACAGAGCGGAGTGGTTCGGTCTGTCTGGGGCAAGGCATGGCCAGAAGCAGGGCAGCTCTGCTTTAGTGGTGGTCAGATAAGCGCTCAACTATCTATCACAAAGGCAAAGTGGAGAATGGAGGAGCCACGCCGCCGCCTGACTTTTAAGTGGGAATTGCACTCCACTGTTGTGAATGCAAGCCTGCTCTCTCTGCTGCAGCCCCACACAACTCTGCTTGGAGGGCTCCGTGAGCCAGCTCTCTACCAGAGTCCCTGAGTGGGATGAGGGATCACCACCCGCAGGCCAGCTCCATTCTGCAAATAAAAAGCTAGCTTCAGGAAAAGGGGTGCAGGGGCTCTAGAAAACTAATGACCTAGGTTCTGTGGCATTCAACAGCTAGGGTATCCCAAAAACTGATGCCAGACAGCCCAGCACAGGGAGGTCACTCTGAGCAGGGTAACATGAAAAAGACCTGAAGTTTCTGACACCAATGGCAGCAGCTGTAAGGAAGGACAAGGTAACCCATCTGGAGTCACAATCTCACATGTGGGGAGCCCAGGCACTAAATTTTCAGCACAAGCAAAAGAACCCAAGTTCAAGCCCCAGAATCCATGTAAAAAGCAGGTACCTAGCCAGGCACAGTATTACACACCTTTAATCCTAGCACCTGTGAGGGTCAGGCAGGAGGATCTCTGTGAGACTGAAGTCAGCCTGAACTACATAGTGAGTTTCACGACAGCTGGGGCTACATAGAGCAGATATGTCTCAAAAAATAAAAAATAAAAAGAGTAGGGGGTGTAGGGGGTCTAGGGGAACAACAACATAGGTCTGTATCTTGGTACTAGGGAAATGGAGAAAGGAGGATCCTTGGAGCTCATTGGCCAGTCTAACCAGAACAGCACGTTTCAGCTTGAGTGACAGACCCTGTCTTAAAAAATAAGGTTGACACATACTTGAATCATAGGATATAGAAAAGCCAAGCTGGTACCAACTAAAGTTTCCCTCCTACTGGCCAGCTTTCATAGCTCTGGGAGGTGCTGTGCAAGCAAAGCAGTCAATAGTCTTACTCAGCTGTAGAGCTTTCCATCTGTAACAACCGGCCAGCCAACAGTGGTACAAGTGTTAACGGATCAACAAACCACTTTCTGATTGGATTTAAAGCCCATTACATAAGATGGAATTATGCCTAGTCCTGTTAACTAGGTCAAGAACCCATGACTGGGTATATCCTAGACCTCAGAGGAAAATCTACTAGTATCATTCTGCTAAAGGGACCTAGTATTAAGTTGTCCCATAAATACTTATCTTTCTGCCCACAGATTAGTAATACATCTCTTACTCTTCATCAGAGAAGCTTCTGCGTGTGGTAGACAACAATTAATACAGACACTCATAACTGGTTGCTGTGCAGAGAATAAGAGACTATGAACTACTCGGCCTTAATGGAACATCTACATCAAAAGCCATCCCCACAAGGTTCAGGGATCACTGTAAAAGAGAGAGTAGGAAGTTCCTAAGAGCCAGAGGTGGCAGGTAACTGCTGTGAAACAGTGTTCTCCAGGCATGAACTCAGTGATTCTCACTGCATGCACATGACTTACACAAGGGCAAGCTGGGGCGGGTGGGGGGGGTTGTAATCCCAATGTGGATGGAGGAAGGGTTGAGAAGGGAGTCTGTTTTCGCTAGCTACCCATGTTCCAGTCCTACACCTCGGTGCATCCTGCCAATAGTAAGTGGACTCAGGGGGATTTTAAAAAAACACACACACACGAAGTTGGGAGGGGATAGCAGGGAGGAGTTGGAGGAAAATGGGGTGTTTGATCGAAACACATATGCATATATTACATTCTCTAACAATAAAAAAGAAAAGACGGGATGGAGAGGAGGCTCGGCAGTTAAGAGGGCTGACTGCTCTTCCAGAGGACCTAGGTTCAGTTCCCAGCAACTCCAAGATCTGTCTGTAACTCCACCTGTTTGTAATGCCAAGACCTGATGCCCTCACACAGACATACATGCAGACAAACCACCAAAGCACATATAATACAAATAAATAGATTTTTTTTTTTAGGGAAAGAAAAGAAGGTGGAGAGTGATTGAGGATGAGAAAGATACCTGACATCAAACTCTGGCCTCCACATACATGCATACACATATGTATATGCACACACACACAAAAAAAAAAAAAAAAAAAAGAGGGGAGGCAAAACCAACTGTGACACCAGGGATGCTGCTGTAGCCACTGCCACATCATCCCTGGGTACAAATCACACCCACCCAGTGCTTTCAAGGCTTTGGGTGTTGTTGTCTCAACTTTGAAGGAGGCAATGGAGATGAGAGCTATCTACACAGCCTGGAAGAAAGGCCCAAAAGCAACGTGAGGACCAAGGGCCCAATGAGTGTGGGGCACTGCCAGGCCAAGCTGCTCCATGCTAAGCATGCAGGGCTGCCTGTGCGCATGTGCGGTGCCTGCTCCAGAAAGCATTTGTTGGCCATACTCTACACCCCACTGCCTTCAGCCCTGCTCTGGTGCATGACAGGCAGAGGGACGACACCAGCCAACACAGAACCTCTGTCTCCCATCCTTTCCCAATGGGACTAGGAGACCACTCATCTCAAGCAGATGCCTCTTTACAAGGGGCAAAGAAACAGAGGGGCTGCCTCCCCAACCCCACAGGTCAGGATGGCTCTGTGGCCCTGCAGCCCCTGCTTCCTACTGGAAGGTACAAAAGGGCAGTCCCAGGGCCTTGTCAGAGCCATTAGGCAAGCCCAGAGGCAACAGTCATGCCCCACCTCAGACACTCCCCCAGGGTTTACTGAAAGCCTACTGCTCTGAAGACCAGCCCCTCCCTTAGGTCTCAAGTCATCAGACTGATTTGATAGCTAATATAAAACCTTCTCACTCTCCAGGGCAGGAAGCACCAAAGGATTCTGTCAGGGATGAGCCAGTATCTAATGCCTCTGAGACCACTGCTTAGGGGAAGCCCACCACAAGCACATGAGCCAGCAGGGTCCCTCCCTCTCTAGGACATAGGCCACACACAAGCAACTTATGAGTAATAAATCAAGAAAAGGCCACACAGCAAGTACCCAAAGGCCAAACATTTCTCAAATCTCCCTCCTCCACATCTAGGCCTCAAAGAAAAGCAAGCCATGACAGACATCACGTCTTCAAGATACCTGACAGCTTGCTTTCCTTCCAAGCACAGGGGAGCTCTGGGCATCCATCAACAAGACACCCAGGTCATTACAAACCTCGAGCAGAGAAAGCAGGTTAGCAGAAGTGTTTGGCCGGGTTGGCCAATTTGCTCCCCTGCCTTGGAAGGAGTCTACATACTCACTCTCCTCACGGTCCCCCTAATTGGCCTGGCACATCAGGGAAGCTAGTCCCCAGAATGTGTCATCTCATTGGCCTAGAGATGCTTCAGCAAAGTCCAGCTCAGCACTTGCTGGCTTCCAACTCTGACTCCAGGTCAGCAGTCTGAGGTGGGACGCTGCCCACCCTCCCAGGGCCCACACCACATCACTCCTCACTGCCATTCAGCCCGCATACACATGCTGACAGGTATAATGACCACCCAGCAGGGTCTGAAGCAAGGCCAGGCTCTGGCACGAAAGTGACAGGGTCAGGTGCCAAGCAGCAGAGGCATTCAGCCACTGGCAAATTATTCCCTACACAAAATACAGGCCTGACTACAGAGGGGGCCAACACTCACTCTGAGCCTGCTTAATAAGGCTCTCGCTTCCATCTGAATTGCTAAGTATAGTGTTTAAAAAGCCAAGCCAGTGAAGTAGCCTGCTCTCAGCGCTCTGTTGTGACTCGCACTGGATCTCTGCTTGAACCTTCGAAAGCACACTCACCCAATTAAACCATGGGCTCCCATACTCTGACAGAAATGTGTAGAAATCTAGCTTTTCAAAGGGCAATTTGACATCAGCTATCAATTCTAAACACACACATTCTTTTGAACTAAGGGGGAAAATGCCTTTAGGAATATATCCAAATGATGCTAATGCTGTTTATTGTGGGGGAAGCAAAGCAATTGTCCCTCCGCATGGAGAAATCGGTCCATCCGCACCATGCAGAACTGGGCAGTGATTCAAATACTCTATCTGGTACAAGTATACTGTCCAAGATGAATTGACAGGCCACAGAGTGTGGCTCAGTTGGTAGTGCTTATCTAGGACCTTAGGGAGCCACTATTCCTGTGATAAAGACCATGACTGAAACCAAGCTGGGAATGAAAGGGTTTAGCTCCAAGGACAGCTTGTAGTCTATCATCCAGGGAAGTCAAGGAAGACACCAATACCATGAACCTGGAGGTAAGAACTGAATGAAGCAGAGGCCATGGAGGAATGCTGCTTACTGGACTGCTCCTCGTGGCTTGCTCAGCCTGCCTTTTAGGACCACCTGCCCAGGACGCCCCAAGTAAGCTGGGCCGGCCCACATCAAGAAAAGGCATCACAGGCTTGCCCACAGGCCAATCTGGTGGGGGCATTTTCTCAAAAGAGGTTTCCTCTTCCTAGATGACTTTAGCTTGTGTCAAGTTGACATAAAACTGGCCAGCACACCTGACATGCACTAAGTCCTAGGCTCTACTCCCAGCACTGTAAAGAATGGACCTAGTGGTGAACGCCCAAGATCCTAGCACTCAGGATGTGGAAACAGTAAGATCAGGAGCTCAAGGTCAGCTTCACAGTGAGTTAGAGGCCAGCCATGAGTCTCAAACACACAAACCAAACAACAATGGGCAGACATAAAGGCTTTTCTGCACTCTGAGCATCCCTAGCAAACCAACTCAAGGGCCTTCTGGGAGCCTTGCCTTGGCGCCAGTCTGCTGGAACGTGGTGACAACCTAGGATTTGAGAACAGGCATTGGAGTGGGCCAATCATTTGGGTCTGAGGCCTCAACCTGTGGCATTCAACCAGAACTCTGACAGTGTCTGGGCTGGATTGTAGGACGCCCAGCTGGCATCTACTGGAGAACTGCTTGCTGTGCAGGAAAGCACACACACACACACACACACACATCTGGTGTCAGGGTGCGGGACTAAGCAGGCAACTAGGAGCAAAGAGGGAAGGGTCTATTTTCTCCTCCCCCGTCTCCTGCCACATCCCGCCATTATTAGGTCATCCATAATTACTGACAGCTGCGTCTTATGTTTGCAAAGCACAGATCTTGGACATGCTGTGCTAAATTTATCCCTAAGTGCTGCACTACTTTGATGCTACTATACATGTCGTGTCCTTCCCATAGGTCGCCAGGGTGCTCAGAAGTATGCTCTATCTTTGTCCACAGTCTCTAGTTCTAGGACCCTGCTGACCTGGCTAACAGGTCCAAACAGCTTTTTGATACTTTGAAATTCCTACATGACTATGTTGTCTCCGGACAGGTTTTTCCTATCCAGGCTGCACATCCTGGTTTTTGCAGGAGGAGGGAACATATGTGTATGTGCACACATCCATATGCATGTGTGCAGAGGCTGTCAAAATGTCCTACTCTATCACTTTCTGCTTTGTTCTCAGGAGATGGGTTCTCTCATGAATCTGGAGCTTGGCTAACAGCCAACAAGCCCCAGCGATCCTGTCCCTGCCTTACAGTGCTGGGGTTACAGGCACCTATAGCCACGTGAGTGCTATGATCAGAACACAGGCCCAGCAAGCTTACCCACGGAAGCATCCACTCAGTCCAGGGATGACCTGCTCTTTAACCACCTAGTCACACAGGGGAGGACATTCAAGAGGAAGGCAAGGACATGAGGCCTCATCCCAGTGAGGGGCAGCAGCCAGTCCAGCATC
The DNA here is from genome assembly GCA_907169655.1 of Acomys percivali. Classification (NCBI taxonomy): domain Eukaryota; kingdom Metazoa; phylum Chordata; class Mammalia; order Rodentia; family Muridae; genus Acomys; species Acomys percivali. The sequence continues at coordinate 10,259,393 of OU015754.1, read as the reverse complement.
TACAGTGTGAGCAAGCAGCTGAGACTGCATGCCTCCTCCCTAGCCACCAGTATCACATTCAGGCAGTTGTTTCCAGGAGACTTCTTTTGGTTTTGTTTTTTCGAGGCAGGGTTTCTCTGTGTAGCCGTGGCTGTCCTGGACTTCCTTTGTAGAACAGGCTGGCCTCAAACTCTGGATACAAATAGGTACACACTTGCATGTTCCAGCTCATGTGACCACATACACTGAACTCACCAGAGGGAGAGAGAAATGTGCCCCAGCCCACATGACCCCATGCACAGGACATATCACAGGTACCCAGGTCCATCTGCCCTGGCCCCTGTGGCACAATGCATTCCCGGGACACATCAGAGTCTACGTATAGTTCAGCATCTTACTCCTGGTTTACAGTGGCAACCACCTTGGTCAAAGGTGCTTAAATACTCCTCCTAATATCTCTAGGCTCCCCAGACATAAGAAGTATCACACTGCAGACAGCGACACTGTTACACTGAGAGGAACTCACGCAGGCCAAACCACTGCTCAAATCTAGGTGTGCTGGTTAATCTGCATGGCCAGCTTGTCTGGATGTAATATTACCAAGGAGACACACACACCTGGGTGTGACTGTAAAGATGTTCCCATGGAGTTGGTGGTGGTGGTGGTGGTGGTGGTTTTATTTGTTTGTTTGCCCCCTGCCCCCACCAAGACAAGGTTTCTCTGTGTAGCCTTGGCTATCCTGAACTCGCTTTGCAGACCAGGCTGGCCTTGAACCCACAGAGATCCATCTGCTTCATGCACTGTCACCAAGCCTTGCTCTCCCATGGAGTTTTAAGCCAACTCAAAGGTAGGTGGCACTAGTCAGTGCGCTGAGGTGAACAAGGAGGAAGTGAGCTGAGCCCATGCATCTCTCTGCTTCCTGACTGTAGACACAATGTGACCAGCGGTCTCATGCTCCTGCCTCCGCCGTGCCTTCCCACCTTGGTAGACCTCACACTCAAACAGGAGCTAGACCCACCCCGTCTTCAAGTTGCTCTAGCAGGTATTTTGTCATGGCAACTAGGAAAGCACACTGGCGACCAGAGCTACGTCCTCAGAGGATCTGCACCAGACACCAGCAGCACCCAGACCGCAGGGGACAGAGGACTCTGAGCAATGATGGTCACAGATGGGCAGACAGAGTAGAGGCCAAAGGAACAACCTGCCTGCCCATAAGAGGCAGCCAATGGACCCAGACCCCGCACAGCTTGGGTAACAAGATCCCTGATCCTACTGAGGAAGTCCCTGGGGGAGACAGCCGGCCCCAGGACAGGCTGCCAAAGGTGTTCCCAGGCCTCATAGAGAAAGCTGATCATCAAGGGGGCAGTGCCACCTAGTGGTAGCTGCACCTCAGAACCCACAGAGCCACAAGTCAGTTTCCGGCTAAAGACTGGGTCCTTGAAATAGTACACAGTCATGTATGTGTACATGTGAGTGTTCGTGTGCTTGTGCGTGTATGTGTGCTTGGGCATACGCACATACATGTAAGAATATGTGCACAGGTAAATGTCTGAGTTCTGAGGAATCACAGCCCAGCACTGAACCCTACCTGTCGCCCGTCCTTACATTACTTCTGACTCTTTCCTTAATCTCCTCACTCTCAAGCTTCAGTCAGTCACTCCTAGCCCTGCACAAAGAGGTCCCAACAGCCGGGCGTGGTGGCACACACCTTTAATCCCAGCACTAAGGAGGCAGAGGCAGGTAGATTGCTGTGAGTTCGAGACCATCCTGGTCTACAAAGTGAGTCTAGGACAGCCAGGGATACCCACAGAGAAACCCTGTCTCGAAAAAAAAAAAAAAAAGTTCCAACAGCTAACCAAAGCCTGTCTATAAAATAAAGGAGGAGACAGAGAAGAAAGAGGAGAACAGCCTTGGGGCTGAAGAAATGGCTCAGCTGTTAAGAGCGCTCTGTGCTTTTTTTTTTTTTTAAAGAAGACCCAGGTTCAGGTTCTAGCACCCACATGACAGCTCACAACCACCTGTGACTCCAGTTCCTGGAGATCCAACACCCTCTTCTGGCCTCCAAAGGCACCTGCACACTGTGATACACATGCATACACAAATGCAATAAATAAACAAACATTTTTTAAAACACAGAAAATTCAAAATCCTCATCATACCAGGAAGTCAAGAATATCAGTTTTCGGGGCTGGAGAGGTGGCTCAGAGGTTAAGAGCACTGCCTGCTCTTCCAAATGTCCTGAGTTCAATTCCCAGAAACCACATGATGGTTCACACCCATCAACAATGAGATCTTATGCCCTCTTCTGGCCTGCAGGTGTTATATGCAGGCAGAGCACTGTATACATAATAAATAAATCAATCTTTAAGAAAAAGAAAGAATACCAATTGTCTCCAAACGCTAATGTTGTTTTCTCTTTTAGCTTCTATGACTTCTATTGAGTATGTAAAGTGCGTGTCTCAGTACTCAAATGCTCTGACTCTTGTGGTCAGAGGAGAGCTCTGTGGAGTTGATGTTCTCCTCTGCCTGCATTCCAGAGATCTACCATAGGGTGGTCCGGCTTGCATGGTAAGCGCTTCGTCCACTGAGCCATTTCAGCCTCCATCCACTTTTTGAGGACCAGCTGCTGGGAAAGGAACCCAGGGCTTCACACAGGGAAGGTGAGCAGGTGACACTGCGCATTCAAGGTGCCAGGCAGCCTCAGTAGCCCAGGGCAGTGCATACACTACAGTTTCCAGAAGACCAAGGGGACTGTGGACCAAGAGGCCAGCACTCTCTGCCTTCCAGAAAAGCCAGTCAGCAGCCAAGACACTTCCTAAGACATGACCCTGCTGGACCTCAACAGCACAGCTGGCAGAAGCCCTGCACTCCTCCTCAGTTAAGGGAAGAGGGGTTCAGGGTAATGCAGCTCCCAAGAAGGGTATCCTCCATGGAGCACCATAAGTACCCACTCCTTCCTCTGCTTGGCACAGGCAGCTAGACAGCACCCAAGGAGCAGCTTGCCCTCACCAGGAGAGCTCCTGACAGGGCTGTCAGTTGGGGAAATAGGTCACAGGGCTCACTGAGCAGCTTGACACTGCAACCTGGCCACTGTGACCTGTGCTACCCCAGCCAGGGCAATGGCTCCACAGGCCTGATTGACACTAAGTACCATGTGGCAGAGAGCAGACATGCAAGCCCACCAGCACGCCAGTGTTCCAACAGGGCTGGTCCAACTGGGCAAGAGCGGCCTCTGATCTCCGTCACAAGAAAGAAGTCACGGAGGTGTCTTGTCTGGGCAGAGCAGCCCCAGGAGTAGCAGGGACCCTTGCCAGTAGCTAACGAGCACAGAGGACAGGAGGAAGCATGCAACACTGGGCCTGCTGGGCCAGCCTCTGAAAGAAGGGCTCTGCAGACGGGTTGGAGAGGGAATGAAGAGGCGCTGTCAAGTGACAGAACGGAAGGCAGAGCTGCCATCGGAAGGTGACGACTCCAGAGCCAGCAGGGGACAGTGTGATTATAAGACAGCTGAGCTCAGGCAGTCTCCATCTGGCCTCGTTTCTCAGAGCAGCAGGAAAGACAGCCAGCAAGCCAGAAGTTATTAAAACAAAGGGCTGTTTAAAACCCACAGACCTGTGCCCAAGCTCCATCAGCCCATCCCAACCAACAGTACCCTGCCCCAGCTTCCCTGAGACCTGGAACAGGCATAGCCACCATGAAGGGTGACATCCAGACCAAGACTCGGGGGCTCACGGCTGTTGGTGGCAGCTGGCAGGCAGCCCAAAATTGACCCACGAATGGGTCAGATCATCAGAATGGCACCTCAGAACAGAGCAGTGTACAGATGGGAGAGCAACAGGGAGCACCCTGCCCTTGATGTGTTGAACACACAGGGCCCAGTAGCTCTGCCCTGTGGCCTCTTCTGCATCTCTCAAACCATGCCTGACACAGATCAGTCACATGGGATGCTCCAAGGCCCCCATGGGACATAAATTCTCCAAGGTGGCTGGGTTTTAACTCAGGTCACCCTCCAAGTTTATCATCACCTAGAAGTGATTGTCCCCCAAAGCAGTTACTTCCTTATATGTACAGGGTCCTGTGAGCATGCAGGCCAGTGGCTGTGGCCACTCTGTGGCTATGCAGATCTCTAGTCTTTACCATGAGACTCAAACTCTCTCCCAGGCAATGCAGCCATTAAGCCTAAACAAGAGCTCTGCCACAGCACACGAAGGAGCCTGCCTGCCTTGTCCTGAGGCCTCCGAGCCAACAGACCGAGGACAGCACTGGAAGCCAGCGGCCAGGGGTGGAGATGGCAACAGCACACCCACCTGAGACTCAAGCCCATGGTCTGGTCCAGTTTCTCCCAGCTCTGCAGCTTTGCAAGCAGCTTCTAGAAAGACAAGTACACCCATCAGTCTCTCGTGCACAACAACTGTCATGTGAAGGCAAACAATGACAGAGGTCTGGAGTCCCTGTCCCGCCTGAGGTCACAGGTGGTTGGCAGACTTCAACAGATGAAGGTGCACAGGCCTTGCTCTCTCCTGCCCCATGGTGCAAGTCCAGGCAAAGCCCTGGCATGGGAAGGGTGCCAGAGCCTGCAGGAGCCTGGGCTGGGTGCAAACTGCTCCTTACCCTCAAGGACTGAACTTTCCACCTTCCAGGAGCCTCACTCACAATGCTAAGCCTTAGGCAGATGAACTCCATTCTAGAGCCAAGTTCTCCCCAACTCTATGGTAGGCCAGAACAAAGAATAACTTACCCAGCCATGAGGGGCGGACAGGGCCAACTATGGCTGTGTGTCTGTTCACACCAGCTTGAACCCACAAAACAAAGTCTCTCTCCCTGCCCCTTGGAGCTGAAATGACCATGAACTTCAGATCCTTTGAGTCCATCACACAGCTGTTACCTGGGGTCCACTCAAGGCTCTGGGCCCTCAGGCATGCCTCATGGCTTTAATCCCAACTCTGGAGACAAAGGCAAGCAGACTTCTGAGTGTTCAAGGCCATCTTAGTTTACACAGAAAGTTCCAGGCCAGCTAGGAATATACAGTGAGACACTGACTCAAAAAAAAAAAAAAATGCCTAGAACTGGCAATATACCAGCAAGACGGTGAAGAAACTCAGCACACCTGGTCAGAATGCACATCGGGTGAAGGAGAAAACCTACTCTCACAAGTTGTCCTGCAAAGTCTATACATACACCATGGCATTTGCACTCATTCACTCTTTTCATACACACATACACACATACACACACACCATGCATAGCATATGCACTCACTCTTTTCACATACATACATATATACATATACATGCACACATACATACGCATATACAACGTGGCACATGCACTCATTCGATCTTTCTCACATGCATACATACATACACACACAAAAGCATACATCCACAATCACTGTGACATATACACTCATTCACTCTTTTCATATACATACATATACACCATGCATACATACACACATAGACTGTGGCGCGTGTACTTATTCACCTTCTCTCATACATACATACATACATACATACATACATACATACACCCATACACATACACACCTACAAGTGGCACGTAACTCATTCACTTTTTTCACATACCTACATACACATACACATGCACAAGCACACATACATACACCGTGGCACATGCACTCACTCGTTCTTTCTCACATACATACATACATACATACATACATACATACACACACACAAGCACAGACACATACACACA
>OU015754.1:10232232-10246989 GCA_907169655.1 Acomys percivali | reverse complement strand
CCCAGTGAGGGGCTGGGGTGTGGCTCAGTGGTAGAGCACCTGCCTAGGATCCCCCAGTGAGGGGCTGGGGTGTGGCTCAGTGGTAGAGCCCCTGCCTAGAATCCCCCAGTGAGGGGCTGGCAGTGTGGCTCAGTGGTAGAGCCCCTGCCTAGAGTCCCCCAGTGAGGGGCTGGGGTGTGGCTCAGTGGTAGAGCATCTGCCTAGAATCCCCCAGTGAGGGGCTGGGGTGTGGCTCAGTGGTAGAGCTCCTGCCTAGAATCCCCCAGTGAGGGTCTGGGGTGTGGCTCAGTGGTAGAGCTCCTGCCTAGAATCACTGCTATAAAAGCCCCTCAGGATAGGGAAAAGTGAAGCAAGCCAGTGAGCTGAGCCACAAGCTAACGGGGAACCATAATACTTGGAAAAAGTACAGTCTCAGAGCAAAGCCAGTAGGCCTTATCAGGAGACTCAAGGATGAACTCAAAGTACATCTAACATCACTGCTTGTCCACACAAAGAATTCTTGCTCTGCCCATACCTCCCCAGCAGATCTCCCTGTTTTCCTAGAAAGAGCACGCTGGCCCAGCCAGTCAGATAGGCCAGCCCACTTAGAAGTGCTACATGAATTAATATTTGCAAACAGTGGCCTGAAGCCAACTACAGAAAAATCTCACCAGAGTGGGCCTAGAAAAGACCGTAAGTGATGCTGAGTGGCCCTGCATTAAGGTCTACCAGCTCTCTTAAGTTGGCACCCTCTACAGAGGGGCTACATTTGTCTTTCTCTGCATGACAAGCCCCTAGGAACAATCAGTGGGGATGTTCCATGGGAGGCTGGCTTGGGGAACCCCACATTACAGCAACCCTGTGCCTTATCACAACACGCAGACTATGATGGTATTGAGAAAGTGTTCAAAAACAAAATGTGATGGTATATGTCTGTGATGCTCACATGGGAGGGGTGGAGGCGGGAGGGCCAGAAGTCAAGGTTGTGGTACGACACTACTCTCCCAAGCAAACAGCTGCTATTTTCATGATTTCATCTGTCATCACAGCTGGGCTTGGTGACAGCCGACAGTGCGTTACAGGAGGGGTGGAGAGGGCGGCTGGAGATCTCCGGAATACCCAGGCACTCCAGCCACACTTCCCACCCACTGGTACTCAGTTCTGCACTGACTGCACAGGGCCCTGGGGGCTTGGGGAGGGCTAGGACACATAGGCTGGGAAGGACTAACGGAAGAAGACCCCAGCAGCCACACTGGGTACAGTACAGACTTTACAGGGTGGCTGCTCTGGAGTCACCACATTCCTGTCAGTGCCCTGTCACCCATGCTCTACAAGGAAACCTAACAAATTCACTGTTTCCCATAAGTAATTCTGGTTTGTCATTTGGATCTTAAAAGGGGAGGAGCAGGCATAGCTTAGTGCCCTTCCCCAGGGAGAAAATTCTCTCAACATTATCTTTGGCTACATAGCTAGTTTGAGGCCAGCCTGAACTACATTAATCCTTGTCTCAAAACAAAACAAGCAAGCAAGCACAGGGCTGGTGGGACAGAGCCACTCAGAAAGGACTCACATAAGGAGGAAGAGACGTCAACTCCAAAGCTGTCAGCCAACCTCCACAAACACACTCATTCATACATCACATATGCTAGCAAGAATAAAGCACAAGCACTTGGGAGGCAGAGGCAGGTGGATCACTGTGAGTTTGAGGCCAGACTGGTCTACAAAGTGAGTCTAGAACAGCCAAGCCTGTACAGAGAAACCTTGTCTCGAAAAAACCAAAATAAAATAAATTAATTAAATTAAATAAAATTTAAAAAGCCATGTTCAAACCAGACAAGAGTCCACACATACACCTTCAGTCCTAGCGCTGGGAGCCTAAGGCTGGAGACATGCAAGTTTGAGATTGAACTAAACAGTTCATCTGAGGACACCCTGGGCCACACAGTGAGACCATCTCAAACACAAAAGCAAAAATCAGGGGACTGGAGATTTGGTGCAGGGGGTAAAGGCACTGTCTACTTTTCCTGAGGACCTAGGTTTAGTTCCCAAGAGCTACACAGTGGCCTACAAGTGTCTACAACTCCAGTTCCAGGGAACCTGAGACTCTCATCTGGCCTCTGTGGCATCAGGTATGAATATAGTATACTTAGGTACAAGCAAGCAAAACACTCATTCACATAAGAAAATAAAATTTTTTTTTTCAATCAGGAAACTAGGGAAAAGGCTCACTCAGTAAAGTGCTTACTGTGCAAACATGAGGACCAGAGTTCAGATCCCCAGAGCCCATAGAATAAGCTAAGTGTGTTGGCTAGTTTTTGTCAACTTGACAAAACATACAGTCATTTGCACGAGGGAACACCAACTGGGAAAATGCTCCCCCAGGCAAACCTGAGGGAAAGTCCACAGGCATTTTCTTGATTGGTGATTGATAGGGGACAGCCCAGCTCACTTGGGGTGGTGTCACCTTAAGCTTGGTAGTCCTGGGTTTTATCTATTAAGCAGGCTGAGTAAGTTATGTAGAGCAAGCCAGTAAGAAGCATTCCTCCATAGCCTCAGTTCTTGCCTCCAGGCTCTTGCCCTGACTTGTCTCCATAGTGGACAGCTACTAAGCTAAAAACACTCTTGCCTGCCCAAGTTGCTTTGGTCATAGTGTGTTGTCACAGCGATACAAACCCTGACTAAGACACTAGGTGTGGCACCATACACCTGTAATCCCAGCACTAAGGGAGCAGACAGAGAGACCCCAGGAATTGGCCGGCCAGCCAACCGAGCCAGAAGACAACTCAAGGTCTATTAAGAGACAAACCGCCCATGGAACAAAATAAGGTGGAGACTAACTAAAACAGACCCTCAACAGCAACCTCTCCAAACACGCACAATGCATGTGCATCTGCATACAACATGCATATCTACAGGAACACACACATACAAACGCAATACACACACACAGACAAAATTTTTTACAAATCATTTAACAGTGCATACCACCTTTTAAAGGTCTCTCTGAATTCAGTAATGGACACAAGTACTAGGTACTAACAGGGATGGCCTGCCCTCATGAAGGACAAATATCATGGGGGAAGTGTACAAATCAGCAAGTGAACAGATGAATGGCACAACTGCAGGGCAGGGGTTGGGCAGTGATATATTGGGGCACACAACTAAAAACTGCAGTGGCGGGCTTGTGATTTTGGACTGTGTGACATCTAAGAGCTTCCCTAAGGAGGGGCCACAGAGCCTCCCCTACCCTTCCTGAGGGGTATGCAAGGGTCTCCTCTACCACTGAAGGGCCAAGGACCCAGGCCAGGCCTGTGCCCATGTGAAGCCAGAGCTCACTCGTCTGGAAACAGATCACGGCTCCTCTCCTGCCAAGACTTGCTTTGGAAGACAGATGCGCCAACAACCTTAACATGCTCCCCGGCGCTGCAGAGGCAAAAATAACCCGCAGCCCGCTCCGAGGATCTATCAAGTGGAGAAGGTGCAGGGACAGAATACCAATGATGCCACGCGCCTGGCCCCTGGAGCTCTCAGCTGTTCCCTTCTGGCACCTGTGATCCTGAGCACTACAGAAGAAGGGCAGGAGGCCTTGGGGGTGGGGGTGGGGGGTCCGGATCTCTCTACACCCACACTCAGGCAACCTCCAAACCACACTAGCACCAGCTTCCCTGGACCGCGCTGCACCTGCAGCCTGCTTCAAAGGCAGTCTCTGATGCTCGGAAGACTCACTGGTAATCAAAGACATGCAAATCCACAAGCGCCTACTTACATCTTCTGGGGAAAAAAGGAAACAGGACTTCCAAAATGTTCCCTACCCATGGCAGACAAGACAGCAGTGACATCAATACCTCAGTCACAGTGGCTGTTAACACAGCCCAGCGAGTGACAGCAGCAGTCAGAGGGTCACAGAGGCCTGTCACCCTGTACCTAGTTTGCCCAAACAAAGCAACAACTGGGGAAGCTGATGGGTACACACAGGAAGCCATGTCCCACAATATATTGAGACATCAAAGCAATGGGCTGGTCAACTCTCAAGTTCACATGTACACTCACATGTACAAAGACCCAAGTCAGAAACAGGTCAGCTCCCTCTCGCCATCCCAGGCCACAGAGACTGCGTCCAGTTCAAAGGCAGCCTGGACAATAAAGTGAGACCTTGCCTCAAATGAAACAAAAAACACTTATGTTCAACATACTCATTAACCTTGACCCTGTTGAGTGGAAAATCAGTGGGGGTTTTTTTGGTTTTTGTTTTTAGCTTTTCAAGACAGGGTTTCTGTGTGTTATCTTGGCAGTTCTAGGCTCGCTTTGTAGACCAGGCTGGCCTCGAACTCACAGCGATTCACCTGCCTCTGCCTCCCGAGTGCTGGGATTAAAGGTGTGCGCCACAACGCCCAGCTGAAAATCAGTGTTTTTACTATGATTACAACCCCCAAAACGAAGTCACTCATGATACATGTATTTAAAATGAAGGTGCAAGCTGCAGAGATTGCTTAGTCAGCAGCGAGTTTGTCATGCAAGCACAAGAGCCTGAGTTCCAACCCCTAGACCCATGTAAAAAGCTGCTGTGGTGGTGCTTGTAATCCCAGTTCCAGAGCGACAGAGACAAGCACATCCTATAGGTCGCTGGCCTGCCAGTCTAGCTTAATTGGTGAGTTTCAGGCCAGAGAGAGATCCTGTCTCAAAATACAATGTGGGAGGAGGGAGGGATGCTGGAGAGATGGCTTGGCTGTTAAGCACATGCACTGTGGTACAGAGGCTCCAAGTTAAATTCAAAGCACCCACATCAGGCAGCTCACAACTGCTTTTTAATTTCGGTTCCAGAGGATCTGATGCCCTCTTCTGGTCTTCATGGGCATCTGCACTAATATGCACATATCCATACGCTTATGTATAATGTACAATAAGAGCCAGGCGTGGTGGCACACGTCTATAATCCCAGCACTCGGGAGGCAGAGGCAGGTGGATCGCTGTGAGTTTGAGACCAGCCTGGTCTACAAAGCCGGTCCAGGACAGTCAAGGCTACACTGAGAAACCCTGTCTCGAAAAACCAAAAAAAAAATAATAATAATGTACAATAAAAGTAAAAACAAGCGGAATGGCACCTGAGGAAAAATAGTCAAGGTTGGTCTCCGGCCTCCACAGGCATATGCACACACACACATGTACCCACCCACATGTGCGCATGCACACACACCAACTGATGGAAAAATAAAAAGATGTCTTGCTGTACCATGATGAACCAAGGGTACATTCATTCTTCTTTTCTTTGAAGGCAGCCATCTGTACCAGGGTGAGTCTAGGTCCCAGGTCTGGGCCTGCGCTCACCTCCTTGGCCGCGGCCAGGCCATCCTCTCGTTCCCGAAGCTGCAGGCTGGCAGCATCCAGGTTCTGCTTGCACAGCCGGTGGCGCTCCAGCTGCTCTCGCATCTTCTCTTCCGCTGCAGCCTCGCGCTCCTGGAGTTGTCGAATGCATGCCAGGAGCTCCTGGTTGCGATCCACCTCACGCTGTAGAAAAGGAAGGGCTTGGTTTGGGAGTGTGGTAACAGAGGAGCCAGGCAGGCCTACCTGTCACAAAAGGACAGAGCCAGGACCAGACAAGAGACCCAGGTGCCAGGGCTCCTGGTGCGGCAGCATGATGACTCCCGCTCTGAGGAGCAATTGGCATGGAGCACACTACACACTCGTCACACAGTCTGCTCACCGCCGCCCTCCTTGCAAGAGGAGATAAAGCATGGAAAATCTACAATTCAGACTTGACCTTGGAATGAAGCTGAGCTTCTGCAGCGCCAGCAGATCTTGTCTGGCCATGCTCAGGCTGTCATTAAAATGCGCTGAGACTCCCCACGGAGAAGATGACTACAGGCCAGGAAGGGACACAGCCGGCCGACTGCAGGCAGGACCATTACTGTCCCAGGTGTCCATCACACACACCTTCAGGGCCACCAGACGAATCTCCAGGAAAGCTGTGTGGCCCAGAGAGGTGGAGACAGTTCTGAGGGTCAGTCACACACACCATGACTCCCACCACAAGGACATGAGGCTTATGTCAGCCTTGGACTTCTCTAGCTGAGTCTGGGGAGGACAAGGCTGAGAATGGTCACTCTGCCCTCAGCAGAAACCACCCACCCCAGCTCCCACTAAGAGCCGCCAGGAACTTAGCAGCCAGTCCTACTCAATGAAGCAGATGTCACCAGTGTCTAAAACAGTGCATCTCCAACCAAGGCAGCTCAAATACACACACACAGGGCTGCAGCCACTAGCCAAGAAAGGCTCAATGCACGTACACAGGGCTGCAGACCCTAGGGAGAAGGAAGGCTAAACACACCCTGAAAGGACCCAAGAGAACAGCAACTACAAGTGCAGCCTGTAAAAAGCAGGAAGACCCTTCTGCAAGTCCGAGAGGCCTGCTCTATGACTGAGAGAGGGGGCGAAGGAGGAATGGGGGGGTGAGAGGGAGGGCAAAGAGGGATGGATCAGAGTGCTGCCAGAGCCAGGAAGCACTCTACTGATGCAGCCAAGCCACTACAGAAAGGGAATCAGACAGGCCCTCAGCCCTTCTGTCTCACCCCCTAGTACCTCAAGGTGGGAGAGACACCTGACCTGTCTTATCTACCCACCATTAAATAAAAGTTGTCCCAGAAAAGCCATTGTAAATGTCAAGACGTCAAGAGACAGTCTGACAACTCAAAGGCCTCATGGCTCACTCCACCCCTTAGAGTGTCTCTGAGCAGGACAAAGAAGGACAGGCCTCTGAGAAGGGAGCTGAGAGTCAGAAGGCCTAGTACTGCTGCACCCTGTTTCTCCCCAAGAGAGACCCTCACTCATTAAGTGTCTTCCGTGCCCATGAGGTCAAATCAGCGCTGCACACTGGAGCCCCACAGCAGCAGGCAGGTCTGCCCTTGAGGGCCACCAGCAAAGTGCAAGGGCCTTGGAGGGAAAGATCTACTTGTTAAGGTTAATCTTGTCAACTTGGCCTAGAAGACACAGGGATGTCTATGAAGATATTTCCACAGAGGGTCTACCTGAGGCACGACCCTGAAACAGGCAGCCTGATCCCAGTCTGGGTTCTCAGACTAATTTTAAAAAAGAGAGAGACCAGGTATGGTGGCGCACGCCTTTAATTCCAGCACTTGGGAGGCAGAGACAGGAGGACCACTGTGAATTCCAGGCCAGCCTGGTCTACAAAATGAGTCTAGGACAGCCAAGGCTACACAGAGAAACCCTGTCTCAGAAAACAAAACAAAACAAAAAAAGAGCTGAGCACCAGCATCTACCTCTCTCTGTGTCCTGACCGTGGATGTGATGTGGGCAACCGCCTCATGCTCCTGCTGCCATGGCTTCCACCATGATGGACTGTGCACCCTAGAACTGTGAGCCACAATCAACTAGGGCCACACATGCCAGACTTAAATCAACCCAACCAGCAGCACACCAAGGAAGATGCCAGCCATTCCCACCAGGACAAGAAAAACTGTGATGGGCCCATCAGAGAAGAATAGAGCAGATGGCCATTACAGGGAAGAAAGAAAGGTCACAGGCTTTGAGGTCATGGTGGCACTATGTATACTAATTGTATACTAATCAGAATCCTAGAAGGCCCCAACAAAGCCAGTAGTAAAACTGAGGCAGGGACTAGGAGTATGGCTCAGCCACTAGCGCTTGCTTAGGAAGCCTGAGGACTTCAGTTTCATCCCCAAAACCCACATACAAAGTCAAGAGTATAAGGGCTGGAGAGATGGCTCAGAGGTTAAAAGTACTGGCTGCTCTTCCAAAGGTCCTGAGTTTAATTCCCAGCAACCACATAGTGGCTCACAGCCATCTATAATGAGATCTGGTACCCTCTTCTGGTGTGCAGGTGTACATGTAGGCAGAATACTGTAACATAATCAATAAATTAATCTTTTTTAAAAATCAAGTATGACAGGTGTGGTGGTGCATGCCTTTAATCCCAGCACTTGGGAGGCAGAGGCAGGCGGATTTCTGTGAGTCTGAGCCCAGCCTGGTCTACAGAGTGAGTCTAGGACAACTGGGGCTGTTACACTGGGGAGGGGGAAGTCAAGAGTACAATGAGACATGTATTTAATCTTAGCTGTGGGGAGGCAGAGAAAGGAGGGTCTCTCAGGCTCACTAGCCAACAGCCTAGAAGAGACCCTGTCCTAAAGGAGATGGGTGACATTCCTAAGGATGACAGCAAGGTTTCCCTATAGCCTTTACATGCATGCGCACCCACACCAACACACACACAAATAGTAAATTAGTTTCTTGTACTGTACATCTCCAAGTCATGGGGCTGCACTGCCCAGTTGCCCACCCCTATTACAGGGGCACTTTCATGAGGCTCTGGAAAGACCCAACATAGACCCCAAAACTCTGCAAGCCTGCAACTTCCTGAGCCTATCCCCCAACCCTACCCTAGCCCCCAGTATTTCTTCCAGCTCTACACTGCAATTCGAAGTGTAAAAAAAGGCCAGTTGAAGGCAGGTCTGCCCACACCATAGGATCACAGCAAAGACACGGCAAAGAGCCCCCTCTGAAAACGTCTCCAAATCAAGCCACCCTTCTCCAACCTGCTAGCATCAGGTGACCACAGAGGAACGCCCTGGTGCCTCTGATCCCACCATCTGGATCCTATGATAGTCTGACAAATGCTGGCACATAGCCCTTTGCCTCCTGGGGCTGACTGGACCCACCTCGTAGTTCCTGGCACTGGTGCTGGCAGCTCTCTCCAGCTCCACTCGAGCCCTCTTGTGGCTCAGCTCCATCTGCATCTTCTCCCGCTCCACCTGGATGAGGTAGGACTTCGAACGGATCTGCTCTGCTCTTTCTTCCAGCTGAGCAGTTGGGACCCAAAGAGAAAAGAGAAGGCTCAATAGCCACATCAAACAAGGCAAAGTGACAACCTACAAGGCCAGCACTCAAAAGGCTAAGGAAAGAAGACTGCTGCATAGCAAAATCCTGCCTCAAAAAGGAAGGGCCGGGCAGTGGTGGCGCACGCCTTTAATCCCAGCACTCGGGACGCAGAGGCAGGTGGATCGCTGTGAGTTCGAGGCCAGCCTGGTCTACAAAGCGAGTCCAGGACAGCCAAGGCTACACAGAGAAACCCTGCCTCGGAAAAAAAAAAAAAAGGAAGGAAGGAAGGAGAATGTCTGAACTCTGAGCACACTGTCCTAGCACGGCATTGTCCTAAGCCTGAACTCCTATTTGGAAATGAGTGGGAGGTAGCAAGATTACAAAGGAAGAGGCTCTAGGGTCAGTCAGAAAGTTCTTGTTGCATGCAAGGAGGTAACTGTCAACAAGACAGGATCCGAGACCTGGAGATGGGCCTCTGAGCATGTCTGCAGAGGGTCAGCCTGAGTTGAGGTAGGAAGATCTGCCCACTGCGGGCAGCACCATTTCCTATGTGGGATCCCGCACTAAGGGGAGAAAGAGCTGAACAGCAGCATGAGTTCATCGCTCTGTTTCCTGATGTGGATGTGATGTGACCAGCTGCTCCAAGCTCCTGCTGCCTTGACTTCTCCACCCTTGACCTTCAACAAAATAAACCCCTTCTTCTTCCTTACGTTGCTTTTGTCAGGGATTTCATTATAGCAACAGGAAAAAATAACTAAGACACCACGAGTGTGAGTACCTAAGTTCAGATCCTCATCACCCACGAAAAAGAAAAAGGCCATATGCCTGGCATACAGATAATTGCTCAGCTGGTAGAATATGGGACTCTTAATCTCAGGGTCATGAGTTCGAGCCCCACATTGGGCGCCAATTTGTTACAACTATCTGTATGGCCTAAGAAGCCAATAACGGATACAATGAGACTGTAGTGTATTTTAAAGCTGCAAGCGCTATGCCGGGCAGAATCTAAACTACTACTAATTTACTAGTAAACTAAAATAAACTACTCTAATCTTATGTCCTGATAACCTACATATATCCCCATCACTTGCCAATCTGATCCTCCTTGGGCGGCTTCTCTCCACCAACTGTCAACTCTCTCCTCCCAGCTTCCACCCCCCACCCCGAACTATCAACTCTCTCACTCCAGCTCTTCCCTCTTGGAAGCCCCGCCTTCCACTTCCTGTCCTTCTGCTCAGCAGACTGGCTAAACAGCGCTTTATTGACAACTGCTACATCCACTCAAGGCATTCCTCCACATATTAAACCAACATTTCATCTAGACACATGCACTTTAAACTGATAACCACAGACTCGGACAGTAGCTCCCCACAGAGGGCAACATTGTCCCAGGAAACATTTGTGACTGTCTAGACTCTAGAGGCATTCCAACTGCCACAAAGCATTAGAGGTGTGTATGCAACTGGCACTAGTGGGTAGAAGCCAGGGACTCTGCTATGGACCACACACACCACAGAACTATCAAGATTGGCTATGCTGGGGCCAAGCCTCCTACGTGCCTCCACCTGTGCATGTGGGGTATGTATGCATGTGCGGTGTGTATATGTGTTCATGTGGATGGGCATATATGAGTATGTCTGGAGGTCAGAGGTCAACTCTGCGCATTTTCCTGGATCACTTCCACCTTATTTTATTAGGGCCATTCCCTGAACCCAGAGCTCATCCCGGTCCACTAGGGTGGCTGGCCAATGAGCTCCCAAGACTCTCCTGTCTCTACCTGCTGCCCCATCTAAGCAATGGGCTTACAGACAGGTCACCTACTGGATGTTTACATGGGAGCTGGAGATGTGACCTCAGGTCCTCATGTTTACACAGCCAGCACTCCATCCATGTCCTTAGGCCACAGTGTCTTTGTTCTCACCTCACCTCACCTCCACTCCCACCTGCTGGCAGGAGGTGTGAAGTCCCTTCCCACCCCAGGGCTTTGTTTTAGTGGCATGGTCTTGCTATGCAGCCTGGCTAGCCTCAAACTCACAGCACCCTTGCCTCCATCTCCCAAGTATACCCTGCCCAGCTCCAGTCCTGTGCCTCAGCAAGCTGGAGCTCCTGCAGAGGAGACACCCAGCCTAGGGAAGGAGCTTCACACAGCACCTAGGACCTCAGACACCCTGACCCACCTCTTCCTTCTGCTGGAACCCCTCCATAACACTCGCGTGCACGCAGTGGGCCAGAGTGCATGGCAAATGCTGCCAGCCAAAACAAGGGCAGAAAGAGGAGAGGTGGGCAGTGGTGGTACACATCTTTAATCCCAGCACTAGGAAGGCAGAGGGGGAGGCCAGCCTGGTCTACAGAGTAAGTTACAGGTCAGCAAAGACTACACAGAGAACTTTATCTCAAATAACCAAAGCAAACGAACTAATAATAATAAATCTAAAATAAATAAAGAGGCTTGGCAGGCACACACTCAGCCTTCTTCATCTCCAGATACCCTGGACCAGCTCTGACCTGCCATCTTCTTATTTTACTAGTGATCAGACACATCTACCACCTGTTGGCAGCATCTTCAGAAGAAAAAGGCTTAAAGCTGGGGATGCAGGGGCATTTGTGTTATCAGAGAGGATCTAGGCATGGGATACATATATACACACAGGCAAATCACTAACTCACATAAAATAAAACAAATCTAAAAAAATTTTTCAATAAAATAAAGCTGAAGCCAGGCAGTGGTGGCGCACGCCTTTAATCCCAGCACTCGGGAGGCAGAAGCAGGCGGATCACTGTGTGCAAGGCCAGCCTGGTCTACAAAGCAAGTTCAGCACAGTCAAGGCTACACAGAGAAACCCTGTCTCAAAAAAAAAAAAAAAAACAAAAACAAAAACACACACACACACAAAAAAAAGCTGAAGCTGAAGCTGAAGCTGTAGCTCAGCAGTAGAGAGCTTGTGGGTTCAATACCCAGTGCTACAGAGAAAGGGGGAGGGGAGAGGGGTGGTTTAACACCCAGAAGACCTGCTCTCAAGATGAGAGACAATGCTTGCCTGCCACCAAAGAGCTGAGCACAGGCTAGTGCTGTGACAAACAGCGATTCAGTCAACAAACCATAGCTCACAAATACTGTCCACTTCACTGGGCGGTAAATGAGCATCACAGAGCTCCCAGAACAAAGGAAGCTCCCAGTTCAATACAGAACAGCTCTGGCCAGAGCAGAGGGAGGACAGGAGAGAAAGGTAAGTAAGGAAGCCCAGGAGCAGCCTGGTGTGCTGACAGGGCCAGACAAGAAAAACATCAAGGCTCTCCTTGGGCCCAGAAGCCCTAACCACGCCTGCGGCTGGGGCTGCAGCTTTGGAAACCTGAAGCCCTTCATTCAGGAGCTGGGGTTGTCTTCACAGGAGCAGTCCCAGGGATTAGGATGGAGTAAAATAGGACTCCAAATCACAGATGGGGGGAGGGGGCAGGCGGAACACAGAGGCCTTTGTGTGCAGAGACGGGCAGAACTCCGTGTGTTCGAGGCCATCCTGGTCTGCACAGTGAGTTCCAGAACAGCCAGGACTACATAGTGAGACCCTGTCTCAAAAAATAAACAAATAAATAAGATATATAGATGATACACAGATAGATAGGTAGATAGATAGATAGATAGATAGATAGATGATAGAGCAAGTGCCCTAGAGATGACTCCGTTAGTAAAGTCTGTGTCTCCAAGTGTGAGACCCCAAGTTCAGTCTCCAGGGGCAAGCAAGGCAGCCTCTACCCAGCATGCTCAGGATAGGCCCTAGTCTCCAGGTCCTGCTCAAGTGCCAGCAGGACATGTATCTGGCCTTCAAGCTGAGCTCGTGCAGACCCAATCTCACTACACAGGGCTTGAGTGGGCCCCACCCCGGCCAAGTGTATACTGGAGACCCACCTGGCAGGCTACTCACCTGCATGTTCTGCTCATACTGCAGCTGTAGGGATCCTGATGCAGAGGTGGACACATCTAGGCCTGATCCTCCCTCTACTCGCTGAGAAATGAAGTTGTTCAGAGACCTCAGGGTGGACAGGACTGTGGTGTTCTCCCCGAGATCCTCCATGGTCACGCTCCTTCTGGGAGAGAAAGGTAAGGTTAGAGGCAGCCTTCCCACACGCTATCTGCTGACAAGGCCACACTCAAGACCCTTATGGAGTCAACCAGGTTTTCAACCTTAACTTGGAGCTAATACTGCCAATGTTGTGGGGAGGAAATGAGGCCTATGAGATCAGGGGTAGAGGTGGGAAGATCAGAAGTTCAAGGCCAGCCTCAGCACTCAGACAGAGGCAGGAAGATCTCTGAGCATTCAAGGCCTGTTTAGCAAGTTCCAGGACAGCCAGGGCTGTATACAAAGACCCTATCTCAAAAACAAAGGGGGGGGAGTAAAAGAAGACTCAGGGGTTACAGTGTTCACCCCTCTTGCAGAGGACCTACATTCAACTTCCAGTACTCACACCAGCCTGTAGTTCCAATTCCGGAGCACCCACTGCCCTCTTCTGGCCTCCCTAAGCACTGCACTCATACACAGACATATTTTTAGAAATTAAAAATAAACTTAAAAGCAGGGCAAGTGAGATGAGTCAGTGGGTAAATGCAGTGACAACTAAAGCCTGATGACCTGAGCTCTGTCCCCAGAGCCCACAGAAAGGCAGCGCCACCACCCTTTACTCACACCACGGCACCCATGTGCCTAGAGTAGGAACACCTGGGCTTGGCTCCCCAGACACCTAGGCATGGTGGCATCTCTAATGCCAACACCCCTACTGCAAGATGCAGGCAAAAGAATCCTCTGGCGCTCACAGGCCACACACACACACACACACACACACACACACACACACACACACACACCCCAAATCCTCAACTCCAAGCCCCCATCTGAGGGCTGGTCCACACACCACACAGGCTGACATTCACCTCTGAGGAGGTGCTCAGAGGCCCAGGGACACACACCCCCAAAGTCACATCACCACAAATGTGGCCTCTGGAAATCAGAAACGAGCATGGACAAGTCAGGTGACAGTGGCCCCAGCAATGTTGTTCCCAGCAATGCTGCTCAGTGTTTCCAACTGGGTCTCACATAAAGAGGGGTCCTGCAGGTTCCTAGCACCTATACTTGCTAAGGCTCACCTTCCTCCCCCATAAAGCCACTTGAGCCATACCCCAGCTTGGATAAGAGTCAGAAGGGCAATGCAGAATGGTGCCACTCCCGCCACTCTGGGAGCCTCCGCCTGCTGGTGCACCTCCACACACCCGCTCAGTCCCTGGCACATGGCAACCCCGGCTTCTTACAGAGTGGGTTTTGGTTTTTTACTTTTTTCTCTCTTTTAAGATTTTGTGGGCGAGTTGCTTGTTCGGTTGCTTTGTATTAAGATAATCTCTCACTCTATAACCCTAGTTTGCCTGGAACTCACTACGTAGAACAGGCTGGCCTCGAACCCACACAGTACCTAGACTAAAATAGGCATGCACTACCACGCCTAGTACCTTTTTCTTTTTTTTAAGACTTGATCTTGCTATCTGGCCCAGGTTGGCCTGACACTGTGATTTCAACCTCTAGGAGTCAGGCAAAAACACCAGTTCAAACTTCACCCCAACCTTCCAGACCCCAGAGGGGGAGAATGGAGATAGACAGGATCCCAACTTCCTGGCTCGCCTGTGATCCGAGAGTTGAGCAAACACTGTCCTTTGGTTCCCAGCCAAGTCACAGCTGGGAAAACTGAAGGAGTGCAGCCTGGTGCCGCAGGCCTGTTGTCCCAGACACTCAGGAAGCAGGAGCCTAAGTTCAAGGCTCACCTAGGCAACTTAGTGAGACCTGGTCTCAAAAAGTTAAGAGGGTGAGCCAGGCAGTGGTGGCACACACCTTTAATCCCAGCACCTGGGAAGCAGAGGCAGGTGGATTGCTATGAGTTCGAGGCCAG
>OU015754.1:10204100-10232222 GCA_907169655.1 Acomys percivali | reverse complement strand
GCGCGCGCCTTTAATCCCAGCACTCGGGAGGCAGAGGCAGGCGGATCACTGTGAGTTCGAGGCCAGCCTGGACTACAAAGTGAATCCAGGACAGTCAAGGCTACACAGAGAAACCCTGTCTCGAAAAACCAAAAAAAAAAAAAAAAAAAAAAAACCAAAAGGAAAAAAAAGTTAAGAGGGCTCAGGATATAGTGCCTGAAGTCCTTATTATGACCCAAAAAGAAAAAAGCACAACACAACCCTTGACCATCCCAAAACCTGGGGTTCAGAGTGCTCGGGCTGAAGAAACAAGACAAGGAGCAGGCAACTGGGCAGTACCAGAGGTTTATGAGGAGAGCACCTGCTGGGGGGAGCGGGCTCCAATAAATAACAGAGCCCACGGTGCACTTCCACACCGCGACCTTACAGACTGGGGCTACGGAGAGCATCAGGCTGCTGGGTACTGAAAAAGTAATACCTACTTCTGGCATGGAGTGCAGCAGTGAAGGGAGCAGCTGCTGGGGTGTTGGACTCAGGATGCAGAGCTCTTTGGCCCCAACACTTCTCCGTGTCTAAGAGCCAGTTGTGGTGGGGCACACCTCTTATCCCAGCATTGTCTACATGGTGAGTTCTAGGATAGCCAAGGTTACAAGAGAGACCCCCACCTGAAAAAAAAAAAAAAAAAACAGAAAATAGAGAGAATAAGGAGGAGGCTGGTAGACTGGGAGCCAGTCAAGCACGCCCAGTGAGAACGAAGCTGAGGTACTAATGGAAGGAGGCTAAAGGGACATGGACAGCAGTGAGAGGAGACTTTTGTTTTGTTTTGTTTTGTTTTTGTTTTTTGAGACAGGGTTTCTTTGTGTAGCCTTGGCTGTCCTAGACTCGCTTTGTAGACCAGGCTGGCCTGGAACTCACAGCAATACACCTGCCTCTGCCTCCCAAGTGCTGGCATTAAAGGTGTGCGCCACCATGCCCGGCTTGAGAGGGGATTCTTACACTGTGCACCTCAACATCTGAAAGGGGGACACTTTAAGAACAATGTTATTATGACTGTGCAGAAGAGGGTGTGAGGGTAAAGTTACCGAGAGGAAGAGATTCCCAGGAAGGAAGCCTGGGAAGTGAGAAGGGTCGGGGTGGAAAGGCCCACCCCACCCCACCCCTGCAGGGCAGAGGCCAAGGCTGGGGCCTGCAGGAAAGGTGGGTTAATAGCCAGAAGAGGTTTATGTGGCTGAGCTGGAGACATGCAACAACACCGGGAATAGCTAGTGGATAGAGAATGGGACAGCCTGAGGCCCTTTTCAGCCCAGTAGCTGGAATGGGCCAGGGAGGGAGTCACTGGTGTAGGAGATGGAGATTTATGGGTTGATCCAGCCTGGGGGATGGCAAGACAGCAGCATTCCCACGGGCACGGAGACAAGGGAGGCAAGGGAGCCACCCGGAGGAGGGCCACAGGCACCTCCAGCGGCCAGACTGAAGACGGGAGCTGGGGAACATGGAAAACTGGAGAATGCAGACAATCAAGAAGCACATGTGGGCTGGGGAGATGGCTCAGCGGTGAAGAGCACTGGCTGCTCTTCCAGAGGTCCTGAGTTCAATTCCCAGCAAGCACACATTATAGATAGCTCATACCCATCTATAATGAAACCTGGTGCCCTCTTCTGGCCTGTATGTGTGCATGTAGATAGAGCAATCATATGCATTAAAAAGGAAAAGAAATAGGTGTGCCAAGGTTCTTGAGTGGCGAGCAGTGACAGATGGCATCTAGCCAGGTGGGAAGAACTAGGCCCTGTGAGGGTAGAGGACAGTGTAGGGATGCTGTGGCCCTGATGATTGCTGCTATTCTTAGTTTGGCATCATGGAACTAGTGTGGGATGTCTGTAACTTTAATGACTGGGAGGGTTGTTAAAAGTACTTGTCTTGGGGCTGGAGAAATGTCTTAGTGGTGAAGATGCTTGCCCCAAGCCTGCTGGCCTCAGCTTGATCCCCATAACTCACATGGAGGAAGGAAAGAACTGACTCCCACACTGGGACACCTAGGACTTCACACACACAAGGGCCATTTTATGAATGGGGTCTAGAAGCAGAGCATGGTGGCGTATGCCTTTAATCCCAGCACTCGGGAGACAGAGGCAAGTGGATCTCTATGAGTTCGAAGCCAGCCTGGCCTACAAAGTGAGTCCAGGACAGGCAAGGCTATATAGAGAAACTCTGTCTCGATAAGCAAACAAACAAACAAATAAATAAATTTAAAAAGACAATGACGAAACCCTTCTTTTGGAGGTCACCTGAGCTGTCCTAGTTCTTCCAATTAGTCAGCCCAGGGCAGTGAGTAAACCCTGTCATGAGTGTGGACGGAATCTGAATGTACCTTCATAGCTGCCCAAACCACGTCACAGTCCTCAGAGGACAGAATGGAGAAGCTGACAGAGACAGCATGGCAAGTTAGACAGAAGGACCAGGTATGGTATTAGGATTCCTACTAGGTCAGTGGCAAAGGAGCCCAAGCATTTCTCAATCTGACAGAGGTTCCTGAGAAGGAAAGAAATGCATAACCCAAGCACCTGAGAGGCCGAGGCAAGGTCATGAGTGCCAGGCCAGCCTGGCCTATACAGACAGACCCAGGGGACAGCTAGACCCAAGCTGAAAGGAAAAGGAAAGGAAAGGAAATTTAGTTTGCAGAAATGTCTTAGTTTCCCACTTAAAAACTTTGGTGTGTACACATGCCAATCACACACATGGCAATGCAGAAGCTGGTGGGCCAGGCAGGCGACAGGCCTCTGGGCTCCAAGATCAAAGAAAAGCCACACTTTCCATCCTACCTCTTAGGGCCAACAGGAGGACTCAATTAAACATGCTAAAATGAAGGGCTACGGTTTCGGAAGCCATGACACTCCACAGGCATCTAAATGCCAACTCTGGACAAGAACCCTGAACTTCTAAGACAGCAAGGCCGCCACCACCAACACACACACATACACACACACACACACACACACACACACACACACACACACACTCTGCCCCACCACACCCCTGCCTGGACACCAGCTGCTCAGGGTGGCATCTGAGTAGCCCATTCTGGTCTCAGCCAGGGGACACCCTGACACTTGGTACTCAGAAGGCTGAAACAAGTTAAAGGGCTGGCGGCAAGTTCAAGGCCAGCCTGGAAAATCTGGGAAGTCCTATCACAGAATAAAATTTAAAAAAAGAAAGAAAGAAAGAGCCGGGCATGGTGGCACACGCCTTTAATCCCAGCACTCGGGAGGCAGAGGCAGGCGGATCGCTGTGAGTTCTGAGGCTAGCCTCTACAAAGTGAGTCCAGGATGGCCAAGGCTACACAGAGAAACCCTGTCTCGAAAAAAAACAAAAAAAAAACAAAAAAAAACAAAAAAAAGAAAGAAAGAAAAGAAAAAAGGAGGAGGAGGAGGAAGAGGAGTGGTGGTGATGTGGTTGACTAGGTGCCTGTTTGCTTAGCATGCTCTAGGTTCAATCCTTAGCTGAGGTGGAGAACGGGACTGGAGACAGCTCAACCCTTAATGCACTTTAGGTCGAGCCAGACGAGCAGGTTTCCCTCCTTCTCCAGGACCCACACGGTGGAAGGAGAAGCAAGTTGTCCTCCGACCTCCCCAGGAAACCCTGGTGTGTGCTTAACACACGGAGACACAA
The DNA here is from genome assembly GCA_907169655.1 of Acomys percivali. NCBI lineage: Eukaryota > Metazoa > Chordata > Mammalia > Rodentia > Muridae > Acomys > Acomys percivali. The sequence goes on along the minus strand of OU015754.1, from coordinate 10,228,577 downwards.
ACACACACACGATTGATTGATTGATTACTGATTAATTTGTTAAAGGGCGGGGAGCATAGCTCAGTGGTACAGTGCTTGACTAATATCCACGAGGTCCTAGATTCAATCACTAATAACAGCCATAAGAAAATAGGTAACTAAACAGTAAGCCGCCAAGTCTGTCAACCTGAGTTCGATCCCCAGGACTTACAAGGGTGTAAAGTGCTAACCGACTCCGATCCAGGAGCCCTTCAGCCTACAGCGGGCTACCCGCCCCACCGGACCAGGCACGCCTCCCCGCGCCCAGTAGCGGGACCCCGGGGTTGAGAGGATGTCCACAGCGGCCCCGGGAGCGAGACACCCAAGACCCCGAAAAGGGGAGGCGCGCGACAGGACCCGACCCGGACAGTGTGCGTGCCAGATCGCGGCAGGCAGCTCCGTTCCCGTGGCCTCGTTACGACCCGGCAGAGCGCGCAGCGCCCGCGAGACACGCATAGCCGGCCACTCTGTCACTAACCTCAGCCGAGCAGTCCAGTGCGGCAGCAGCCGCTCGGATCTCCCTCCTCTCCGCCCGCGCCCGAGTCTCGCGAGACTTCCATTAGGGGGTGTCGCGAGATCTGAGAAAGAGAACCGTAAAGAATCGAATATGTGCACCGCCGTACTCGTGCCCTGAAGTTGGATGCTGCCAAGGGGGACAGACGCAGGGTGTGCCACTGGCCCTCAGGGCAATCTTTTATGCCCACTGAGTGTGCCGTAATGTGTGGAGTAGCACCGCCTAAGGGTTTTGAGACAGGTTTTTCTCTGTGCAGCCCTGGCTGTCAAGGAACTTGCTCTGTTAGACCAGGCTGCCCTCGAACTTAGAGACCTGCCTTCCTGCTGGTATTACAGGTGTGCACCACCACCGCTGGGCATGGAGAGGAAACAAATTTTAGGAAAGTTGAATTTTTCTCTGAGTCTTGCTACCACGTACACACAGGTTGTTCTGTTTGTCTTCGGCAATTTTTGTTTTGTTTTGTTTTGTTTTTCGAGATAGGGTCTCTCTGTGTAGCCTTGGCTATCCTGGACTCGCTTTGTAGACCAGGCTGGTCTCGAACTCACAGGAATCCACCTGCCTCTGCCTCCCGAGTTGCTGGGATTAAAGGCATGCACCACCACGTCCGGCTCTTTGGCAATTTTTTTCTTAATTTCTTTATTATGTATACAGTGCTCTGCCTGCATGTACAGCCATTGCTCACCGATCTCTATGTCAGCTCTAACATGCTGTGACTAACGGATTTTAAAAACCTCTTGGAATATATTAAAACCCAGTTTGTACCAACCCAAACCCCTCACACAGCAAGTGAAGCACATAGCTTGGGATTTCTCTGCTTTGCCATAACTACCTACTTCATGCTTCCACCAATGTCTTCCTTTTTATGTTTTATTATTGTGTGTATGGGTGTCTTGTGTGCATGCATGGTGCCCACGGAGACCAGCTGACGACACAGACCCCCTTGGAACTAGTTACAGATGCTTGTGAGCCAATGTGTGGGTGCTGAGAATTGAATCTGGGTCTTCTGGAAGAGGAGCCAGGGCTCTTAACCCGTGAGCCATTTCTCCAGGCCCCCACCCACCAACATGGTTTTAAAGTGCCTTGATTCATAGCTTTCTTTGTTCTGTTATTTTTTTTTTTTTAAGATTTATTTATTATTATGTACACCTGCAGGCCAGAAGAGGGCACCAGATCTCATTATAGATGGTTGTGAGCCACCATGTGGTTGCTGGGACTTGAACTCAGGACCTCTGGAGGAACAGTCAGTATCCTTAACCTCTGAGCCATCTCTTCAGGCCCCTTTGTTCTGTTATTATTAAAAAAAAAAAAAAAAAAACCTTCCTCACTGCTCCCGTGATGGAACATGGAATTTAGGGTAACCTAAGTCTGTGTTTCTGGGACATAGTCATATTTCGCTCAAGAATAAACCATCTCTCTAACCTGGTCGTGGTGGCACATGCCTATTAATCCCAGCACTCAGGAGGCAGAGGCAAGCAGATCTCTGTGAGTTCGAGGCCAGCTTGGTCTACAAAGGGAGTTCCAGGACTCAGGGCTACACAGACAAACCCTGGGTTGCGGGGAGAAGATCTCTCATCTTTTTTAAGATAAATGCTCTGCTTGGGGTCAACATCTGAGAAATAGAATCTTACCCTATAGCCCAGGTTGGCCTGGAACTCACAGCAATACATCAGCCTCCTGGATGCTGGTGAAACTGTCCTGCCCCTCGAGTCTCCCTTTGGCTAACAGGCTATTGAAACAGAGGGTCCCAAGACATTAGACTCCTCCTAAGGCTGTACTTCCGGAAGGAGAAAAGGCTGGGGCAGCCACCAGAAGAATTTATCTCCAAGAAAATGATGTATAGGCTGTTAGCTAAAGGTGAGGAAAGACTTGGAGCTAAGACAGGGATGGGACGGACCGCAGCCAGGCCAGACGGCTTCCTCAAGCCTGTCTCTTCTGGCCTTCCATTTCAACCCCAACCCTGACACTGGGACTTGGGGACAACTTGGAGCTCTGTGTCCTTCTTCCCATCAGGGCCACATTGAAGAAATCTCCTTTTTCTCAGTCACTTTTAATTTGGCTCTTTTAAGTTATTAAGGACAAGTGGCCACATGTGGCTTGTTGGGACAGAGCCAATCTGTGACACTAAATCTCTTAACCCAGGGATGACAAGCATGTGCCATGTGTCTGAGTGGGATTTAGGGTTTTGGTGATGGTGGTAGTGGTGGTGGTTGATTGGTTGGTTTTGATTTTTTTGAGACAGTCTCACTGTGTAGCCCTGGCTGTCCCAGAACTAACAATGTACAGCAGGCAGGCCTCAAACTCACAGAGATCCTCCTGCCTCTGTCTCCCTAGAGCTGGGATTAAAGGCGTGGGCCACTTTGCCCAGTCTGGGATTTTTGTTTGTTTGTTTCTTGATTTTGTTCACTAAGTTAGAGCTCTGCCACTGAATTGCCTTCTCAGCAAGTCTTTAATTTTAATTTGACAGGGTGTTGTTAAGTCGTCCAGGTTGGCCTTGAACTCTCTGTCCTCCTTGGCCTCCTGAATCACTTGTTTTACAGGTGTGTGAAAACATGCACACCCAGCTCTACAGTGTGGTCTTGAGTGACTACCGCCTTGTACTTTTTCCTGTACCTACCAGAAATCCAAAGGAAGCTACCTCCCCAGGGCTCTGCATAGAGGAAGAACTCTGAGGAAGGGAAGGCAGGTCAATCCTAATGGATGCAACATTTTCCCATCCTTGATAATGGAATCTTCTAGATAACAGTGTAAACAGTGTATTTCTGACAACAATGTATTTATGGGGAGGGGGGCGGGTTGGTTTGGTTGTGGCTTTTCAAGACAGGTTTTCCAGAGCGCAGCCTCCCAAGTGCCAGGATTAAAGGCATCCACCATACCATACCAGGTTTAATAGTGGTGTTTTGTTTCGGCTTCTAGATTTTATTGATATGAGTGTTTTGCCTTGCATGTCTGTCTGTGTGCCACCTGCATGCCTGGTGCTTGAGGACGTGGTGAGCCTCCATGTGGATGCTGGGAATTGAACCTGGGTCCTTCACAAGACCAAGTGCTCTTAACCACTGAGCCAACACTGCAGCCCCAAAACTGTATCTTTCAGGAAGGGAACTTTCCAGAAAAAAAAAAAAAAACTTGTATCTTCAGCTGACCTTCTGCAGTGCCGACTGATTAGCAGGCCTGGGTTTGTGGGATGGTTGGGAGGTTGTAGGTGTACAGTTTAATTAATACTTATCTTTGAAGCTGGGCGTGGTGGCACACACCTTTAATCCCAGCGCTTGAGAGGCAGAGGCAGGTGGATCGCTGTGAGTTCGAGGCCAGCCTGGTCTACAAAGTGAGTCCAGGATAGCCAAAGCTAACACAGACACTGTCTCGAAAAAAAAAAAAAAATCAGACTTCTATGATGCTGGACCGTGAGATTTGGAGTGACTTATGTGTGTCATTCAGGTTGGGTGTCAGAATAAACTGTGACCCACTTTTGCATCAACATTTTCTGGTTTAAAAGCATTCCTCCTTTCTTTACCCTTTTTGGGCAGTCAGCAAGTGTGCCCTCACGGCAGTCCAGCTGTTTTGAACCCTCTGCAGATCCACTGAGGAAGCTACACAGCAACTGCAGCTGCTTGGTGCCAAACTGCAGCTGCTTTGAAGTCATCAGCGGCTTCAAATGCCCCGACTGCTTCAAACACCCTGTGCCAGACGTTTTGCCACGAGGAGCCTCTGTGAACTCCAGCAGCCATTTTCACCCAGGCCAGAGGCAGCACTTGCCGCAGACTGCCCTGCTGGCCTGTGGCTAGGGCAGAGAGACACTTTGACAGCAGGAAGAATTGCTGATGACAGTGCAGAAACAACTCCCAGTCCTATTTCTCTGCGTGGTTCTTCCCATGTTTTGGTTTTTAATATTTTTTATGTGGTGGGTGGGGTGGGGATGGGAGCTTGCTGGAATGTAGGTCTGTGCACAATAATGCAGTGCCCAGGAAAACCAGAAGAGGGCACCAGATCCCGTGGGAATAGAGACACAGACACTGATGGTTGTGACTCACCATGTGAGAGTGCTGACACTTGAATGTGGGTCCTCAGGAATAGTTCTTAACCTCAGGGCTCGCTCTCCAGCCCCTCCAAGTTTGTGGGGTGGGTGGGGTGGGATGGGTTTGTTTTGATGGTTTTGGTTTTGGTTTTTTTGAGACAAGATTTCTCTTTGTAGCTCTGACCGTCCTGGAACTTGCTCTGTAGACCAGGATGGTCTCAAATTCACAGAGATCCACCTGCCTGTCCCACCACCACCCAGTTGTTTGTGGTGTTTTGTTTGCTTTTGTTCAACATTTATTTCTTTGCTGTGGGGAGCAGGGAGCAGGATGCCTGCGTGCCGTGGTACATGTGTGGAGGTCAGGGGACGGCTGTCAGGAGTCAGGCCTTTCCCTACACCAGGAAGGTCTTGGAGACTGAACTCAGACCTTCTGCGTTGGTGACAAGTGCCTTTACCACCTGGAGCATTTTGTCAGCTGTCACTTTTTACATGTGTGTGTGTGTGGCTTGTGTGGGTATGTGTTCTCATGTGTGAGTACACGTGTGTGCAGATGTATGTGTGTATGTGTGCATATGGAAGCTTGATGCTGACGTCATTGTCACCTTTGTTTTCAACTTTTTTTTTGAGGCAGGATTCCCTTTTAGCGGGGGCGGGGGTGCAGTTAGGACAGGGTTTCTCTGTGTAGCCTTGGCTGTCCTATACTCGCTTTGTAGACCAGGCTGGCCTCAAACTCACAGAGATCTGTCTGCCTCTGCCTTCCCAAGTGCTGAGACTACAAGCGTGGGCCACCGGGCCCAGTGAGAACCCCAGCACAGTTTGGTTGGTCTAGCTAACCAGCTACCATCGAGATTCCCTGTCTCGGCCTCCCATGTGGTGGGATAACAGGCTGAACTGCAGCCTTCCGAGCGCCATGTGATTGCTCAAAACCAGGATCCCACGGATGTCCCTGCTCCAACAGACAGACAGGAACAGAAGAAAGGGACTCAAAGGAAAAGGCTAAAGGAGTTACGGGTTCAGAGGGATGCCTGATATACCTGCATGAAACTGTCAAAGAACGGTCACGTGGTCCTGAGAGTCCGCTGCTCAAACAGTCTAGCCCAATCCATGGGTTCCAGGTTCAGAAAGACCCGTCTCAGTAAATAAAATGAAGTAATTGAAGAAGACACTGGATGCCAATCACTGGCCTCTCCACATGTGTACTCATACACACGCGCATGCGCGGGCACACACACACACACACACACACACACACACACACACACTCAAGGACGATGATGACAGCCATGCAATCCACACCTGTAAAGTTGGGTGAAGCTCAGAGGAGCAAGCGCTCTGCTGCTTGCTTTGGCAATGATGCTGCTTATGGTCTTTGGAGCTGAAGTATCATAGCAATATATTCTTCCACCAAAAAATAAAAACAAAAACAAAAGCAAAGCACTCCTAGCCTAGGGGCCAACCCATACTGAGTGCCTCCCCCGAATTGCTCTAGGGACTGTCTCTGCTTGAAGAAGCATGTTCAGAGTGTTCACCAGAGACAATGGAGAAGAAGCTACAGCCTTTGCCACTTTCCACCGGTCAACACGCAGTGGGGACGTCCTTGCTGTGCTGGGATGGCAGCCCAGGAACTCCTGCTTCTCTCAAGCGCTGAGTCTATGAGCTGAAGGTGGTGGTCCATGAGGACAGAGCCACGCAAGGCCGTCCTCTGTGGCCAGGCTGATTTTGAACTCCTGATCCTCCTGCCGAGTGCTGAGACTGCCGGCAGACATTACCACGCCTGGTCTACGCAGTCGGTGCTGGGGATGGAACGCAGGGCTTCATGAATGCCAGGCAACTAGGCTATCCATTGAGCCACACTCCCAGCCCAGCAAAGGGGTTTCTTTACTTTTGTTGCTTTCCCCTCCGTGGCCCTAGAACAGCAGGTCTGTTTTTGTTTGGGGGGTGCTAGGGACCTCCTCGGAGCCCTTCACACACTAGACAGGCTCTCTGCTGCTGAGCCTTGATCCCAACCCAACAAATCTATGTTCCTTCTCCCACCATCCAACCAGTTAGTTAGTTAGTTTTCAAGACTCAAGCTCTCTGCTGCTGAGCCTTGATCCTAACCCAACAGATCTCTTTCCATTCAACTATTTATTTATTTATTTATTTATTTATATTTCAAAACAGGGTCTTTCTGTGTAGCCCTGGCCGTTCTGGAACTTATCTGTAGATCAGGCTGGCCTCAAACTCAGGGAGAGATCCACCTGCCTCTACCTCCCGAGTGCTGGGATTAAAGGCGTGCGCCACCACGCCCGGCTCACTGCTTTTTTTTTTTTTTTTTTTTTGGTTTTTTGAAACAGGGTTTCTCTGTGTAGCCTTGGCTGTCCTGGACCCGCTTTGTAGACCAGGCTGGCCTCAAACTCACAGCGATCCACCTGCCTCTGCCTCCTGAGTGCTGGGATTATAGGCGTGTGCCACCATGCCCGGCTTACTGCTTTCTTGTACAACTCAGGACTACCTGCGCAGGGGTAGGACGCTCCCAGTGGGCTGGGCCCTCCCACATCAATCATTAATCAAGAAAAATGTCACATACACTTGCTCACAGGCCAGTGTGACAGAGGCAGTTACTCAGTTGGATTCTTTCTTCCGACATATAGCTAGGTTTGTGCCAATATATTTGTCCATATTGCGTGTGCATGTGTGTGCGCATGCGTCAGGCCGTCAGGCTCAGCAGCGAGCACCGCTACTCACTGAGCCATCGTGCTGGCCCCATTTTATCATTTTCTATCTCTTTAAAAGCCAAGAGGTACCTTGGGGAACTGTTCATATCCACAGTGCTGCTCAGATCCCAGCCTCGCTTAGGAAAGTGCCCCCGGATGGGCAGGGCAGACTCACTGCTATGCAGAGCCCTTCCCTGCACGGTACTGGGTAGCTAAGAGGTACACCTCTGAGGACTCTTTCCTGCTGGCCTCGGGTTTCAGGACCCTTGTGTTCTGGAATTCTTGGGTCAGTCTCTTTTGTAGCAGGTGGCTTTTACTTCCGGCCCAGGTTTTGCACAGCAGCGTGCCCCCGGGATGTAGGATGTCTACAGCATAGTCCACAAGGGTAAGGCACAAGCCGATGAGCCTGTCGTGATCCAGGTCTCGGATTCCACTGGCGTTGGGTGCCATGTCACTCAGAATCACGTCTGCTCTCCTTCCAGGAAGCAGTTCTAAAATTCTCTGCAAAGTTCTGGGGTCAGTCACATCAGCAGGGCATAGAAACGCTGCTCCTTCCAAAGGGAATATATGCAGAAGATCAACCCCAAGCACGAAGCCCACAGGAGAGCTGGGGTCTATGGAAGCAACAGAACACATTCTCATACCACGAAGCTTCCTACCAAAATACAAGCCACAAAACAAAGGCACCAGGGCCAAGGAAAACAGCTAACATGCATATATGTGCAAAGAGGCTTTTTGTATGAAGACACATGAGGCAGATGGGATGGCACTGGCCTGTAAGACAAGTGCTTGGGAGCCTGAGGCAGGAAGACTGTCACAAGTTCAAGGCCACTTTGTGCTACCAAGTGACGCCTTGTCTCTCAAAGTTGACAAAAGACTAATGGCATGGGGTAAGGTGCCCTCTAAACCCCTTGGGAAAGCTGAGACTCGAAGAGGAAACGGTCTGCCAATCATCCTGACTGCCAGGTGGAGGTTAGACCACAGTAAAGGTGCTGAGTCCCACTTTCCTGTCAGCTCACTACCCCAGGCTCTGCTTCTCTAGAAAGATTCTTCTAAATAACATCTTATTGTATTTTTGACTGTCTTGGTTCTAAAATGCGAATCTCACTAGATAGCCCAGGCTGGCCCAAAACTTAAGCTTGGGTCTTAATACAGTGAGTGAGGTTACAGGTGGGTGGGCAACACCACACCCAGCTCCCAACAGCCCTGTTGGTTTATTTGCTTTTTATTCTTTGAGACAGCCTCACTGGGTAGACCAGGCTGGCCCCAAACTCAGAGGACTAATGCCTCTGTCTCTAAAGTGCTAGGATAGAAGCATGTGCAATCACACTCTGCTGGTTTGCTTTGGTTTTTAGACTTTTATTTACACCTGTGTGTTTGCATGTGTGAACGTGTACTCAACTGCAGCCGCCCGTAGAGTCCAAAGCCTGGAACTAGAGGTAAGGAGGTTGTGAGCTGCCTGGCATGACTGCCAGGAACCATCCCGGGGTCATCTGTGGGAGCAGTGTTCTCTCCAGCCCCTCCTTTTTGGCTGCTAGGTCTTTGAGAACCATGTGACACAGGCCTGGAATTCCTGGTTCTCTCGACTCCTCTTCCTCTCCAGAGTGCTAGGGTCACAAGTGTGCCTGTTTATTGTTTCCTATTTGGGCACTATTTCACATAGAGAATATTATTAAGACCCTATTAAACACACGCAGCCAGCTGGGTGGTGGTGGTGGTGGTGGTGGTGGTGGTGGTGGCGGCGGCGGCAGCAGCAGCAGCAGTAGCACATACCTTTAATCCCAACACTCCGGAGGCAGAGGCAGGCGGATCGCTGTGAGTTTGAGGTCAGCCTAGTGTACAAAGCAAGTCCAGAATAGCCTGGGCTACACAGAGAGATCCTGTCTTGAAAAGAATGAAAAAGAAAGAAAGACCCAAAACCATACTACAGCCTACCACAGTCCCAGAGTGAAGAGTCCAGAGCCCCAGGCAGATCTCTCCTGAGACTCTGGAGATGGCAGCCCCAGTGGGACTTCCATGAACCTTAGGCTTTGAGGGAACAATTTGGGAACCTCAGGGACACATTTACTGTCCTGCTACCAAATCCTGCTGTCTTAGTTAGGGTTTCTATTCCTGCAATGAAACATTATGACCAAAAATCAAGTTGGAGAGGAAAGGGCTTATTTGGCTTACACTTTCATATCACTGTACCAGTGAGAGAAGCCAGAACAGGAACTCACACAGGACAGGACCCTGGAGGCAGGAACTGATGCAGAAGCCATGGAGGAGTGCTGCCTACTGGCTTGCTCCCCATGACTGCTCAGTCTTTCCCCTCTCTGTCTCTGTCTCTCTCTCTGTGGCAGAGTGTCTCTGTGTAGCCTTGACTGTTCTGGAGCTCTCTTTGTAGACCAGGTTGGCCTTGAACTCACAGAGCTCCAACAGCTTCTGCCTCCCAAGTGCTGGGATTAAGGGAGTGTGCCACCAGGGATTGCACCACCTACAATAGACCGGCCCATCCCCATTAATCACTAATTAGAAAATGCCCTACAGCTGGATCTTATGGAGGCATTTGCTCAATGGAGGATCCTTCCTCTTAGATGACTTTAGCTTGTGTCAAGTTGACTTAAGACAAACCAACACACCTGCCAACAGATCACTCTGAAAAAAATAGCTCCAGCAAAGCTCAAACACAGATGTGGTATAGCACTCCTGGCAGATTCTATCTAAATGGAATAATAAACAAATAAATTAATAATAATAATAATAATAATAATAATAATAATAATAATAATAATAATGAAACCTCAATTGAGAAAATGCTTCCAGATTGGCCTAGATTTTTCTTGGTTGATGATTGATGTGGGAGGGGCCCGGAGGGGCCCACCCCACTTTGAGCAGTGACTCCCCTGGGCAGTTGGTCCTGAGTTGTATAAGAAAGCAGGCTGAGCAAGCTGGGAGAAGCAAGCCAGTAGGCAGAGTGCCCCTATGATTTCTGCTGTAGTTTCTGCCTCTGACTTCCCTTCATATAAATTGAAAGAAACCCCTTCCTACCCAAGTTGGTTTGGTCACCGTGTTTATCATGGCATTAAAAAGCAAACTAAGACGTTATTGTTTAGTTTCGTAGGGTTTTTTTGTTTTGAGACAGGAACTTGGTAGAGAGCCCAGGCTAGTTGCCAACTCATGAACTCATGTGGTCTACTTTTAGTTTTCTTCTTTGTTCTTTTTTTTTTTTTTAAGATTTTATTTATTTATTATGTATACAGTATTGTGCCTGCATGTGTGCCTGCAGGCCAGAAGGAGGCACCAGCTCTCACAATTGATGGTTGTGAGCTGCCATGTGGTTGCTGGGAACTGAACTCAGGACTTTTGGAAGAACAGCCAGTGCTCTTAACCTCTGAGCCATCTCTCCAGCCCTTCTTTCTTCTTTTGTAAACAATATTTTGTTTATTTAATTGTGTGTGTGTGTGTGTGAGTTTGAGTGTGAGTGTGAATGCAAGTAGCTGCATGCCATGACACACTTGTGGAGGCCAAAGAATAAGGTTCAAGCGTCCATTCGCTCCTTCACCGCACAGGTCTCGGGGAGAGAACTCAGGCCATCATGCTTAGCAGCAAGCACCTTTTATCCACTAAGCCAAGTGCCTCTCAATCTTCCTAACGCCGCAACCCTTTAATACAGTTCCACACATTGTAGTGACCCCACCCCAGCTATAAAATTATTTCATTGCTACTTCATAACTGTAATGTTGCTACTGTTATGAATCACATAATGTAAATATCTAGCATACAGGATCTCTGATATAACACAGGGGTCACGACCCACAGGTTGAGAACAGCTGCTGGCTAAGCCATCGCCACTACCACTACCCCTTCACCCCTGCCCTTTCCCTCCCCCCGCCCCAGGGTCTCCCATGCAGAACTGCAAACACAGTATGTAGCTGGGATGATGTTGAACGTCTAAACTTCCTGTCTCCACCTCCCAAAAAAGTTCGGATCACAGGCCTGCACCAGCACACCTGTTTAACTTAACGAAGGATCTCAGTCCCCAGCCTGTGTCCCATTTCTGTAGACATCTCTAAACCAATTTTGCGGCTCAAAACATGCCTCTGGGTGAAACGCTGCTTACTAGCATTCCCTCTGGCTCCTGGCAGCCAGAGGAGCTGGGAGTGAGTGACAAACAGGGCCCACCTGCGCCTGTGGCGTTGACTTCCTGCACTGCCACCTGACTCCAGGCTCCTGGAGCGGCACCGCAGTCCAGCACCCGGAGACCAGGGCGCAGGATGCGATGCTTCCGGTTCATCTCCAGGAGTTTGAAGGCGCTGCGGCAGCGGTAACTCTCCACCTTTGCAGCCTTCACAAACGGGTCCTTTAGGTGCCGCGTCAGCCACTGGTGCTCGGCGCCAGTCTTGCTCTTGTAGTAACACGCGGCTGTGTGGAACCTCTGAACCTTAAGGGGAATGCTCACCAGCTTCCGGTACCTGGTGGCGAGAAAGGAGTTAGGCAGGTGGACGTTACCCAGAGAGGCAGGCAGGCAGGTCTGCGTGCGAACAGGAACCCAAAGCTAACAAGGGATGTCCTCCTGGCTTGCTCTCTGCCTTACATATATTGAGGTAAGGTCGCCAACCAGCCAGTGTAGCTAGCCAGCTTGCTCCAGGGGACCCCTTTCTCTGCCTCCCCAGCACCGGCGTCACATTTGGTCAGCACACAAGCCCAGAAATGGGTTCTGGGCATCGGAACTCCAATCCTCGGGCATGTTTTATCCACTGAGCCACGTCCTCAGCCCATACACTATTTCCACGTTGAAAACCAAACTCACGTCTGTACATGAATAAACATCATACACACCCCGGAACAGAAGTTGTAAGCGCCCCTCTGTGACCCAATTCACTGAGCTGTCCCGAATACTGTCAATCCACCCCGCGCATGCACGTACGCCCTTTCAGTGCAGACAGACTCCCTAACTCTACTCACCAGGCCATGGGTGCTTGCAGGCAGTGTCCTCCCGTCACCGGAAGTCCCGCCCTCCCTTCCAGCGCGAGTTCCCGCCCAGGAAGCTGTAGCTGGCGGGCGGCAGGTATGGATGGTTGTCTGTGCTTGGGAGAAGTGTGCGGGAGAGACGCGGGGTGTGGGGGGTACTGGGGCACTGGGGAATATCTGGAGAGGAGGGCTGGAAGACAGACTGGGGAGCGGCTTTAAGCCAATCAGGAAAACTGGGGTGCTGGGCAGACCTGAGGTTGGAGAGACTGAGGGAACTACAGAAGGTAGGGAGCAGAAATAAGAGAGGACCGGGGACCTGAGCGGTAAGATGGGGCAGGTTGTAGTCAGGTTGTAAAGGCTGAACCGGGCATAGCCCGGGGAAGGGTAAGTTAGGAACAGCATTTGCAGAGTGCTCCCTGCAGGCAGGTCCCGGGCTCTGCACTCTATGTGCATCGCCTCCCAGCATTTGCAACAGTTGACCTCAATTCAGACCAGATGGTTGTCAGCACCCCCAAACCCTAGCATTTGAAAGCTCCCTGACACGCACCCGATTTACCATCTCTCACAGCTACTAGAGCTGACATCCAGGGCACCCTAGTTTGCTTTATAGGCTCTACCATTTGACCCCGTTTCACATTTAGACTGAACATCAGTTTTCACCTCAGGAAATGAGAAAGTATGCACTTAGTTCTTAGTCTTACTAACTGGGGCAGCTTTTGAAAGCAAGGTTAATTGGAGCTGAGGTGGTGGACGCCTGTGAAATGCTTGCCTCACATGGGTGAAGACCAGAATTCAAGCCCCAGAACCCACATAAAAGCCAATGTGGCGTACACCTGTAACCCCAGTGCAGGGAGGCAGAGACAATTGGATTCCTGGAGCAATCTAGTCAGCTAATCTTACTGAATCCACAAGCTACAGGCTCCAATGAGCGACCCTGTTTATTTATTACTTATTTATTTATTATTATATATTACATCTGCAGGCCAGGAGAGGGCATATAGATGGTTGTGAGCCACCATGGGATTGCTGGGAATTGAACTCAGGACCTTTGGAAGAGCCAGCGGGGCTCTTAACCTCTGAGCCATCTCTCCAGCCCTGAGAGACCCTGTTTAAAAATAATAAAATAGGGACTAGAGAGATGGCTCAGAGATTAAGGGCACTGACTGCTCTTCCAGAGGTCCTGAGTTCAATTCCCAGCAACCACATGGTGGCTCAAAGCCATCTATATAATGATCTGATGCCCTCTTCTGGCATGCTGGCAGGCACAGCACCGTATACATGATAATAAATAAATAATAAATCTTTAAATAATAATGATGATGATGATGATGTGGATGCATCTGGAGAGATGGCTCAGTGGTTAAAAGCACTTGAGGTCCTGACTTTGACTCCCAGCACCCATGCAAGGTGCCTGTGACTCCAGCTTCCAGGGCTCCAACATTCTCTTCTGGCCTCCATGAGTAGCCACATGAAGATGTACATAGGAGGGGATAGTAAATAAAAATCTTTTTTAGAGGCTGGAAAGAGCACTAGCTGCTCCTGCAGAAGACCAAGGTCAAGTTCCCAGCATGCACATGGTGGCTCACTGTCTAACTTCAGTTGCTGGGGAGCCAACACCCTCTTCTGACCTTCATGCGCACTTAATGCACCACATGGGATAATTTTCCAAGACAGAATTTCTCTATATAGCCTTGGCTGCCCTGGACTCACTTTGTCGACCCCCTGCCTCTGTTTCCTGAGTGCTGGGATTAGAGGCATGTGGCCATAGTGTGCCACCATGACCGACTCTAAATCTTTTTCTTTTAAAAATTCTTTTATTTTATGTGCATTGGTATTTTGCCTGCATGTATGTCTGTGTGAGGGTGTCAGAGCCCCAAGAACTGTAATTACAGACAGCCATGAGGTGCCATGTGGGTGCTGGGAGCTGAACCCAGGTCCTTTGGAAGAGCAGCCAGTGTTCTTAACCGCTGAGCCATCTCTTCAGCCCCCTCTAAACCTTTTTTGGGGGGAGGGGATTTGAGACAAGGTTTCTCTGTGTAGCCATAGCTGTCCTGGACTCGCTCTGCAGACCAGGCTGGCCTCAAACTCACAGCAATCTACCTGCTCTGCCTCCCAAGTGCTGGGATTAAAGGCGTGCACCACCATGCCCATCATAAATCTTTTTTTTTTAATATGAAAAAAATGTAAGGTGTAGAGCAATTGAGGGAGGTACCCAATGTCAGCTGTGATCTCCACACACAGGCAGGGATGCACACACATAACACACAAAGAAAACTAAACTTCCATTTTATATCTCTGGGCTCAGTATCAGCAAATCAAAACCGTCCTCCTATCCCAATTAGCCTTGTTTGTGAGCACTAACCCACTTAATAAACCCAATGACTGTGAGGTAAGATATGGCCGTTTGTAGAGGGGAAAGCAGGCTGGGAAGTGTATGTTTGAAATGATGTCAAGCGGCAGAACCTTAGCCAAGCTCATTCTTCCAGATTCCAGTCTATGTGCTCAGGGCTCACTTCACTGAGACAGGTAGCTGGACACGCTGCTACATGCCTGTCATTCCAGCACCCAGGTTGTCGAGGTGGGAAGATGGTGAGTCTAAGTCCAGACTAGACCACAGGGAATGACTCATTTAAAATACCTGCAAAACAAATCACGTGGACACCTATCATTACTCAGGCCATGAAAACTATTCACGTAGTGTTAGTGCTGGGCTTAAAGTAAGCCAGAGGATGTGTGTAAGTTTCCGGCAAATGCGCCATTTCAGGGAAGTCATTTCGCCATGCTTTGATTCTGGGATCCATGGCAGGGTGGGGTACCCACCAGTCACTTGTTGATATGGAAAGACAGCTGTATACAGTGGGTGCTTAATAAGAGATGGCTGACTTAGAAAGCCAGAGCTTCAGGCACAGGCAAGTCCCTGTCAGGACAGAGACACAGGCTGCTCGTCCTTCTCGTCCTCCTTCCCTCCCTTTCTTTTTTTTTAAAGTGAATTTAATATTGTATGAGTATAGGTTTTTGTTTATGCTTTGTTTTGTTTTTCGAGACAGGGTTTCTCTCTGATAGCCTTGGCTGTCCTAGAATCGCTTTGTAGACTAAGCTAGCCTTGAACTCACATCGATCCATCTGCCTCTACCTCCTGAGTACTGGGATTAAAGGCATGCGCCACCGTGCCTGGCCCTAGTTGCTTTGTTTTGTTTTTGGTTTTTGATTTTGGTTTTGGGTTTTGGTTTTTTTGTTTTTTGTTGTTTTTTTTGTTTGTTTGTTTGTTTGTTTTGTTTTTTTTTTTTTTTTTTTTGGTTTTTTGAGACAAGGTTTCTCTGTGTAGCCTTGGGTGTCCTAGACTCGCTTTGTAGACCAGGCTGGCCTCGAACTCACAGTGATCTGCCTGCCTCTGCCTCCCAAGTGCTGGGATTAAAGGCGTGCGCCACCACGCCCGGCTCTTTGTTTCGTTTTTTAAGATTTATTTTATGTGCATTGATGTTTTGCCTGCATGTGTCTGGATAAGGGTGCCAGACCCTCTGGAACTTGAGTTATAGATTGTTGTGAGCTGCCATGTGGGGCTAGGAATGGAACCCCAGTCCTCTGGAAGAGCAGCAAATGCTCTTACCCAACGTCATTTATCTAGTCCTCATCCAGGTTCCTTTTTTCATATACTGCAATCTCTTAGAAGTGTCCTAGTTTCTGGATATTCCTTTAGGCAGTTTAGGCCAAGAAAAAGATAAAATAATAAATGGCTCAAGGGGCTGGGGTGTGGCTCAGTGGTAGAGCCCCTGCCTAGAATCCCCCAGTGAGAGGCTGGTGGTGTGTCTCAGTGATAGAGCACCTGCCTAGAATTCCCCAGAGAGGGGCTGGTGGTGTGGCTCGGTGGTAGAGCACCTGCCATAATTCCCCAGAAAGGGGCTGGTGGTGTGGCTCAGTGGTAGAACACTAGCCTACCATGCTCAAGGCTCTGAGTGTCGTTCCCCAGCACCACATAAAGAAAATTATATAATAATAATAATCAATGAAAAGGCAGGCTCAAAGGCACATTTGTACATGCCGTAGTAAGCCACAAGATTTACCATGTGGCTGAGGAATTGCCAGAGGACCACACCTTCCACCTCTCCCAGAATGTGTGTCCCTCTCATGGGGCCCACACATACGATGCACACTCTAACAGACCCTATTTTCTGATCCTCTTCACAGGCCCTAGGAGACCATGGGTACCTCCAGGCTCTATACCCTGGTGCTGGTACTGCAGCCTCAGCGAGTTCTCCTGGGCATGAAGAAGAGGGGCTTTGGTGCTGGCCGCTGGAATGGCTTCGGGGGCAAAGTGCAAGAAGGGGAGACCATTGAGGACGGCGCTAAGAGGTGAGGAAAAGAGAGGTCTGACCACACAGCCAGCCTAGCTGGGGATAAAGACCTGGAGAGTAGGAGACATACCCATGAGACCCACAGATGCTAGGTAGACCAGGCTGGCCTTGATCTCACAGAGATCCATCTGTCTTTACTTCCAGAATGCTGAGATTAAAGGTCAATGCTACCATGCCTGGCTCTTAAATGTTTTTAAAGGTTAATGTGCATTGGTGTTTTGCCCACATGTATGTCTGTATGAGGGAGTCAGATCTCCTTGATACTGGAGTTCCAAACAGTGTGGACTGCCATGTGGGTGCTGGGAATTGAACCCAGGTCCTCTGGGAGAGCAGCCAGTGCTTTCAACCACTCCAGCCCCCATAAAAGGTTTTCCTACATGCTGTTGGCTCTCCAGCCCTGAATTATGTGGCCCAGGTTGTTTTCAAACACCCAGATCTTCCTCCTTTGGCCTCCTGAGTGTTGAGATTACAAGTGTACAGTGCCATACCCGAACGTTCAAGGTGATTCCTGACTTGGATATAGCAACACCTCTGGATGATATCCTCTTGGAAATGCAGCCCCCAAGTCCTAAGGCTCCCCATCGCATGGGTCTAGCCCTGTGAGCACGCACGGATGCCATGCTCGCTCGTGAGCTATCTTAAGCCATGGCCTTCCTTACCCGTCTCTGTTGCAGGGAGCTTCAGGAAGAAAGTGGTCTGACAGTGGATGCACTGCACAAGGTGGGCCACATCTCATTCGAGTTTGTGGGTTCCCCCGAGCTGATGGACGTGCATGTCTTCTCTACTGACCACGTGCATGGGACGCCCACAGAGAGTGACGGTGAGCCTTGGGCCCTGCTCCCTCCTTTCCCCCATGGCCAGCCAAGTGTACCCAGCCTCACTTGCCTGCCTAGGAGAAAGGACTGAGCCCTTGCCAAGTGTAGGCCCCATATCTGTCCCCCCCTATTGCCTTTGCTTACTCTCTGAAACAGGGGCAGCTAGGCCAAGCAGCCTTGTAACCTAGGTATGAGCCCATTTCTTTTTCTCTTTTCTTTGATTTTGTTTCTGTTTTGAGCCTGGGTTTCTCTCTGTAGCCTTGGCTATCCTGGACTAACTTTGTAGACCAAGCTGGCCTCGAACTCACAGATCCGCCTGCCTTTGACTCCCAGAGTGCTGGGATTAAAGGTGTGCGCCACGGAGCCCAGCTAACCCCATTTCTTTACTTTATGAAATATGAAAACAACTACACATATTGATAAATACATTTTTATCCCAACACTCTGAAGGAAGAAACAGAGTATCTCTGTTTTAAATTGAGAGGCCCTGTTGAAGAAGAAAGGAGGAAGAGGAAGCAGCAACAGCAGCCACCGCCAGACAGTAGTGATGTACGCCTTTAGTCCCAGTGCTAGGGAGGCTGAGGCAGGGGGATCTTTAGTTTGAGGCTAACCTATTCTAGAGAGTGAGTTCCAGCTCAGCCAGGGCTGCACAGAGAAACCCTGTCCAAAAAAACAAAAACGAAAACGAAAAGAAAAAAAAACTTGAAAGGAAGAGAGAACTGGAGTGTGTGGTTCAGTTGGCAGGATGCCCAATTAGCATGGCCCATGTGTGGTTCTACTTGTCTGCTTTCCCAACACAGAAGATTGGGTCCCGATAAACAAGAAAGTAAACATATATGATGATAAAGCACATAAGCCCATGATTTGAGGCAGAAAAACTGAGTCTCGGGATATATGGCTACAGAATGGGTTCGAGGCCAGCTTGGGCTACATAACCCTGCCAAAACCAAGAGCTGGTTGTGGACAAATGTCTTGAATGGACGCAACAACTGTCGATAAAGCGGTTTAGCCAATCAGCTGGGCAGAAGGACAGGAAGTGAAAGGCGGGACTTCCTGGAGGGGGGGAAGCCAAGAATGGACAGTTGATGGTTGACGGGAGGAGGAGGAAGCCTCCAAAGATCAGATTGGCAATGCTTGGGATATATGTATGTTATGAGGTTTAGAGTAGTTTATTTTAGTTTACAAGTAGATTAGAATCAGTTTAGATTCTTGCTGGGCATAGTGCTTGCAGCTTTAAAGTACGTTTCAGACTGTGTCAGTTATTGGCTCCCTAGGCTGAACCAATAACAGTTTATTGTAACAGCTGGTCATGAGGATGAGGTATAAAAATTAGGCCAGGATCGTTTCTCAGAGAAGCCAGGTATAGTGGTGCTCATTCTTCTTGCTTATTTTTTGGGGGGAGGGATGCTTGTTTTGTTTTGTTATTTGAAAAAGGGTTTCCTCTCTGTAACAGCTCTGGCTGTCCTGGACTCATTTTTAGACCAGGCTGGCCTCGAACTCACAGAGATCCGCCTGCCTCTGCCTCCTGAGTGCTGAGATTAAAGACATGTGCCACCACGCCCAGCTTGTGGTGCTCTTTTTTTTTTTTTTTTTTTTTTGTAAAGATTTACTTATTACGAATACAGCACTCTGCGTGTGTGTACACCCACAGGCCAGAAGAGGGCACCAGATCTACATTATATATGGTTGTGAACCTCCATGTGATTGCTGAGAATTGAATTCAGGACTTTTGGAAGAGCAGTCAACATTCTTAACCTCTGAGCCATCTTTCCAGCCTGAGGTGCTCATTCTTAATCCTAGCATCAAGGAAGCTGAGGCAGGAGGATTGCCACTCATTCCAGACCAGGCTGGGCTACTGTGTGGATGGAAATCCTGTCTCAAAAAGCTCCAGGGGAGCCAGGCACAGTGGCGCACTCCTTTAATCCTAGCACTCAGGGAGGCAGAGGCAAGTGGATCTCTGTGACTCTGAGGCCAGCCTGGTCTACAGAGTGAGTCCAGGACAGCCAGAGTTACCCAAAGAAACCTGACTCAAAAAAAACAAACTCCAGGGGATAGAGAGCCTGCTCAGAGGTTAGGAACTCTTGCTGCTCTGGCAGAGGACCCATGTGCTTTTCCTAGTGCCCTTACGGCTGCTTACAACTGTCCATAGCTCTAGTTCCAGGGGAATCAGATGCCTCTTCCGGCCTCTCTAGGCACTGCAGGCACATCATATGCAGGCAAAGCACCCATACACATAAAAGAGTTTTTACAGAATGTTTAAAGGGGGGAGGGTATCAGAAAGTTGGTTCAGCAGTCAAGATCATATACTGCTCTTCCAGAGAACCCATGTTTGGTTCCCAACACCCACATCAAACGGCTCACAACTAATACTAGCTTCCCGGGGACCGAATGCCCCTGGCCTCTACTGGGCACCTGGACTCATGTGCCTACACCCACATGCAGACATTCATGCATTCATGCGGTTAAAAATAATATAAAACCTGTAAAAAAAATAAAAACTTTTTGATAAGTAACACCAACCAAAAGGGTCCACACAGCTGGAGAGAGACCTCAATGGTTAAGACCACTTCCTAGTCTTCCAGAGGACCCAAGTTCAGTCTCCAGCACACACACTGGGCAGCGTGTAATCCCACCTCCTCTTCGGGCCTCATCTGGCACCCACAAACATGTAGCATTGTTCACAGAGACACATTTAGATGCGTAACAGAGCTCTGCGTTCAAGGCCAGCCAGGGCTACATAGTGAAACCATGCCTCAAACAGAACAAAATCTCCAAATACGTGTTCACACAGACCCAGGGGTAATCCCTCTCAGGTTGGCCAAAATCCGTGTTCAACATCAATGTTCTTCCTCACTCCCACCCCCACCCCCCGGTTTCAGAAATGCGCCCTCAGTGGTTCCAGCTGGACCAGATCCCCTTTGCAGACATGTGGCCCGATGACAGCTACTGGTTCCCTCTGCTGCTTCAGAGGAAGAAGTTCTGTGGGCACTTCAAGTTCCAGGGTCAGGACACCATCCTCGACTACTCACTGCGTGAGGTGGATGGATTCTAATGCAGAGGTCCAGCTGGTCCTGGCCAGACACTCAGGTGGCTACACAGCCAAGGGCACTGCACGGAGGGGCTGGTATCTTCTGTTTGCTAGGCGTTGTTGGTTGAAATGTGAAATGGCACCGATATGCTAGTATGTCTGAATACCTCCTCCCCACCTGCTGGTCCTGTTTTAGAAGGTTAAGCTCCTTTAGGAGGCAGAGCATTGATGGGGAAACTGAGTCACTAGGGGGCTCAGAGAGATGGAAGATGGGCCTTAAGGACACTGCTGCCACTATGTCTTAGCTGCCATGACGGACTGTACCCCCTTGATCTGTGAACCAAAATAAACCCTTGCTCCCCTAAGTTGTCATGTGATTACAGCATTGAGAACAGTGAGTGGTCCAGGTGACTGGAAAGAGATCCTGGCAGGCACTGAGACAGCCAATTCTTTGTCCCATCACACTACCCCAACAGGGTGGATGGACGCCAGAGCACAAGATGAGGACTTTTTTTCATGCAGGAGCCACAATCTGAATGGAAAACTAGAATCTCTGAAGTGCTTGGTAGGGGCAGGATGCCAGGCAAGAGCAGGCACTCCAAGAAAATCTGCAGAGAGCAGGTGCCATTGAGAGAAATAGAGTCATGGGTCTGGGGAGGCTGATGTGGATGGTGTCTCAGGCAGGTGGCTGGGCTGCCAACCAGGACCAGGACTCCAGATAGGGGTTGGTCCAACTGAAAGGCTGTGCCCAGAGGTTTATATAGATCCAGATGGGGCCTGATAGGCTGAAACTGGTAGGCAAGTCAAGATAACCAATCAGAAGAGAGCCTGCAAAGCCTGAGCGGCACACTGCCACAGGGGCTGCGCCTTAGACCAGGAACCTCGCAATGTGGGTGGTTAGCATGAAAGCATGCTGTTACATTTCACACTGTATCCTAACTGCTTCACATAAAAAACAGTTCTCAGGGCTGGAGAGATGGCTCAGAGGTTAAGAGCACTGCCTGCTCTTCCAAAGGTCATGAGTTCAATTCCCAGCAACCACATGGTGGCTCACAACCATCTATAACGATATCTGGTGCCCTCTTCTGGTGGGCAGGCAGAATGCTGTATACATAATAAATAAATCTTAAAAAAAAAAAAAAAGTTCTCGACAGCCAAGGCTACACAGAGAAACCTTGTCTCGAAAAAAACAAAACAAAACAAAACAAAACAAAACCAGTTCTCTGTCAGGAAGAGGGAACCATTAGGGAAAATAAGAGGAAGGCTGAGCGGTGACAGCAGCAGCATTGCTCTTCCAGAGAATCAGTTCCCAGCGCCCACAATGGGCAGCTCGTAACCATCTGTGACTCCAGCCTCACAAGAGCTGACGCCTTCTTCTGGCCTCCTCAGGCACCAACACCCATATACACATCCCTCCTACACATACACATAATTTACGATAAGATAACATACATACTGTATCCTACTCAAAAGTCAAAAGCCAGATACATTGTTAGCTGAACCGCCCTAAACCTAAAGGGGCCCACCCGTGAGTGCCGAGACAGGGGCATTACTGCAGCCCCCCCTCTTGGATTCGTGTTTCATTAGGGCATGGGGTGGGGTGATGCACAGGAGGACAGGGAGCATGGAAGTCAGAGGGCCATGCCACTGGAGCTGAACTCACAGGATACTGTGAGCAACCTGATGTGGGTCCTAGGAGCTGAACTCGGGTCCTCTGGAAGAACAGCAGGTGCTCTTAACCGCTGAGCCACCTCTCCAGCCCCTGTGATGTCAGCTTTAAATGTCAGATGACATGATTTAGAATCACCTGGGAGGAGCATCTCACGGAGGGGCCTTCTAGCTCAGGATGGGCTGTGGACATGTCTGGGGTTCTGCTGGGTATGCTCCCCACGGGAGGAGATCGACAATTTGAGAGTGGAGAGAGCAAGCTGAGCACTTGGGGTGCACACTTGACTCTGGAGGTAGCGTGTCCAGCTGGCTCAAACTACAATCCCCTGCTCCCCAAAACTGACTCCCCCAACAGGGATCACCAGGCTAGGGGCAACTGCCCATCCCAGAACTTAAGCCTCGAGTTTCCAAGAGACATTCGGGCATGTCTGTAGGGGTTTACAGAGAGAGACTGCAGCATGGAAACCATCTGTAAACACTTCCAGTTTATTGGGTGTGGCAGTAACTGATTCCCGCAGTCCATAAAGTGCTTCATTCATCGAGCGGAACCCACAGCACCAGCTTCCTGACTCCCTTAACCCAGAGTCCACACAGCGATGCCCCAGAGCCCTGCCACCCGCCTAGCTTCTTCAGCCAGGCAGGCTAGTACCAAGTAGGGAGCACCCAAAGACACTGTTCCCTTCACTCCTACTTGGCTGGCCCCCCGGACTGTCCAGTTAAGGCTAAAGCCGGGCCCCACTCAGGCCAGGAGAAGGGACAAGCAGGCGGGAGATTCAGCAATACTTGCGCTTCTCCATCTTTCATGGCTGTGGTGCGGCAGACGGGTACATGGACTCCTGGTTCCTCTGCACCCAGAGAGCGGAACTCAAGTTTGGAGTCAGCCTAGTCAGAGAGTGACTATGTGAGAAAAGACAGGCTCTATTGCCAGGCTCGGGGGCCCTAGAGCACAGAGGCGGGAGAGGGGGCCACTGTAGGAAACCGCTCACATCCAGGTGGACCCTGCTGCCCGACAGCCTGGGCACCCAACAGGAACGCCCATCTTCAGTGTTCTTCCACAATCCCTCCTCACTCCCACCCTCCAAAACCCAACACACAAAAAGATCCTAAGCCCTCACCCACTGTGGACCTCGAGAGGCCTTGGACCAGGGCTCCATGGATAGCACTGGAGTGAAATATGTCCTCCACAGCACCAAACCGCTGCACGCGTAGCTCCCGCCTGGCCTGGAATACTCCCAGAATGTCTGCAGGCCCTAGCCTATAGTCACATTGCCACCCTCAGTGATCGACCAGCTCCTTGCCAGGCAGTTCTGGCAGACCTGTCCTCCAACTTCTTTGCTGCTAGGTTAACCCCTAGGCTCCCCCAGCACTCGGTGACCCTTTCACACTCCTCCAGACACCACTTGCTACGTACAAAAGGCCCTTAGCACTGTAGGGCACAATCCATTCCAAAGCACTCTCATCTCCCACAGGCCACGGAGCAGGGAGACACAAAGACCACCAGCACAGCCCACAGGCAGCTCAGGGCCACGGCTGCTGCCTGGAGGGAATCAGCCAGGGACACACTGTTTGCAAAGAGGTTTTAGTGAGGCCACAGGGAGCTCTGTTGTGGGCCGTGCCACTAGTGGGAACACAAGCCGTCCTCCTGCGGGGAGCGTGGTGGCGTCAACACGCTGTGAGGTCCAACAAAGAGGCAGCTCAGCTTCGGCTTCAGGTCATTCCATACCTTGCTCATCTGCAAGAGGAAGAAGGGGAGGTGAGGTGGGTAGCCACAACCTGCTCCATGACGGGCCAGTTCCCATTCTTTGTCATCTGGTAGCATGAACAGGACGGCACTCACATCACACTCCCTCACACACCAGGCTCCACAACCAGAGCTTCTGAAAGGGGAGGCAAATCATACCAACACCCCGAATGTTGGCCCACCTTCCAGAGGCAAAGACAGGGGGATGCAAGTTCTAGGCTAGCCTGGGATACATAGCCCTAAAAATCAAAAACAGGGCTGGGATATAGTTCAGAGTTAAGAGTTAGCTTGGGCTGGAGAGATGGCTCAGAGGTTAAGAGCACTGGCTGTTCTTCCAAAGGTCTTGAGTTCAATTCCCAGCAACCACATGGTGGCTCCTATCATCTATAATGAGATCTGCTGCCCTCTTCTGGCCTGCAGGTGTACATTCAGGCAGAATACCATATACATAATAGATAAATTAAAATTTTTTTTTTTAAATAAAAGGGGAGCCGGGCGTGGTGGTGCACACCTTTAATCCCAGCACTTAGGAGGCAGAGGCAGGTGGATCGCTGTGAGTTCAAGGCCAACCTGGTCTACAAAGCAAGTCCAGGACAGTCATGGCTAACACAGAGAGACTCTGTCTCCAAAAATAAGAAAGAAAGAAAGAAAGAAAGAAAGAAAGAAAGAAAGAAAGAAAG
>OU015754.1:10186985-10204090 GCA_907169655.1 Acomys percivali | reverse complement strand
AAGAAAGAAAGAAAGAAAGAAAGAAAGAAAGAAAGAAAGAAAGAAAGAAAGAAAGAAAGAAAGAAAGAAAGGGATTATCTTAATAAACATGCATGAGACCCCAAGTTTGATCCTCAGCACTCCATACAAAAAAATAAAAAGAAATTTAATAACTGCTATATAATATAGGATGACCCTGAACTCCTAATCTTCCCGTGCCCACCTTCTCAATACCAGGATTATAGATGGGCACCACTATAGCTGGCACATGCGGTACTGGGGATGGAATCCTAGGCTCTGTGCATACCAGGCAAGCTCTCTACCCACTGAGCAGTGTACTGGCCTGGTTGCTGTGAAAGCTACTGAGCAGGTCAAGTACCAGGAACTCTAGCAGAACAGAATTTCTGCCTTGAGCCACTGTGACTTCTCACCCAACGTAGACAGTCCAGCCACCATGTATCCCTCCAAAAGCACAAGCTAGTGCCCCCTGGCCTACCTCTGAGTGTTCCCTGGTGGGAGGGACCAGCTGCAATGAGCCTAGCTTCTGCCCATCACCCATCACAGAGCCCAGACAGATGCTGCCAGGCAGGGATGGCTGTATCTGTCTATAACCGTGACACCCAGCAGCACAGAAGTCAGGTGTGTAGCACGTGCTTAGCATCCCAGCACTGAGGAGGCTGAGGCAGGGGATATCAAAACGTCAAGGTGTGGCCTTCAAGATGGCTTGGCAGGTAAAGATGCTCGCTGCCAACCTGATGACCTAAGTTCAGTCCCTGTAACCGACGTAGAACAGACACATCCAAATGCCCTTTTGGAGGGAGATGAGGCTCCCATAGCCAGCAGGAGCCCCCAGAGTCACTTAGAAAAACCAAAGGAGTCCAGCTAGGGAAGATAGGTGTGTGTTTATGGGCAGGGCGTGGGGGACCCACCGACATAGGCTAGAAAAGCAGATATGATCAGATGAGCCCTCCAAATCCTAAGCAGAGTCGCTCATCTTGCAGCAAGCCACCGGTCAGTCATATGCCAGGCTGACCCTCTCAAGGCTGGATAGCATTGTCTTGGCCAGCAGAATCCTGACAGCACAGGGGCAGATGCACAACTGCCACAGGCTCTGAATGTATCAGATGTTGCCTGAGCCGGTGGTCACTTCTGCTGCTTTGACGTTAGCGCTCTGAAGCCAGATTCCACTGTAAACTCGGAGCCATGTAGAGTAAACACTTCAGAGGGCTGAGGGGATGGCACAGCAGGTAAAGTGACGCTACGTATATCAGAAGTCTGGTGCTCAGAAGCCCAGCACCCAAGTAAACAAGTAGGTGTGGCAGCCTACAAAAGGAGACGGAAGCCACCTGAGCCACGTGGCTAGTTAGCCTAGCAGAATCAGTGAACTCTGGGTTCAGGGAACTGCAACTCTGCCTCAATATATAAAGCAGGGACCGACGCAGAAAGACTACCCACATCAACCCGTGAGCTCCACACACATGCACAAATATTTGCTCTTGCACACATGTATGTGCCCAGGCAAACATCTATACACACAGCACGTGCATGCAATAGTAACAACAACAACCAAGGTAGAAAAGGCTCTTGGCCCTGGTGGTACACGCCTTCAGAGCCAGCCGGGTCTGCATAGTGAAAGCCCCCTGTCTCAGAAGTTATGAGCAGTTGCTGCTCTTGCAGAACACTGGAGTTTGGTTCCCAGAACCCACATCAGGTGGCTCATAACCACATGTAACTCCAGTTCCAGGGGATCTGACACCCTCTTCTGGCCCCTATGGGCCCCTTCACACATGTGATATACATAATCTCATGCATACACATAAACTATGAATAATTTTTTTTTTTGAGACAGGGTTTCTTTCTCTGTGTAGCCCTGGCTGTCCTGGACTGGCTTTGTAGAACAGGCTGGCCTTGAACTCACTGAGATCTGCCTGCCTCTGCCTCCCAAGTGCTGGGGTTAAAGGTGTACGCCACCACACCCAGCCTCAATAATTTTTTGTTTGTTTTTTGGTTTTTTTGTTTTTCAAGACAGGGTCTTTCTGTGTAGTCTTGGCTGTCCTGGATTCGCTTTGTAGACCAGGCTGGCCTCGAACTCACAGCGATCCGCCTGCCTCTGCCTCCCTAGTGCTGGGATTAAAGGCATGCACCACCACTGCCCAGGAGGCCTGAGGAATTTTTAAAGGTTTAAAATAGGATCTTAGTGGCTGGGGAGTTGGTAACTTAGGAGGGAAGTACGCTCTCTGTAAACATCCACCACTCAGTAAGTAAACCCCAAAGAGCTAATTTTACTCATCACAATGAACCTCAATGAATCATTAATTGGATGGTTATCACCCCAGTTTGGGGGCATTGGTTTGAAATCTCCCTCCTCCCCCCCCAAAAAAAATCACACAACAAAGAAGCTAGACAGGCACCATCTTCAAAGTGCTGCCTCGGTCACCACAGGGGAAAGTGAACAAGAGCGGAAGACAGGAGCTGAGGTCTCAGGACTTCAGGCACAGGGTAAGCATCCAGGGGCTCTCAGCGCTCCATCACCCAAGACTCCATCAGCTACACCTAGAGACAGCTGACAAGGAGCTTCCAGGAAAGTCCTCTGCGGTGCAAAGTGTTCCCAACCAACCTAACTCCCCCCACCTGTTCCCTTAGCTGTAGGGCTCAGAGATTCTACATGCTTTTCCCGGCTCCCAGAGCTCTTCTAAAAGAATGAACTTCGTGACATCTTGCCAATCCCGCTCACAAATCTTTGGTGCCACCATTCTGGCCACACAAGAGGCTAGAAGAACTAGGGTCAGGCCACTGGGTATCAACTCCAATCTCAAGGTCACTGCTGCAGGCTAAAGGCCAGGCAACTGAGGACAGGATGGCATCAGTGACGACGGGGACGGGGAGTTGGGGGGGGGGGACGGCTCACCTCCTTGTGCCCTTGGATCTGGGAGTTCACGAAGGCCCCCAGGATGTGCGAGGTGAGAGGCAGGTAGACGTGGACGAGCTGCGTCTCCTGGTGCAGGCAGTACAGGGAGAAGTAGTTTCGGAGCTCCATCGTCTGGATCACGGTCTCCTGCTGCAAGCAGAGAGCCGATCTGTGCACAGGGCCCTCAGATGTGGGACCGATCTGTACACAGGGCCCTCAGATGTGGGACCAAGCATCTGCTTTGGGCCCAGGCGCTGGACCCTGTCCTCACATCCACAGGAG
This sequence comes from Acomys percivali, assembly GCA_907169655.1. Taxonomy (NCBI): domain Eukaryota; kingdom Metazoa; phylum Chordata; class Mammalia; order Rodentia; family Muridae; genus Acomys; species Acomys percivali. The sequence continues at coordinate 10,200,921 of OU015754.1, read as the reverse complement.
TGAACACCAAGGAAACGCGAGGCCAGGCACATAGCCGCAGAGCACCCTGGGACGGCTCCCACCTCTACCACACCCCCGGCCCTGACGTGCACAGCCACAACAATCCCAGCTAACTAGCAGGAGCCAGCTGACAGAGAGAGTCCAGATGCTGCACCACCTGCAACCCACAGCTGCTTCCTGACGCCTGCCTGCTGCTCACCTCCACGATCCGTGACTCCAGCTGCTCCACGGACTCGGGCTCTCGGCCATGCGCGGCGCTCATCATCTGCCTCTTCATCAGGCCGTACTTGTGCAGTGCCCGCTGGTGCTTGTGAAGCACGCCCTTCTCGTGCCGCTCACACAGGTCCTGCAGGGAGAGAGGCATGCTCAGTCTTCTGCAGCAAACCCTGAAGGATCTGGAGACCTTCACACAGCCCTCACCTCCCATCCGAAAGGAAAAAGTACGCCAAGGGAAGAGCAGAAGCAGCCAGGATGAGGGCTCCTGCTGACTGGCAGTATGCAATCAGGACCCTGAGGAGGACTAGCTTTTGCTCTTCAGAAAGAGTCTGGGCTGGGGCTGGGGCTGGGGTGAGGGTGGGGATTGGGGGAGCAAGATGGCTTTGTGGGTAAAGGCACTTGCTGCCAAGTCTGATGATCTGAGTTTAATTCCCAGGACCCACATGTTGGAAAGCAAGACCTGACACCTGCAAGTTGTTCTCTGACCTCTGCACATGCGCACCCCGCAGACATACAAATTAAAGTAATTAAAATAAGAAGGACAGTTACACTCACACTCTGGATCAGAGCCAAGCCCCATTCAGATCCTATCTGGCTCAGATTAATCTGCGCATGGGCAAACTGCACTGCCCCAGGCCCCGAAGGAGGGATCTGTGTAGTCCAGGGTCCTGAGGCAGCCCCAAACCTCTAACACTGATGGCAGGACAGTGTGCCCAAGAAAGAAGACATATTGGCATCAATTGGCATGGCCCTAACCCCAGTCAGAACCTAACAGGAGTCCAGGCATGGTGGTGCAAGCAGGAAACACAGCCCCCGAACAGCGGAAGCCACGTACTACCATCCCAGTCAGCAAAGCAAACTCTCCCAAAACATTCCCTGTAGGCTCTGGGCCAGCGCCTTTGGAGCTCTTGAGAAGTAAAGGTGTCTCTGGCTCCACAAAGCAATCCACCCATCATGAACACTGGACACTCTGAAAGCTGCCTCGGCTGCAGGCTCAGCCTGGCTTCCTGGAACCCTCAGCCATGAGAAGCAGCAAAGCCCCTGTGTGAGGGAGGCCCAGGCCCCCAGCCAGTTACAGAGAGCCTGACAGTCACACATACTCACACATCTTCGTTTCTACCACACACTGCAATCACCTCCACTTCAATTTGGGAGCTTCCTGGGGTGCTAGCAGGCGCCCTGAGCCCAGGGCACCCGTAGGCAGGCAGGCAGTTTCCCTCTGGTCAGATGTGACCACCACCATCTTGAAACAGAGCGGCTATGATGCCTCACATGAGCTCCTCAGGAGGTCAGATCTGCTAACACTCACTCATGGAGGATGGGGAGACAAATAGAAGCTCCCCAAGATTAAGTAAGAGGCGAAGACTGAATGGGGAATGAGACTATACTTTAGGGTGTACCACCTGTGAGCCACCCTAACCTCACCAGTGGACGCAGGTGGGTGGGATCCTCTCGGTCTGCAGTGCTTCACCTCGGGGAACACACGCTTTATACAGCAAACAAAACAGCCCAACGGTTGGTCCCTTCCCTGCACAGCCTCCACCTCACACGTATCTACACCACCCCACAGTCGTGCCACATAGAAACGTTGGAGACTCACTTTGTAGGACTGCAGCAAATCCAAGAAGAGGTTCAGCTTCTCCACCACATCGTTCTCTTCCTTTTTACCCTAGGAACAAGGATGAGTTAGCCAGCACGCAGCACCCAGGATCCAGCATCCCCCCGGCAAGCTCACTCCCCACCCATCACCTTGCAGCTCTCCACACTGAGCCGCTAGCCCAGGTTTCAGGAGGACTCAGTTTCCCACATAGAACCCTGAGGTCAAGGCAGACATGCCCTCAAGCCTGGCGGGTATGAGGACAGGGCGGCAGGGACTCCGCTCCTGACAGGTCTCCTTTGGGCGCCCCATGTGCAGTGTCTCACAGGCACCACAGAGCCACACCTCATGCTGGCCCAGCAGCTCTGCCCAACACTTAACAGCTTCTGTTTGAAGCTATGCGTGTCCAAAGGGGAGACAGGTGGAGGAAGGATGCCGGGGGTGGGGGGGCATGTAAACGACAGGGAAAGAGGTCAGGAAAGAGGATACGGGAGAGGCCTGAGTGGAGTAGTGAACCCAGACAGTCTGGTACTTCCAGGTAGCACAGGATAAAGGAAGAGCCACGCTGGAAGCCAAAGCAGGGGAGCATGGGACAGAGGATACAGGCTCAGGACAGAGGATACAGGCAACCTGACAGCTGTGATGAGTAGACAGACACAGACAGCACTGTTAGTGCATCTGTTGATGAAAAAGGAAAGCCCAATGCCGTAACTCAACCATAGCACCCTGGGGACAAGAACGAGCAACAATGGCCCAGATGCTGCCTGGCCTCCGACACACATGCAGTAAAAGCACTCTAGGACACGCTGACAGCCATGTGCATTCTGCCCACGCGTGTGTACAAGTGTCCCAGCCAACAGTGCCTGAGGCTCCTAGCACTCCAGCTGTAGCCGAGAGAGATGCTCACCCCAGAAGCCGTACATTGACATGTACAAGAAGAAGCATGAGAGGCGGCGGAAGACTGGCAGAAAATGAAGACATTTTCACGGAAATGCAGGAACTGGATTGAGCTGGATATGGCCACCTCAAGTGGACTCTGGGATGTTCCCCAGAAGCTTTAGTCCACTAATTAGGAGGCTCCCAGGTATTCAATCCCACACCTGCAACCAGTTCCGATACTAAATAGCAAGGAAACTAACCCATGAGCCAAAGGCTTTCCAGTTAAGAAGAGAAGCTTGGAGAGATGGCTCAGACAGCAAGTGCTTGCCACGCGAACGTGAGGACCTGAGTTCAGATTCCCAGCACTCACATAAAGCCAGGCATGATGCCACGCTTAATGTAACCCCTGAGCTGGGAGGAGGAAACCCAGGAGCTCGAGGGCTTGTTCGCTATCTAGTCTAGCTGAACTGAAGAGCACCAGGTTCAGTGAGAAGACTCTACCTCAAAAAACAAGCAAACAAAAACAAAAACAGGAAACAAGATGGGAGCCAGATATGGTAGCAAATTCAAAAGCAGAGGCAGGTGTATCGCTGTCAGCCAAGGATGTACAGTGAGACCCTGTCTCAAGCAAACTAACAAATAAATAACTCTTTTGTTTGTTTTTGTTTTTTGAGACAGGGTTTCTTTGTGTAGTCTAATTGTTACAGACTCACTTTGTAGACCACTCTGGTCTCGAGCTCACAGCGATCCGCCTGCCTCTGCCTCCCTGAGTGCTGGGATTAAAGGCATGAGCCACCATGCCCAGCTAAATAAATATCTTAAAAAGAAAAAAGATGGAGGGGCTGGAGAGATAGTGCAACAGTTAAGAGCACTCTGTGCTCTTCCAAACAGCTTGGGTTCAATTCCCAGCACCAACATGGCAGCACACAACTGACTGTAACTTCAGTCCCATGAGATCCAATACCTTCTCTTTTGGCCTCTGTGAGCACGCACATGGTTCACAGACACACATACAGGCCAAACATCCATACACATAAAACAAATCAATTTTTAACATTAAAAAAGATAAGATGAGCAGCATACAAAGATACATGATATAACACACCTACCTTCCACACAAATGTACCCTCATGCATACACCACGCACACAGTAATGACAACAATAAAAAAGCACAAGAAAGGGAAACGGCAGCTGGTGCAGTCTCCCTGTCCTAGCTTACAGGCTGGGGCTTTTCCCTCTACAGTAGGAAACAGGATTCTGGTTGTTCCTCCCTGGCTCACTGGCCACCACATCCCATGTGTGCATGAGACCCTGACCATCCAAGCACATGTCTTTTAAAAAGGCACAGCAGAGGAGCAGGAGCCATACGTTGACTGTTCAAAAGATAAAAACACTTTCTAGACAAGCACAAGGACCCAGGTTCAAATCCCAGTGCTCATGTACAGCTGGGCATAGCCACGTGCATAACTGTAACCAGATGCTGTGAGGCAGAGATAAGAGGGGCTTGTTGGCCACCTGCCTCGCTCCAGGTTTAGTGAGAGACCCTGTTTCCTTTTTCTTTTTCTTTCTTTCTTTTTTTGTTTTTCGAGACAGGGTTTCTCTGTGTAGCCTTGCCAGTCCTGGTCTCGATTTGTAGACCAGGCTGGCCTCAAACTCACAGCAATCTACCTGCCTCTGCCTCCCAAGTGCTGAGATTAAAGGCGTGAGCCACCATGCCCAGTGAGAGACCCTGTTTCAAAGGAACAGTGCAGGATGAATTAAGACTTCTGCCACCCTCTTCGGTCCTATGCACACATACACACACACGAAGCTGGCCATGCTGACACATACCTGCAATCCCAGCACTCAGGGGGCCGAGGCAAGCCAGCTTCAGGAACAAAGTGAGAACTCACCCCCCAAAAGTCTAAGATGGCACCCTCAAACTAAGCAAAACAAAATTCCATTAACTTCAACAGAAGGAGTGGAGGAATATTCAGGAAGCAGCACATGCCCCTCCTCTAAGTTGTTTCAATAGGGAACTCGAAAATGCCAAAGAAGCACAGGGCTGGGCAGAGGAGCCTCAAGCTACTCCTTCCCCACCCACAACTCCGGAAGCACCAGCTCCAAGATGGAGGCACAGGCGGCTGAATCAGGAAGGCCCTGGGAACCTACAGAGATAGCCGCCCTGTGATCTGCAGAACCCCAGCACATGGCCTGAGGCTTCCCACTGACTACAGAGAGACCTGGTCTCTGTGACAAGTAGCTTCACAGCTCTCTATGCTCATGGGAAGCCGCAGAAACAGAAAAGCACCTGGAAGCTCTGAGGTGACCACCCTGCTTCAACAAGGGGGAAGGAGAGAGGCAGCTCTCCAAAGTTGTCCTCTGAACCCCACACATGCACCATGTACACCCATGCACACGCACACAAACAGAAAAGTAAAAAGCATGGAAGTTGCACTTATGATCTAGCTTGACCCTCATATCTAACCACTGGGGAAACTGGGGTCCAAGGACCAAAGTTACTACAGCGAAGTCATGGCACACAAATTACAAAGCACAGACCCTGCCCAAGCCCTGACACCTCAAGTCTTGGCCCTCCCTACCTTGAAAAGGGACAGTTAAGGGCTGGAGAGATGGCTCAGAGGTTAAGAGCACTGCCTGCTCTTCCAAAGGTCCTGAGTTCAATTCCCAGCAACCACATGGTGGCTCATAACCATCTATAATGAGATCTGGTGCCCTCCTCTGGCAGGCAAGCACACATGAGGGCAGAATATTGTATAAAACAATAAATAAATAAATCTTTTTTAAAAAAGAAAAGGGACACTTAGAGTGGGAAGGAATAAACTAACAGTGAGTAAGAGATCTGGAGAGCTGGCGAGGAGGCGAAGACACTTACCACCAACCCTCAGACGGACCTGTGTGGTAGGAAGAGAGAGCCTACTCCTATAGTTAGCCTCTGACCTCCACATGCACACTGTGACACACGCGCACACCTCCCATACAATAAATAAGTGGAAAGTTAAAAACTAGAGGACTAGAGAGATGGCTCATTGACAAAAGCACTCGCTGCTCTCGCAGAGGGCATGGTCTCCGTTCCAGCACCTACATAAGGTGACTTACAACAAGGTGGCTCACAACCTACTGAAATTCCAGCTCCAGAGGATCTGACATCTTCTTCTGGCTTTGAGCACTTGCATATATGTGCATGTACACATATAGACACATACATAAGATTTTTTTAAATTAAAACATTAACGGTTGGAGAGACATTGTGGTGTGAAGCACTGCTCTTGCAAGGATGAAGACCCAAGTTCAAACCTCAGCATTCACATAAAAATTCAGGGCACAGTGGTTCTGGCTTGTACTCCAGCGCAGGGCACTGGAGACATGAGCATCCCTGGGGCTTGATGGACAGCTAGTCTAGCTTAATTGGTTACCTCCAGGACTATGAGTAACCCTGTCTTGAAGGAGATGGGTGCCATCCTTGAGAATGACCTGTGAAGTTGTCTCCTGACCTCCAGACACATGTGAACAATCTTTTTTTTTTTAAGATTTATTTATTATGAATACACCTGCAGGCCAGAAGAGGCCATCAGATCACATTATAGATAGTTGTGAGCCACCATGTGCTTGCTAGGAATTGAACTCAGGACCTGCGGAGGAGCGGTCAGTGCTCTTAAGCTCTGAGCCATCTCTCTAGCCCCCAACACATGTGAACACAATGTCTCAAATCCTGACATTCCTAGCCCAGTGACTGGGCTGCCCTTCCCCCAGAGGCTCATCCCTATACAATCCATGCATTTCGGTTACCTGCCTTTTCATATCTTTGGCCTCCTGACTGCAATACCTGGTTCCCCTCGTGGACCTATACACACATGAACTAACATACATGCATTGCTCACAAGTAGAAAAACATAGGCATATTTCTAAAGGGAATACACCAGCTCTGGGAGCAGAAAAGAAAGAAAGTTGGGGACTTCCCACACAAGCAAAGCAGTCAAATTCCCTCTTCCACAGAAACCTCATGGGCACCTGAGCATCCAGCCTTTAGCGAGAAAAGCCCCCAAGTCCCCAGCAGGTGGATCACTCAAGACGCACAACTGAAATGTTTCCAATCCTGAGCAGGGAACAAAGCTTCAGCAAGCATATTAACTTATTTAAAACCACAGCTGGAGTGGCATCCCAGACACGTAGTGCCAGCTACTCAGGAGGCTGATGCAGGAGGATTACAAATTCAAGGCTAAAAAATGTAGTGAGACCTTACCTCAACAACGATGACAAAAAAAAAAAGGAAGGAAGGAAGGAAGGAAGGAAGGAAGGAAGGAAGGAAGGAAGGAAAAGAGGCAACTCAGTGTAGAACCCTCCAGTGTTGGGCTGAGGTGTGGCTCAGTGGTACAGCACCTGTCTGATACATGCAAGGAAGGCCCTGGGTTCACCCCACAGGACAACAAATACATAATCAGTTTAACAATAAGCACAGCTCCTGCACACACAGCACGGCACCTTCTGAGAGTCTCTTGGAGTACTGAGTGCGTAGTTATTATTCCGCTGGGTTAAGTCACTGCTTGCCAAGCACAAGCCGGCACGATGGGAACTCTGTGGCCCAGCCAGAAGCAAACTGCAAGTGCCAAGGACAGATCTACTTAACCTCAGCAATGCCAGGGCTGGGGACAAGGACTCAAATCTGTTTCAGTCACTAGCGGCCTTCTCAGAAGCATAAATGGCTCAGGGGGAGCCACCCAGAACAGATGGGCACAGGCAGTGTCCGCTCAGAGAAGGGAAGTCAGCTACACAGAGCTCAGGGTTAGGCCAGGCTAATTGGAAGGTGCCCCACCACACAGCACGGCGCGTTCTGGGACAAGGGACCCATGGAGAAGAAAGACACTCACCTGCTGCGCAGCTTTGTCTGCAAGCAGCGCGAACTCCACCGACAGGCCCTTGAGCGCTTGCTTCAGGGAGCCCCACGTGCTGAGGTGCAGGGCAGCCCAGGAGGGCAGAGGGGTGGTGTCGGAGCCTAAAGCACTGCAGGGAAAGAACACACACTCACCTGCCTGGCCCTTCCCTAGATGTGCGTTCCCATGAGGCTCAAAGCTCCAGGGAGGGGTCTGAGATTCTCGGGAGGTTCAGTGGGGATGTGTGAAGTAGGTGAGGAAGGCGGAGTCTCAGGCCCCACTCTAGACCCAGGACATCACTGCTCCTGCTAAGCCCCCAAGGCCTGGGTGCTGCAGAAGCAGGGTTCTCTCTATAGTCCATAAGGGAAACTTGGTCTGCCAGTGGCTGCTCTTGATAAGGCAAACAAGCTTGTTTTTGTTTTTGTTTTTGAGACAAGGACTCACGTTGTAGACCAGGCTGGCCTCGAATTCACAGAGATCTTCCTGCCTCTGCCTCCCGAGTACTGGGATTATAGGTGTGCACCACCATACCCAGCTAAACAAGTTTTTTTTTTTAAACATTTGTGCAGATTAATATTGTCAACATGAGGGATGCATATCTATGAGGAGGTTTCTAGACTGGGTTAACTAAGGTGAGACGACCCACAGAGAAGGGTAGCGCCATTCCCTGGTGTGGAGTCCAAGACTGAATAAAAAGGAGCAAGCATGCTGAGCTCTCTCTTTCATCTCTCTCTGCTTCCGACTATGGATGCCATGTGAGCAGCTGCCTTCTACTCCTGCCGCCATGCCTTCCTGCCATGATGGACTGTGCACCCTCAGACTGTGAGCCACAACAAACCCCGCTTTCCTTCCTTAAGTTGCTATGGTCAGGTATTTCACACGGCAGTGTGAATGGTACCAAGATGACCACTGTATGAGCAACTGTGGGAGATGTATGTGTAAGAACCCCAGCGCTCTGCGTAACCCCTCAAACGCTGCTTTCTCCTGCCCCCTCTCCCGCCCCCCACCTCACTCATGCCACAGTCCCTACAGCCCCCACATGCCTGAGCTCCTTCCCGAAAATGAGAAGATCAGCAGCGTTGTCAATGGCCCGGGACGCAATCCGCTCGGCTCTGTCTCGGAGCTTGTAGAAGCTGTTGTAGACGTTTCGAATCAGCTCCCGGCTCATGGCAAACTGATTCTGGATGTCAGCTGGGAGGAAGTCCTGGGAAAGGGTGGAAAGAAAAGAGACAGTGGCCTTCAGCTTACTCTCAGAGAGGACATCCTGGAGCCTGTCTGCTCGTCTGCTACAGGGCAAACCCTGCTGCCAGGGGGTCCAACAAGGGCAGGTGGAGGATGGTGATATGGTCCCCGCCACCCAACAGAGGCGTGGTGAGAGGCATCAAGAGTTAGCACTACCGTTCCTCTGCTTAAGAGGGGGAAGAATACCCAAAATCAGAAAACTACCTTGGCCCTAGGAGCCAGCTTACAGTTCGTGAATTCATCCCCCGTGCACTGGGCCGCCTCCTTGAGCTTGTGCTGGACATCCTGAAAGAAGAAAGACACAACTTCACCCTCCCCTGCCTGCAATGACACCCAACTGAGGCAAGCGACTCATTAGGAGTCCAGCCACCACGACAGCTAAGCCTGTAACCTCAGTCCTGGGGAGACCACAGCAGGAGACGGAGAGTTCCAGGCCAGGCTGGGCTACACAACAGACCCCGTCTCAAGAAAGGGAGGCTGGGGAGATAGTTACTGGGTAAGAGCACTTGCTACTCAAGCGTGAGGAGCTAATTCAGAATCCCCAGAACCCACGTAAGAAGCCCGGTGTCGCTTCGGATGCCTGTAACCCAGCCCTGGGGAATGGAGACAGGATGGCTTTCTGGCTGCCAGCATAACTCCGGGTGCAGTGAGAGACGCTGTCTTAAAGGAGTAAGGCAGGGAGTGACAGAGCAGGATTCCAGATGTCCTCCTTCAGCCTGCATGCTTGCACACAGGCATCCACTCCTGCACACACACTACACAGACACCACAGGCATGTGCATGTGTGCACGCATGCACTATTAAAACAGAGGGAGACAGACTAATGCAAGCTTCTTCAGGAGGATGGTGTGATGGTGCATGTCTGCAATCCCAGAACTCAGGAGCTTGAAGCAGAGGGATCACTCAGAGTTCCAGTCCCTGTCTCCAAAAGAAAGAAAGAAACAAACAAAAAACCATAAAAATAAAAAAATGCAGTCCCTTCTGAAGAGGAACTTGCTTTTGTGCATTTGCTGGTCCACCGGCATTCTAGAATCTCTTTGCTGTCTTACAGACTCTCCTTAGGGTTACGCTGTAAGAAGAAGCCTGACAGGACAGCAGAACAGCCATGCTCCGCCTCTAGAGCACAGTAAGGCCCCTCTCAGAGGTTCCACCTACAGCAGGCAGCTCAGCATGGACACGGGCCATGAGACCCTTCAGACTCCACGAAGCAGCGGGTGGGGAGAGACTGCATCCTGTGAACAGATCTTAGGGATTAGGGATCCATAGACCTCAGGGATGGCTGGTGGGGAAGGAAAGATAATGGGAACTCAGTCTTAGGCCAGGCTCTGACACGTGGCCCCAAGTGGAGGCCTCAAATGACAACGCTAAGCCTTCAAAGTGGGCAGCCACCTGGGAAACAGAGAAACACACAGTGCGCAGCCGAACCTGTGTGGAGGAGCTTAAAGGCCATTTCTTTTATTTATTTATTTATGTATTTATGTATTTATTGATATAGAGTTCCTCTGTGCAGCCCTGGCTGTCCTGAAACTCACTTTGTAGACCAAGCTGGCCTCGAACTCACAGAGATCTGCCTGCCTCTGCCTTCCAAGTGCTGGGATTAAAGGCATATGCCACCACACCTAGCTTAAAGATAATTTCTAATTCTCTTTTACAAAAAAAGAAACTGAGGACCAGGGACATTACAGACACACACCATCCATGGATAGACAGACATGACACCATCCTGTCACCATAAGGAGAGCCATACCCTCCACACCTGACTTCCTAGTCCTCTGCCTGGACTACGTGGAGTGCAGGTGGCTTCCTGGCTCTACCCGGACTCCTGCTCTGGAATTCAGCAATGTGCTCCAGGCTGGAGGCCACACTAGGGTTAGGTGAGTCTCACTAGGGAGCTGGCAGGTATCTGCCATACATGAGGCTCAAGGTCGGAAGGCAGCACCACAAAAACAAACAAGCAAGGCTGTAAGCACAGACACTACCCACTGTGGGTGGAGAGCTACCCAGGAGTGTCACCTAGTGAAAGCCTGGTACCTTCCCAAACAGGCCAGCTGCCCTTGGGGAAGTAAAATCAAGTACAAAGGCTGGGCTGGGCTGGGCTGGGCTGGGCGATGGCTCAGTGGATAAGTGTTTGCTGCTAAAGCATGAGGGTGTGAGTTCAGCATCCATATAAAAGGCCACTGGTACCCGTAACTCCAGTATTGTAAGAAGTAGGGACAGGAGGATGGCTGGGCTTGCTGCCTACCAGGCTGGCTCCAGGTCCACTAAAAGAGCCTGTCTCTAGACAGTAAGGTGAAGGAAAATAAACAGGACACCTGACATCCTCCTCTAGAGTCAGTATGCACACACAGACACAAATACAAATACATATACATAGGCCATACACACACACACGTTCACAAAACAAACTGTGCTGACTCCTGACTACCCCATGTCTTCTGCCCTGCCCTGAAGCTAGGCAAGGCTTGGGAGGCCCCAAGTGCCCATTTAAACAGAGGTTCTCCTCCTGTCCTGCTCACCCATCACAGAGCCTGCTTGCCAAGAAGGGCTGGCAGAACCTTCCATATACAGTTACAAACCCTTGGGCTCATACCTGGAAACAGTGCTACGTAGAGAGGACCAGGCCCTGACTCCTAACACAGACCCTAGACTCAACCACAGCCCCATAAAAGACAAGCTTCTATCTCTAGTGGACCATGGCCAGAGGTACACAAAGCCTCCATGTCACACAGCTGTGGTGGCGCACACCTTTAAAACCAGCACTTGGGAGGCAGAGGCAGGCAGATCTCTGAGTTTGAGGCCAGCTTTGTCTACAAAGAGAGCCCAGGACAGCCAAGGTTATCACAGAGAAACACTGTCTCAAAAAGCAAAAAAAAAAAAAAAAAAAAAAACAGAGAGAGAGAGAGAAAGAAAAAGAAAAAGAAAAAGGCTGGTCTGAAGGTAGTGAGTTATCACAATTGATTGTTCACAATCAGTTACAGATTGAACTGTTCTACACCTTTCCCCCTTCTCACTACTGCACTTGACTAGTCTGAAAAAAAAGAAAGAAAAAAAGAAAGAAAAGAAAAGGGAAAAAGATGATGCTGATGCTGTCCATCTCAAATATGCTCTGGACATTCAAACAAGGGAAGGTGACAGGAGGAGAAACACAGGTTCAAGGGCTCCCAGCACATGGGAAGCTGAGACAGGAGGATTGCCTCTACTGTGAGCCCAAACTAGGCCAGCCTGAGCGTTAGACCAGGTCTCATAGAAAGAAAAGACTGCAGCAGGAGTTTCGGGCCCCAGAACTCCCCCCAGGACAGGAGCCTGTGGGGCACACTTACGGAGCCACTGAAGGAGAGGAAGAGCTTAAGCAGCACGTCCTCTGAGAAGGGTGGGTGCCGGGCCACCAGGTTGATGAAGCGCTTCAGGGCCCTCCGTCGGCCCTCGATAAACTCCCTGTCAGCTGGAGGAGAGAACAGGGTTACCACGGAGCCAGGAGAGGCCTCAGTCAGCAGAGGCTAAGAATGCACGGGGCAACGGCGCTCCAACTACAAGCCCCCAAACACACGTGGGTGCAGGAGTGGACAGGACTATCAGCTTCAATGGAGAACAGCGAGAGGCTGGGCGTGGTGAAACACATCTGTGTTCCTAGCACTTAGGACACTGAGGAAAGAAGACTACAGCTAGATGGAGTATAGCCTAAGCTACAGAGTGTGTGTCGAGGTCAGGCTGGACCACAGAGCAAGACCTTATTATCTCAAATCAAAAGCAAGTAGGAACTGGTGAAAGGGCGAGTTAGGAGGCCGTGGCTAGCACACCTGGCCATAAACACACAGCCTTACTGCTCACAATGCAGCTCAACTTCCCTGTGCTCACCTCTAACAACTTTAAATCTACTATTAGGCCCGGGACGGTGGTCCAGGCCTTTAGCTTAAGCACATGAGAGGCTGTGATCTCAGTGAGCTCCAGGTTATCAGAGCTACAGCGTGAGGTCCTCTCACACACATACCAAAAGTCAAGTGTTGTGGCGCATGCTTTTAATCCCAACACTCAACAGCAAGTTCCAAGGCAGCTAGGGCCACATGTGTCAGACAAACCAAATAAGAAAACAGAAAACTACAGTGAGATAAGACCCACCCCACCCCACCTCCAGCTCTTCAGGTGTCCTTGAAGGCTGAGCTCTCAGAAATGCTCTGTCAGGTGACAGTGTTTGCTAAACCTCCAGGCACTAAGCTCTGACTGGACATAGCCAGTTTGGGTGCAGGCAAGGGTCCCTTCCTCACAGCTCATCTTCTGAGTCACACTGCATGTGACATTCCTTGTCAGTGAGGAAGAGCTCAGCAGCCCCAGAGGCGCAGAGGGCTGGGAAGGAGGCCAGTCATCAGAAGCTGAGCCACCTGGAGGGACTAGGATGGAAATAGGTTTATATCCACACTGAGGAGGGTCAAGATGGCAGAAGCTGAAATGCTAAATAATCCCAACCAAGGTCCTCGCTATGCACATTCCCTTTCTTTTTTTTTTCTTTTCTTCTTCTTTTTTTTTTTTTTCAAAACAGAGTTTCTCTGTGTAGCCTTGGCTGTCCTAGACTTGGGGTTCTGGAGTCATTTGAGATTGACAAGCAAGATCTTGTGATATCTGGTACCTGATAAGAAGCAGGCCTGACACTAGTAATCCCATGCACATCCCAAAGCACCTTACAGGGGCAACACTGCAGCCAGAAGGCACTGAGGCTGGCCACCCTCCTCTACCAGATCAGGGTGAAGCCACAGCTATGACCCTAGAACGGCCAAGTTGCAGGTGCACTGCAGCCCTGTTCCTAGCCTCTCTTAGACCATAAGCAGCAGCATCCTGGGCTGCAATGGGCCCACTCAGCACCATGCCTCCCAGGAGGGCAGCTTGCTCCCTCTTTATTTGGTCTCCCAGAACCCTCCTTACCTCCCAGCACTCTCTTGGGCGGAAGGGCTGGTACCATGCGGTATGGGAACTTGTGAAGCAGCACTTCATGGAAGACCACAAAGTCATTGTAGCGTCTATACACGGAGGACTTGAAGCGCTACGAAACAAGGATGAATGGCAAACAGGACATTAGCAACCACACCATTTCTTCTAGGCAGGTGCACTACCACCGAGCCACACCCCAGCCCCTCACTG
>OU015754.1:10173588-10186975 GCA_907169655.1 Acomys percivali | reverse complement strand
AGCCCCTCACTGGGGGATTCTAGGCAGGGGCTCTACCACTAAGTCATCTCACTAGTCCCTGTTTTACTTTTTGAGTTCTGATCTAACTAAGGTGCCCAGGATTGCCTTGAACTCACACTGTACCCCAAGCTGACTTTTTTTGTTTTGTTTTGTTTTGTTTTGTTTTTTCAGTTTTGCGACACAGGCCTTCTGTGTGTAGCCTTGGCTATCCTAGACCAGCTTCGCAGAGCAGGTTGGCCTCAAACTCACAGCAATCCACCTGCCTCTGCCTCCCCAGTGCTGACATTAAAGGCATGCACTACCACGCCCAGCTCCCAAGCTGACTTTTTAAGTTCAACTCTCCTGCCTTTTCCTACCAAGTCGCTGCAAGCCAATGCCTACGCAATCAGGCCCTGCAACCGTGGCATTTTGACAGACCTCTTTGCCTTCTCTCGTCATGCAACACAACTCACAGGAGTAACACTCCCAAATTCTTCATCCTCTCTCCCCAAGTTTTTACCAAAAGTAAAGTTCTAGAATTCTATAGGGAAATACAAATGATGATGTTTGGATAGCTCTCTGGCATCATGAGACTTCTTCACTACATGCATGGGTATCACTCTGCTCTTACAAAGTAAAGCATGAGGCTGAGGAGATGGCTAAGGAAATACACACAAGCACAAGGACCCAAGTTCAGATCTGCAGCTTCCACGTAAAGACTGGGTTTGGTAGTGGTGACACACATCTGAAACCTTAGCGTTGAGAATTAGAGACAAATACTAACAAGAAGAGAAAAGAAATGCCATAAAACAGCCTGCAAGGCAGAACAAGGCTGGGGGCAAGCACAACTTCCCACATGTAGTTTGCCAGGGCTCCCTCTCCAAGCCCTCACAGCCTCTATGGGGTGGCAGGTGGACATGCTGTCCCTGTGGCATCCCTGATGGAGGCTGTCAGCTCAACCCTGCACACAGGCTCCAGGACTGCTGGGGAGCACACAGACAGCTCTCTGAGTCCTGACTTTGCAGAGCACAGGGAGCCAAGCAGGAAGCGTTCCTATCGTCCTGGCACTTGGAAGGTAGAGAGGACTCTGTGTGTGTTAGGCACCTAAGGTCTTCCAGGCTACCCTCAGTTACATGACTGCCAAAAAAAAAAAAAAAAAAAAAAAGCAAAAACATGGTAGTCAGCAGTGATGGGAAGGACACCTGCATACTGGGCCTCTGTCCCGAGATGAAGACTTCACTACTTTTCAGACTAAGCCTAGGGTAGCCACGGCTGTGCTTTCTTGGAAGGGTGTGGGCTACAAGTCCCTCACACACTGAGGACAACACAGGACCACAGAACAGTGTTAGCCATGAACTATTCTATCACAGGACAGACAGCAAAACTCTCCTAACTCCATCCTAACTGGAGTAAGACACTGGAGGAAAAAAAAAAAAAAAAGGAAGGCGGCACAAAATGGTCAAGACAGCTGGTGCCGTGGGAACACCACATGCTGAGCACCAAGCCTGTCACAACAGAGCCATGTTTCACGAACTCAGACACTTGGGTGCCTGACAACAGGAAGGTGATGTCACTAAAGGGGTGAAGGGCATGAGCTGGTCCCCCCTGTAAATGGGAGACAGGATTAGAACCCACATTCTACTAGGCTGATGTCCTGATCATCAGAGGACGACAGCGTTGCACACCAGCCCTGGAGCAAAGGCACTGGAAGTATATACACTGAAGACACAAAGATTGTAGCTGGGCATGGTGACCCATGTCTTTAATCCCAGTATTTGGGAAGCAGAGGCAGGCAGATCTCTGAGAGTTCAACACCAGACTGGGATAACCAGTGAAATCCTATTGCAAAAATAAATAATAAATAAATAAATAAATAAAAATAAAAAATAAGAAGATGCCTACAAGCCGGGCATGGTGGCACACACTTTTAATCCCAGCAGTCAGGAGGCAGAGGCTGGTGGCTCTCTGTGAATATGAGGCCAGCCTGGTCTACAAAGCGAGTCCAGGATAGCCACGGCTACACTGAGAAACCCTTTCTCAAAAAGAAAAATTTAATTTAAAGATCTCGTCTAAGAAAAAGAAACAGACAGGCAGAAAGATATTATGGTTCAAAAAAGAAAAAAAGGTTAAAGTAGAAAAAAAAAAAAAAAGGACCCGCTAGAGACCTGGCTGAGTCAGGAGCAGGTGCGCAGGTATCCAGAAGTTGGCTGGCCAGCTTGCCTACCCCATCAGGTACCAGGGCACACCGTCTCCCGGCCCCCAGCCCCAGGCTGGTCTGTGGCTCCCCCCTACAGCACACCACACCCCAAGTACCTGGCTGGAAACCTCGTACTCCACATGCTTGAGGAACAGGCCCTTCTTCTCAGGGATGAGCTCCACCTGCACCGTGTCCCTGGCCAGCAGCTCCTGCAGGGTGTAGGACAGCAGCAGCGGGTTCCCCTGCGGCATCTGCATTCGCCTGGGGTCCAGGTCCCGCCACTCGGTGACCTGGGATGTTTGTGGGCCTGAGGGAGACATGGGAGATGACAGGTGAAGCCAGCTGCTCAGGGAGTGGGGCCTCCCGGCACATACCCTGTGCTGACTCAGCACATGGACTCTGGCCACAGGCACACAGACACACAGCCTCACAGCCACAGCAGACCCACCCCTTCCCCAGGCTACAGCACCCAGAAGAATCCCTACCAAGGAGTTTCACGTGTGTGAATGGGTAAGGCCATGGAGAACTATTACAGTGCAGTTAGGGAGGGGGAATGCTGTGACAACAGACACAATATATAAAGACCTTCCTCCGAAGATGTACTTGGGAAGATGCTGCACATCATTACCACCAGGAAAACACGAATCACGGCAACAGGAAGACAGCACCACCACCACCACGATGGCACCGGTAACCCTGTCTGTGCCTAAGTGCCAGCCTCACGTGTTATTCTCCATGCCATCTCCCTCATTGTCTTTTTAGATGTGTGTTTTGCTTTCGTGTATGTAAGTGTAGCAGCTTTGTGCAGTGCCCATGGAAGCCAGAAGAGAGTGTTAGATGCCCCTGGAAATGGAGTTAGAGACCGTTCTTAGCTGTCCCGCTGGGAACTGAATCTTGGGTCCTCTGGAAGAGCAGCCAATGCTCTTAAGACAGGGTCTTGCGGGGGAGCCAAGGACACTCTGAGCGAACGTGTAAGAAGTGGATGAAGACCTGAGTGACTGTGCATCGGTGACACAGCCATGTCAAGGATACAGTCGCCTCAGACCCACTGGCAAAAGCTTCCTCATGTAAGGTGAGCTCAGAGGCATGGCAAAGTTTCTCCTGGTACAAATGTTTCTGAACCACTCGCCAGTGTGTGCAAAAACTAGCAACTGCGACTTTCTCTCCCCAGGCAATGGCAACCTGAGATGCTCTCCCACAGAGACCTCCTTTTAGCCAACCCTTCTGCAGTGCTGAGGCTCCAAGTGGTGTATTTGGTGCTGCTCCAACAGAGAGAGCAGGATGCACCCATCCCAGCTCTCCCGTATGTGTCGCTATGTGTCCATCCTTTCCTCATTTCCTCACTGCCCCAGCCAGGGTTCTAGGAGCACTCCATGATGGATTGGGTGGAGTCTCCTACTTTACCTGGACTCATCAATTCAACTAAGATGGTAAAGTAGGAGGCACCGCCTCCAGGAAGCCTCGCCTTTTCTGAGGGTTCTTGCGTCACAAGTACTAGTGAGTCACCTCCCCAGCTCTATAATGAAAACTGTTTGGCTTTGCTTTTGTTTTTTGAGTCATGAATCCCTTGCTGGCATTAAAGCTGCACATAGGTGAGGAGGAACTAGAAGGTACATCCCTTCTGCATCAGCCTCCCAGGTGCTGGCCTTAGACGGACGCACCGCCATACTCAACCCAGGGGCTTTCTGAAAGGATAACATGTTCTTTATTTGTTTTATGTATGCATGCTCTGTCTGCATTTACACCTGTATGCCGGGAGAGGGCATCAGATCACATTATAGATGGTTGTGAGCCACCATATGGTTGCTGGGAATTTAACTCAGGACCTCTGGAAGAGCAAACAGTGCTCTTAACCTCTGAGCCATCTCTCCAGCCCTGATTCATAATTTTGGAGACTGGGGAGTGGGGGCATAGGGAGCAGAGACAGAGAGAGTGAGGGCAAACAGACACAGAGAGAATCTTTAGAACAGTGAGACAGAAGTGATTCTTTATAAAGAAGGAAGCCCTCAAGTAAGACCAACAGCCAACTTTAAAAAAAAAAAAGATTTATTTATTTATTTACTACACATACAGTATTTTGCCTGCATGTACTTCTGCTCTCCAGAAGTGGGCAGCAGATCTCATTATAGATACTCCTGAGCCACCATGTGGTTGCTGGGAATTGAACTCAGGACCTTTGGAAGAAAAGACAGTGCTCTTACCCTCTGAGCCATCTCTCCAGCCCAACAACAGCCAACTTTTAATCAAAACCACAGAAGTCAAAGACAGGGCAAGTATAATGGCACTGCCTGTAATCCCAGCACTTGGGAGGTAGAGATCAGGAGTTCAAAATGAGAGAGAGACACACACACACACAGAGACAGAGAAATGGAGACAGACAGACAGAGAGGCAGACTATTGTGGAAGATGTGCTGGTGAACACTTGTAATTGCAGTAGTCAGAGTCTGAGCCAGAAGAATCTCGATTTCCAGCCTGACTACGTAAGAACTGGTCCCTTCAAAAATGAAAAAAAAAAGGAGGAGGAGGAGATGACAACGACAACCTGGTCTTAAAAAATAAAACATAATAACACAAAAGAATAAAACAATAAAAACAAATCCCAATGTGGTACATTGGGATTTATAATTTATAATCTATAACTTGTAGAATTATAAATTATAGAATCTAGGAGGCAAAAAGGGACAACCACAGACTGCCTCAAGTCCAAGACCAGCCTGGGATACAGTGTGACACCTTATCTCAAAACACAATGCCTGCTGAAAACACCAAAGTAATATAAATGAAATAGGGACAGAAAAATGAACGGAGCCAGCAGAAAGATAATGAACAGAGGTGCAACATAGGTCTCTATTAAAGAGTTTTCTTTTGTTTTTTTCCCAGACAAAGCCTCACTACTTTCCTTATCCCTGGCCAGCAGAAACTCCAAAGGAAGACCAGTCTAGCTCTGAACTCAGCAAATATCTGTCTGCCTCAGCCTCCCAGGTGCTGGAATCAGAGCTGTGCACCACCATGCCAGCTGAACCTTTTTCAATGTTCTCAATTAAGCATGTATTTATCTTCATGATTTCCCCAAAGATTAAGATAAGACAGTCCTCCAAGACAGCCTGAAGCCTCACTAATGATTACCAACGGATCACATGTGGGCGAAGGACGCGAACTCTGAACACCAGGAGCCCCTCCCTCCAGCACCCTCTGAAGCACAAATAGCACCTTGACCCTTGTCTTCTCTCAAACACCCTAGAAAGGCAGGTGCAGGGCCCTGTCCGGCCAGGCGTGAGGGCACACACTAACACCCCAGACTTGATGGGCCAGAGACAAGGATCCCTGGGATTGTTGGCCAGCTGGCCCACCCTAGCCTGGCCATCTGGTTCTAGGCAAATGAGACCCTATATCAAAGGAAGCACACAGCATTTTCTGAGGATAACATGCCTGAGGTTGTCCCTTAGCCTACACACACACACACACAGACACACACACACACACACACAATCACACGCACATACAGACCCTCACAAGCACACATACATTCATTAAAAAACAAACAAACAAACAAAAAAAAAAAAAAAACAGAAAAACCGGGCATAGTGCACACACCTTTAATCCCAGCACTTGGGAGGCAGAGGCTGGCAGATCACTGTGAGTTCGAGGCCAGACTGGTCTACAAAGTGAGTCTAGGACAGCCAAGGTTACATGGATAAACCCTGTGGGCGGGGGTGGGGTGGGGGTGGGGGAACAGGACACTAGTCAGAGGCCATGTCTCAAAAAACAAGGCTAGTTGTGGCTGGAGAGATAGCTCTACAGCTAACAGCATTTGTTATTACCAGGCAGTGGTGATGCATGCCTTTAATTCCAGCACTTGGGAGGCAGAAGCAGGAAGATTGTTGTGAGTTCAGGCCAGCCTGGTCTACAAAGTGAATCCAGTACAGCCAGGGCTCTATATAACATAGAAACCCTGTCTTGAAAAACAAAGCAAAACAAAACAAAAAGAATAAAGAGAGAATCCAAATATTAAAGTCGCACTAACACTTCCATGAATAAAAAGACCCAAATGCTCTCTGCCAAAGCACCAACCACAACCCAGTGTGACCCCAGGTATTAGTTTGCTAATTTCAAGGGCCTGCTAGGTGTGGTGGCACACATCCTTAATTCCAGCACTTGCTGTGAGCCACCACATGGGTCCTCTGCAAGAGCTGTAAGCATGACTCTGAAAAGAAACTCTAAATGAAAACAAGAATGCACAGCTGGAACCCCAGCACTTCCAAGAGGATACCTATGGCCTACATACGCAGACTGTCTCAAAACAAAACGAGATAAAAAATCATTTTGGACTGCCTCACCATCAGGAGCAACCACACGCTGCACAAAGGACAGAAACAGAAAGGGAGACTCTGGATTCTCTGGGAGATAAAACGGGTTAGATGAGAACTAGCCAGGCTATGGCGCTGGAAGGCAAGCTCAGATGAGAGACAGTTGGTGGAAGCCAGCACCCATGTCTCTGTAGGTTTGTGGGTCGGTGAGTGACCACAACTGACCACAGTATGTGTCTCTTGAAAAAACAGACACAAAGAGCCAGATAAGGGAGCTGGTGAAATGGCTCAGCAGGTAAAAGCAGTTCTACCAAGTATGGCCACCTTAGTTTGATCACTGACGTCAACTCCCTCAAGCTGTCCTGACTGCCACTGTGCACCATGGCACATGAGTTCCCCTGAACATAAATAAATGGATAAATGTAATCAAAAAAATATTCTCTAAGAGGCAAGCACAGTGGTGCACGCCTGGAACCCCAGGACTCAGAAAGCAGAGGAAGGAGGACTCAGACTTAGAGGCCAACAAGACTTTGACCAACAGTAAGAACCAATCTACACACACGCCCAAAGGAAGACCTAAGAAGCCCCAGGCAGCCCGCGGCCTGTCCCACCTCTGCTGAGGACACAGCAGGAATCCTTCCAGTCCCTCCAGCATCCCTAGATAGGCCCCACCAACCTCTCGCACTCCCAGCTCTAACCGT
This sequence comes from Acomys percivali, assembly GCA_907169655.1. Taxonomy (NCBI): domain Eukaryota; kingdom Metazoa; phylum Chordata; class Mammalia; order Rodentia; family Muridae; genus Acomys; species Acomys percivali. Next base: position 10,179,791 of record OU015754.1, on the reverse strand, counting down.
TCTGGAATAAATTGCTTTACTGTGGGGTTCTCAGCTGGCAGGCAGCGTGCCTCAGATTTAAATGACACAGCACAGCTGAAAATAGCTGGAGAAAAGAAAACACTCAATAACCGTCGCTGACTTCCTCCCAGATTTATTACACTCCAGTCCGAGAACATTTTGCCAAGCCACCAACAAAATCTTGGAAAGTGTTCCACCAGAAGCCATGACTGCTGGTGCAGCCTGGGTATGATATGAGCTACTTGGGAAGCTCCAAGCAGAAAGATAATAAATTCAAGGCCAACTTGGGATAGATACAGTGAGTTCAAGGCCAGTCCTATCTCATGGCTCAGTGGTTAAGAGCACTGACTGCTCTTCCAGAGGTCTGGACCAGAGTTCAATTCCCAGCAGCCACATGGTGGCTCAAAACAAGCTGTAATGGAATCTGAATCCCTCTTCTGGTGTGCATGAAGAAAGAGCAATCACATACATAAAATAAATAAATAAACCTTAAAAATATTTTTTTAAAAAAGTAAAAGGAGGGTTGGGAAATGTAGCTCTGGTAGAGTGCTTGCTTAGAATGCCCCCAGTGAGGGGCTGGGGTGTGGCTCAGTGGCAGAGCCCCTGCCTAGAATCCCCCAGTGAGGGGCTGGGAGTGTGGCTCAATGGCAGAGTCCCTGCCTAGCATATACAAAGCCTGGGTTCAATATTAAATATTGAATAAATGTCTTCCACAGCAGTTTTTATGGCTGTTCTGGAAATACCTTCTGATATGGATGTGTTTAAGGGACTAACAGACCTTCCTACTCTAAGAGCACATGAGCCACTATAGAAGGGAATAAGCAGGTATGGTGGTTTGAATGAGAATGGCCCCAAAGGCTCATATATTTGAATGCTTGGTCCTCAGTTGATAGAACTGTTTGGGAAGAATTAGGTGGGAGGTGTGGCCTTATTGGAGGAGGCATGTCACTGGGGATGGGCCCAAGCCATTCCCAGTTAGCCCTCTTTGCCTTCTGGTCATGTCTCAAGATCTAAGCTCTCAGCTACTGCTCCAGCACCATTCCTGCCTGCCTGCCTGCCTGCCTGCCTGCCTGCCTGCCCACCTGCCTGCCTGCCCATCTGCCAGCCTGCCCACCTGGCCACCTGCCAGCCTGCCCACCTGCTCGCCTGCTGCAATGCTCCCCACCATGATGGTCTTAGAATCGCCCTCTGAAACCTTCGGACCCAATCAAATGCTTTCTTCTATAAGTTGCCTTTGTCATGGTATTTTTGTCATAGCAATAGAAAAATAACTAAAGGCAGGCGGATCGCTGTGAGTTCGAGGCCAGCCTGGACTACAAAGTGAGTCCAAGACAGTCAAGGCTACACAGAGAAACCGTGTCTCGAAAAACCAAAAAAAATAAAAATAAAAATAAAAATAAAAATAACTAAGGTAAGATGTAATAATAGGGAGCCATCTCATTGGCAGTATGAACCCATGTGACCCCAACAGAAAAAACAGACAACAAGCAAAACTCAAGTCATCTACCCACTCACTAACAGAAAAAGTAACAAATGACACCTAGGTAATCCCAGCAAATAGGAGACCGAAGCAAAGAGGTTTTTGAGTTTCTGGCCAGGAAGAGCTATGAAATGAATTTGAGGCCAGCCTTGGCTATATAGAGACCTTGTCTCAAGAACAACAAAAGTAATGACGCACACACGCCCACTCTGTTCTTGTCTGAATGTTTAGACAGTAACTCCGTAATCGAGGAGTCCAAAGGGTTCAGGAGCAAACAGGATCTTCCTTCCTTGTAAACCATGCCATAGCCCTCTCCCTCCCTTGCTGAAGTAACCCTTCTGCAAATGCTGACCACAGCATAGCCGTCCCACAGGCCAGAGGACGTCCTGCAAGGTGTGTGATATCAGGACCATACTACGCCAGGCTGACCACTGAAGGAGACAACGTACTCCATGTTGGTAAGATGGACAGCCTTCGCCGAGGAAAGCTCTCTTAGAACCACCAAAGGTGCCGTGTGGCTGTTTCCAGTGATGGCGAACCAAACCATCACTGTCTTGACACACAGCAGCTGTGAGGAGACCCGCATGAGACCCGCCTACTGACATGGTTGCATGGAGGGAGAAGAGGCTCAAAAAGCTTAGGGGTCTTCAGGATCCTCACTGGCACCCTTCCCTCCCCAGGATGCCGAATGCCCAGACTGGGACTTTGCTGTGCAGACCACGGGCTGCTTGTGCTTCTGTAACTAACCCCAATAAACTCAACGGTTTCAGCGTTCTCCCTACAGTGTTCTCCCTATAGTGAACAGGAGCTCCTATGTCTGGGCTGGGCATGGTGGCAAACGTCTTCAACCTAGCATTGGGAGGCAGTAACAGGTGGATCTCTGAGTTTGAGGCGAGTCTGTTCTACTTAGTGAGTTCCAGGACAGCCAGGAAAGGACAAGTTCCTAGTTGCTGTGTCTGCCCTAGGGAAAGGCACACTGGCCAACAGGACACTTGGTGTTCTCAAAGAAGTTGTTAGGTTCTTCTGGCTTGGTGGCAGAAGGAAGTGACTGCCCTTTCCTGCAGACTCGGAGCTCAGAGATGTACCACTCTCAGAGGCAAACCTCAGCTGTCAGTTCACCATCAACAAGAGGTAAGGGAGGTCAGTGACAGGTGGAAGAGTCCCAGAGCTCAGGACTCGAAACTGGGGCTGCATTAGAGTCTCCAGGTAGGCTTGCTCACACACGGATGACGGCCCCCACCCATCTCCCTCCACACACCGAGAGACTCCTAGTCTACAGGCCTAGGATGGGCCTAAGAACAAGCATTCCACATACATTCCTAGGCACTGTTGTTTTGCTGGCCCCAAGGCCACAGACTGAGGACCAGTGTCACGGGGCCATGCTTATACACTCCCAAGACATTACGGTGACCAGGTGTTCCTAAACACATCTGCCGGCCTCTATTTTCCAGGCCGGGGAAAATAAGCAGCAGCATGCCAGAGCACACTTACATGGAAATGAAATGAAGTCGAGGAGCCTAATGGGGTGGGTCCTAACTGTAACCCCTGCACTGAAATCACTAAGACAGGAGGACGGCAAGGTCAAGTCCTGACTAGGCCACAGAGTGAGTTCAAGAACAACTCAGGTAACTTATGAGAAACTCTCTCCAAAAGTAAAGAGAAAACTTAGGATGTAGCCAAGCAACAGAGCATTTGCCTACAATCCTCCTGTGAAGGACTGGAGCAGTGGTAGAGCACCTGCCTAGAATCCCCCAGTGAGGGGCTGGGGTGTGGCTCAGTGGTAGAGCATCTGCCTAGAGTCCACCAGTGAAGGGCTGGGGTGTGACTCAGTGGTAGAGCAACTGCCTAGAGTCCACCAGTGAGGGGCTGGGGTGTGGCTCAGAGGTACAGCTACGCCTAGCAACGCACGGCTCAGCAGTAAAATGCTTACACAGGAAAATCTTGAGTTTACGACCAACCTTGGCCTCTGTATGAAAGAAGATGGCAGGGGTCTAGGACAACACATGAAGACCTACAGAGTAAACTAACTTAGGCTCATGGGGGCTCACAGAGACTGAACCACCAACCAAAGAGCTTGCATGGACTGGACCTAGACCCCCTACACATATGTAGCAGACGTGCAGCTTGGACATCGTGTGTGTCCCCTAACAATGGGAGTAGGTGCCATCTACGATTCTGCCTGGCACTAGCTCCCTTTTCCCTATTGGGGCTGCCTTGTCTGGCCTCAGTGGGAGATGATGTCCTTAGTCCTGCTGCAACTTGAGGTTCCAGGGTAGGCTGATACCCCTTAGGGATCTCCCCTTCTTTGAAGAGAAGGAGGACTGGGGGAGGAGTGCATGAGGGTGGGACTGGGAGGAGAGGAGGGAGGGAGCTCAGATCAGGCTGTATAGTGATTAAATGAAAATTTGAAAATAAATAAAAATTTTAGAAGAAAAAAAAAAAGATATAAAGGGACCGGGTAGGTGACGGGGTGGGACATGCCCTCAGCATTCAGCATGCAGCTGCCCTCTCAAGCTCATGAAACTATTTACACTTTTGATTAGCAACTTCTCTGAAGGGCTGGAAAATTGATGGGTCAGTGGATAACAGCCCTGTAAGTTCAATTCCCAGCACCTACCTGACTAATAATGATCTTTAACTGAAGTGTCGAAGGGATCGGCTCCCTTTTCTTGCCTCTACAGCTACTAAGCGTGCTCCCAGTGAGCATCCATACATGCTGACAAAACAGTCATACACACTTTTTAAAAAAGCATTCAGTTTTAATAAAATTAAAGCAAACAAAAACTTCTGAGCTAAGTTCTGAAATAAACAAACTGTCCTCAGGAAATGGGAGCAGAAGTTTCCTCATCCTTATCATGACCACAGCTTCAGAAAGGACAATTCAGCAGCTTCAGAAATGACAATTCAGTGGCAGGCCAGGAGACGCCAGGATGCCCAAGACACAGGAAGCAGTAGTCTTCCATGTAGAGGCCACAGGCTCCAGCCCAGGTCCTCTCCGTACCAGGACAGGCCTCCTACTCCTGTGTGGGTGCTGCCCAAAGGCTCCACTCTCCTGTTTTTGTTTGTTCCTGCGCTGGGGCTAGAACGCAGAGCCCTGCATGCAAGGCAAGCACTGTGCCACTGAGCCCCGGCCTACCACATAGCCGGCTTTAAACAAAATGCACAGAGGAACTCGCATCTCAGTCCAGCTGGCTGAGGCAGGAGGATGTGTTGAAACCAGGAATTTGAGGCCACATTAGGGAAGATAATAAAATCTAGTCTCAAAAAAAAAAAAAAAAAAAAAAAAAAATAGAACAGGGCTTTGAGAAAACTTGCCTGGCACTTGCAGAGGCCTGGATTCCAGCCACAGCAGCACTAGGGAAAGGGACTGGCGGAAGCCTGCTCGTAGCCGCCATGCTGACGTCAGCCTAGCCCCTCCAGCCCCTCAGCCCCTCCAGCTCCACAGCCTATGCAGACTCTGGGGACTCCCCCATCCTCAAAATTGCACTGCTCCATATGGACTGCTTTTCAAATATTGAGTGTTTCCATATGTCTACAGAACACGTTTTCAAATTTTCTGCAAAACAACAAAACTGCCTAAATCCCTAGCCACTCAAATAATCATTAACACTTTTTCATTCAGTCTGTTTGACTGGTTTTGTTTTGTTTTATTTTGGGGTTTTAAAAAAAATTTTTTCCTAAATACCTTTGAAATGTCTCTATGTTCTAATCACAAAGTATTTCAAACACCCAAAATAACAGAAAAAAGAGCTTAGGATGATGGCACATGCTTGTGATCCCAGCACTTGGTAGACTAGGGCAAGTGATTGTCAAATGCCTCAAAACTAAAACAAACAAACACGTCATCCCTTTCTTTTGGCACCACCACGGGACCCATCTCCCACAGGTTGGCCTGGGCTATTTCATACAGTGGAGTTGGAGCCTGGGCTCTAACCGCCTCCATTGGCTTCAGGCTCACAGGTCACACACAGAGGACGCAGCCCGCCCCTTCCATGAATCCTGCCTGCCACGCGGCTACAGCCACCGCTCACTCACTCCATGTCTAAAGGGCATCTAGGTGGTTGCACTGACAATCTATGACACATGGAACTGCAGAGAATGTTCCAGAACATAGCATTCTGTGGACATATGTTGCATGCAGTTCTGTTGGATACATACATAGCACAGGCGTGAGTGTATGTGCCGGATCACAGCACTTGCATATGCTCAGCTTAGTAAATATTTCCAGTTTTCCAAAGTGACTCAGCCAATCCACACCCCCTCAAGCGACAGGCCCAGCTGCCTCCCACTTGGGCCAGTGTTCCGTATTTTCCATGCTCGTTCCCTCAGTCTGAAAGACATACACATCTTTCAAAACTTACAACTAATTTATAGGGTTTTTCCCTTCCTTTTTCTTTCTTTCTTTTTTGTTTTGCTTTGTTTTCTTCTGTTTTTTTGGAGACAAGATATGTGTAGCCTTGGCTGTCCAAGGGCTTATCTTGTAGACCAGGCTGACCTCAAACTGATCCACCTGTCTCTGGCTCCTGAGGGCTGGGATTAAAGGCGTGCACCACCAGACCAATTTACAGTCTTTTCTTTACTAAGGATTAAACCCAGGGGCTCACACATAGTAGGCTAGTGTCCTACCACTGAACCATACTCCCAGGCCCTGACTGGGGCATTGGAGGCAGGTGCTGTACCACTGAGCCACACCCCAGCCCCTCACTGGGGGATTCTAGGCAGG
>OU015754.1:10157389-10168123 GCA_907169655.1 Acomys percivali | reverse complement strand
GGCTCGTTTGGTATAGCACATGATTGGCACACAGTATGCTCTGGGCTCCAGCAACATAAAACCCAAGAGTGGTGGTGCTCGCCTCTGATCTCCACACTTGGGAAGTGGAGGCAGAGGGACCATTCTTGCCCATACACACACACACAGTGAGTTCAAGGCCAGTCTGGGCTACCTCACCCCAGCCTCCACCAAATAAAAAATAAAAATAAAATAAACCTACTCAGCACTGAAAAAAATCAGCACAGGAAAAAAACACACACAAAAAAAGACCTTGAAAGCTATATCCGGGACACAGAGAGGGCAACTTCATGAGCTGAGCAGGAAACAAGGAACTGCTGGAGGAGACTAGGGGATCAGAATCTCTGGAAAAACTGTCTGCACTGGTGGTTCTCTGCGCTTAGGCAACGTTTCCTCAAAGCGCCAACTCCCATGCAGCATTAAGTGTTTCTGGGTCTGACTACAACTCCTCCGTAAAACTCCAGCAGTCAACACTTCCCAGGCACAAACCAGGCACGGAGAACTGCTGGTAAATGACATCGCTGTAGGGATGGGGAGGAGGCAGGTTGGTAGAGTGCTTGCATAGCATGCAGGATGTCCTGGGCCCCGTCCCCAGCATATAAACCAGGAGGCAGGGTGGTACATGCCTGCCATCCTGTACTCAAGAAGCGAAGGTAAGAGGTGGCGCTCGCCTTTAATCCCAGCACTTAAGAGGCAGAGGCAGGCGGATCACTGTGAGTTCAAGGCCAGCCTGGTATACAAAGAGAGTCTAGGATAGCCAAGGCTACACAGAGAAACCCTGTCTCGAAAAACAAAACAAAAAAAAGAATGTAATGTCATCCTCAGCTACATATTGCATTTGAGGCCAACCTAGACTACATGAGACCTTGTCTCAAAAAACAAAACAAAAACCTTTCCAGGTGGTGGTGGCCCATGTGTTTAATCCTAGCACTTGGGAGGCAGAGGCAGGCAGATCTCTGAGAGTCTGAGGCCAGCCCAGTCTACAAAGCAAGTCCAGGACAGCCAAGTCTACACAGAGAAACCCTGTGTAGAGAAGGAAACCAAAAGTCAAAAAAAGAAAGAAAGAAAACACTCCCATGAGCATTGTAGAAGCAGCAAAATTCCTACCAAAACCCATCTAGACAAAAAGCACCAACTGAGCTAGGGGCAAGAGTGCAAGCCAGCTACCTGGGAGGCTGAGGCAGGAGGACTGCACGTTTGCAACTAGCTACACAGTTGAGTTCCACACCAGTCTAGGTAAAGTCAGGAAACCCTAACTCAAGAGAAAAAGCAAACAGAGAGTCTGGGAAGATGGCTCAGGTGGAAAAGTTTTACCATTCAATACAAGAACTTGAGTTCAAAGCCCACCCAGCACCCAAGTAAGAAAACTAGTTGGAGCTAGGGTGTGGACGCACACCCTTAATCCCAGCACTTAAAAGGCCTGTTCTACAGAGTGAGTTCCAGGACAGCCAGGGCTACACAGAGAAACCCTGTCTTGAAAAACGAAAGAAAGAAAGAAAAGAAAGAAAACTAGCTGAGTGTAGTGCCCTGTGCCTATAATTCCAGCATCAGGAAGGAAGCCAGCAGAGAGCCAGTCCAGCTGACTTAGCCAGCTCCAGGTTCAGTGAGAGACTGTGTCTCAAAAGCTAAGGTAGAGAGGGCATGACAATGCGCACCACTGATCCCAACCTTATGATCAGCCTTGTCTACGTAGTAAGTTCCAGGCCAGCCACGGCACAAAATGAGACCCTGTCTAAAACAAACAAAAAAGGTGGAGACCAACAAAGCCACCCAACATTAACCTCTGTCCTCCACACATGTGCACCCACACACTTGCACGGGCACACACATCAACATTCAAATGTGTATACACACATACAGGCACATTAAAACAACAAAAGACAAGAGAGGGCTGGCACGCCACTCAGAATCAGAGCTGTTAGTTGCCTTGCACGCGTAGTATGGCGTGTTCAATCACAAAGCCTGGGTGGGGCTGGGACTCAGCTGGTGTGGAGTGCTCACCTAGCATGTGTGAGGCCTTGGGTTCCGTGCCCAGCACTGCACAAACCAGGTATGATGGTGTTAGCCTATTACCAGAATTTGGGAGACAGAGGTAAGAGGCTCCACAGTTGAGGGCTACATGAGATCAGTCTAAAATCAAAATCAAACCGCTAACAAGCCTGGATCTGATTCTCCAAGACTTAAGGCCATCATTTGTCTCCAAACACATTCCCAAAACCACACCTCCCTTAATTCAGGTTCTAATTCATTAGTGATTCTATAAAGAAAACTGGGGAAGCCCGGCCCTCGGGTCTGAGCCCACCTGCAGTTCCAGGTGTGCCCACAGCACTCCTTCCTGCAGCCTCTGCCCACCACCCTGGCACATGGCACAGCATGTCTTCTTTGTGCTTCATTTTTCTCAGGAAACAAAAAAAAAAAAACAAGAAAACAGAATTCCCCTGCTCGGAATACATCACTTTCTTGCTAACCACAAATTCTGTCAGATCTGTTCTACATAATACAGACCCAGCTAGTTCCTCTTTCTTCAGTCTGACACATTTTACCTTGCAAATTCTCTCTCTGCGTGTGTGTGTGTGTGTGTGTGTGTGTGTGTGTGTGTGTGTGTGTATGTGTGTTAAAGTATGGCCACACATCGTCTAGGCTAGATGAAGGCTAACCTTGAGTTTATGATCCTCAGCACTAGAGAGAGGTTAAGAGCACTCTCTGTTCTTCCAAAAGTCCTGAGTTCAATTCCCAGCAACCACATGGTGGCTCACAACCATCTATAATGTGATCTGGGCTCTCTTCTGGTATGTAGGTACACATGCAGGCAGAATACTATATAAATAATAAATAAATCTTTAAAAAAAAAAAAGAAAGAAAGAATTTATGATCCTCTTGCATCCAGTACAGAGATTACAAGAGTGCACCACAACACCCGATTTATTTGGTACTGAGGACAGGACCCAGTGCTTCATGCGAGCGCCCACCTAACGAAGCTACAACCATAGCCAAGAGAGAATAAAGAGAAATTGGGAGATAGGCAGAGAGGGTAAAACCCAAGCAAAGTACCATGGTAAATACACAGGGAAATATTTCTAGGAACTCCATAATGCCACATGTGGTGGCACACGCCTTTAATCCCAGCAGAGGCAGAGGCAGGTGGATCACTGTGAGTTCAAGGCCAGCCTGGTCTACAAAGCCAGTCTAGGACAGCCAGGGCTGTTACACAGAGAAATCCTGTCTCGAAAAACCAAAAAACAAAACAAAAAAAAAAAAAAAAAAAGGAATGTTACTAGGAATAGAAGAACGAGGAGGAGGAAGAAGAGGAGATGACCAGGACTGGAGAGATGGCTCAATAGTTAAGACAGTTGCTCTTGCAGAGGACCTGGGTTCAGTTTCCCAGCACTCACATGGTAGCTCATAACCATCTGTAGCTCCATTTCCAGGGAACTGCATGCCTCTTCTGACTTCCTCAGACGCCAGACAAGCACGAAGGATACATATATACATGCAGGCAAAACACTCACACACATAAAATTAAATGAAACATACACTAGTAAGTTGAAATATGACGCTATCTTTTAAGAGACGTATGATAATATGCAGTTTTCTTCAAGCATTTGGGCTCCTCCTGAATATCAGGTATTATTCCAGGTGCTGAGAGGTGAAGAAAAATAAGCTTCTGGCCAACTCAAGTCTTCAGATCACAGTGTGTAAAACAGGAAGATGGATGCTTTTAATGTGAGCAGCCATTTCAGGGGTGATTAAACTGCCATCAGCTACACACACATCAGAGGTGGCAGCTCAATGAACTGTGACAAGTGCAAACACCCAGAGAAGGAAACTTCACTTAAGCAAGGAACTGACGGTCAGGGGGCTGTGAGCCCAGGCGGGGCAGGAAGTACAAGCTAGAGGAGGCGGCGGGGCAAAGAGTGAGAGCGAGAGCGAAGGCCAGGGGACCTGACCATAGAGAACAGGAGGATAGCTGCCCGCTGGAATGTGTGGAATGCCATCAAAAGGAGCTAACACAATGGAGACCAGCCTCCCAAAGACAGTGTGAAGCAGGGCAGGGACACACAGCGGCAAAGTGCATGGTTTACTTGTACATTATGTGTGCTCTTGCTCTCTCTCTCACACACACACACACACACACACACACACACACACACACACAGATGAGATTCTAGACACACACCACATTGCTCCAGTGACTCTGGGTATTTATTGTCCCTACATCACTGAGGATGGAACCAGGGCCTCATACACACTAAGCAAGTGCTCTTCCTGTGAGCCACACCCCCAGCTCCACTCGGTTTTTCTTTTTTTTCTTGTGTGTTTGCATGTTTTGCCTGCAGGTATGTATGTGTGTGCAACAGATGCATGCCTGTGGAGCCAGAAAAGGGTACTGAGTCCCCTAGAGCTGGAGTTCCAGACTGTTAAGTAGCCGTATTGGTGCTAGAAACAAATTAGGGATCCCCTGAAAGAGTGGCAAGTGCTCTTACCGCCTAACAGGTTCTCTAGCGTCTACTGTGTGTATCTGGGTATTCTGCCTACATCTCTGTACACCATGTGCATGCTATCACGAAAAAAGCCAGGAGAGGACGTTGAAACTCCTGGAACAAGAGTTACAGACAAATTATGGGGGAAGGGGGCGGTGTCCCGTGGGTGCTGATGATAGAACCCAGATCTTCTCTCCAGCCCCGACTCCACTCCACTCCCCCACCCCACCCCACCCCACCTCTGACAGTGTTTTCTCTGTGTAGCCTTCACTGTCCTGGACTCCCTTTGTATACCAGGTATACACAGTATACCACCTGCCTCTGCCTCTGCCTCTGCCTCTGCCTCTGCCTCTGCCTCTGCCTCTGCCTCTGCCTCTGCCTCCCTGAGTGCTGGGATTAAGTGCCAGTGCACCCCAGCAGCCCCACTTTTTAAATGGATATTAATGCCTTCATTTGTTGGGGAGGGTCTTACTACGTGGCCTTGGCTGGCCTAGAACTCCCAGGAATCTGCCTGCCTGCTTCTGCCTCCTAAATGCTGGGATTAAAGGCATGCACTACCATACCTGGACTAAGGTGTTTTGTTTGTTTGTTTGTTAAAGATTTATTTATTTATTATGTATACAGTGCTCTGCCTGCATGTATGCGTACAGGCCAGAAGAGGGCATAGGATCTCATTGCAGATGGCTGTGAGCCACCATGTGGTTGCTGGGAATTGAACTCAGGACCCTTTGGAAGAGCAGGCAGTGCTCTTAACCTTTGAGTCATCTCTCCAGCCCTTTTGTTTGTTTTTTTCTTAGATTTATTTTATTCTCAGGAGAGGAAGACAAAGGTGTGCTACAGCACATATGCGGAAGACAAAGGAACTCTAAAGACTCATCTGTCCTTGCCCCATGAGGGTTTCAGAGATCAAACACAGGTAGTCAGGGTTGGCAGCAGGGCCTCTACTTGGTCGCCTCCAGTTCTAGCCTTTATTTTAAGAGGGTGCCTGTGTGTAGCTTGTGGTTTGGTTTGTTTATAACTCATTATCCTCCTGCCTGGGCTTCCTGAGTGCTGGCACACAGATAGATACCATCACACCATTCCAAATACTTCAACAGTTAGAACTTCAATATAAAAATCCACAAAGTAGGGAGGAAACTGGGGAGCCGGCTCAGTCACTAAAGTCCTTGCTGTGCATGTGTGACAGCATGGCACTCTGCACCTGTACTCCCAGCACAGCTGTGGTTTCCAAAAGAGGAGCTTGGAGCTTGCTAGCAACCCATCTGACCAAATCAGCAAGCTCCCAGGGTTCAGAGAGAGACCCTATCTCAAAATATAAGATGGGAGGCTGGAGAGATGGCTCAGATGGCTTGGCCCATTCTTGAGAATGTTTTGCCTTGCAATCATGAGGACCTGAGTTCAGATGCCAGCATCCACACAACAAAGTCTAGTGTCCCACGAATATCTGTAAGGCTAGCTCCAAGGGATCTGACACCTTTATCTGACCTCCAAGTATACACAGGCAGACACATGCACTTGCCTGCACACATATAAGTAAATCTTCTTGTTTGCTTGCTTGCTTGTTGTTCTATTATTGTTGTTGTTTGTTTGTTTGTTTGTTTTTTCGAGACAAGGTTTCTCTGTGTAACATTGGTTGTCCTGGAACTCACTCTGTAGACCAGGCTGACTTCAAACTCAGAGATCCACCTGCCTCTACCGCCTAGGTGCTGGGATTAAAAGGATGAGCCATCACTGCCCAGGCATAAATAAATATTTAAAGCAAATATAAGGTAGAGAGCAACTGAGGAAGAGACTCAAATGTGTCACATCAGGAGGGGGTAAGGGAACGGAAATCCATTGCTAGTCAAGGTAATGGAAATTAAAACAAAAATAAAATATTCTTAATTCTCTCCATCCACCCCATATGAGGATCAAACAAACTTGGCAGCAAGTCCCTTTACTGGCTGAGCCATCGCACCAGCCCTCCATCAGTCAAAATTAGCAACTGTGCAAATCCTAGTATCCAGCTATTCCACTCCTAGGATATTTTCTTGTGATAAGTGCCATGTAAATAGCCCAAACCCCAGGACCTGTGACTTTCTTACTTTCACTCAGCAAAAGGAAATTTAGGATTACAGTGAAATTTGAGGTTGTTCATCAGCTGATGTGAACATAAAAAGAAAAAGCTTGATTTTCCTGGGTGGGCCCCCACCCCATTCACTGGGGGTCCTTAAAAATGGAAATAGATAAAAAGAGAGCAAGGCCACACAAAAGAGACCTGGCTAAGGGCTGCTGGGGAAAGGAGACCACAGGTCTAGGGATGGGCCTTTTCTCCAAGCTGGGAAGACCAACATATGAGCGCTCTTTCACGGCCTCTGGAGACTGTGACATATTGTTTTCAGCCAGTGTGACTTGCTTTGGACCACTGGCCTCTGGACACACAAGGTGCAGCTGTGTGAGGTAGCATGTACCTACAATCTCAGCACTTAGGAGACTAGGCAGGAGGGCAGGGGGACTGTGAGTTTAAAGCCTGAACTACATAGTGGGCCTTGTATCAAAAAAAAAAAAAAAAAAAATCAATGGAGCCAGCTGTGGTGGTGCATGCCTTTAATCCCTGTAATCAGACATTGCTGTCTGTCACATCTCTGTGAGTTCAGTTCTCCTGAAGGGACGTCTCCTACAGAGTATACATGGCTTACCCTTTAAATAGATGATAATGGAGCTGTGTGCTGACAGCTACAATGAACCCACTCCCCATCCCCACCCCAGCAATTCCAAACCACTACAGACATAAAGACCTCACAGCCCCTATGTGATGACGACTGGCAGCTCTCAAGTGCAGACAGAAGACGGAAGAGGAGATCTGCTGTGAGCCCATAAGCCCACACGAGTTAATCCTTTGAGATATCCAAAATCAGCCAACTGTGAAGATGCACACTCCCAGGCAAACAGTGGCGGGGAATGAAGCCAATACCAACCTGTCAAAATCGGGTTGCCTGAGCCTATTACCTCTGAAATCCAACAAATCCTCAGGGCAGGGCCAGGTGAGAGGGTTCAGTGGTTGAGGGGGGCATTTACCACACAAGTGCAACCGCCTAAGTTCAGTGCCCAAAGCTCGCGGAAAAGTGGAAAAAGAGAACTGACTGCACAGAGTCGTCCTCTCCATGCCTAACTAAGCCACACCACATTGTCCACACACACGGCATACACACAATCATTTTCTGAAGCGTCATTCTCAAAGACTGTTCTGATTCTAGGCCACCTAGCCAAAGTCTCCACTAAGACACACTCCAAGTAAGCTTCTCCCAGAAGGTAAGGAAGAAAAATTTTTCTTTACACTCCACCAGACTGGTGCCAAATTTCATAGAGAATGAAATGACAAGCTGAAAACCTCATTTTTTCTACTTATGTGGCTGCTGGGAAGGCCTGTAAATCGTGAAGGGCTACATGGCTGTGACTAATGTACAAGTCACACCACTGCCCACGAAAGCTAAGTTCTCTGTCAAAAATGCAGGTGAAATCATTCCGAATGTCAGCCATCAGCCAAGTTCTGGATAAATCAACAGGGAAGGTCCCAAGAGATCTCTGACCCATCATCACCACTGCTTTAAGAGGCAGACCGGGGTTTGGGTCTCAGCACCTATCTGTATTGAGTGGCTGACGAGTGTCTGTAACTTTGCCTCTTGGACAATCTACGACTACTGTCCTCCAAGAGCACCAGTGTACACACACACACACACACACACAGAGAGAGAGAGAGAGAGAGAGAGAGAGAGATTGATTATAATAAAAAATAAATAACTTTTCACAAAAACAGAAGTAGTTTCCCATTCTCAAGGCGCCCTGGTATGTACACATAAGTGGTAGCTCTAACATACAACCTCAAGAATACAATGTGTTGCCCAGCAAGACCCAAAGCATAGATCAAGCTCCAAGATAAGTTCGATCTAGACACTGCGACACTCCATCCATCAAAGGCGTTCATTCATGTCCTCCCTCCCCTGGGGTTAAAAGCTACTACCCTAAACCTTTCGTCCCTAAGAGAAGAACCTGTCTTTCCACCACTACTCTAAATGCCCATACTCAATGACACTGGCTGAAACACATCAGGCTCAGCTCCAACCTTGCATCTCCGGCCACATGGATGTGTCCCCACAGTCCACAAAGCCCGGAACCCCGGGAAAACCGTTTTACACAGAAGACACATCCCTTTTCCTGGGCATGGCCACACGTGAATATAAACCACTCTCTCGACAACCGTCTGCAAGGTGGGATCAGAAAAGACCCAGGTGCAACTCCACACGAGCGCGCGCTGACCGAGCGAGGGCTGGAGCGCAGCGTCCCAGGGAGCAGCGGGAAGAAGCTGGCACCACGATGTTCCCTCCGGACCAGGAGAGGTGTGACGCGGGCAGGTGGTCCCCGAGTGCAAGGCACCTGGCTCGCCACACAGAGCCACCGGGCCGCCGCGTGCCCTACCTGTCGCCGGCGGATCCGCCTCCTCGTCAGCCTCCGCCTCAGCTGCCGCAGCGACTGCCGGCGAGGGCAGCGGGTCCATCGCGCGGCCAGTCATGTGAGCCCGCGCGCCCACGTGACTTCCTCCCGCGCCCGCTGGCCAGCCCCGCCCACGCCAGCTCTTGTCCAGCGTGGCCTCGCCCATCCCAACCTCGCCACGCCCCTCCGCTCACCCAAAAACCGTGAGGCCACGCCCCTGGCTCCGGGCACGCCCTATCACGTGGCCGCGGCCCGGGCTGTGTTCCATAGCAACTGGTCCAAGGCGTTTAGTGCGAGCCTGAGCATCGCACGAGCCTCCCAGAGCCACCGCCCTTAGATGCGGACCCACCTCCCCGGCTCTCAGCCCCCAGCTGTCACTCATTTTCTTACCCACTGAATCACCCACGCTTACATTCATTAACGCTTTCGCTAACTCACTCACTTGCTCAGGCTCTCAGGTCCCGGGGACAGGGCCTGTGAAGGGTACTAGGGACACAAAAGTGTTCTAGTACCTTTTGGGATCTGGAGCAGGGAAGCTGACTGGAAAACAGATCCCCTGTCTATAATAGGTCTCTTTCAAGATTACTGATGAGCAATATCCCATAATCATTTGCAGATAACCAGGCCATTCTCCTCACTTTCTACTGGGGATTGAAACCTTAGGCTCCCACGTGCTGAGCTAGCCCTCTACCACTGAGTTATAGCCCCAGCCACACCCAGCGGTAAATGCCTTTAATCCCATCACTCAGAAGGCAAAGGCAGGCGTATCTCTGTGAGTTCGAGGCCAGTCTGGTCTACAAAGCGAGTGTAGAACAGCCAGGACTACAAAAGAAGCCCTGTCTCAAAAAACGCTATAAATAAATAAATAAATAAATAAATAAATAAATAAATAAATAAATAAATAAAATCATCAGGGAGAGCCTCATTTCTACAGTTAAGACCTTGCCTCTCAGCCGCTTGGTGGTGGCGCACACCTTTTTTTAATCCCAGCATTCGGGAGGCAAAGACAGGCAGATGGATCACAGTGAATTCCAGGCCAGCCTGGTCTACAGAGAGAGTCCAAGAAAGCCAAGGCTACACAGAGAAATCCTGTCTCGAAAAACCAAAAATAAAATTAAATTAAAAAAATAAGTAAAAGACTCTGCCTCTCCAGACATTGATGGCTAATGGTTTCCACTGCGCGGGCTAATTGAGAGCTGCCAAATTTGGAGCCCTAGAATGTGTCTCCCTCTCCCTGGTATTGCTCTAAAGCTTGTAAAGCCCCCGAGCTGGGCTGTAACTGCTAGGCAGTTAGTTTCCTTTCTTTTCCAGGACTACAATATCTGTTGTCTAGGAGTGTAACAGGGCCCTAGCTAGTTCTTAGCACAACTAGCTCCATGACAGACGTACAATTCAGGCTGTAAAAGTCAGCATATCACACCACCTGCCAAAAACGAAGACCTAACCCATCAAAGTCCGTGGTTCTGGAAAAGTCTCTAAATGATATAACCTTGTTTTTTGGTTTTGTTTTGGCTGTTTACAGTTCTGCTTCTGACTAACTGTTCTTGTTAACTGAAGTATGCAAACCCAGAACATGTTTTTTGTGCTTAAAATTCACCCCAAGAAAGGTTCAGAGCTACACTGGAATCTCATTCCCCAGTGTAGTCCCCAGACAGCCAATAAAGCCTTTCTACTGGTTCAAACCCATGTCCAAACAGTCTTCTCTGGAGGATACCCCACAACAAAAGCAGCTCAAACATTTTAGTAGAAACACTTTTGGGGGGGG
>OU015754.1:10113040-10149730 GCA_907169655.1 Acomys percivali | reverse complement strand
CAGGTGCTCTACCACTGATCTATAAACTCACAGAGATCCTCCTGCCTCTGTGCTACCATGCCTGGCTCACTTCTTCCTGTTATGGAGGAAGCTAAGGCTTAGAGAAGACAAATAACTCAGTTGAATGTTGTGTTATGAATGGAAACAGCTGAGATTTCATTTTTAAAATGTCGAATTAACTACTACTTCTTTCTTTTTTTGTTTTTTTTTTTTTTGTTTTTTTCGAGACAGGGTCTCTCTGTGTTGCCTTAGCTGTCCTGGACTCCCTTTGTAGACCAGGCTGGCCTTGAACTCACATCGATCCACCTGCCTCTGCCTCCCAAGTGCTAGGATTAAAGGTGTGCGCCACCACGCCCGGCTCTTTCTTTCTTTCTTAGATAAGGTTTCTCTGAGTAACAGACCTGGCTGTCCAGGACTCTCTTTGTAAACCAAGCTGGCCGCAAACTCACAGAGATCTATCTGGCTCTGCCTCCTGAGTGCTGGGACTAAAGGCGTGAGCCACCATGCCCAGCTCCTTAGTTACATATTTTATTTTATTTTATTTTATTTTTTTTTTTTTGGTTTTTCGAGACAGGGTTCCACTGTGTAGCCTTGACTGTCCTGGACTCACTTTGTAGTCCAGGCTGGCCTCGAACTCACAGCGATCCGCCTGCCTCCGCCTCCCGAGTGCTGGGATTAAAGGCATGCGCCACCACGCCCGGCAGTTACATATTTTAATGTGTAGCTGAGTACATATGTGATTATGCATCCTGTGGGCTGAGTATGGAGGTCAGAAGATGATATGTGGGAGTTGGGTTCTCTACTTCCACCACGTGGTTCCTGGGGATTGGACTTAGACAAGGAACAACTACCTGGGCGTGGTGGCGCACACCTTTAACCCCAGCACTTGGGAGGCAGAGGCAGGTGGATTGCTGAGTTCCAGGCCAGCCTGGTCTACAAAGCCAGTCTAGGACAGTCAAGACTACACAGAGAAATCCTGTGTCAAAAAACAGACAAACAAGGCCGGGCGGTGGTGGCGCATGCCTTTAGTCCCAGCACTCTGGAGGCAGAGGCAGGAGGATCTCTGTGAGTTTGAGGCCAGCCTGGTCTACAAAGCGAGTCCAGGACAGCCAAGGCTAACACAGAGAGACCCTGTCTCGGAAAAAAAAAAAAAAGAAAAAAAAAGAAAAACAGACAAACAAAAAACAAACTAACTAAAAGACAAGGAACACCCTCTGGCCACCAGGCTTGGCAGCCAGCATCTTTACTGCTGAGCCATCACACCAGCTCATAGCGGGCACCCCAGTGCACCTGTGTGAATTCTGATCCTGCCAAACTCCATCTAGCCCGGCAGTAACAGTACACGCCTTTAATCTGTGAGTTTCAAGCCAGCCTGGTCTAGAAAGAGTCCAGGACAGCCAGGGTTCTGTGTAACGGGAGAGAGAGAGAGATAGAGAGAGAGATAGAGAGAGAGAGAGAGGGAGAATAAGGGCTTGGCATTAATAGATACGACTCTCTGGGTCATCCATAGGTCTTCACTCATCCACATCCTCTATGAGCTTAGAGACAGCCCCAAGCTGGAAAAATCCTCCAAACAACTGAGTACCTCCTGCATCTGGTGATGGCAGCCATCAGAAGGATAGATGGGGAAGGGATGTGGCTCATCCCTTGGGGGAAGGCATGCACAAAGCCCTGGGTTCCATCCCCAGCCCCACAGAAACCAAGCATGGTGGCTCAGGCTGTAATCCTAGCCCTTGGGAGGTGACAGCAGGAAGAGCAGAAGTTTAGGGTCATCCCTGGCTACAATAGTAAATTCAAGGCTAACCTGGACTAACTGGGAAGACATGGAGGGGGAGGGACTGGGAGAGTGAGAGACAGAAAGGCAGTTCAGAGTGTTCTTTCTATCCTAGAGAAGAAGCGTGGGCTGAGATCGCCACCTGCAGGTAGGCTGTTTCTTCACCTACGCTCTTCCCACAGTCCTGGCACCCAAGGCTTCCTAGCGTTTGTGCATCAACCTCTGGACCATAGGCTGTACAGGAGATCAAGGCTACGGCTCAGTGCTACCCCGCACGAAGCTAGCAAGCGCATTACCAGCAGGCATGATGGCCTTCGGCGATTTCTTAGAAATGTAATGTGGGGCTTGTGATGTAGCCTGAAGGTAGTGCACTTACCTAGTACGTGCAAAGCCCTGCCTTCAATACCTTGGGGATGGTGTGTGTGTGTATGTGTGTGTGTGTGTGTGTGTGTGTGTGTGTGTGTGTAGTCACTTTTAAGTTCTGGGTCTGAGCCAGGCATGATGGCACACATGTTTAATCTTAGCAGTCAGAAGTAGAGGCAAGAAGATCTCTGAATTTGAGCCCAGTCTTATTTTGAGAGAGAGAGAGTGTTCCAGAACAGCCAGGGTTACACAGGGTTATAGAGAAAGCCTGTCCTGAAATAACAAATAAACAAACAAACAACCATGCCCATTGTATATGTCTCAATATTAGCACACACCCTTGAGTGGATAGTCTACACTGCTATTGAGACATGCATGAAGCTGGACATAGAGCCAGATAGAGAAGGATTGTTCTGAAAATGACCCTGTGCTTTGGGATTGCAGGAATCCATGTTTACAAAGGCTGCATGATGGTGAGCATCTAGAGTCGCAGTGTTGAGGATTCAGAGAATGAAGGATGCCTAGCCAGCCAGCTAGTGGAAGTGGCAAGCTTCCTGTTTAGTGAGTGTCTCTGTCACACTGTGTGACATTTGAAAACCTCAACCTTTGCTCACTGTTTTCTACTGGAAGTGCTCTGGCCTGCTTCCTCCTGAAGAGGTCTAATATTTTTTTTTTTTAGACCAGGCTGGCCTTGAACTCATAGCGATCTGCCTTCCTCTGCCTCCTAATGTTTCTTTTCTTTTCTTGGTTTTTCGAGACAGAGTTTCTCTGTGTAGCCTTGACTGTCCTGGACTGACTTTGTAGTCCAAGCTGGCCTCGAACTCACAGTGATCCGCCTGCCTCTGCCTCCCGAGTGCTGGGATTAAAGGCGCACGCCACCATGCCCGGCTCTCCTAATGTTTCTTAATAAATTCTCTCACTTTGCTTGCCATATCCTATGTGTCTGTATCCAATTCCCTGTTCTAGGACACAAGAACATGAAGTTTCTCTGGAGATAACCACTTGACCATATATCCACAAGTATCAGTAAGATCCCTTGTCAAAATGAAAATTAAAGAAGACTGGAGATGTAACTTAAATAAAGTACCTAATTAGAATCCCCTAGTAAGGAGCAGGGACTGTGACTTCTGCTTAGAATCCCCCACTGAGGGGCTGGGGTGTGTCTAAGTGGTAGAGCACCTGCCTAGAATCCCTCAGTGAGAGGCTAGGGTGTGGCTCAATGGTAGAGCCCCTGCCTAGAATCCCCCAGTGAGGGGCTGGGGTGTGGCTCAGTGGTAGAGCACCTGCCTAGAATCCCTCAGTGAGGGGCTGGGGTGTGGCTCAGTGGTAGAGCCCCTGCCTGGAATCTCCCAGTGAGGGGCTAGGGTGTGGATCAGTGGTAGAGCACCTGCCTAGAATCCCCCAGTGAGGGGCTGGGGTGTGGCTCAGTGGTAGAGCACCTGCCTACCGTAAATTCCATCTCTGGCACTCCCAACAAACAAACAAAGTAGAAATAGGAAAGTACTCAAGGGAAGAACTACAGAAAATATTGGTTTTGACCTATAGGTTTTGTTTTGTATTCTTTTGTTTGTTTTATAGTATGCAAGACAATTGTTCAGGCTAATTTTTTAATAAAAGATTTATTTATTTATTATGTATACATTGCTCTGCCTGCTTGTACCCCTGGAGGCCAGAAGAGGGCACCAGATCTCATTATAGATGGTTGTGAGCCACCATGTGGTTGCTGGGAATTGAACTCAGGACCTCTGGAAGAGCAGGTGGCGCACTTAACCACTGAGCCATCTCTCCAGCCCCCTCAGGCTAATTTTTTAAAAGATCTATTTTATGTGTATGAATATATATGTACCATGCACTCGTGTGAGTCAGAAAGTACTTAGCACCCCTAGAACTGGAATTACAGATGATTGTGAGCTACCATGTAGTTCTAGGAATTGAATTCAGGTCTTCTGCAAGAACAACCAGTGCTGTTAACCACTGAGCCATCTCTCCAGCCCCTGATTCATTTTGTTTTGTTTTGTTTTAAATGATATTTGCTAGGCAGGAGATGATCATGAATGCCTTTAATCCCAGCACGCAGGAGGCAGACCAGGCGGATCTTTCTGAGTTCCAGGCCAGCCTGGTCTACAAAGGGAGTCCAGGACAGCCAAGGCTACACAGAGAAGCCCTGTCTTGAAAAACAAAACAAAACAAAAAAGACTCAGCATTCCAAAGGGATGTGAAACATTTCATTCATCCAGCAGCAAAGCACCTTAAGATTCCAGAAGCAAGGGGTTGGAGAGATAGCTCAGAGGTTAAGAGCATTGACTGCTCCTCTAGAGGTCCTGAGTTCAATTCCCAGCAACCACATGGTGGCTCACAACCGTCTATAATGTGATCTCATGCCCTCATCTGGCCTGCAAGTATACATGCAGTCACAGCATTGTATACATAATAATAAATAAATAAATATTTACAAAGAAAGATTCCAGAAGCAAACAGCATCATAGCTTCAGGAAGTCCCCATCAGATTCATTAGGCTCCTCCTTCCCCAAGCTCTCCGAGCAGACACTCTCAGACCAGCTGCGTTGCCTGGAAGTGACTCAGACTGACTTAGGTACCTGGAAGAGACACCCTTCAACTTATCAGCTGCTTGCAAGGTTTCCAGGTAGCTCCAGGTTCCCAGCTTTCATGCTGTCACCTGCGCTAGGGTGGGCTTTTGGTGGTGTAGCCATCTTTTGTCAGTTCTGCTTCTGTACAAGAGCCCTCATTTAGCGTGAGAAAAACATATTGACATAACTCAATGCTCAGCTACCCAGTACTTTCCATAATTGCATTAATATATATCCTGACCTTCTGCTAAACTAATTTCAAAAGAAAAGAAACCCCGAGTCAAGCTCTGGATCCATTTGTGGACACACTCATATTCACACACAGTCCCTTCCCCACTTTACCCCAAATACTCAGGGAGGAGAAATACACTAGTTCACACATTTCTTTTACTTGAATTTTAAACTTCACTTAATCTTTCAAAAATTATATATATACACACATACATACATATACATATGTGTGTGTGTGAGTGTGTGTGTATTTTTTTTCAAGGCAGGGTTTCTCTTGTAGTCCCTGTTGTCCTGGACTCGCTTTGTAGACCAGGCTGGTCTCGAACTCATACTGATGCCCCTGCCTCTGCCCGCCAAGTGTAGGATTACAGGAGTGCACCACCACACCCAGCCACTATTTATTTTTTTTATTTTTATGTGTGTGAGTGTTTTTGCCTGCACAGATGAATGTGCTCTACATTTGTGTTTTGTGCCCAGGAGATCAACAGAGGGGGTCAGATCTACTGGAACTGGAGTTACAGATGGTTGTGAGATGCCATGAGACCATTGAGGGTATTGGGAATCAAACCTGGGTCCTCCGTAAGAACCAGTGTTTTTAACCACTGAGCCATTGCTTCAGCCTCTCTATTTTCTTCTTTTCTTTTTCTTTTTCTATTTTTTGTTTTTTAAGAAGTTTCTTGTATTATAGCCTTGGCTATCTTAGAACTCACTCTGCAGACCACGGTCGCCTCGAACTCATAGCAATCCAGCTGCCTCTGCCTCCCAAGTGTTGGGATTAAAGGTAGTGCACCCACATGCCTGGTCCCTCTATTTTCTTTTTTTAATATCTACTTATTGTCTTTGAGTGCTTTATCTCCAGAAGAGGGCATCAGATCACATTATAGATGGTTGTGAGCCACCATGTGGTTGCTGGGAATTGAATTCACGACCTCTGGAAGAGCAGGCAGTGCTCTTAACCACTAAGCCATCTCTCCAGCGCACCTTCTATTTTCTATTTTTTTTCCAAGGCAGGGTTTCTCTATGTTATCTTGGCCCTTCTGGACTCCCTTTGTAGACCAGGCTGGCCTCGAACTCACAGCAATCCACCTGCCTCTACTGCTCTACTTGGATTAAAGGCGTGCGCCACCGTGCCCAGCTTCTATTTTCTTTCTTTCTTTTTTTTTCTTTTTCTTTTCTTTCCTTCTTTCTTTTGTTCTTTTTGGTTTTTCAAGACAGGGTTTCCCTGTGTAGCCTTGGCTGTCCTGGACTCACTGTGTAGACCAGGCTGCCCTTGAACTCACAGTGATCCACCTGCCTCTGCCTCCCGAGTGCTGGGATTAAAGGCGTGTGCCACCACCGCCTGGGAAATTTCCTGTATCCCAAGCTGCTCTTAATCCCTCTTTCTACTACCTTGCAAAGAACAGTAGTCTCTTCATACCTCCCCATTGGCAGGAAGATGAGCTGATTCACTGGAAATGAAGCTGGGCAGCCCCACAGTAGGGCGAATCCTTTAAGGCTCATTTACTTTCCTTTTAAGCCAAGCTGACTGCATTGCTCCCTTTTCTATGGAAGAGGGTCCTGGAGCTCATTGGTTGTTTGTATAATTCCCTCTGCCTTCTTGGGTCATGCACAAAGGTGCCACATGGTAAATCTACCTACTGTGTATCCTACTGGCTGCCAGTTGCTAATTTGTTGGAAGGACTCTGCTGTTTGAGGTTGCAGTCCTCCCAGTCCAAAGAGCTACTCTGAGCTTGTTAGGTGCAGGACTCCCTCTCCCCAGCTCTTTGCCTGACTCCATCTGGAGAGTGTCTTTAGACATAGATACCTTGACACGGCTCCCTGTAACTCTCCCCTCCCTGTGCCTATAGGGCAATTAGGTACCTGTTCCTGCTCACATGATAGGAGCGTGCTGCCAAATGTAAACCAAGCATCCTTAAAGTGCCTGGTTTCAACCAATTATGAATGCCTATCCTGGAAGCCCCCCACCCACTCCCCAAGGGCTGTATAGCCTTTGTTCTCCCTGAGTAAAGTTGAACTAGTTCCTGGCCTTCCAAGGCCTGCACCTCATCTTCTGTTCCTCTTGGGCTGGTGGCCATTAGCATCCTCCCCCCACTCCCACTCCCCCTCCCCCTCCCCCCCACCCCAAAGGAAGAGAAGAACCGCATAAATTTGTTAGAAAGACTCAGTGAGGGCCGGGAGTGGTGGCGCACACTTTTAATCCCAGCACTCGGGAGGCAGAGGCAGGCGGATCGCTGTGAGTTCAAGGCCAGCCTGGTCTACAAAGCTAGCACAAGACAGTCAAGGCTACATAGAGAAACCCTGTCTCGAAAAACAAAAAAAAAAAGACTCAGTGATAAACCCTGAGGTAGAGAGGGTTTTTCCTTCCTCCACACCAGCTTCATCGACAGCTCTGTTTCTCAGTGAATCCTGACTGAACTGGATGAACATGTTTTGGTATACGGGGATGGAGAGATGGCTCAGCAATTAAGAGCACTGGTTGCTCTTCCAGCCTGATTCCCAGTGCCTACAGCATGATTCACAGCTGTCCAACACCCTCTCCTGGCCTCTGTGGGCACTGTGCAGACATGGTACACAGACAGAGAGGCAGGCCAGCCATCCAAACACATAAGAGAAAATGTAAATAAACGAATTTTAGAAACTTGGTATGGGAGCTGGGCGTGGTGGTGCATGCCTGTAATCCCTGCCCTTGGGAGGCAGAGGCAGGCAGATCACTTGTCGACAATAGGTCTTTCTGATAAGCACCTCTTCTACTGTTTATTTATTTATTTATTTTTTGCCTTTTAACTAAGCTAAGATGGGCTCAGCGGCAGAAGCAAGCTGAGGAAAGGAACGTCCGCACGTCGTGCAGCTGCTGTGGCTCTAAGGCCTAGCACCTTCAGGAGCTGACCTGTGCCAAGAGCAAGAGAGCATATAACTGGAGTGCCAATGCTAAAAGACGAAACACAACCAGGACTGGGCAGATGAGACACCTAAAAATTGTCTATCGAAGATACAGACATGGATCCCGTGAAGGAACAACACTTAAACCGAAGAGGGCAGCTGTTGCAGCATCCAGCTCATCTTGAGGATTTCAATCAGTCATAAAATAAATGCTCTGGTTTAAAAAAAAAAAAAAGATGGGGGGCTGGAGAGGATGCCTTATTGGTTAAGTGTACTTGCCACTCCTGTAGAGAACCAAGGTACAATTCCTAACACCCACACTGTAGCTCACAATCATGTAACTCCAGTTCCAAGAAGTATGATGCTCTCTTCTGGCCCCTGAGCGTATAGCACTTATGTGGTGCATATGCATGCATGTAGGCAAAACAGTTCTTCACAATGATGTTACAAGTTCATAGGAAAGGAAGCCACCATGCAGAACCCATATCGTCTTTAAGTCATGTAACATCATTCAAGACAAAGACTTTTATTGGGCCTAAATCTGCAATACCAAGCAATCCAGTCCCTCTGCTGACTCCCCAAGTGAACCCAACAATTTGCTCACATATCCAGAAAGGAGTCAATTATATCAATCATAGCAATGTTCTCATGCAAATGAAGGCTTATGTTTCCACCAATCACAGCCTTGCCTCGTTAGTACCAATATCAGCAATCCCTTTGTTAGATTGTCAGGGGAAGAGCCTTGGTGGAAATGGTTGCCAGATCCTTTTTAGTTCCCTGAAGCTGGTGATAGAAACAAAACAAAACAAACAAAAACAAAACAAAAAAAGACAACCCAGTGCAGAATGTTTAAAACAGGCTTGACTGGGGCTGGAGAGATGGCTCAGAGGTTAAGAGCACTGACTGCTCCTCCAGAGGTCCTGAATTCAATTCCCAGTAACCACATGGTGGTTCACAACCATCTGTAATGTGATCTGATGCTTTCTTCTGGCCTGCAGGTGTATATGCAGCCAGAGCACTGTATAATAAATAAATAAATAAATCTTTAAAAAAAAAACAAACAAAAACCCAAAAAAACCAGGCTTGACTTGGTAGTGCCTGCCTTTAATCCCAGCACTCTAGAGGCAGAAGCAGGTGGATCATGTGAGCTCAAGGTCAGCATATTCTACAAAGCTAGTCCAGGAAAGCCAAGGCTATACAGAGAAACCCTGTCTCAAAAAAGAAAAGAAACAGTCTTGGCTAAAGCTGTGTCTTCAGAAGCTGAGGTGATCCGGTGTAATCACACGTGTTTAAAATAGTGTTGGTGTAAGTCTGGCTGGCTGTTTGTGACTGACAGTCTATTTGCTTAAGTGGGATGAACAGCAAAGGAGAGCCCAAGAACTGCCAACGAGGAAGTCAGATTGTCCTATATCCTGACGTCTTTGCTTATTCACAGGAAAATGAGCAGGAACCCTGACTATACAAGACCAAAGAACTGCTGGGCGGTGGTGGCTCACGCCTTTAATCCCAGCACTCAGGAGGCCGAGGCATGTGAGTTCCAGGCCAACCTGGTCTACAAAGCGAGTCCAGGACAACCAAGGCTACACAGAGAAATCCTGTCTCAGAAAACAAAAAAACAAAACAAAACAAAAAAGAAGAGGCTTTTGAAATTTTGAAAGATCTAAGCCTACAGAACCTCTGTGTGGGCGCTGGGATCTGAACTCTGGTCCTCACAATTAAGCATCAAGTATTCATTACTGCTGAGTTCCCCATACATCCCTTCATATGTTTTAGTAGAACTTAATAGGCTGCTGAGTGATCTAGATGGAGGCAGGTCCTGCTTGCTGCCCAAGCACTCTGAAGCTCTCTGGCTCCAGAATGTTCTATTCGCTCAGCTAGGACTATTTCAAGCAGATTGTTGTAACCTCCCTTCCTGATGGCACATCTTTTTGCACTCTAGATGACTGTGAAGCCATCTTCATTCAATACAGATGGGAACACCTCCTTCAGTGGCCCGGGCCACCGACATAAAGCAGTGTGGCGCTTGCAGGACTGTCCCGGCCTGAGTGCAGGTGGAGAGCATCAGGGACAGTTCTGAGTAAGCAGAGGTGGACAGGAAAAACCATGGAGACCTGATAGGCAACGCTTTGAAGAGCTGAAGATAAAAAGCTATGGCTTGGTCGCCTGGAAGAGCTCCAGAGAGCTGCCAAGCTCTGAGGAGAGGCGTGTCTAACCTTTTGACTTTGCCATATGAAGCTGTCACCAAGAGTCCACCCTTGAGAACTGTGCGATTAAGTTACAAAATAAAATAAAAATAAAAAATTGCCAAAATATATTTTGAGTAATTTCATGCTTTTGGGTTGGGCTACACACTTATCTTTGCCTGCGGGGGTGGGTGGGGGGCTGGACAGGCTTGCGGGTCTGAGATCCTCGTAGTCAAGAGCTGTGACTCTCAAGCAGAGGCCCACTTATCTGACGCTACAGAGTAATACTAGGCAGGTGGTGGTGCATTCCTGTAGTCCCAGCACTTGGAAGACAGAGGCAGGCTGTGAGTTCGAGGCCAGCCTGGTCTACAGAGTGAGTCCAGGACAGCCAAGGCTACACAGAGAAACCCTGTCTCGAAAAACCAAAATAAGAAAAGAAAAATCAAACCAAACCAGATCAAAACAAAAAGACCGCCGAAACATCCCATAAGGGACAGCTCTGGGTTGGGCGCGTTAAAAATCTTGACAGGCTTTCCCAGCAACCCCTCCCGGAGTGCTCCCTGCCCATTCAGAGCAGGCTCCGCCCCGCCCACCCCAATCTAGCCACGTGACCGCGCTCTCCCGCGTGTGAAGAAGGCAGCCTCGGGCGGACTGAACCACAGTGACCTTCAGCTCGGGGGCCCGTGCTAGGCTGCCAGCCGTGGCGGTGCGGATGGCCATGGACACTAAAGCCCCTCGCGACCACGATTCCGCACTGTGCGGGGCCGTCACTTCCCTGCGTGTTGGCGGCGAACACCTCGTGTAATTTTGGAACCCTTCGTTCTTTTGCCCCGTCAGTGGACGGGTCTAAAACGCAGACCTCAAAGGGGGGGGGGGGAACCCAGTCATGTCAGTCAAGACGTCTGAGTTAAAGCGAAGCTTAAGAGGAATCATGCGTGGGGCTTTCGGTTTTCTTGGCATGGTTTTCTAGTCACGCATCATTGTCTTCGTACAGTTCCACGTGTTAAAATCATTTGGGAGACTAGTGGATGCTCCCTAGATAGTTCAGTCCTTTCCCGTAGCGCCCGCCGGGAGAGGCAGAGGAACATCTGCCATCTTGGACACAACTATTTCGTACCCAAAATGGGGGAGCATATAGCCCAGTGAGTTTCTTTGCTATGTAAAAAGCCATTCGTAGCTGCAAATGATCTACTATATCTTGACAAATCAGTACGATATTTCTTTCTAGGTGTGTCTTACGCGTATCTGAGCATCCTTGGGGTGGTAGTGAGGAGTGAGGGCGAGGGTGTCTCCCCCGAGCTGCATCTTGGTACGACCCGTCCGCTGCACGCACGTGGCTCCGCGCTAGCGGAGCGCGGTGAATCCTGGGAGTCGGAAGCAGGGCGGCCGAGCCGGGTGAGAAGCAGCGCGGGCCCATGCAGGACGCTGAGAACGTGGCGGCGCCCGAGGCGGCGGAGGAGCGGGCAGAGCCCGCGAGGCAGCAGCCAGCCTCCGAGTCGCCGCCGTCGGACGAGGCGGCGGGGTCTGGCGGGTCCGAAGTGGGGCGGACGGAAGACTCCGAGGAAGACGCCGAGGCCGGAGCGGAGCCGGAGGTGAGGGCCAAGTCGGCGGCCCAACCCGAAGAGGAAACGGCGACGAGTCCGGTCGCGTCGCCCCCGCCGCAGTCGGCGGATCGATCCCCGGCAAAGGAGCCTTCTGCTCCCGGGAAGGCGGAGGCCGCGGGGGAGCAGGCCCGGGAGCACCCCGCCGCCGGAGCGGAGGAGGAGGAGGAGGAGGGCGGGTCCGATAGCAGCGCGGCTGAGGCGGAGCCACGGGCACTGGAGAACGGCGAGGCAGATGAGCCCTCCTTCAGCGACCCCGAGGATTTCGTGGACGACGTGAGCGAGGAAGGTAAGGGCTGTAAGTCGTGCTGATGTCCATGGTGAAGGGTACCCGCTGAAGTCGTCCAGGGCGCGAGGTCTCCCGACCGCTACGATCCACTCCGATTCCCTCTAAATTAGGGGACCAATTTGCGGAGCCAGCTTCTGCGGGAAGACCGGGCCATCAGGGGTTGGTTGGTGCGTAGGGCCACCAGCGTAGAGCTGGAGTATCCTGGTATTCCAGTTTCCAGTGTGGAGCCGGGGACCCTTCGGAGGGACAGGTCGTGTAGAGCCTGGTGCAGAAGGGTCTTCCCAGTGCTTTCCATAATAAGGCATTGCCATGGGACCCAACCACTGTATCGCCTGCTTATCTGTTTACCAGGTCGGTACCCCTAGGACGTTGATCATTCGCCTCGTTCATTTTCCAGCTTATTTAATATTCTTCTCTACGGTGACTGGCGTTAAGTCATTCTTTCTGCCTTCCTACACGGGAGCCTCGAGTCCTCAAATCCCTTAATGACAGCTGATAGCACGTGTTTTCTGCCGGTTCAGCGTCAGGCTGAGAGCACACGAGGCGCTTCCTTTACGATCTGATTTGGTTAATACCGAGGGGCTTGGGGGTTAAGAGCAGCCGCCTCTACTTTTTAAATTTAAAAAAAAATTTTTTTTAGACAGGACCTCACTGTGTAGATCAAGCTGAACTTGAACTCTTGAATCACCTGCCTCAGTTTCCGTGGTGCGAGCAACTACAGGCAAGCAACCCCAAACAATTGCTTTTGAACTACTAGTGATAGACCAAGAAAATCTAGAGCCTCAATATAGTTGTCAACTTATAACTTAAAATACTTGAAGGGGCAAAAACAACAAAAACAAAAAGCAAAAACTTGAAGGCTTGTCCTTTAATACCGCCGCTGTTTTATGTACTTATTTTGATGTTTGTGGAGTTCGTTTTTATTTTGTCTTAAGACGGTCTCGAATAGCCTTGTATGTAGAAGCTGGCTTTAAACTGATCCTCCAGCCTCCACTTAAAGAGGCCAGGGTTTGGGGTATGAACCTTGCTTGTTTTATTGTATTGCTTTCTTTTTGTTTTTTTGGAGACAAGAGTATCTCTATGTAGCCTTGGCTGCCCTGTAGACCAGGCTGGCCTCCAACTCACAGAGCCTCTGCCTGCCTCTGCCTCCCTGAGCCCTGAGTGCTGGGTTGAGAGGCGTGTGCCACCGTGCCCAGCTGTTTTACTGTATTTCTTAAGGTAAAAGAGGTTTTAGCTGGAGAAGCAGATAAACTCCTGTGAAGATTTTACAGGCTCAGCCCTGAGGAGGTTTCTCTGTGGATGAAGCAGGTTTCTGGGTTCTTGCCACTTTGCCTGGCTCCAGGGAGCTCTAATGTACGTGCTCCCCCAATGTTAGAAACTAGGCTTTGGCTTTGAAGCTCCCTTTGAACCCTTGGTTGCCTTGGCTGTTTATTTGGGGTAAGAGTCATAGGGTTTCAGACAGTTGCTCGCAAAGTATTCCATGCTGGCCCAGACCTCATAGTTCAGGCTGGCCGGTAACTCATGGTCATCCTCCTATCGTAGCCTCTCAAGTGCTGGGACTACTGGTGTGAACCACCACTAAGTACTGCTGCTTTTCAAGGGAGCGGGAGAGAGGTGTCTCCCTGAACTCGGAGCTCACCAGTTGCCTAGGCTGCCTGGCAATTGAGATCTTTGCTTGTCCCTTTCCAGCACTGGGAATACAGGTGTGTGTCATTGTGCCAGCTTTTTGTGGGTGCTGGGGATCCCAGCAGTCACCTGTTGGACTAAACCATTTCCTCATATTCTGCTCCCGCGCCCCCCCCAAGGTTTTTTTTTTTTTTGGTTTTTCAAGACAGGGTTTCTCTGTGTAGCCTTGACTGTCCTGGACTCACTTTGTAGACCAAGCTGTCCTTGAACTCACAGCGATCCACCTGCCTCTGCCTCCCGAGTGCTGGGGTTAAAGGCGTGCGCCACCAAGCCCGGCTGTCAAGGATTTATTTTTGTTTTTTGAGACAGGGTCTCTCTGTGTAGCCTTAGCTGTCCTAGATTCCCCTTGTAGGCCAGGCTGGCCTCAAACTCTCAGCAATTGGCCTGCCTCTGCCTCCTGAATGCTAGGATTAAAGGCATGTGGTATCACACCCGACTTATTTATTTATTTT
Organism: Acomys percivali; assembly: GCA_907169655.1. Taxonomy (NCBI): domain Eukaryota; kingdom Metazoa; phylum Chordata; class Mammalia; order Rodentia; family Muridae; genus Acomys; species Acomys percivali. The sequence goes on along the minus strand of OU015754.1, from coordinate 10,135,683 downwards.
TTTAAGTTAAAATTTGTTTTATGCATAGGAGTATTTTGCTAATGTGTATGTCTTTGGAGGCTGTTGGATCTCCTTGAACTGGAGTTAGTGTTGGTTGTAAAGCCACCATGTGGGTGCTGGGAATCAAACCTGAGTCCTTTAGAAGAGCAGCCAGTGCTCCTAATTGCTGAGCAACCTTTCCTACCAATATTTGTTTTATATTTAATTTTAGTTATGTCTGTTTGTCTCTGTGGGACTGTGTGTATGTCAGTTCAGGTGCACATCAGGGCCAGAAGAGGGTGTCCAGTCCCCTAGAGCTGGGTTACAGGTGGGTACTAGGAAGCAAGTGGGTCTGTCTGTTGCAAGGGGAGTATTTACATAATTATTTGAGCAAATTTAATTCACAGACTTAAGTGTGACAGACTCCAGAATTGGGGGATATAGGAGTCGGGGGATGCTGATGCGACTGTAAGGTCAGCATACCTCCATCAAATCTACTGGGTGCCCAGTGGGTCCCGTGTATGCAGGGCAGGGCAAGGCGGGGTAATCAGAGGGTCTGGTGCTGAAGGGCTTGAAGTCCTGAGGGCATCTGGCTTTGGGTGGCCCTGTAAGGGTGTCACAAGGGTGGGAAGAGAAGGGGGCCTTTTGGTTTTCTCTTCTTTCTTCCTGTTTCTGGTTACGAACAAGTTGTTTCTCCTAGTGTGGTGTGCGTGCCTTTCATTCCAGTACTTGGAAGGTAGAGGGGGAGTTTGAGGGTTGCCCCTGCTACATAAGGAATGCAAAGCCAGCCTGGGGCACATGGGACCCTGAATCAACAAAACCAAAAAGATGGCTTAGCATTTAGGAGAACTCATTGTTCTAGAGACCCTAGCTTTGATTCCCAGCTCCTCCATGATAGCTCAGAACCCTCTGTCACTCCAGTTCAGGGACCTGATGCTCATGTGCCAGGCATGCTGGTGGTGCACGTACATAAAAAGGCAAAAGACTCAAATCAAGAGAAACACAATGTGTTGCGCTGTGAGGCTGCTTTGCTCTGCCCTTCCCAGGGAGAAGCAGATCGTTAGACGCTTTGAGCTCCTGGGAAGGAGTCTAGTTTGTATAGACGCTGGGCTTTTTTATTATATCTTGTTAAATTCAGATCCAGCTTAACAGGCCATTTAATAGTATGGTGAGCAGGCTTTTAAAGGAACCCAGAGTTTACTGCAGCTGCTGTATGAAGGTGTGTGGCGTTGCCGTGCAGAAGGCTGCCCCTTGCCTCCGTGTTCCTTGCTTGCTCTTGATTCTGGCGTCTTTGAAGGTTTTATTTATTTAATGTGTGAGTGCTCTGTCTGCGTGTACACCTGCATCCCAGAAGAGGCCATTAGAGGGTATAGATAGATGGTTGTGAATAACCATGTGGTTGCTGGGAATTGAACTCAGGACCTCTGGAAGGGCAGTCAGTGCTCTCAACCTCTTAACTGCTGAGCATTTCTCCAGCCCGATTTTTGACATCTTTGAAATGTTTTTTTTTTTTTGGACAGGGTTTTTCTGTGTAGCCTTCTCTGTCCTGGACTCACTTTATAGACCAGGCTGGTCTTGAACTCACAGAGATTTACCTGCCTCTGTCTCCCAAGTTAAAGGGTGTCTTCAAAAAATTTTTAAAATTTTATTATGTATATGGTGTTCTGCCTGCATGTGTGCCTGCATACCAGAAGAGGACACCAGATCTCATTCTAGATGGTTGTGAGCCACCATGTGGTTGCTAGGAATTGAACTCAGGACCTTTGGAAGAGCAGCCAGTGCTCTTAACCGCTGAGCCATCTCCAGCCCCTGGCCTTGGATTTAGAATGACCTTAAACCCCCTCTTCCTCCTACTTTTACCTCCCAAGTGCTACAGTAGTGTGTGTGCCACCACACCTGCAAAAGATCGAATAAAAAGGGACAGTGATAATTTCACAGAGTAGCAAAGAAATTCATGCAATAAGCCATTCTTTAGTTTTTTTGTTTTTTGTTTTTTTTAAGAAATTATTATTTCTGTGCAGAATATGGGGAAGCTGTAGACACCAGAGTAACTTTCAGGAATGGGTTCTTCCCACCTGGTTAAAGTTAAGGCAGGGTCTTCTGTGTAGATCAGGTTAGCCTTGAACTCAGAGGTCCGTGTGCATCTCCCTCCATCTCCAGAGTGATATTAAATGCACGCAACCACCCTGCCAGCAACAATTGGGTACTTTTTCACAGTACTTCCCATCAGAAGTGTGAGGATTAGCATTCCATTCTCTGTTGTTTAAATAGGTCCTGACTTCTTTGTTCATGGTGGAAACACTTAGATGTCTCTCAAATGATCAGCTGCCAGCTAATGGATGAGTGCTTCTTGACTTAACTAGAAAGCACCTGACATTTCTTCACTCCCTCAGAACTGCTTGGTGATGTACTCAAAGATCGGCCTCAGGAAGCGGATGGCATCGACTCAGTGATTGTGGTGGACAACGTTCCTCAGGTGGGACCCGACCGGCTTGAGAAGCTCAAAAATGTCATCCACAAGATCTTCTCCAAGTTTGGGAAAATCATAAATGACTATTACCCTGAAGAGGACGGAAAGACAAAAGGGTGAGAGCTCGGTTCGCTGCCGTAGGAGCTGTGGGCCACCCACGGGGACACTCTCCACAGTGACACTTTGGTTCTTGGGTCCTCAGCAGGCCTCTGGAATCATGGCATAGTGGGTGACTGCAGACTGAGGTCACCAGAGCTGACCCCACAGGGTAGATAGGTTCTGGAGAGAGACACTGCTGGCCTGAAAGTGGGCAGAGCCGAAGGGCTGGCCTGCCTGTGGAATTTCTCTTTGGGAAAACATTTTAACCTCTCTGAAGTAGAGGTGAAAGCCTTCTGTCACTGCTTTCCTTCCTGCTGTCACTAAAATCACGGATGTGGCCTGAGGTGTGTGTTCTGTAGTCGGCCTTATCTCTTCAAAATCTGGTCTTCCCGTGTTTGATGTTAGTCCTGCTTCTTGGATGTCTGTGATGCTGAACGCAGAGCGCAGGGCTGTGCTACATGTCTTCTTTCCTGCGGACTGACACACAGCATTTGACTGTAGGCAGTCTGCACAGCTCCTTCTATGAAGGCCAGATCTTGAGCAGCGGGACTGGCTGCCCTCAGTGAGCTGGACAGGGCAAAATGGTCCACAGTGGCTGCTGCTAAATTTATAGAATTTGTTTGCTTCTTGCCACTGTTGGCAGACCTCCTTTAAATCCTACCTTGTCTGAGGGAAATGTAGGATGATAAAGTCATTTTTGGGGATTAAAGACTTATTGTTGTGCTTTTGTTGTTGTTTTTTCGAGACAGGGTTTCTGTGTGTAGCTCTGGCTGTCCTGGACTCACTCTGTAGATCAGGCTGGGCTTGAACTCACGGAGATCCACCTGCCTCTGCCTCCTGAGTGCTGGGATTAAAGGCATGTGCCACAATCATCCAGCTAACACTTAGTGTTTTTACAAACTATTTACAAAGTTACTTTGGGAGAATCATTGGTTCTAGGCCCTGCCACCCAGTGTTTGGGTTTTGTGGGGTTTTTTGTTTGGTTGGGTTTTTTTGTTTGGTTGTTTTTTTTCCCAAGATAGGGTTCCTCTGTGTAGCCTTGGCCGTCCTGGACTCTCTGTAGACCAGGCTGGCCTCAAACTTACAGAAAGATCTACCTGTATTCTGCCTCCCAGAGTTCTGGGATCATAGGCATGTGCTACCACACCCGGCCCTGATTTATTTATTTATTTATTTATTTTTCTTGCAATTCTTTTTATGTGTGTGAATATTGTGTGTGTGTGTGTGTGTGTGTATGTGTATGCATGCGCACTCTGTGTATTCCTGGCTGTCCTGGAACTGGTTCTGTAGACCAGGCTGTGTAATAGTGACTCTTAATGACATCATTGCTAACCAGAAACACCTTCATATATAAAGTGGACACTGCTAGGTTTTGACATGTGTGTATCACAGGGCTGTCACAGGGTAGTGGCATTTCAGTTAAACTTTTCTGTCATTTATAACCATGAAGTCACAGTCTTGATCTTTATGTTAGGCTTTCATTCTTTGTGAAACTGCTTGGCCTGCATATTATACTCTGGTCCTCAGAGTGACCACCTTGGAGACATTGCAGGACAGTAGAAGGACTCTGTACAGGAAGTGTTAGAGGTGCACGGGTGCAAGCCACTTGCCTTCTCCCTCAGGTACATCTTTCTGGAATACGCGTCTCCCGCTCATGCTGTGGATGCTGTGAAAAACGCAGATGGGTACAAGCTGGACAAGCAGCACACGTTCCGGGTCAACCTCTTCACTGATTTTGATAAGTGAGTTGGAACTTGAGGTCTGTGGGTGATGCCTGTGGGTGAGGGGGGACACGGTGCTGGTGCCTTGTGTTGGCCAGGCAAGAGCATTTTATGTTTTTGTTTTGACCTTGGGGGTGGGTGGAAAGGATAGGATGCTGCCTGGCTGTGCACCCCCACATCCATGCAGCCTGTGCTCCTCAGCAGGGCCTGTTCTGTTCCAGGTACATGACTATCAGTGATGAGTGGGACATTCCAGAGAAACAGCCCTTCAAAGACCTGGTAGGTCTACAAAACCTCTGCCTGTGTAGTCAGGAGACATTTTGTAACTTGATGTAGAAAGGTATCCATTGGACCTATCATGTGTCAGTGTGATAATTGTCACTGAGCTTTTCTTTGATTGAAATTAATACAGTGTACTAAGTCCCTTGATTTGATTAATTTTAGGGAAATTTGCGATACTGGCTGGAAGAGGCAGAATGTAGAGATCAGTACAGTGTCATTTTTGAGAGTGGAGACCGGACATCCATCTTCTGGAATGACGTCAAGGACCCAGTCTCAATCGAAGAAAGAGCGGTGTGTACTAGCAGCTGGCCCTGGCCATGACCTCCTGTCTCCTTCCAGCAGGGCTGCTTGCCACCCAGAGGAGCAGGCGACAGCTCTTGTTGTCTGAGGCACTCTCTGAGAACAGTTGTCATTTATTTCCCAGCTTGGAAATAGGTTCTGAGAAGGTGCACTGTGGAAGGAAGGGTGTTGCTAGACTTTGTCGTATTGACCCTGATCCTGCCTTCTTACAGAGATGGACAGAGACGTATGTGCGCTGGTCCCCTAAGGGCACCTACCTGGCCACTTTCCATCAGCGGGGCATCGCCCTCTGGGGAGGGGAGAAGTTCAAGCAGATCCAGAGGTTCAGCCACCAAGGCGTGCAGCTCATCGACTTCTCTCCATGTGAAAGGTGAGTGACACACTCTCCTCTTGTCAGCCTCCTTGGGTGACTTGTACAACAGACTTCATACAACAGTCCCAGGAAGAATTCACTTGGGATGTGGTGACAGGAGGGTCAGTAGATGTCAGAGCCAGCCTGGACTTCATAGTTAGTTTGTGGCCGGGTTAAGCTACATGAGGCTCCATCTCAAAACAAAGAAAGCCTGTTCACTTGGCCTGCTCAAAGCTTTACCCCTTCCTCTAAGTGTGTGCAAACTGCCAGAGCCATGCAATGGGGTGAGGGTGGCTAGCATTCAAGTTTATTGTTCCTTGTCAAGATGGGTCCTCCCCAGCCCCACACTTGAGCAACTGGGGCAGGGGGGAGCAATAACGCCTTTTCTGTGGTTTATCTTCCTGGACTGCAGTGACATAGCGAAGACTGTCTGTCTAGGCTCTTTGAGGAGAAGAGACCACACTGACAGAACTCACTATAGTCTGTTCATAATGGTTCTGTTCTGTTGCCTTTGGTCTCTCAGCTGTGCTTAATGTATACTTCTCGTGGTATATGAGTATTACATACAGGATCCGTACATGCACTGGGCTTGGCACTGGGACTCCTGGCAGTTGAACCACATGTGCTCACCTCCTAACCACCATCTGCATTTGCATGACACTTTGGTTCTAGGTACTCTATGTCAGCACTGATACTCGGTGCCATATTGTCACATACATCAGTTCTTGTTCTGGCTCAGATTCTAGACATTTTTCTTTCCTGTCTGAATTGGTCACAGAACAGGGACTTGTGAAAAGTGGAGCCGGAGGAAAGCTGGAGGAGCCCGCATGCCGTACATGGTGGGGCACCCCAGAAGTAGGGAAGCAGGGGCAGGAGGATCAGTAGCGTTTAATCAGCCGGGCAGTGATGGCACACGCCTTAATCCCAGCAAAGGCAGGCGCAGCTCTGAGTGTGAGGCCAACCTGGTCTACAGAGTGAGTTCCAGGGCAACACAAAAACAAAAACAAAGCTTCCCCACATAGACAAAGGTTGTTACATCACTGGTGTGCTCGGCCCAGTCTTAGTGTGCACAACCCTCATCCTTTCACTTGGAACGTCCTTCCCTTCCTTTGTACTGCTTCTGTAGAGTGCTCTGTAATGCTAAGCCACTCGTGTCTGGTACCAGAGAGTCCGTTCCACCGGCAGTGCTGCAGGTGGATATGGCTAGGTGGTAAGAGCATGTGTTCTTGCAGAGGACCCACATAGTGGCTTACAACCATCCATAATCCTAGTTGCAGGAAATCCAATTCCCTTTTCTTACCTCTGAGACCAGACGTACAGGCAAGCAAAACACTCATACATAGAAAATAGATTTTTTTTTTTTAAGGGGGTAGGGTGGGGTTGTGAGACAACTGTGCCAGGGGTCTCTTCACCTCTGTGGAAGCTTATGCAGTTCCCTCAGCAGTTAGCCTGCCAGCCTTCTGGGAGCACAGCTTTCTCTTATCTGATGACAGGGTTTAGCCCCAAATCACTGTAGCTGATCCTCCTGCCTTCACTTCCTAAGTGCCAGGATCAAGGCTGTGCACTACCACACATGGTGTGTGATCTGTCTGTCCTCACATGTGTCCTTTTGAACGAACGTGCTGACCTTTGTTTCATCCTCTGTAGATTGCATTGTTAGGACCCTCATCACAAGCTTTAGCAGGGTGTGTAGTGTATGCCGCCAATCAGGATTTCAGTCTTGGCTGCACTGGTGCTGCAGCAGGAAGGGTTTTGCTGGTGTTTTCTGGTTTGCTGTGGCCTCTCCCACCACTGCCCTTGTTGCGAGGGCTGTGTCCTTAGGATACCCGTATGTTGTGGGTAAAGATACAGATTTGTTCTACTGTGTAGAGATGCCTGCAGTCAGGTAGCTAACTGCCCTTTCCCAGATGCACAGTCACTTTAGAACTATATGTGAACATCTGTTCCCTCTCTCATTAGTGTTAATTACGAGAGTCAGGATAGTGAGCATCCCACATCGTGCCTCCCTCTAGACCAGCCCACTGAAGCCAACTTTGGTTGGGGGTGTTTGATTTTCCTGGTGCTATTCCTGGTGGGACCCCCATTCTGGGTGACTCTTTTAGTGGACTGTGATTACTTTGTACCTGGTTTGTTCACCCTACCCACAACTTGGAAAGACCAGATGCCATTTTTGGGGCTCATGGTATTTGAGGTTCTGTGTATCTTGTGTCTTTGACACAAGTAATGTGTGCTGGAACTGCGATTCTTATCCCCAAGGAGGTGCTATACTAACTGACCCCCTCCCTTGCAGATACCTGGTGACTTTCAGCCCACTGATGGACACTCAGGATGACCCTCAGGCCATCATCATCTGGGACATCCTCACAGGACATAAGAAGAGAGGCTTTCACTGTGAAAGCTCAGCCCACTGGCCCATCTTCAAGTGAGTAGACTGCAGCCCTGGTCTGCCTGTGGCCTCTTCCTGATCTGTTGGTTCAGCCTGGTACTTACTTTCTCTTCAGGTGGAGCCATGATGGCAAATTCTTTGCAAGAATGACTCTGGATACTCTTAGCATCTATGAAACACCTGTGAGTTTTGTTTGTTTCCATCTTTCTGGAAGTTCTGGGCATTAGCTAGAATCCTGAGTGCTAGGCAACTAACTAACTAACTGCTCTATCACCGAGCTCGGCCCAGCTCCCGTGGTGATTATTATGTTCCAACAGGCAAACCAGACTGTTGGGTACATGCATGGCTATACTTCCAGTGTGGGTGTAGTCTGTGCGTCTCTTCCTGTGTTGTATAGTTAGGGGATGGGGCTTTGGTAGCAGGTGATAAGGCCAACCTTCCTGTGCAGGGTGGAGGCCTGGGCTCCTCTGCCCTGGCTGTGTGTGTGTTGCCGCCGCTGCCGGTTGTTGGCTGCTCACTGCCCTTTGTGCTTGTAGTGCTCCCTAGAGACAGCAGAATCTTGCACTGTTAAAGAGGGCAGGGGAAGGGAGCTGGCAAGATGACTCAGTAGGTGGAGGTACTTGTGGCTAAGCCTGACAAGTGAATTCAATCCCTGCACTACGCTGTGGGAGGCAGGAACTCACTCCCACACAGGCTCTTCTGCCTTGTGCAAGTGCACCGTGACACGCCCTCTTCAGAATAAATGTAAAAACAGAGTAGAGTTGACATTGAGCTGTGACTTTTTCCCCTCTTTCTCTTTTCCCCTCGTGGACAGTCTATGGGCCTATTGGACAAGAAGAGCTTGAAGATCTCTGGAATAAAGTGAGTGAGTGCTTCTGTGAAGGCGTGCCAGTGTACTCTGCCTGCTGTAGCCACACAGGATGGGTACCTCCAAACAGCAGAAATGTCTCTTTTCCTCTTGAAACTGGAAGCCCAAGGAGGCTGGAGAGATGGCTCAGAGGTTAAGAGCACTGACTGCTCTTCCAGAGGTCCTGAGTTCAATTCCCAGCAACCACATGGTGGCTCACAACCATCTATAGTGAGATCTGGTGCCCTCTTCTGGCCCGCAGGTGTACGTGCAGGCAGAGCACTGTATACATAATAAATAAACAAACCCTTAAAAACAAAAAACAAAAACCAAAAGTCCAAGGTGAGCCTGGTGGATTCTGTCTACCCAGGGTTTTTTTTCCCCCTCTCTTCTCTCCATTCTCTCCTCTCTCCTTTCCCCTCTCCCTCTATTCCTCCCTCCCCCCTTTCTCTCCAAGTAGTTAGAAGGACCAGTTTACCTCACAAGGCCTCACCTATGACCACCACCTTACAATTCACTGTGCATTTGGGGAGCATATGAACAGACCCTTAGGGCATCACAGCAGGGTTTTTATTTTTTATTTTTCAATAAGAAGTTTCTCTGTGTAGCCCTGGCTGTCCTGGAACTCAGTGTATAGTCCATACTAGCCTCAAACCCAGAGGTCTGCCTGCCTCTGTCTCCTGAGTGCTAGAATTAAAGGTATGCACTTCCAGGCTGGAGAGATGGCTCAGAGGTTAAGAGCACTACTGACTGTTCTAGAGGTCCTGAATTCAATTCTTAGCAATGACATGGTGCCTTACAACCATCTATAATGTTATCTGATGCCCTCTTCTGGCAAGCAGGTATACGCGCAGGCAAAACACTGTGTTCATAATAATAAGTAACATTTATTTATTTTTTAATAAATAGCTTTTTAAAAAATATTTATTTATTTATTGCATATAAGTGCTTTATCTGCAGAAGAGGGCATCAGATCACATTATAGATGGTTGTGAGCCACCATGTGGTTGCTGGGAATTGAACTCGACCTCTGGAAGAGCAGGTGACGCTCTTAACTAATGAGCCATCTCTCCAGCCCTAATAAATTGCTTTTTAAAATAAGGTATACACCACCACTCAGCTAGGATTTTCTTTCTTTTCTTTTCCTTTTTTTTTCTTTCCTTTTTTTTTTTTTTTTTTTCTTTTTGGTTTTTTGAAACAGGGTTTTTCTTGTAGTCCTGGCTGTCCTGGACTTGGTTTGTAGACCAGGCTGGCCTCAAATTCACATCAATTGCCTGCCTCTGCCTCTGCCTCTGCCTCCTGAGTACTGGGATTAAAGGCATGCACCACCACAGCTGGCTCAGCAGTCAGTTCTTAAGCACTTAGAAAAAGCATTTGCTTGCTTGTTTCTGCAAACAGTGGAATGCTGCAGAGGCTCCTGCTCACTGGCCACAGAATTATGTACTAAGGTCATAGAGTCCTGCTTTATCCTCTTCGGGATGCTCTCTGGTGGAGGGTATTCAGTGGGGTGAGGCTTGGGTATGTGGCAAGGAAGTGCAGCTCTTTTGTCTTAGATGAGTGGCCATGCTTTCCTTTGGAGCTGCCACTGGGCAGTGACTGCTTAGCAGCCCAGAGGACATTGGCATGTCTGCCCTTTGTTCTTACATTCCTGGCTATCATTTGGGCATATAACTAAAAATAAACAGGTCATATACTGATCTGCACAGAATTCAAAACCAGCTAGGAAGTGGCTGAATGTGGGGCTGGCTATGCAGGGAGGTCGGGACAGTGAGCAGCATCCCTGGTTGTCAGCAGCAGGGCCTTGTGAGGACTGCGGGCTGTACTTCACAGCGCCCGGCCCATGCAGGTGTGCAGCAGGCTCAGGGTGTAGCCGGGAGCAGACTGGGTGCCAGTGTGGAGCTTGTACGAGTAAATCTCCAGGTCTATAACCACCTGCTCTTTGCTTTCGTCCATTTGTCCCGCAGAGACTTTTCTTGGTCTCCGGGTGGTAACATCATTGCCTTTTGGGTGCCGGAAGACAAAGATATTCCAGCCAGGGTGACCTTGATGCAGCTCCCTACCAGACAGGAGATCCGAGTGAGGAATTTGTTCAATGTGGTCGACTGCAAGCTGCACTGGCAGAAAAATGGAGATTATCTGTGTGTGAAAGTAGACAGGACTCCAAAAGGCACACAGGTGAGTAGTTGCCATGGGAACCACTTCTGACTGAGCCCCTACTTCTAAAACTTTGTTTCTTATTTTTATTTCTGTGTGTGTGCATGAATGCCACATGTGTGCGGTGCCTGAGGAGGCCAGAGCAGAGCTCCGGGTTTCCTAGAGTTGAAGTTAGAGTTGGTTGTGAGCTGCTTGCCAGGGTGCCTCACTCAAACCCCACAGCCTCTCTCCAGCCCCTGCAGCTGGTGGCTGGTGCTAACAGGTGGCTTATTGTGGAGACTCAGAGGGCACTCTAGAGCTGCCTGGTGCTGTCAGCTGTCTGCTCTTGGTGAGTTTCTCACCATATTCTTGTTGAAAGCTCTTTTGTTGGTTATGTTTTGGTTTTTCTTTCTTTCTTTTCTTTTCTTTTCTTTTTTCTAAGACAGGGTTTCTCTGTGTAGCTCTGGTTGTCCTAGGACTTCCTCTGCAGACCAGGCTGGCCTCGAACTCACATCAGTCTGCCTGCCTCTGGAGTGCTGAGATTAAAGGTGTGCATCACCACACTCAGCCTTGTGTCAGTCCCCTTTTGTTTTTTAAACAGCCCCGTCTATATTGTAGCATATGTCAGCATTTCCTTCCATCCCTTTTTGTGGGTGACTAATGTTCCAATACACACATCCATCCACATGTTAATGGGCACATGCTAGTTGGTAGATAAGTGGTTGTTGAGTCTGCTGTTGGGTGTGGTCTACTGGAAGGCCATGGTGCAGGCTGCTCCACAGTGTGCAAGTCCTGTGGTCCCCTCAGTGGACTAGAGGACAACCCTAGAAGACTCTGCGGGATGCGCTGCAGAGCGCACTTGGACTGGTCTGTCTTTTGCCAGCCTTGTCCCCAGCAGTGGGGATGTGGATGTGCTGGTGGGTGAGCACTGTCTTCTGTTAGACTGTCAGTTGTATTCCCCGTCTTTCTCACGCCTTCACCTTCCAGAATGTTACCCCTTCCTTTTCACTTTTGTCAACAGGGTGTTGTCACAAATTTTGAAATCTTCCGAATGAGGGAGAAGCAGGTCCCTGTGGACGTTGTTGAGATGAAAGGTAAGCTTCTGTGTAGCGGGAAGGGCCTCTGTGTCCATGCCTTGTCCAGCTTCTGCATGACTCAGGGACTCCAGCAGCGTGCTGAAGTGTGTCTTGGTAGGAGCAGCCAACCCAGATCCCACTGACTGGAGCACACAGCTTAGGTTGGGTAGCTGGGGCCCTCCTGCCTGCCCTACACCAACAGGTGCACACCACCATGCCTCCAGTTGCTATGAATGAGTTACTGGCTGGTTGCAGTCTTGCCTGGTTTGGTTGTGTGAAATAGAGTCTTTTTCTGGTCTTGAATTCCAGTCTTTTCTGCCTCAGCCTCTCAAGTGCTGGAATATAGACCTGTGCCACCAGACTTGGCTTTTTTTGTTTGTTTTTCAAAACAGAGTTTCTCTGTGTAACCTTGTAGACCAGGCTGGCCTTGAACTCACAGTGATCCACCTGCCTCTGCCTCCTGAGTGCTAGGATTAAAGGCGTGTGCCACCACGCCCGGCTTCAGACCTAGCTTTCAACATAGTTTACTTTCTTCCTTTCTCTCCAACTCACCCCCCCCCCACACACACACCCCCATTTAGCCTTGCTGCCTGGAATTCACACACACCCGCCTGCCTCTACCTCCCAAGTGTGGAATTAGAGCACATCACCACTCCTACTCTCAACTTTTTTTCAAGACAGGATTTCTCTGTGTGGCCCTGGCCCTGGCTCTGTAGACCAGGCTGGCCTCAAACTCAGAGAGATCCACCTGCCTCTGCCTCCTGAGTGCTAGGTTTAAAGGCACATGTGACAACCCAGCTGGCCTTTTCTTTTTAATAGAAGGAAAGGTTGATGTAGTTTACAGAACTCTCCTCTTCCTTTGCTGGAATGATCACTCAGCTTCTGCCTTTGTCTGGCACCTTTTATTTTTGTTTCACTGTAGAAAAAGCTCACATCTCCCATGTCAGAGCAAGGAAAGGCGGTGTGGTGGCACATGCCTGTGATCTTAGCCTGTAGGGGGCCAGGGCTGAAGTTTCCAAGTCATAGCCTGGCCTGGGCTTGTTCCTACCACAGCAGCACAAGCAGATCATACCAACTGCTTTTGACCTCTGCTGACTTCTGTCTGCTTGTTTGCTGTTGCTGTCCATTGATCTGGGGTCCTGGTAGCGAGGTCGGGACTTGGGGTTGCTTTTCTCCAGCTGAATGAAGATCTTTGAAAACGAAAATGGATGTGTTGGTGTGGTAACAGAGCGACTGACTTCTCTTTCCTGTTGATCGTAGAAACCATCATAGCCTTTGCCTGGGAACCCAATGGCAGTAAGTTTGCTGTGCTTCATGGCGAGGCCCCACGGATATCCGTCTCCTTCTACCACGTGAAGAGCAACGGGAAGATTGAACTCATTAGTAAGCGGTCTGCTCTCTAGAGAGCTTCCAGGGGCCTGTGTTCCAGCTGTGGGTTGGATGGTGCTGAGATCGGGTGACTCAGGACAGAGGGAGCACACACTCATGTCCACTGAGCCCTTGTCTAAATGGAGTGTCTCAGCTTTAGCTCAGCCGTTGTTTTGGAGGTGGCTCTGGTTCCTCTTGAGCATTACTGCCGTCAGCCCTCAGCCTGCCTTAGTCCTCCACTCTGCCCCAGCAGGAAAGGGCGTGTTCCCATTCCACCTGTGTGATAGTGCTCACCTGCAGAGACACTCCCCTCTCATGGAGGCAGCTGGCCCTGCTTGGATTCCCAAAGGCTGCTCTGCTGCTGCTTACTCTGGTCTTCGTGTCCTGACAGCCCCACACAGAGATGCCCTCACCAGGGTGGATCTTTATAGGAAGCCAGCCACCCTGTTCCCTGTGCCAGAGCAGTCACTGGCTTTCTTGGACTTGAGACCTTCTGTAAATAGTGTAGGATCAGTTGGCTGCGCTGAAAAGGCAGCCATGTTCATTCTCTTGGATGTATAAAATGTGAGCAATCACAGACAATGGAGAGATTTTGGTCCCATTTTAACAAACAACAGCAAAGGTGTCATTTATCTCTGAATGTGTAATTTGACTTTCTTTGGACTGTCAGCACTAGGGTCACAGTCAGTGTCCAATGTCCCACTGTGCATTGGGGCCAGATAGGACATTTGTCCTACAGCTCTCTGACTGTGAGACACTTGCATCATCAGGGAAAATGGCTGTTTTGACAGGACTTTGCCACCACCCACTCTGTGTTTCTAGGCCCTGTGGCCAAGGAGACACCCTGCTGTTAGTGGACTTGTGAAGGCAGATGGCTGCCTAAGAGAGGCCTGAAGGTTTAGGCTAGGAGCGACCTGGTTTTTTTGGATTTTGGTTTTTTGAGACAGGGTTTCTCTGTGTAGCCTTGGCTGTCCTAGACTCACTTTGTAGACCAGGCTGGCCTTGAACTCACAGCGATCCGCCTGCCTCTGCCTCCCGAGTGCTGGGATTAAAGGCGTGCGCCACCACGCCTGCCTTGGGTGACCTGGGGACCCCAGGTCCACTCAGAGTCAGGGTGACTGGGTGGTGGTTTGCTTGAGGTTCTGTGAGCACACTGAAAGATGGTGACCGCGGTAGCTTGGCACCTGGTGGTGTTGGAGTCGAGTCTCTGATGGTTTGGTAGACACTGAGTCGCTGCTATATTTACTGTTAGTTCCTTCTTTGTCCAGTTGCCTGTGAAGTTGAAAGTAATGTCCACTGTGCTTGCGCAGGAGGCAGCACCCACCACCCTGCAGTGTGCATCATGACCTCAGGTCTAACTGAACCGGGGAACTGTTTGGACATAGTTCTACTAAGGTGGCCAGGGGTCTGAATCGTATGTGGACTTTGTCTTTGCCAGCTCTCCTCAAGAGTGGCATAGTCCCCTCACAGGTCCTTGCTTCCCTTGCAGAGATGTTTGACAAACAGCAAGCAAACACCATCTTCTGGAGTCCCCAGGGGCAGTTCGTGGTGCTGGCCGGGCTGAGGAGGTGGGTCAGGGTCCTGCCCGCTATGGAAACACCCTGCTCCTGAGGGATTGTGTTGAGATGGAGCCTTATCTTCTCACTTGATAGTTGTCACAGCTGAACCTCCTGCCAAACCAGGCTGAATAGCGACTTACAGACGACACATCCTCTGTGTCTCTTACGTTCCCACAGTTCCTGCCTGTGACTTTCATGCCTTCTAGTGGGACGGATGCTTAGGGGGAGGCTGCCTTGCCCTTTGTGCTTGGGGTGCCTTTCTCTTGATCCCCTGCATTCCAGTTGAGCACATAGGAGTAGTGGGCAAATCCAGCCTCAGCCTCTGGTGGGAACAACGCCTGTAACTGGCTCCCTCTGTGGTGTGCATGCTGCTCTATTCTGGAGGCTTCCTCAGGTACCACCTTCTCTCGATGCCACAGGACACTGCACACCATCCATGTCCTGATCCCAGCCTCACAATGTCCTTAGGATATTTGTCACTGTGGGAGCAATATGGCTGAGGTCCAAGTAGAGAGTGGGCATCTTGGTCCTTGCTTCTTCCCACCCTTGTGACTCAGTGAGAGTGAGGGACAGTGGACCTCTCAGCGGGGGTGGCAGGGGACTGTGGGATGCAGCTGCCCTGTCACCCCACAGCATGAACGGTGCCTTGGCGTTTGTCGACACTTCAGACTGCACAGTCATGAACATTGCAGAGCACTACATGGCCTCCGACGTTGAGTGGGATCCAACTGGCCGATACGTGGTCACTTCTGTGTCGTGGTGGAGCCATAAGGTAGAAGATGGCAGGTGCTGGACCCTCGGGGAGTGAAATCTCTCAAGGCTGGTGACAGAAACTGTTCTCTGTGGCATCTTTGTATCCAGGGATCCCAGGGCAAGAGGGTACTGCTCACAAACCTCTATGGCTTAGGGAGCCAACCTGATCCAGAGACTCTCAAGGGACGTTACTACTGAGAGGTTGGCTGCCAGGGCATTGGGCATGGCTGCCTGGCAGGGTTTGCCTCCTGAGGGCAGACATCCTGTGTTTACTGATAGGCAGACAGTTGAGCCAGTCAATGCAAACAAAACCTGTGAGCTCAGAGCTCTCCAGCTGGTGAGGTGAGGTGCTCTTGCTTCCCTGATACGAGTGCAGCATGGCCCATCCCAACACTGTTTAGCATCTTGCAGGGCTCAGGGTGTCAGTGCATAGCATCCCCAGCACCCTCGTCCTCCGCCCCCCAAAAAAGAGGAAGTGAAGCTCTTTTTAAGCCCACGTTTGGGGACTGTTCTGTTTAGTCCACAAAGCCGCTAGAGAGCTGGTTGGCAGCAAGGAGCCAGCATTTGGGTTGAGGCAGAGTGTGGTTAGGAGTCTTGCTGGGGAAAAGGAGGTAGCTGGCTAAGCTGTGGTTGGTGTTACCAGTGTTTGGCACTGCTGTTAAGTCTCTTGTCATAGGCAGGCCTTGCTGACTGCCATTGGCCTGGGATCCCCCTCACATTGTCTGTTGGCTAACCACCTTCCTGCTGGAGGGGGAGCACAGCCAGGTGCAGGGGCTTGTTTTGTTTCCAGTGTTGCGGTGTCTGGGGTCCCAGAGCACAGGTGGTGCTCTGGCTGCTGAGAGCGAAGGGCCCAGGTGGCCTTACACATGTTGCATGATGAGCCCCTCGCCCTTTAGGTGGACAATGCTTATTGGCTCTGGACCTTCCAAGGCCGCCTTCTCCAGAAGAACAACAAGGACCGCTTCTGCCAGCTGCTCTGGAGACCAAGGCCGCCAACGCTCCTCAGCCAGGATCAGATAAAGGTGTGTGGTCCCTGCCTGGAGGCCAGGCATTTGCCCTGTGCCCGGACAGGACACGGAGAGGGCTCTGAAGGGATGCAGAGCCAGTGAGACCTGACCTGAAGCATTGTCAGATGCTAACTCTAGACTTGTGGGCTAGGCTGAGGCAGGAGGATGGTGAGTTCTTGCCACACTCCACTGTATAGCAAAAGATGACCCTATATTTCTTGTCTGTCCCCCAACCCCACCCAGAAAAGTCTGCCCAAGCCAGACAGGTATAAACAAATCCCCTGGAATTGGAAGCGCTAAGAGGGGTTATGTAATGGGACAGATATAAGGTCAGAGCTGGGTGTGACTCACCCTAGGAATTGTCTCCATGAAGAGAGACTCCCCAGTGCCCTGGGGCTGAATCCTACCGGTCCAGGAAGCTGTTGTTGCACACCGCCATCTTTGAAGGCAGCAGTTGTGGTTCTTGCTTTGAAGGCTCAATCCTGAGAGAATTATCTTGGTTTCAGCAAATTAAAAAGGATCTGAAGAAATACTCTAAGATCTTTGAGCAGAAGGATCGTTTGAGCCAGTCCAAAGCTTCAAAGGTGAGCCTAAAGGGATGCCCTCAGGAGCACATCTCTGTCCTGGCCCGGGCAGTAGGGAGAAGGGTGTGTCAGGAGCCTGGTCCTTGTTCTCCCATGTGTGGGAGGCTGCTAGCAATGGGGAACAGAGGGCCAGCACTGGTCCTTGGAACTGACACCCAGTAACACTGGGTAGATAGGGGCTGGCTTTTCATTGCTAGAAGCAGGAGGGGACAGGATAGGGTGGGAATGGGGGTCTCACTTAAGGGAGGGTCTATGGAAGGAGTGCCCAGCACACTGGGCACATGCCATCTCCCAAACTTCAACAGTGGTTGCTAGATACAGTGGGGCCATTGTGGTTGAGCGAGTAGGTCCTGCTCAGCCCCACAACCTTCCCCACCTGACAGGAACTGGTGGAAAGGAGGAGGACCATGATGGAGGACTTCCGGCAATACCGAAAAATGGCGCAGGAGCTCTATATGAAGCAGAAGAATGAGCGGCTGGAACTGCGGGGAGGTAAGCAAGCTTCCGGCTCATCTGCAAGTGGGTGATCCCCTGAGTGTGTGGGCTGGCGCCCTGCAGCTGCCATTGCAGCTTCCTCCCTGGGTCAGCCTGCTCTCTGTTTTCTCAGGGGTGGACACTGACGAGCTGGACAGCAATGTGGATGACTGGGAGGAGGAGACCATCGAATTTTTTGTCACCGAAGAGGTCATTCCTCTGGGAAATCAAGAGTGACCTCAGCACTGTGGTAAGACTTGCGAACATTGAAATGAGAGCCTACTGATGAGTTAGGCCACAACACAGAAGACACCCCAGGAAGATGGTAGTGCTGCTTTTGGGGGCTGATAGGGAGCTGGGTAGGCAGGCTCCAGAGGGCTGTGCTGCAAGGAGGAGGGTCAGGCGCAGGCCTGATGGCTGCCTGCATGTGGTACAGTGCTGGGTTCCCTGAGGATCCATGAGAGCTAAGCCTTGGGGTGACGTGGGTGCTCCTGGACTTTCTCACAACCTGAGTGTGGTCAGCGAAGAATCGCCAGGTCCCTTGCTTTGTGTCTGACTAAATGGTAGTCCTTCTGTTGCAGTGTCACCATGCCGTGCCCAGGATCCGAGGCCACCCTTCACAGAGAGCCTTGGGTGGGCTCTCACCTGTGCTTTCTTGCTCTGGACTGCGAGTGCACCCGGGGTTCTTCCATCCCGACACAGCTCTGTGCCTTCAGCCCCTGGGTCCACAGCGGGGACACTCGAGGCTCTGCTCTCACGTTGCCCTGTGTGGGTTTTTATCAGCCGTGTCTGCTGTGGGGTCTCACTGCAGTGCTCCTGGTGGCCCTTCTCACTCCTGCCCGTGGGGTTTCCAGAGCCTCCACCTGCAGCTCACTGGGGTCACCCACGGACTTGCTGTCCCTGTGTGGGCCAGTGTCATGTGGCCTGGAGACCATCAGGAGGACTGCACACCCACCACTTGTGCCGGAAGCTCTGGAGGCACCCCAGCACCTAGCACCTGCTCAGATTGTGGCAGGGCCTCTGCACAGGTTGGGTGTGGAAATAAAACAACCCTGTGTGAAAATGCTGTCTGCTCCTCTTTGTAATTGGAAAGTGGCCCCTTTCCCTCTTCCTAGGGCATGGGTATTTGCCCACTGCACCTGCGTTGTTGAGAGCCTGTCTGGAATCTAGCTCGTGCATGTCTTCCATCTGTTTCTATGAAAATGGTTATCATCTCACCCCACCCAGAACTCTCTCGTTTTTTCCAGAATTGGACAGGTTGGAAAACAGGTATAGAGAGGGTCAGCCAGTAAGACATGCACCTAGTACAGGTACGGAAGAGCTCCACCCCGGGGTGAGCGCTGGCCAGACATTGCTGGGCATCCTGCCTCTGCACCTTTTGTGACCAGAGAGCCGCCCCAGACTAGGCCTTGGTGTGTGTGCGCAGAGCACATGTGCCTCCAGCAGGGGACAGGCTGCCATAGCAAATGGAGCAGAAGCAAAGCCAATGATGCAAGCCTTAGGCTTAGGCGGCTCACCTTTCCTCCTGTGGCCTCTGAGGTTCCATCGTGGTTGTGGGCCTCTGCAGTACTTTTACCCCACAGTATTGGCCTCTCCCGTGTTCCTTAAACACATCTTTGCTAGTTTCACAGCAGTGAGAAAAGGGACAACACAGCATATTGGCAGGTTTTTAATAGCCCTGAACTCTTCACCATTTGAAACTCGTTTGTGATTGTTTTCTGTGATTTTTAAGTAAAAGCATTGTGAAGTCTGGGTTTTCTGTGTTCATGATGCAGCTGGAATTGAGGGAGAGTTCCTGCCTCAGGACAGCTGTGCTCAGGGCTCAGCTTGGGTGGGTTTAGGACGTTGTTACAGGCTTCATCTCCACTCTGTTTCCAGGAGGCTTTGGGGGATGAGGTGAGTTTCCTTGGGCCCTAATCCCAACCTGTGGCAGGGATTTCCTGATACCCAAGGTTGACTCAGATGCTAAGAAACAGGAATGTGACCACACAGGTCTGGCCTCACAGTTATATAAATTGCTTTGACTTCTAAAAGACAGGGTGGGGCTTGCTTCAGGGACCCTAGAAGTTTCCTGTGCTCCAAGTGTTAGCTTGAGCACTAGGCACAGTCCTCCCAGAAGGTCCAAGTTTGGGTATCATGTCATCACTCTAGTGTTTTTTTTTTTTTTTTTTTAAACTGGTGTCGCAGCCCTGGCTGCCCTGGACTCACTTTGTAGACCAGGCTGGCCTGCAACTCAACGAAGATCTACCTCTGCCTCCCAAGTGCTGGGATTAAAGGCGTGCACTACCATCCTCAGTTTCTGTTTTTTGAGAGATTTTTGTGTGCAGCCTTGACTGTCCTGGAACTCACTCTATAGATTAGGATAGCCATGAACTCAGAGATCTGCCTGCCTCTGCCTCCCAGGCATGCCACAAAAATAAGGTTGCTCTGTGTAGCCCTGGCTGTCATGGAACTTGTTCTTGTAGACTAGGTTGCCCTTGAACTCAGTTGCCACACCACCTGTCAACTTGGGTGTGTGTGTATGAGTCTTGTGTGCAGTGCCCTGAGACCAGAATCCTCTGGGACTGGAGTTAACAGACGCTTGTTAGGTGTTCTGTGGGTTCTGGGGATTGAACTTGGGACCTGTGGAAGAGCAGCTAGTACTTAACTAACTGAGCCAGCTTTCCAGCCCCTTTGTGTGCTTTCCATCAAAAAGCAGGACAGTGCTTGGAACACCAAACATAGCTTTTTCAGGGGGGAGGGCGTGCTGGGTTTTCAAGATGGCTTTTGGGGTTAACTTTGGTGGTCCTGGAACTAGCTCTGTAGATAGGCTGACCTCAGACCTCCCTAATGCTGGGATTAGAGGAGGGTAGCACCACTACTACCCTGCTGAACATGGCTTTTTAAAAAGGAATATTTTTTATTTCATTGGTGTGCGTGCATGCGTGTGTGTGTGTGTGTGTGTGTGTGTGTGTGTGTGTGTGTGTGTGCATGCATATGTTGTGCATACTAGTGGAGTTCAGAAGGAAGCCTGCAGGAAGCAGTTCTTGCATCGTGTACATCCCAGGAATTGGACTTAGGTCTCCAGACTTGTGAGCAAAGTGCCTTTACCCACTGAGCCAGCTCCCAACTAAGCCTGCTAATTAATATGCTTTTTGTTTATTTGTTTTTACATATCTTGTATATGTGCCATATGGAGGTCAGAGGACAACTTGCAAGAATTACAGGAGTCAATTCTCCTTCCACTGTGTGGATCCCAGGGATGGAATTTAGGTAAAGACTGATGCTATTACCTGCTAAGCCATCTCTCCAGTCCCCAAGGCTGGCTCTTAGTAGCTCTTACATGGGTCACCCCAGAGCAAGACTGTCCCCTGGGGGAGGGGGAAAAAAAGACTGTCCCCCGGAGAGTCTGTGGAAGAGATGAAGCAGTGAATCAGCAGATCCATCCTTAGTCCCACTCGGTGCGTGCAGCCAGACCCTGAAGGCTGGAGTTACACCAGTAACGTGATTGGCTACCAAAGACCTTGGTAAGGGCACTGTCAGCTGAAACTGAGTTCGGCTATTGTTTAGTCCCCTTGAGTGGGAAGTCACAAACACACTGACCTGCTGTACTGAGGTGACCCTTGTGTGTGTGACTGTTGCTCTTGGGCTCAAGGTGGGAAGGGGCTCCACACTGCAGGGGTCTGTGACATAAGGGGAGCATAGAGGCAGGCTGAAGAGGATCCTTGTCACGGTCGCCATCATGACATTATCTGTGAGCTCTGCCTGGCTGCTTGGGGTCTACTCAAACCTTGAGGGCTGTCCTGGCCAAAGAGACAGGTAGAAGTGACACCAGTTTAGTAGATCAACTCAGTGCTGGCCCAGCCCCACCTCTGGGGACCCAGCTGATGTCATCAGAGTGAGCCTGGGGAGCAGGGCGGGGCTGAGCTGGGAGGATCTCCTTGCTTCTGATTCTGCTAGACTAGCTGGGAGCCCTCTAGTTCTGACTTGCAGCATGCCCTCCCACCAGACCACAGACCCCTCTCCAGCCCGGGGCAGCCCAGCCCTGAGGGACATGGAGCCCAAGGACCAGCAGCTCATGGTGAGTACCTTTCCTCATGTCCTGTGCTACCTCTAGCCCCTCCAGCCTCTGCCCCTGGCAAGAAACCCTGAACCCTGGGCTCATAAATCAGGTCTCCTCAGCCCTTTAGGGACCAGCATCTGCTGGGTCTCACTTCCCTTTCCTGGGACCCAGTGATACTTCATACTTTCTCACCTTGAGTCTCTAGACCTCTTGTACTCCACTTTCTGAACCTCTGCCTTCAGCCCAGGGTCTGGACTACAGCCCCAGCCATGGGGCAGGCCTCATCCAGGCTACTTGGACCTTCAGCCCATTTGGTTTTGGGGTGAACTACACTCAGGACCCCAACTGGCCACCTATGACTGGTTAAGACTAGCCCCATGTCATCTATGGCATCAAAGAGGATAGATACCCTTAGACATGGGCTGGCAGAATTGAGGGGCATGCCAAGTTCCGGCTCCTTCTCCTGAAGGCTCGCTCACAGAGGGCTGGAAGCTGCAGGTGTATTTCCTTTCTGATCACATCTAAATCAGGCAGCTCTGTGACCTTGGGCAACCCGCTCCTCTGTGTTCCATGGGAGTGATGTCACCGCTGATTTCTCAGAGCCTCTCCAGGAGGCAGAACAGCTCCATGCAGGTAGAGTCTAGGGGTGAATGGAGGTGAGGCGCCCACTGCCTCACTGAGCACAGGCCAAAGTGGGAGTCTTGGTGCTAAGGGTCTTGGTGCTGCCTATGCCCTGTCCACAGGTGGCGCTTCGGATCCGCCCACTCAACAGTGCAGAACTGGAAGAAGGAGCCACTGTCATTGCCCACAAAGTGGGGGACCAGGTGAGGCTAGAGGACACGAGGCAGCATTCACTCACTCAACAGAGGCACCTGGTGGCCGGGCTCTGTCCTGGGGCAGAGCTGAGGTGACAGGTGCATGCCACACAATGTTTTCATTTGGGTTTTTAATCTATATGTGTGTGTGTGAGTTTGTGTATGTGAGAATGCGTGAATGTAACTGTATGTGAATGTGTATGTGAATGTGTACATGTGTGTGTGAATATGTGAGTGTATGTGAGTGTGAGTTTGTGTATTTGAGCATGTGCATGTGTGTGAAAAGTATAACTGTGAATGTGAGAGAGAGAGAGAGAGAGAGAGAGAGAGAGAGAGAGAGAGAGAGAGAGTGTGTGTGTGTGTGTGTGTGTGTGTGTGTGTGTGTGTGTGTGTGTG
>OU015754.1:10083948-10103759 GCA_907169655.1 Acomys percivali | reverse complement strand
TTTTTTTTTTTTTTTGGTTTTTCGAGACAGGGTTTCTCTATGTAGCCTTGGCTGTCCTGGACTCGCTTTGTAGACCAGGCTGGCCTCGAACTCACAGTGATCCGCCTGCCTCTGCCTCCCGAGTGCTGGGATTAAAGGCGTGCGTCACCACGCCCGGTTGAGTCAGTGTTTTCAGCCAATGTTTTCCTTGTGGCAGGCAGCTCACTCTGTATCTACTGAAGGCGTCCTGCTTGCTTCATGGGCTCATCCTGTTCCTGGGATGCCCCATGTGTTGGAGTGACACACATAATCAGATAGCAATATCCAGGGAGGCCTGTGCTTTCAAAATCTAGCGAGGCAGCTGGGCAATGGCGGCACACACCTTTAATCTCAGTGCTTAGAAGGTAGAGGCAGGTGGAGCTCTGAGTTCTTGGCTAACCTCATCTATAGAGCAAGTTCCAAGTCATCAAGGGATACAGAGAAACCCCGTGTCCAAAAAACCAAAACCAGCCAACCAACCAAAACACCAAGATAAAGCAAAACAAACAGTCTACTCAGGCTGTGGTAGAATTAAAAAAAAAAATTAAAAATATTTATTTATTTATTTATTATGTATACAGTGCTCTGCCTGCATGTACATGTGCAAGCCAGAAGAGAGCATCAGATCTCATTATAGATGGTCGTGAGCCACCATGTGGTTGCTGGGAATTGAACTCAGGACCTCTGGAAGAACAGTCAGTGCTCTTAACCTCTGAGCCATCTCTCCAGCCTTGTGGTAGAAATCTTAAGGGTGAGCCCAGACAAATCCTGAGAAATTGGGTTGGTGCGCAAGGAAAAGCATTTGTGACAGAAGCTGTGGTCAGGTAGGTGACAAGGACCATGGCAGAAAAGGCTGCATTGCTAGGGCCTCTCCCCAGCTTGTGGGTCCCTGTGGGTTACCCCTGTGCTTCCTGGATACTACGCTGTGGCCCAGGTGTTTCTTCTGGCCAGGGACCCAGCTCAGGGTGGGCTACAGAAGGACTTGGTTTAGGGCTTTTCAGACCCAGCCTTAGCAGCAAGTGGCATTTCTCTCCTCCTCTAGCACACACACCAGGCAACGATGTATGCTCGGATGCCGGTAGTCACCATAGCCATAGCCCTCCCTGGCCAAGTTCTAGCTTGCCACTGTGCCTGCTCTACAAGACAGACTTGGAGCCTGGCGCAGTGGTGCACGCCTGTCATCCCAGCGCTTCAGAGGATGAGGCGGGAGGGCTATGAGTTTCAGGCTGGCCTGGATGACGTAGCAAGACTTCATCCAAAAATAAAAAGAGGAGCTGGGGGTGTAGCTCAGTTGGTAGAGCGCTTGCCAAGCGCACGTGAAGCCCTGGGTTCCATTTTCGGCACTGAGCAGAACAAGTGTGGTAGTGCATATGGTCCCAGCACTCCAGAGGTGGAGATGGGAGAATCCGAAGTTCGAGGTGGTCCTCAGTAGTGAGTTCGAGGCCAGCAAGGTCAGATCCAAACTGTGTTCTCCCTGCCTTGTGGTCTGTCCTCCAGTTTGGCTGGTGTTCAGATACTTCTCTTGTTTGTTCGCTTTTGCCTCTGGCCCGACCCTTGGCTCCCGTGCTTCTGAACCCAGCAGAGCCTGCTCAGCCAGGCTGTTCTATTTTATCTTATGTATATAAGTGTTTTACCTGCGCTTATGTCTATGCACCAGTGCAGCCTGGTGCTGTAGAGGCCAGAAGAGGGCGCCAATGCTCTGGAACTAGTGTTTCAGATGGTTGTGAGCCGCCCCATGGATACTGGGCTTAGATGTGTTTGCTGGCTTCTGCACACATCTTCACCTGCTCGTGCCTGGCCAGACACATGGCCCACAGTGACAGGTGTGACTTCCCAGAGCTTGCATCCATCCCATGGGGCAGCAGATGCAGCAACCCTGATCGTGTGTGGAGGCAGGTGACTGCCAAAGGGTCTGTGAGGTAGAGGAAGTAAATGGGGCTGCATTGGGCTGGGGCTGTGGACTCTCAGAGTGCCATCGGGAGACCTGTAGGGTATACCGTAAGTCTCAGGGTCAGAGGTGGGGTGCTTCCTGGGCAAAACCCACTCACTTGCTTATAAGCAACCCTTGTTATAAGCAGTGTTGTCTGGGCACCAATCTGTTTATTTCAGTTAGTTTTTCCCATGTTGATCAACTCTATATCCCCTGAGAATGGCTGTTTAATAGTCTACTAGTGATTTTCTGTCAAGGGGTCTCCAGTCCTCAGGACTTATGACCTCAGTATCAGGGCAGGCAGGGCCATTCCCCAGCCCTCTGGACTTCAGTCCCCTCCCTAGGAACGGGGAAGGGAAGAAGACTGCGATAGGAAGGGACTCAGTCCTCGCTCAGCCTGGCCTCTCCCTGCTCAGACTCAGAACCGGGGCAAGAGGATGAAGGAAGGTGCGCACATTAACCGCTCACTGCTGGCGCTGGGCAACTGCATCAATGCACTCAGCGAGAAAGGAGGCAGCCGAGCTCAGTACGTGAACTTCCGGGACAGCAAACTCACGCGCCTGCTGAAGGTAGGCGCCCCAGCTGGGAGTTGGGCAGGGCTACCATAGCTGACAATATCTTCCAGGAATTAACTGTTAGCTCAGAGGCTGGGAGCCCTGAAGCCATCACTCTGAAGAAGCTGTATGTGGCCACTGCCTGACTCCCTGTCACCCTGCTGGATATGGCCTATCTGCTCACATGTCCCTAGTAACAGGGAGCTCGCTACTCCCCAAAGTTGCCAGTCCCGTCATGGGTAGCTGTAATCCGAGAAACACTTTCTCTATACTAAGCTGGATGCTACCAAGATAAATTAATAAGCAAGAAGTGAATAAATGTCCCTACATCTGTTCTCTTGGTCTAACCTGCTGTCATCAAAGCAGTATTCAGATAGTGGGGGGCTGGACGAGGCTCCACTTTATCCTGAGGGTCTCCTTTTTCAGGCAGCAACTGCACTCTGGTTCCCAGTATCAGCTGCCTTTCCCAGACATCTTGGTGATGCTGGGAGAGGGCTGGGGCCACTGGTCAGGTGTGGAACACGCGGCTCCCATCAACCCAGTTCTGTGCTTCTCGCCAAGCAGGATGCCCTGGGAGGCAACAGCCGCACAGTGATGATTGCGCACATCAGCCCGGCCAGCACCAGTTTTGAGGAGTCAAGAACCACACTGCTCTATGCCTACAGGGCAAAGAACATCAAGACGAGGGTAAGAGGCAGGACAGGTGGCCTGACTTCCATCCTTAGACCCATATTAAAAAAAATAAAAAGTCAAGCCAGGTGTGGTGGCGCACGCTTTTAATCCCAGGACTCAGGAGGCAGAGGCAGGTGGATCATTGTGAGTTCGAGCCCAGCCTGGTCTACAAAGTGAGTCCAGGACAGCCAGGGCTATACAGAGAAACCCCCATCTTGAATATAAAATTAAATAACATAAAATATGTATATGGTAAGATACACATGGAACAAAGATTTTCATTTAGTACTTTCTTTTTTTTTTAAAGATTTATTTATTACATATACAGTGCTCTGCCTGTATGTACACCTGAGCACCAGAAGAGGGAACCAGATCTCATTATAGATGGTTGTGAGCCACCATGTGGTTGCTGGGAATTGAACTCAGGACCTCTGGAAGAGCAGACGGTGCTCTTAACCACTGAGCCATCTCTCCAGCCCCATTTAGTACTTTATTTATTCCATTTTTATTTAGTATGTGTATACACGTGTGTACATATCTGCATGACATGGCAAGCATATGGCAGTCAGAGGACAACTTGTGGGGAGTCAGCCCTTCTCCTTCCACCATGTAGGTTCTGGGGCCACAGTCTTGGTAGCAAGTACCTTTACCCACTGAGTCACCTCTGTGGTCACCAGCACTTCCATTTTAACCACGGTAGCCTTGGTATAGCCATAGTGTGCCGCGAGTAGCACCAGTGTTCCCCTCCAGGACTTACACACCTCGCCAAACCAGAACTTGGTCTCCATTAAATGCCGGCTCTTCCCAGGCCTGCCTCTACTCCTCTGCCTTTTGCTGCCGAGAATCTGATTCCTCCGGAGGCCCCAGAGAAACTGATTTACACAGGGGTTTTCTTTTGTGTCTGCCTGACTGAACTGAGCTCAGATTTCCCAAAGTTCTCTGTGATGTAGCAGGTGTCGGAACACCCTTCCCTTTTTTGAAGACGAATAGCACTGACATGTATCCAATCTGCCCCCCTCTCACCCGCGCCGGATGGACCACACACATCCCAGGATGTGGCGCAACACGTTCATTCCTAGACAGCAATGGCGATGGGTTCCCCCGTCCCTGTGTTCTTGCTTCATTTTTGTTGCTGTGATAAAACATGCGCACAAGCAATTTAGGGGAAAGGGGGCCTCATTTTGACTCACATATCCAAGTTACCAGTCCAGCATTGTGGGAAAATCAAGGCAAGGAGAGAAACTGATGAACGTGACCTCACTTGCTTGCTCAAGCTCAGCTCTGTTTTTTCCGTTCTTGCATAGTTCAGGACACCCCACCCCACCCTTACCTCACCTCACCTAGGGAATGGTGCTGCCTACTGTGGGTACCATAAATTAACTTAATTAAGACAATCTCCCACAGACATGCCCATAACCCAGCCCAGTGTAGACAATTCCTCCTTGAGACTTTCTTCCCAGGGTGATTGTAAGTTGTGTCCAGCTGACAGAGCTAACCGCTGCGACCCCCTCCCCCCGACCATAGTCTTGAAGCACAATGTCATCTCTCAAGTCCGTCCTTTAGGTCACTTCTCACCATGTCTGACTTTGGGCACTTGTCCTCACCGTCAGGTCAAGCGTAACCTGCTGAATGTGTCCTATCGCATCGCGCAGTACACTGATGTCATCTCTGACCTGCGCAGGGAGATTGAGCATCTCAAGTCAAAGATTGAGAAGCAGGATAAGGAGAAGAGAAATGACCCCAGCATCCTGGACGTACAAGGTAGTGCTGAGTGTCGGCCTGTGCCTCCAGCAGGCCCTGATGGCCCAGCACCCTCTCCTCCTCAGAGCCCCATGACCAACATCCAGGTTCTAGGGGCCCATTGGTTGCCCTGGTGCAAGCACCTGGCCTTGGCCGCTCTGGTTATCTACACTCAGTGACCAAGGGCCCTGCCAGGGGCTGCTGTTCTTGTTTTCCTGGAAGTCTCAAGCTGGCTCCAGTTTCTTGCTTACCAGGTATGAGGACTACACTATTGTTGTTTTGTTTTTCTGAGACAGGGTTTCTCTGTGTAGCCCTAGCTGTCTTGGAACTTACTTTGTAGACCAAACTGGCCTTGAACTCACAGAGATCTGCCTGCCTCTATCTCCTAAGTGGTGTGGTGGTTTTTTGTTTGTTTGTTTGTTGTTTTGAGACAGAGTCTCACTGTGTTAATTGTCTGAAATTCACTAAGCCAGGCTAGCTTTTTATTTTATTTTTTTTTATTTAGCTTTTATTATGTATTCAGTGTTCTGCCTGCATGTACACCTGCAAGGCAGAAGATGGCATCAGATCACATTATAGATGTGTTTGCTGGGAATTGAACTCAGGACCTCCAGAAAGGCAGTCAGTGCTCTTAACCTCTGAGTCATCTCTCCAGCCCACCAGGCTGGCTTTGAACTCACAGAAGTCCTCCTGTCTCTACCTCCCAAATGTTGGAATTAAAGGTGTGTGCCCCACACCACATCTGGCTCTTATTTTTTAATTAACTTTAAATTTTTAAACTTATTTTTATGTGTATGGGTGTTCTGTCTGCATTTATGTCTGTGCCCCACATGTGCACAGTGCCCAAGGAAGTCAGAAGAAGGCGACAGACCCCTGGGACTGGAGCTACAGATAGTTGTGAGCCCCCAAGTGCATGCTGGGAGTAAAACCTGGGTCTTCTAAAGACTGACCAGTGATCTTAAGTGCTGAGACCTTTCTTCAGCCCCCATGCTAGTTTTTTGTTTGTTTGTTTTTCGAGACAGGGTTTCTCTGTGTAACAGCCCTGGCTGTCCTGGAACTCACTATGTAGACCAGGCTGGCCTAGAACAAAAAAACTTGCAAAAACAAACTCTAAGGATACCTGGTGGAGCTGGGAGGTGATCCAGTCACTGTTTGCTGGGCAGTCATAAGGACCTGTTAAGATTCTTAGCAAAAAAGCCAGATACAGCAGGCCTGATGCAGTGGTGCACACCTTTAATCCCAGAACTTGGGAGGCAGAGGCAGAGGCAGGCAGATCTCTGAATTCGAAGCAGCCTGGTCTAAAGAGTGAGTTCCAGGATACCCAGGGCTACACAGAGAAACCCTGTCTCACAAAACAAAACAAAAGCCACCAGGCTTTTAATCCCAGCACTCCCGAGGCTGAGGCAGGTGGATCGCTTTGAGTTCCAGGACAGCCTGGTCTACAAAGTGAGTCCAGGACAGCCAGGGCTACACTGAGAAACCCTATCTTGAAAGCAAACAAACAAACAAAAGCCAGGAGCAGTACTGAGCATCTCTAATCCCAGCTCTGGGTAAGAAAAGGGTTGAAGAATTCCTGGACCTTGCTGGCCATCTAGTCTAGCTAGTTAATGAGCTACAGGATCAGAGAGAGACCCTATTTCAGAACATAAGGTGGAGAGAGACTGGGAAGGACACCTGACATTGACCTCTGGCCTCCACACTCATGGGCGCATGTGACTGCATGCATGCACACACCGACCCATATCAACATGCACACAGAATATACACACATAATCCTCTATCCACAAAGGATAACATAAGTATCAAGGTCAAGTCCATTAGACATGTGTGCACATAACACACACATATTCTTTGGTTTCTGAAGATAAGTTCTGCTGTAATTTATAAAGGACTTCTAAAATCAATAAAAATAAGCAAGCAGCCTAATGACTAAAAGTGGACAAGACAGCCAGGCGTGGTGGCATACACCTTTAATCCCAGCACTCGGGAGACAGAGGCAGGTGGATTGCTGTGAGTTCGAGGCCAGGCTGGTCTACAAAGTGAGTCCAGGACAGTCAAGGCTACCTTGTCTCGAAAAACCAAAACAAATAAACAGAAAACCAAAAACAAAAAAAACAAACAAACAAAAAAAAAAACAAGACACTTAGTTGGCAACTCACAGAAGAATTACTTCTATTTTCATTTTATTTATTATTTATTTGTGTGTGTATAGGTCTGAAAACAACTTGCAGGAATTGGGTCTTTCCTTCCACCATGTGGGGTCTGGTGATCAAACTCAGGTTGTGAGGCTTGGCTGCAAGCCCCTTGCCAGCCCTACAGAATTCTTTTTTGGAGGGGAGGTTATATTCTTTACAGGGTTCCTCTGTATAACAGCCCTGGCTGTCCTGGAACTTACTCTGTAGACCAGGCTGGCCTCAGACTCACAGAGATCCACCTGCTGAGTGCTGGGATTAAAGGCATGTGCCACTGTGCCCTACTTCCTACAGAATTCTTAGCGTCGGACAAATGAAAAGTCTCTAATGCTTTAGAAAACATAGGTGTAAGATGAAATTGCTTCCACTTCTTTGAGTAACGAGAAGGAAAATACTGGTGACTGTGAAATGTGTATTAAGTAGGTAATATATCAATTAGAGAAAGTTAAGGTTTTTCAAAGAGAAGTGAGACTGTTACATCTACCCATCTACCATATCCCATTTATTCATCTGTATGCCACCCATCAACTACTCATTTACACATCTTTTCACCATCCATCCATCCATCCATCCATCTGTCCATCAACCTATCCATTTACCCATATATACATGCATTCACCCTCATATATAACCATCCATATATTTATCCATCCACTGACACATCCATTTATCTACCCACCTATCTCCTCACCTCCCCACCTCCCCACCCATCTCTCCACTCATTCATCCCTCTGCCCACTTATCCATCCATCCATCCATCCATCCATCCATCCATCCATCTGCATATCCATCCAGCTACTCACCTACCCACTCATCCTTCTGTTCTCACAAAACTCTATCCATTTATCTATCTATGCACCAATCAACTACTGACCCACTACCTGCCCCTTCCCATCCTCCGTCCACCCACACATGTCCGTGGGCCATGGCCCATTTTGGTGAGTGAGCATGGCACTCATGCTTGCATGACCAGTGATGCTCCTGGTACAGCCACCTCTCTTTCCCACCTGCAGTCACAATCCCCCATGATGCAGAGGAGGACAGTCGCCTCCAGATGAACAAGATCCGGGCACAGCTTATCGGGGCTTTTAAGGAGCAGATGGAGATGCGGCGCAGCCTGGTGGAGCTGGAGAACACGAACATTGAGCTGCACATAGACATGTCTCGCCACCTACTGACCATCGCAGAGTGAGTGCCCTGCTGCTAGGCACAGCGCATGCCCGGAGGGAAGGGAAGCCAAGGAATAGGGGAGGCTATGGTAGCTACCACCTGCAGGTTCCCAAGAAGGCAGATCTCCTGTCTCTGTTCCTCCTCCGTTATAGCCCTATTGGTAAGCTGGGCCAAGTGGAAAGACATTCCTGGATCCCTTGGGCCTCTTGTGGCTGGGGTCCAGAGCTAGCCCAGAGGGTCAGTAAATGTTAACACAAACTCTCTCCCACTGTCCACTCACCTATGCATCCCTGCTCTGAAGGCAGAGTGAGCCTGTACAGAGCATAGCTGGAATGCACCTCAAGGAGAAAGAGGTATCAGTAACTATTACAGTGGGACAGCAGGTGTCCCTCCAGTTGTCCTGGAGAAACCTGGATGCAGGCCACTCACTTAGGTGTGACTTCAAACAGCACCGTCACTCAAGCCCAGTGCTTTCCTTCACTCTCTATTCTTGCTTCTCTCCCAATTCCCTTCCTCCCCTCCCTCCCTCTTCCTTTCTCCTTCCTTCCCTTCACTCTCTTTGTCCGGAATGAGGTGTTGCTATATTCCTCAGGCTGGCCAGCCTCAAACTTGTGATCTTCCGGCTCCAGCCTGCTGAGTTCTGGGATGGCAAGTGTACATCACCACCCTTTGTCATCGTCATTGTCATCGTCACCTTCTCTTTCTCTCCTCCCTTCAATTACATAAACAGCACCCTTATTACACGTGACTTATTCTACACTTTAACAGTGCAGTCACAGTGTCTTGCCCCTTTCTGGGCAGGCACCGCTTGCTGAGGCTTTCTCAGTCTTCCCTTACTACCCAGTTTCCAAATGGATCCTGCTTAGGCTCCATGAGGTACCCTTGCTGGCAGAGCCCAGCCACTCTCCGCTACTGTCCCTGGTCACACATCTGTCTTCTGAGGACAGCAAGGATCAGAGAGGCATGTTTCCACAGGAAGTAGCCGTGAAGGAGACCGGGTTCCTCTGCATCGTTATTCTATGCCTGTGAGGAAGCTAACGGGCCTGGGGAGCTCTGGGTGTGAAATATAGAACTCTCAGCTCACGCACAATTGACCCCTGATACCCGTGTCCCCGCTGCAGCTGGGAGCGGGAGAAGACCCGCCACCATGCAAACACGGACACTGGAGACAAGGACGAGGAGCCAGGGGATGCCGACGGTGAGGAAGTCGAGGCCTCAGAACCCCCGGAGGTGGCTCTAGCCAGAGAGGAGGTGAACTTGATCTTGGCTGAACAGCGGAAAACAGCAGCCCTCAAGGTGAGGGTGAGGGACGCAGTGCTCAGTCACGGGAGCCGGGCAACTCCTTGAGAGCGCCTGCGCATCCGGTGAAGCACAGCTAGCTGTGAGGTCACGGCTGCCTGAGTCTCAGGCTCAGAGACACTGTCCAGGGCCAGCTGGTTGAGGTTTGCTTAGCAAGCACAAGGTCCAGGATTGCACCCTCAGCAACAGGCGTGGTGCCAGACGCTTGTAATCTCAGCACTCAGGACTCAGGGGCAGGCAAATCTCTGTGAGTTTGAGGCCAGCCTGGTCTACAGACTGAGTTCCAGGCCAGCCAGGGCTACACAGGGAAATCCTGTCTGGAAAAACAAAGTCAAAACAAACAGAAAACTAGAAGTTCAAGGTCATCCCTGTCAGCCTGGATGCATGAGGCACTGTCTTCGGGTGGGGGTGGGGGGAGAGATCTGGCTTTTTTTTTTTTATAATAGCTGGCTAGTGATTAAATTACAAAACTCTTGCGTCAGGAAGCTTTGGAGGAAGGCCAAGTGATGCCAGGAACTGGGCAGCTCGTTAGCTAAATGCTGGCGGGTGTGTCTTCAGAAAGTGGGGAAATTGTCCAGCGATGATGTCAGATTGTTAAAAGCAACGGGCATTTAGTTCTCTTAAAAGCCCTTCGTGGTATTACGCCCGCCCACAGCGGTCTAGCCTCATGCCACCTCACTGCAAACTAATGCCTGGGGTTCGTACAACTTGTTTTTGTTTTTCAAGACAGGGTTTCTCTGTGTAGCCCTGGCTGTCCTGGGACTCACTCTGTAGACCAGGCTGGCCTTGAACTCAGAAATCTGCCTGCCTCTGCCTCCCCAGTGCTAGGATTAAAAGTGTGCGCCACTATCACCCTGTGAAACAACTTTTAAAGATAAGAAAGATAGATACCTCTTGTCTGAATCAGCGATGTGCGTCACCTAGATGGCATGACCCTTAAGGGGACATTCAGAGAGCTGCGTGGGCTGGAGCCTGCAGCGGCCGCCCTGTCAATCAGGAGCCTGCATCGGTGAGCTGTCAGTCAAAATGATCACTCAAGCAGAAGCCCAGGCTTCAAGTGTCTGGCTTGAGTACAGGCCCTGGGCTTCAAGGAGAACTGCTGTGTCTTGTGCCCGAAGTTCATGATCTGAGGGGAAGAGGCACCGGTGTGACGTCATCAGGGCTGTAACAGTTCTGGAACAGGTGCTAGTGGGCGGAGGAGGGTGTTGATACTCCCCATTCCACCAACCCCTTAACCCTCGGTATGAGAAAGAAGGCTAGTGGGGAGACAGGGTTCCGACCCTTTTTCTTCTCCTGACTGTTTAGGGTCAGTGAGTTTTTTGGGGGCAATACCAATCTCTATCAACAGCAAATGCAGCAAGCAGTCTCCTCTAAGCTGCTGTGTCAAAATGTTTCTCTCCATCTGACACACCATTCATCCGTCTCTGGTCTCTCCAAACCACCCCACCGTCACTCACACACCACACTTTCTCCTGTCCTTATCTCCCTCAGAGTCCTAGACCACACCCCTCTCCGCTACCAGGTAGCAAAGACTGTGGCCTTCATGTGGCTGTTATCAGCTGTGGACATACTAAAGCCCAAACTAAAAATGTATTTACTAGCCTTTAATCCCAGCACTCAGGAGGCAGAGGCAGGCGGATCGCTGTGAGTTCAAGGCCAGCCTGGTCTACAAAGCGGGTCCAGGACAGCTAAGGCTACACAGAGAAACCCTGTCTCGAAAAACAATAAATAAATAAATAAATTAATTAATTAATTTAAAAAAATGTATTTACTTTTATTTTATTTTCAGAGCTGAGGACCAAACCCAGGGCCTTGCACTTGCTAGGCAAGCGCTCTACCACTGAGCTAAATCCCCAACCCTTAAAGCCCAAACTAAAATCCCTGACTTGGGATTAAAACAAAAAACCATATTTACATAACATTATTGTTTTTAAAATTACATATATTATCTGTATTACCTGTAGGCCTGGCTAGCAATCAATCAAGACACAGACCCTTGTTATATTTTAAAATAGCCTTGGTTAACGTGGGGCAGGGCAGATATCAACCCTCTAAATTACCTCCCGTCCATAATACAAATA
Source organism: Acomys percivali (assembly GCA_907169655.1). Classification (NCBI taxonomy): domain Eukaryota; kingdom Metazoa; phylum Chordata; class Mammalia; order Rodentia; family Muridae; genus Acomys; species Acomys percivali. The sequence goes on along the minus strand of OU015754.1, from coordinate 10,092,103 downwards.
CTTGCTCATGTTCTGTGTCTGGGCTGGATTCTTCATCCACGCCACCGGCCATATGTTTCTCTTCTAGCTAACCCATGGTGGCCTTTCTCTCTTCACCTTAGGTCTGTTTTCTTCTCCTGGTGGTGGTCTTTCTTCTTTTTTTCCTTGTGGCTGTCTTTCTTCTTCCCAGAATTCCTTCCCCTCTAAGCCCCACCCATCTCCTGCTCTGCCCTGGTGGGATGGCTTTTTATTAAACAAAAGATGGGTCAGACAACAAGCAGTAATTAGCATCAAATACATCAGATTATCCCAACATAACATAACTAAGTTTACAAAGAACCCAAAACTGCCATTACAGGACGGGCTGTTTGTTCTGCTAAGGAGTTGAGGGGAACTCAGGAAGCTGTATTCAGGGGAATGGAAGAGAGCCTCAGGGCAGTCCTGATGGAGCTGGGGAGCACTGAGGGGAGGATGGAGGGAGGGGAGAAGTTAGGGAGGATCTCAGGGGCTGTTAGAAGTCAGGGGTCTGGGAGACAGGGAGGATCTGAGGGAGGCTTGATGGGAGGGAGTTGGGAGGAGCTGAGGGAGGATGCCTGGACAGGAGTTGGGAGGAGCTGAGGGAGGATGCCTGGGCAGGACTTGGGAGGAGCTGAGGAAGGCAGCCTGGACAGGAGTTGGGGAGGAAGCGAGTGGAATTAATTCCAGATCATCGGAAGGAAAAAACCAAGCCATATTATTTCACAGCCTCTCTGCCAGCTCAGTGACAAGTTATTATTTTATCATCCTCATTATTTTTTCCCACATTATTGACTATAAGTAACTTCTTGGCTTGTGCCCATCTTTTGGTTAATCTGTTATGACAGTGAGTTCCTGGCTAATCCTTCACGTCTCTAGTTATCGTGGAAAGAATAAGTTAATAAAGAACACATCTTTCTCAGTTGTTATCTGCCAATTCCTTGGGGAGAAGACTCTGCGCATGCAAAGCACCCTGAGCCCCATATGACTCTCTGGGGGCCACGTGGAGGTAGTTGAATGGTGTGATAATGTATTTGCTGAGCCACCTGAGCAGATTCCAGGATGAAAGGATACAAGTTTGACAGGAAAGTGTTTTATAGGCATGGTGGGCATTTTCATCAAGTGCAAATGCAGCATACACATGTGTATGTGCTTATGTGTGTGTGTGTGTGTGTGTACGCGCGCACGTGCATTCTGAAGCCATGTCACTGTGTGAGGCGGGTGGCTGTTTCCTGGTGTTGAAAAGGCAGTTTGCCACTCACAGTCCCCAGGAGGAGGGGTCTGCCATTCCACACCACACATGGCCCCATGCAGAAGTATTAGGCTGGTTAGGAAATAGGAGAAGTGAGTGGAAAATGCGGCCAAGAGCCCCTGCTGTGGTTTCTCCAGGAAGAAGCAGATCAGATGTGTAGACAAGCTTGTCGTCGGCTTACATTTCTGGGGAGATATGAAGTTAACCGTTCTCCCCAAACTGAAGTGGCACTAACAGCCCTTGACTTATTCCAGGGCTGGGGATGTGGCGAGGTTGGTAGAGCTCTGGTCTAGTCTGCACAGCGCCCCAGGTTCCACCTCCCGCATTACAGAAGCTGGACCATTGATGGTGCATACCTGTAACTCCAGCACTCTGGAGGCAGGAGAATTCCAAGTTCAAGGTCATCCTCAGCTCCATACCAAGTTTGAGGTCAGCCTGTGCTAAAAAAGAGGGAGAGAAGAAGAGGAGGAAGAAGAGAAGACTCATCCAAGTTCAGCTTGAGGAATGAAATAAGTTTATTAGGGGTTTCTCAGGGGGTGGTGTCCTATCAGGATAGCCAATACCCTGCCTACCAAGCATCTGTTTTATTTTCTTTAGAAAATGTTAATTTTTTATATTTATTTATGTGTCTATATGTGTGTGTGGTAAATGCATGGAGGTGCCAGTTTCTTTTCTTTTGGTTTTGGGTTTTTTAGGTTTTTTTTTTTTCAAGACAGGGTTTCTCTGTGTTAGCCTTGGCTGTCTTGAACTTTCTTTGTAGACCAGGCTGGCCACGAACTCAAAAGATCCGCCTGCCTCTGCCTCCCGAGTGCTAGGATTAAAGGCATGCTCCACCACATCCAGTGTGAGTGCCAGTTTCTGAGGAGACCAGAAGAGGGCATCAGATACCCTAGAGCTAGAGTTGCAGGTAGTTATTTGTTTTTATTTATTTATTTATTTGTTGATTTTTGTTTCTCAACAGGGTCTCTCTGTGTAGCCTTGGCTGTTTTGGACTCACTTTGTAGACAAGGCTGGCCTCAAACTCACAGTAATTGCCTGCCTCTACCTCCCTGAGTGCTGGGATGAAAGGCATGCACCACCACGCCTGGCTGATTTACAGGTAGTTGTGAGTCAGCCAGTATGGGGACTGGGCACAGAACTGCTGGGCCATTTCTCCAGCCGAGCTGGCCACAGGCTCAGATGGAATACTGCACAGACAAAGCCAGCGCTGGGAAGGTCCTGTGTTTATACATACTCTGTCCTTGCCATTATCAGGGATTCTGCTCTAAGGAAAACACTGTCCATCCACAGGAAGGGCGGCTTGCCTTGTAGTAGGTTGGCATGTAGAACAGCTGGACAGCTGCTTGCTGCATGCTGGACTACTCAGACTAGGATTCAGAGGAGTGTACATTCACTCTATCTGTTCTGACACTCGGTGAGTTCTGGTGGCCGGCCGCTGTCCCTGGATGCCTGGTACTAGCTCAGGGAGATTAGGACAGCTGAGTGTTGCCTGTTAGTGCTCCTTCTGAGAAGTGGGCTCTGCACAGATGGGTTTGCAATTGCAAAACAAGCTGTCAAGCTGGGCGTGGTGGTGCACGTCTTTAATCCCAGTACTTGGGAGACAGAGGCAGGCGGATCACTGTGAGTTCGAGGCCAGCCTGGTATACAAATCGAGTACAGGAAGCTAAGGCTACACAGAGAAACCCTGTCTCAAAAAACCAAAGGAGGAAAAAAAAAGAAAAAAAGAAAAACAAGCTCTTAGGTGAGTTGCTTGCAATATCCAGAAGCCGGCTTGGTGCCCCCAGGGCCAGCAAGGCTCCATATGTAGGTTAAAATGGCAGAATTTTGTAAGCAGGAGATGTGCCTGGTCCCAGGGATGGCTCTAAGTTACTCTTCTCATTGCTGGGACAAAATACCTGATAAAGCAACTTAAGGAAGGAAGGGTTCCTGCTGAGTGTGGTGGCACATGCCTTTAATCCCAGCACTTGGGAGTCAGGGGCAGGCGGATCACTTTGAGTTGGAGGCCAGCCTGGTCTACAAAGTGAGTCCTGGACAGCCAAGGCTACACAGAGAAACCTTGTCTCATAAAAACCAAAAAAAAAAAAAAAAAAAAAAAAGAAGTGTTTATTTGGCTCACAGTCTGAGGGGTCACAGTCCATCATGACGGGAAGGCATGGTGACAGGAGTGTGAGGCAGCTGCTCACATGGCATCCACAGTTACGAAGCAGAGAGAGATGAATGCCACTTCTCAGCTCTCTTTCTTCCTTTCATTCAATCCAGGGCCCCAGTCCAGGGAATGGTGTGGTCCACATTTAAGATGGGTTTCCCCACCACAGATAACTTAACATAATCCCTCATGGGCTTGGCCAGAGCTACCTAATTTGCATTATTGCTCACATGTGTCCTCTAGGTCCTGCCAAAGGGAAGGGACCTGGTCAGTATTAGCTCTCACAGTGGGCTCTCCTTGTCTCCCTCAGGCTGGGCTAGAGCAACGTCTGGCCCATGCCAAGAAGAAGGCCTCACAGATGGAGAGACTGCTGCCCAGGCAGGTGACCAGTGAGGACCAGCGGGAGGTGCTGCGGCTGCTGTGCAGGGCCCACGAGCTGGAGGTAGAGAACACGGAGCTGCAGGCTGACAATCTGTGCCGCAAGAACCTGCTGTGCCAGAAGGACTTTGTGATCCAGCACTATCAGCAGCACCGGCTGCTGTGCGAGCAGCTCATCCAGGGCCAGCGGCAGCTGATGCAGGGTGAGGCCAGCTCCATGAGTTTGCATCCTCGAAAGTGACACCACAGGACGAGGACAGGAGAAATGGCTCAGCCAGTAAAGTGTTTACTATACAAGTGTGGGAACCTGAGCTCGAGGCCCAGAACTCATTAAAAGCCTGAGCGTGGTGCCACATGCTTGTAATCCCATTGATGGCCCAGAGTTCAGTTCCCAGCATCATAGACAAACAAACAAATAAACAAAAACTCTGTCTGAAAACATAGGACAGTCCCCCAAGAGTATAGCACAAATACCAGTCTGCCACCATCCTGCTTAGTGTGGATGGCATCCATTCATACTCAATTCCTCTCCCCCCTCCCCCTCCCCTCCCCTTCTCCCCCACCCTTCCTCCCTCTCTTCTTTATTCTTCTTTCCAGGGTTGCATGGCTTAATCTGGGCTGTCTTCAAACTCACAACTCTCTTACTTCAGTCACCTCAGTGCCCAGTCCCAGCTTTTTTTGTTGTTGTTTATTTGGTTTGAGACAGAGACTCACCATGTAGCCCTGGCTGGCCTGGGATCATCTATGTAGACCAGGCTGGCTTTAATGTCACAGAGAGCTACTGGCCTCTTTCTCCTGAGTACTGGGGTTAAGGGTATGGACCGCCACATCCAGCTCTATCTTCGCTTCCTAAAAATACTTTATTTATTTTGCATCCGTGTGGGTTTGTATGTGAGCACATGTGCATATGAGCTCATGTGTGGAGTTCGGCAGTCAACATCCGGGTGTCCTCTTGGATCACGTACCACCTTTGTTTGTTTGGTTTGGTTTTTGGTTTTTCGAGACAGAGTTTCTCTGTGGATCCCTGGCTGTCCTGGACTCACTTTGTAGACCAGGCTGGCCTTGAATTCACAGAGATCGACTGCCTCTGCCTCCCGAGTGCTGGGATTACAGTCGTGTGCCACCAGGCCCGGCTTCCACTTTGCTTTTTGAGACAGGGTCTCATATGAACCTGGAGCTCACTGAGTAGGCCAGACTGGCTGGCCAGCAAGCCCCAGGGACCCTCCTGCCTCTGTCTGCCCATTGCTGGGTTTAAAGCCACTCACCGCCATGTTCTATTCTTTTGTGTGGGGACGAGGGACCCAGCTCAGGTCATCATGTTTGAGCAGCAAGCACGGTACCCCCCGCAACCATCTTTTCCATTCCTTTCTTTCTCTCTGAGATGGGGTCTTATTGTGTAACTCAGGCCTAAATACACAGTCCTCCTGCCTCAGGTCTCTCTCAAGAGTGGAGACCTGAGTCATCTCCTTGAGTCTCTGGTTTCACCTGTTTGGGCTATTTCCTGTGACTGCAATGATACACTATATGACCTCTGGTGTCTGGCTTCTTTCACTTAGCGTAACATTTTTTTTTTTTCTTTCTCCAGGCTCATCATGTTGTAGCAGACACTGTAATGTCATTCATTTTCGTAGCTGGGTGATGTTCCACCACATGGACAGCCTATGCCCATAAGCTCATGTGCTCGTGTTGTTTCCACTTTTGACTGTTTGGCGAACATTTCTGTCCTGTTCTCTCTCTCCCTCTTTCTCATTCAATCATTTTTCTTTCTCTTTTTTGTTTCTCTGTATATCTCTGGTTGTCCTGGAACTCACTCTATAGACCATTCTGGCCTCAAACCTAGATCAGTCTGCCTCTGCCTCCTGAGTCCTAGGACTAAAGGCATAGCATATGCCACCACTGCCTGGCCATGTTCAGTTTTCTGCGTTACACTTTTTTTTTTGGTCAGTTCTTTTGGTGGGTATATGTACCAGGAGTTGGCCTTTTACTTTTAGCTAAAATTTAATTTTTACTTTAGAATCATTATCAGTCTTTTCTCTCCCCTTTTTCTTCCCTTCCTGTTTTGGTGATGCTGGAGATGGAACCCAGGCAAGCATGCTACATGCTCAGCCCAGTACTATTATGTTACAATTGAAAAGAACATTTCAGAACAACAGAAAAAGAATTTTAAACTGCAGCTAGGGTATAGCTAGATCAATGGTAGAATGCTAGCTTAGCATGTTCAACACACCGGACTTACCAAGTATAATGATGTATGGTTTTAATTCTAGCACTCACGAGGCAGAGGCCCATAGATCTCTGTGCGTTCAAAGCCACCCTGGTCCACATAGTCAGTTCTAAGTCATCTGGAGCTGCACAGTGAGACCCTGTCCACCCATCCCCCCAAAGACCCTGAACTCTATCTTCAACATCACACACACACACACAAACACACATCATCATCATCATCATCATCAGAAGAAGAAGAAGAAGAAGAAGTTAAAAGGGCTGCATATGGAGAAACCCTGTCTCAAAAAAACAAAAATTAATTAATTAAAATAATGCTAGGGAGTTCCAGGACAACCAGGGTTATACAGAGAAATCCTGTCTCAAAACAAACAAACAAACAGACCATAAATAAGTAGATAGATAGATAGATAAATAGGTGCGTGGCTGCATGGATGGATGCATGCATGCATGCATGGATGGATGGATGGATGGATGCATGGGTGGGCAGGCTGGGGATGCAGCCCAGTTGGTAGAGTGCTTGCCTAGCGTTCATGAGACTCTGGGTTCCATTCTCATCACTGTCTAAACCAAGATGGTGGCTCACACCTGCAATCCCAGCGCTTGGCAGGTATAGGAAGATCAGAGGCTCATCCCCAGCTACATAGTGGGTTCAAGGCCAGCCTGAGCAACATGAAGACCCTGTCTCGAAACAGCTGTATGAAAATATGCAAGACAGTATACCAGAGAAGAAAAACTCCTTCCCTTTGAGCATTTCAGGACAGTGTTGCCTTATTGACACATGGTAGTGGTTTTCACCTGGCCTGAGGCCATGTGTGTTCTAGCACATTCTGATGGCTGTGCTCTCTGCTTCCTCAGACAATGGCATTTCAGCCCCGGAGCCTCTGGAGCAGCAATATCGACTGTACTCCCGGGAGCTGGGCGAGGGCACGCTGGACCGCCTGCTGCTGCAGCTCTCCGTGATGTCCAGCTCCCTCCGAGTGAGTCTCCCTTGTCCACCTCTGGCTAAGGCCATGGTCAACCCCATCCCATCATGCCCTGCTCTAGGCCAGCCCGTGCTAGCCTGGGTTGGACAACAAGGAAAGGGAGATGGAAACTGAGGATCCATCCATGTATCAGGTACTCAGAGTCGGTTCTAGGTGGAGCATGTGCTGAGCCACAGGCTGCATAGCCAGACCAGGTCTAGGACAGGGGGATGGGCTGGGGAGATGGCTCAGTTGGTGCTTACTGTGCAACCATAAGGACCCAAGCCCCTGGACATTCTAAAAAAAAAAAAAAAAAAAAGCTGAGTGAGGCAGGACAAGTCTGTCACCTCCGTGTTGGGGAGTTAGAAATCGGTGGATCCCTGGGGCTCAGCGAGCAGCCATTCTTGCTGAATTGATGGATCCCAGGTTCAGTGAGAGACCCTGTCTCAAAAGATGGAGGAGGAGGAGGAGGGGGAGAAGGAAGAGGAAGAAAAAGAGGAGGAATGAGGAAAAGACCCAAAGGCCGCTTCTGCCCTCTACATGCATTCCTCTCCCACATGTGCATGCACACCTGAACATGCATATATACATGCAACTTCACAGTACACACATATAAAATAACTAGCAAGGGTCCAGCAGGTCTAAAGGCCACAGCCTGCCCAGTGAGCAAGTAGAGCAGGATGCAGCTGGAGTACTGGCAGGTCTGGGTGCTGGTCCCTTGGGTCAGGCCACCACCGCCTTCTCTTCTATCATGCCTCTAGTCGCTGGCTAGTCCTGAAGAATCTGAGGTGGATCAAAGCTGGCAGGAGGGAATCCTAAGCATTGGCAGGTGGAGGCTTTATAGTCTCAGTAACTCTTGGATGCATCCTCCCGGGAACGCAGAGAAATGCTTGAATATTTTTTACGTTGTTGCAGGTTCCTGTTGGGAGGAATGGTTTTAAGTTTTGTTCTTTTTGTTTTGTTTTGTTTTGTTTTTGTTTTTGTTTTTGTTTTTCGAGACATGGTTTCTCTGTGTAGCCTTGACTGTCCTGGACTCACTCTGTAGACCAGGCTGGCCTCAAACTCAAAGCGATCCGCCTGCCTCTGCCTCCCGAGTGCTGGGACTAAAGGCGTGCGCCACCACTGCCTGGCCTCTTTTTTCTTTTTCTTTCTTTCTTTCTTTCTTTCTTTCTTTCTTTCTTTCTTTCTTTCTTTCTT
>OU015754.1:10072332-10083938 GCA_907169655.1 Acomys percivali | reverse complement strand
CTTTCTTTCTTTCTTTCTTTCTTTCTTTCTTTCTTTCTTTCTTTCTTAACTTCTTATTGGTTCTTTGTGAATTTCACATCATGCACCCCAATCCCAATCACCTCCCTGTCCCTTCATACCCACCCTCCACCCTTGCAACCTCACCCCCAACAGAGAAAAAAGAATCTCATTGTGAAAGCTGTAGTGTGTCACAATGTGTCCCACAGTATACCCTATTTCCACACTTCTTTGGTTGCAAATGCAATGCCTTTTTGGTCTGGTTTGAGGCCTCTGGATTCTGCTATTTTATCAATACTGGAACCTTACTGGGACTCCTCTCAGATATCCTGTTGTTGCCCTGTGTCGTGGAGATCCTGTAGCTTCGGATCTGTAGGACCGGCCCCCTTTATGCATTCTAGAAGTTCATTGATGGGGTAGATGTTTGAGTGGCCAATTCAAAGCTCTGGGTCTGGACCTAAAAGGTCCAGTTGGTCAACCCATCAGCTCCACCCTTGGGGCTGACTCACTAGCAACCCCCAGAACCAGGGCCAGCTCTACCCTGCTGCCCAGGTGAGGTGCAGGGCCCAGTCTTCTTCTTTTTGCAGCCAGTGAGGGACATAGCCAGTTCTCCCACTCTCATGACCCCAGGGCCATCTCTTCTGCCTGCCACAGATGGCGAGGGGCAAGGGAGGGGAGGAGGGTGTCTCTCCTTCATCTGTGCCACCACACAGTAGGCAAGAGGCAGGACCAGCTCTCCTACACGCAATCTCAGGGCTGGCTCACCTGCGACCCAGGGCCACCTCTACTGTGGCCCCAGGTGAGGTGCAAGGCCTGCTCTCCCAAATGCTGTAGAAAGTGAGGTGCAGGGTCAGCTCTCCCATTCTGATGACCGCTGGGCCAGCTCTTCTGCCTGCTGTAGGTGGCAAGGGAAGATGGTGGCATTTCCCCCTCATTTATGTTACCACATGACCGACGAGTGCCAGGACCAGCTCGCTGATACTCACGCCCTCGGGGCCCATTCAACCACACCGCCGCTACCACCAGGGTCAGCTCTACTGTGCTGCCCAGGTGAGGGGCAGGGTCTGCTGGCCTTGAACTCACAGAGACCCGCCAGCCTCTGCCTAAGTGCTGGGATTAAAGACAGGTGCCACCACTGCTTAACCTTCAATATCTTTTACATTTTTGTTTGTTTGTTTGTTTTCCTCTATTCCCATGAGAGAAATAGGTTAAGCAGACCAGGTGGTGGTCCTTGGCTCATGGCTTCCCCTGAGACCTAGCAGAGAGAGTACACCAGCTTACCCATGGTTCCTCGGACACCTTCAGCTTGGCAACACTGTCTCCTGTGCTCCTGACGTCCTGAGTCTTCTCCTCTCCTTCCAGGATGGCCCCATTATGAATGTGTCACCACCACCACCCGAGGAGAGCAGTGGAGAGTCTCTGGGTGACAGGAGGGACCTCCCGTGGGGTGCCACATTTGAGCTGCCCCAGTTGCTCCTAGAGAGAGACAGGTGAGCACAGAACCCAGGTGAGAGAGAAGATAACAGGTCCCCGGTGGAACGAGGCCATAGTTCTCAAGAACCTGCCGACGCACAGGGGTTCACCTGCGAGCGCCCCGGCTCCCTCTTTCAGGGCCCTGTCTCATACCCTCCTCCTGAGCTTGTCTTAAATAAATGAGGTACCGGGAAGATAGATCACTTGGGAAAGGGCTTGCCTTACAAGTCTAGTGACCTGAGTTTGGCTTTTTGTTTGTTTTTGTTTTTGTTTTTTGAGTCAGGCTTTCTCTGTGTAGCCTTGGCTGTCCTGGACTTGCTTTGTAGACCAGACTGGCCTTGAACTCACAGAGATCCGCCTGCCTCTGCCTCCAAAGTGCTGGGTTTAAAGGTGTGCTCCACCACTGTTCAACCTTCAACATCTTTTTAAAAAAATAAATTATTATGTATTTTTATGTATATTTGGTGTTTGGCCTACATGCATATCTGTGTGAGGGAGGCAGATCCCCTGGAACTGGAATTATAGGTAATTGTGAGCCACCATGCGAGTGCTGGGAATTAAACCCAGGTTCTCTGGAAGAACAGACAGTGCTCTTCACCTCTGAGCCATCTCCCGAGCCCTCTTCAATATCTTTTAAAATTTTGTTTGTTTGTTTGTTTGTTTTGAGACAGGGTCTCTTGCAGCCTGGGCTGGCCTTAGGCTCACTGTATGGCTGAGGATGATCTTGAACTTGTAATCCTCCTGCCTCCACCTCCCTAGTGCTAAGATTACAGGCATGCACCTCCATGTCCAACTCATGCAGATGGAGCCCAGGGCATGCTAGGCAAGCACTGTGCTAAAGGAGCCCCAGCCCCAGCCTTCCCTACTCCCCCTCTTTGCATTAATTAGGGACTGAATTTAGCCAGGCCCTAGTGTTTCCCTGGAGGACTCCAGGGAAGTGCTCTACCAGTGATGCAGGATCCTGGTCCCTCACTGGGGCACTCTAGGCACTCTAAGTTCCTGTTAAGCCACCGTTTGCTTCATTGTGGTGGAGAAGATATGACTTCCTTGGTTAAGAAGCAAGGAGGAGGAGCTGGAGAGATGGCTCAGCGGTTAAGAGCACTGTCTGTTCTTCCAAAGATCCTGAGTTCAATTCCCAGCAACCACATGGTGGCTCATAACCATCTATAATGTGATCTGATGACCTCTTCTGGCATGCAGGCAGTACACTGTATATAAAATAAAAATAAGGGGCTGAAGAGATGGCTCAGTGGTTAAGAGCACTGTCTGTTCTTCCAAAGGTCCTGAGTTCAATTCCCAGCAACCACATGGTGGCTCACAACCATCTATAATGTAATCTGATGACCTCTTCTGGCATGCAGGCAGTACACTGTATACATAATAAAAATAAGGGGCTGGTGACATGGTTCAGTGGTTAAGAGCACTACCTGCTCTTCTAGAGGACCTGGGTTCAATTCCCAGCACCCACATGGCACCTCACAACTGTCTGTAACTCCAAGATCTGACACCCCTACACCAATGCACATAAATTAAAATTAAGTAAAATATTTTTAAAAATAATAGGGCTGGGCATGGTGGTGCATGCCTTTAATCCCAGCACTCAGGAGGCAGAGGCAGGTGGGAGGCAGAGGCAGGCGGATCGCTGTGAGTTCAGGGCAAGCCTGGTCTACAAAGCGAGCCTAGGATAGCCAAGGCTACACAGAGAAACCCTGCATTGAAAAACCAAAATCATCATCATCATCATCAACATCAGCAGCAGCAGCAGCAGCAGCAGCTTTTGAAAAAAGAAGCAGGGAGAAATGACTATCGATGCTCATTTCTCCTGTTTAGTTCATCTAGGACTTCCTACAGGTTGGTACCATTCAGACTTACAGTGGGTCTGCCTGCCTCAAATTAACCCAGCCTAGATAACCCTTCCCAGATGGGCCTAGAGATTCCTTTACATGGTCATTCTACATCCCATTAGTTTGGTAACCAAGACTGAACAGCAGAGCTGTGTATCTCCCTCTCATATAGAGGGCAGGGCCCGGCACACCACAAACCTGTGCTGCCCTTCGTCACACATAGCAGGTGACCAGCATAGCCGTGCCAGCATGGTCCCAGCCACGGCAACAGAGCTGAGGTTAGGCATCCTGCCCAATGCATGGACCAAAGTGCTCTGGGCTGGAGCAGGAACTGAAGTTGGATCCCAGCTGCCCAGGCTGTGACCAAGGACCCAGGGGCTCAAGAACGTCTCTTGTTTCATCCCCAGTGATGGGAACAGGTCCTCAAAAGGCACCCCTTTGCGGAGGCTTGGAAAACAAGACTCTCTTCTCCCTCCACCGGCCCTCCGTATCCTGCTGACACCCCCCATGCTTGAGGTTGGTATAAAGGGTGCTAACTACAGGGGCACCCTTTCCCATCTATCCTGCATGGGGGGACTGCTTCTGGGGCCCCATACTAACTGAGGGTGCCCTGTGCTGCTGCTGCTGCTCCTCCTCCTCCTCCTCCTCCTCCTTCTCTCTTCTTCTTTTTGGTTTTTTGAAACAGGGTTTCTCTGTGTAGCCTTGGCTGTCCTAGACTCCCTTTGTAGACCAGGCTGGCCTCGAACTCACAGCGATCCACCTGCCTCTGCCTCCTGAGTGCTGGGATTAAAGGCGTGTGCCGCCACCGCCTGGCCCTGTGCCCTTCTTTTACAGAAGCCGAATGCTCTAGGCGCAAAGGGTCTGGTCTCCAGGTTGCAGCCCTCAGCTGGCTCAGAGCTGAGAACCCCACAGCCAGCGGGAGAAATGAGCAGCCCGCCTCTGAGTGTCCAGGCCCTCAAAGAGATGGCCCTGGGCACCAAGACCATCGCGCTCATAGCAGCCAGCCGGCGCTGCAAGGTGTACGACAAAGATGGCAGCTGCTTGGACTCCAGGGACCCCAGCCCGGCAGACAGGAGGTGGCCCCATGCCAGCCCCAGCAGGGACCGCTCTCTGGAGAGAAAGGCAGGGAGGAAACGGTCACCTTCGTTCACCTGGAGCCTGCAACAGGTACGTAGATGTCTGTTTGCTTGTTGGGGTGTGTCTGGGACAGCAGGAGATGGGGCCGGGGAGTGCAGGTGGCCACTCACACAGCCCCCATATGTTTGGGATCCCTGTAGTTGAGGTAGAAGAAAAGTGTGCCTACCCCAAACCAAGCCTTCACAGTGTCTGAGCCCATTGCACAGCCCCAAACCACAGTGTCCACTTGTGTTTTGTGCATTTATAACCCTAGAAATGCAGGTCTGTGACCTGAGAATTTTCATGTGCCAATTCAATATGAAATTCCTACCTTCTTTTTTTCCTTTTGTGGTTAGGGATAGAACCCAGAAGCTTGCATGAATTAAGCAGGTGCTCTACCACTGAGCCACACCCCAGCCCCTCACTTGGGGATTCTAGGCAGGGACTCTACCACTGAGCCACACCCCAGCCCCTCTCTGAGGGATTCTAGGCAGGGGCTCTACCACGGAGCCACACCCCAGCCCCTCACTGGGGGATTCTAGGCAGGTGTTCTACCACTGAACCACACCCCAGCCCCTCACTGGGGGATTCTAGGCAGGGGCTCTACCACGGAGCCACACCCCAGCTTCTCACTGGGGGATTCTAGGCAGGAGCTCTACCACGGAGCCACAACCCAGCCCCTCACTGGGGGATTCTAGGCAGGGGCTCTACCACGGAGCCATGTCCCAGCCAGTATTATATTTTAACTTAAGGAAAAGGTCATTGGTTGCCTTTAGAGCAAGTCCCCTAAGTGGCATGTGAGGAGAGTCAATTCCTTGGGTTCACCACTACCGCCTATTTCTGTGCTTCCACTGTTTGGTGTTGGCTGGTGACCGAGGGCCTGGCCAACCTACATCCGGCCTCTGGTGAGCAAAACCCCAACCTCTGCTATTTACTGGCTTGGGAGTAATATGAAGGCTGGGCATTGTGATGCTGGCTTCTAATTGCAGCCTTTAGAAGGCTGTGGTTGGAGGACCGTCAGCTCGAGGCCAGCCTGGGCTACATATTGGGATCCCATGTCCAACACACTGAAATTAACAATCAAGAAAGAAAAAACAAATGATCAGCTGATTCGTTCAATATAAAGGAAGGGAGGTAGCCGAAGTCAGAGCGGGAGGCGGGGGTGGGTGGGAGAGGTGAGCTCCTGCTGTTAGTCATGAAAGCAGGAAGAGCCCAATGTCCCAGCTGGAAAACAGTGGAGGTTCTCTTACTTGGGGTGTGTTTGCTTTACTGTCCCATTCAGGCCTTCACCTGATTGGATGAAGCTCACCCATGCATGGGAGGGCTGTACTCCACACACTAACCCATGTAGCACACAACCCTGAAAGCCCTCTGCCTTAGTTAAGGTCTTTCTTCCTTCCTTCCTTCCTTCCTTCCTTTCTTTCTCCCTCCCTCCCGTCCTTCCTTTCTGTCTGTCCATCTGTCTTTCTTTCTCATTTACTTTTATTTTATGTGCATTGGTATTTTTCCTGCATGCATATCTATGTGAGGGTGTCAGAATTGGAGTTGCAGACAGGTGTGAGCTGCCTGTGGGTGCTGGGGTTTGAATCCGGGGCCTCTAGAAGAACAGTCAATGTTTTTAATTGCTGAGTCATCTCTCCAGCCCCACAGTTAGGGTTTCTATTGCCGTGAAGAGACGCCATGACCAGGACAACTCTTACAAAGGAAAACATCGAATTGGGGCTAGCTTATAGTTCAGAGGTTCAGCCCATTATCATCACGGCGGGAAGCATGGCGGCACACAGGCACACATGGTGCTGGAGAAGGAGCTGAGAGTTCTACATACTGAGCCACAGGCAGCAGAAGTGAATGCCACTCCAGGCCTAGTTGAAGCATATGAGGCCTCAAAGTCCGCACCCTACAGAGACACACTTCCTCCAACAGGGCTGTACCGACTCCAACACAGCCACTCCCTATGGGCCAAGCATTCAAACCCATGGATCTTTGGGGGACACCCACATTCAAACACCTTCTCTACAAGGGAAGGGGACAGGAGTCAGACCCGGCCACCCACTTGCTTCTTTATTGGGGCTGTTTGGTGATTTGGTGATTCTGTTACTCTGGCACATAGTAGGTGTTTACTAAAAACAACCTCGGCACCCTCATTCTGCCCTTCCATGTTCCTTTTTCAAACTGCAGACGATGGAGAGACATCAGCCCTCTACAGAACAGCCACCTGAGGGCCAACTGTCCCCTGCACACCTCCAGCCACCAAAGCAGTCAGGGAAGAGCTTTTTCCCTGCTGTCCCTGTGGCCTCCAAGATGAAACCCAGCCTCAGTTCTCATGCAGGTATGGGGCAAAAGAAAGAAAAATAAAGTTTTCTGTATCTCAGGCCATACAAGCCAAAGACCTGGGGCAGTCTGGGCTGTCATGGGTTGGCCATGCTTTTTCATGTGAGTTTTGGCTTTTGTTTTTCCTAATTTGCTTAATTGATTGTTCGGTGGATGGGCCAGTGACCTGGAAAATTAAAATCCCTCAGATCATCTCCTCATATCTGGATGTAGAGTTCATATCTGTCTAGATATAAACCAGTTGGGATGGATTTGAAATGGTAGCATGTTTGCTTAGCATGCATAGAGCCCTAGGTTCCATTCCCCACCAGAGGGTGTGGTGGTGCAGGCCTCAGCACCTGGGAAATGGAGGCAGGCAGATCAAAGACTGGAGGTAGTCCTCAGCTGCATGGTAACTTTGAGGCTAGCCTGGGCTACGTGACACCCTCACTTAAGTAAAGCAGAGAAGCTTTTTTGTTGTTTTTTATTTTGTTTTTGTTTTTTGCTTTTCAAGACAGAGTTTCTCTGTAGCCTTGGCTGGTCCTGGACTCCCTTTGTAGACCAGGCTGTCCTTGAACTCACAGAGATCTGCCTACCTCTGCCTCCTGAGTGCTGGGACTAAAGGCGTGTGCCACCACTCCTGGCTGCTTTTGTGTGTGTGGGTGTGTGAGACAAGCTGGCTTAGTAACCCTAGCTGGCCTGGAACTTTCTTTGTAGACAAGGCTGCGTTTGAACTTAAACTCATAGAGATCCACCTCCATCTGCCCCCAAAGTGCTTGGACTAAAGACATATGCGAGGCATGTGCCATCATGCCTGGCCCGAACTTTTTAAAAAATTTGTCTTGACAAATGTTTTGCTATATAGCGCAGACTGTTCTTAAGATTGCAGTTGTGGCTCATGCCTTTAATTCCAACACTCTGGAGGCAGAAGCAGGTGGATCTCTGTGAGTTCGAGGCCAGCCTGGTCTACAAAGTTGGTCCAGGACAGTCAAGGCTACACAGAGAAACCCTGTCTCGAAAAAACAAACAAAAAGATTGCCATCCTCTTGCCTCAGCTTCCTGAAGTCCGGAATTACAGGCATCGCTATTCTGTTTATAGACGTTGGTTTCTGTGATCACAATTAGTTCATAAAGTGCCACACAAGCTTGAGCAGCCATGGAGAAGCACAGTGCTGTAGTGTGTATCTGCAGCCCTTGTCATGGGGCCAGAGACTCGAAGCTCCTAGCCAAAGCCATGAGCGCCACGGTCAGTGAGAGACCATGTCTCAAAAAACAAAGTAGAAAGCTGTGAGTGGTGGTGCCTACTTTTTTGGGGGAGAGGAGGGGTTGAGACAGGGTTTCTCTGTGTAGCCTTGTCTGTCATGAACTCACTTTGTAGACCAAGCTAGCCTCTAACTCACAGAGATCTGCCTGCCTCTGCCTCCTGAGTACTGTGGTTAAAGGCGTGTATACCATTGGAAGGGATGCCTTTAATCCCAGGCAGAGGCTGGCTGATCTCTGTGAGTTGAGAGCCCAGCCTGGTCTAAAATGAGTTTCAGGCCCGCTAAGGCTACATAGTGAGATCCTGTCTCAAAAACAAACAACAAACAAATGATGGAGAGTGATGGAGGAAGATACCCAGTATCGACCTCTGGCTTCCTCATCCACGCAAACTTACATGCACACACATGACAGAGCACCTATGGCTTGCTCAGTGGCCCTTCAAGAACTAAACTCTGAGCCAGGCAGTAGTGGCACACACCTTTAACTCCAACACTGGGGAGGCAGAGGCAGGTAGATCTCTGTGAGTTCAAGGCCAGCCTGGTCTACAAAGTGAGTCCAGGACAGCCAGGCCTAAAACAGAGAAACTACCTTGGGAAAAAAAAAAAAAGGAGGGATTGCACATCTGAATAAAATTTTATCACTAAGACAAAAAAAAAAAATTTTTTTTTTAATTTTTTAAAAATTAAAAAAAAAAAAAGGAGGGGCTGGAGAGATGGCTCAGAGGTTAAGAGCACTAACTGTTCTTCCAAAGGTCCTGAGTTCAATTCCCAGCAACCACATGGAATCTCATAACCATCTATAGTGAGATCTGGTGCCTTCTTCGGCCTGCCAACTCACAGTCTGTATAATAAATTCTTTTTTAAAAATATATTTAATTTAATTTAAATTTATGTGTGTTGGTGTGAGGTGCCAGATCTTGGAGTTACAGACAGTTGTAAGCTGCCATGTGCGTGTTGGGAATTGAACCCTGGTCCTTTGGAAGAGCAGTCAGTGCTATTAACCACTGAGCCATCTCTCCAGCCCCTGTATAATAAATTCTCAAAAAAATAAAAAATTAAACTCTGAGTCTGAGCCTCACAGGAAGCAATCCCTGATGAGATGATGCCAAGGCTGCGTTGGGGGTGCGGGTGGGGGTAACTGAGAGTTTGAAGCCAAGCCAGACGGCTTAGCAATTTAATTTCTCTAAATCTACCTCTTTCTTTTCCTAGTCCTCTTTGTCTTCTTCCTCGCTCCTTGGCCCCCAGCCCCCAGCCTCCCGTGGAGTCATAGGGAGGTAGTGAGGGGGGCGCCTCCTCTCCCACTGCTAACTTTGGTCTCTAGGCTTGGTGGGTACAAATAACAGTCCTTCGTTGCTGGTGTCTCCTTCAGACGAGAACACACTTCAAGTGCCAGAGGTCAGCTTCACCTTCCCCAGTGCCATGTGGCAGAGCAGCGCAGCACCGAGCCGGCCTCCCCTCCTGCCACGTGACATCCGAGGTCAGTGGCTGCGCCTCCAAATCCTTGTGGCCCTGTCCCCCACCCCACTGGCGTCTTGGATACTCGTGTTCCCTCTGAGGGAGAATCAGTGGAAGGGCAGCAGCCTCCCACTGTCCAGGCCACTGTCACTTGTAAACGATATACTTAGCAATGCTCTCAGAAGACAGGGGGTTGGGGGTGACCCTGCCAGTGTGTGGACTGCCAGGACTCGAAGCTGAGCTCTCTGTCTCCCTTGGCCAGCTCCATGTACTGGTTGGGAAGAGACATTAGGGACCAGGTGACTTTCCAAACTGTCCTTGTCCCAGCAAAAGTCCCCTGGCATCCCTGACGGAGCTCTTCACTTCCCCTCTCAAACATTTCCCTTAACTTTGAATGAGACATCTGGTCCATAGTGCCTGGCTGGGTCAAGGGTCAAGGGTCAAGGTGGGCAGGGGAGGGGGGAGGAGGCAAGAAGGAGGAGGGTCAGCAGGCTTCAGGGCTTGAGGTGGCATAGCTAGGAGTGGGATACTGGTGGAACAGGCACCCTGCTCAGTGGAGCCAGTGGGTCAGTGCCCTGTCCTGGGGAGGTGGCACCAGGGCAATGGGAGCAGGAATTAGGTGGGCATCTGCTTGAGTCCATTCCCTCCCCGCTGCATATGGCTTCTTCAAGTTCTTTTAACAAAAATCCTTCCTGGGGCTGAGGGTAGAGTTAACTCTGTACATGTTTGCTTTGCAAATATGAGGTCCTGAGACAGACCCCCTGAAATCCATACAAAAAAGCCCAGTGTGATGGTGTGTGCTTATAATCTGAGATCGGAGAAGACAGAGGCAGGGAGAGCGCTGGGGTTCACCATCCATCCATCCTAGGGTCCAAGACACGACACCTGAGAGTGTACTCTGACCTCTGCACAAATGTTTACTGTCATGTAGACACATCTGCACACGCCTGCACATACATCACACAACCAAGTATTATTATTTTATTGGATAAGTTTAGCTCCAATTTATGATGTAGGATAGCACCTTCTCCAGTCACTATGTAGACCGGGGCTGGCTTGGAAGTCACAAATGTCATCCTTCACCTCCTGAGAGTTAAGATGACAACCCTGTGCTGTTTCACCCCCGACCCTGCTCACCGCCAGCTCACCCTGGTTTATTCCTTCACAGCTAAGTCTGTTGTGGTTTGTTTGACTGAGAAAGATCCCAGTTAAAACCCCTCACAGGAGGGGAAGCATCACTCTGCAGGAGGGTGGCCAGGCTAGGTGGCAGTCTTGAGGGTCGCAGCCGTGTCCCTCTTCTTCCTTGCCTCCTGACAAGCATGACTCTGACTTCCAACCAAACCCCAGTTATGAGGTTGGCCACATTAGTGTCCATGTTCATATCATCGCCATCTCCATCTCAAGTGGAGAAGCCAGAGCTACCCCGATTCCCTCCTGGGGCCGACAAACTTCCTTTAGCATCCTTAATACCATCTTCTCACCCCCTGGACCACTTGACAACCAAGCCATTGGGTGAAGTCAAACACTCCTGGGCTATTTGACTACCAGGACTTTGATGGGGGAGGGGGAAAGTGGGCAGTCCTTCCTGTTGTCTGAGGCCAGTTCCTGGTGCTGCATCTTTGTTTGTTTGTTTTTGTTTTTTGAGACAGGGTCTCTCTGTGTAGCCTTGGCTGTCCTAGACTCACTTTGCAGACCAGGCTGGCCTTGAACTCACAGTGATCAACCTGCCGCTGCTTCCCAAGTCCTAGGATTAAAGGCGTGTGCCACCACGCCCGGCCCTGGTGCTGCATCTTAACCTTCCCTCATGCTGCTGTTTCCGGGGTGGGGATTAAAGGTTCCGGAGGAAAGGGTCTTCCAGGTGCTGACTGGTCAGCCAAGCATGCTGAATGACAACCTGTTTAAAACTGTATCTTTGAGTGTGGGGGATAGGGAAGGGTCCACACAGGTCCCCGTCTTTGTCGCATTTGGCCAGAGCTGCTTAACTGAGTGGCCTGGGAGCATGGAATAACCACGTCAGCCTGAAGGTTGATGAGGAAAGCTTTTGAGGTCACACATGATAGCTGGAAGAGGAGTCTGGTATTGAGGAAGTCAGCTGCATGTCCCAAATGTGTGTGTGTGTGTGTGTGTGTGTGTGTGTGTGTGTGTGTGT
>OU015754.1:10053425-10068730 GCA_907169655.1 Acomys percivali | reverse complement strand
CTTCTTCTTCTTCTTCTTCTTCTTCTTCTTCTTCTTCTTCTTCTTCTCCTCCTCCTCCTCCTCCTCCTCCTCCTCCTCCTCCTCCTCCTCGTCCTCGTCCTCCTCCTCCTCCTCCTCCTCCTCCGATTTGATTTTAGTTTATGGGCAGTGGGGCTGAAGAGTTGGCTCATGGCCTGTTCTTCCAGACAACCTGGGATCAATTCCTAGCACCCACAATGGTGGCTAACAACCATCTGTAGCTCTAATCCTAGGGGATCCAGTATCCTCTTCTGGCCTCCAAGGGTATACCCATACACATAAAAATTTAAAAATAATAAAATTTCCAAAACAAAATTGAGTGTTTTGCCAGGCTCGGTGGCCCACGCCTGTAATCCCAGCACTCAGGGAGGCAGAGGCATGTAGATTGGTGTGAGTTCGAGGCCAGCCTGCTCTACAAAATGAGTCCAGGACATTCACGGCTACACAGAGAAACCCTGTCTCAAAAAGCCAAGAAATAAAATAAAATAAAGAATAAATTAGTGTTTTGCCTGTATGTATGTCTATGTACCAAGTCAGTGTCTGTCCCCATAGACATCACAGGAAGGTTTCAGATCCCCTAGAACTAGAGTCGATGCTGGGTGTGAGCGGCTGTGTGGGTCCTGGGAACTAAGCCTGGGTCTTCTGCAAGAGCAGCCAGTGTTCATAGCTGCTGAGCCAGCTTTCCAGGCCTATGCTATCATATTTCTTTTTTTCCCCTCTCTTTCTCTGCCCCTCTTCTTCCTCCTCCTCTGTTTCTCAAGACTGGGTTTCTCTGTGTAGCCCTGATTGTCCTGAAATTCGCTCTGTAGACCAGG
Source organism: Acomys percivali (assembly GCA_907169655.1). Lineage (NCBI taxonomy): Eukaryota > Metazoa > Chordata > Mammalia > Rodentia > Muridae > Acomys > Acomys percivali. The sequence continues at coordinate 10,067,897 of OU015754.1, read as the reverse complement.
CTGGCTACAATCTCAGAGATACACCTGCCTCTGCCTCCCGAGTGCTGGGATTAAAGGTTTGTGCCACCAAACCTGACCCCAGTTCATATTTTTTTCAAACATTAATTTTCTTTTTTTACTGAGACAATATGTATTTTTACATATACATTTATATTATTACACATGTATACAATAAACTACCTACAGCAAGAAGAACCATGAAACAATCAGGAATTATATGAATGTTACATACAGAGTGTTTTGGCTATTTGTATTTGGTGCATCTAAAATTCTGGGTTTTTTGTTTGGTTGGTTGGTTGGCTGTTGGTTTTTCAAGACAGGGTTTCTCTGTGTAGCTTTAACTGTCCTGGACTTGCTTTGTAGACCAGGCTGGCCTCGAACTCACAGAGATCCACCTGCCTCTGCCTCCCGAGTGTTGGTATTAAAGGCGTGCACCACTACTGCCCAGCACATCTAAAATTCTGAATGTAAATCAATATCTATTATAGTTCATCTCTATCAACTTAAAACATCTATCTAGACCTAAAAATATCTTAACCCCAAAACAACTAAGCTTAATTGTAAAACTAAACTATTTGGTCTTCAATCCCATTAGAGACATGAGAAGTAATAAAATTAATTACCTGAGTAGAGAGGAAGTGCAGGTTAGAAACTTCCAAAATGAGAAAATGACAGGAACAGTTTGCTGCCTGATCAGTCACCCAAAACTCTCTATAATGTTGGGGCATCATCTTTAGCCTTCTGGCCCAGTATATCTGACAGATGTATTTGTGAGGCAAGACAGATTTCTTATGGATAGCCATTCTGACTAGGGTGAGATGTAGTGTTAATTAGCAGTTTCCTGATGACTAGGCATGCTGAACCATTTTTAAAATTGTCATTAATTATTTATGTTTTCCTTTTGAACACTTTCTAGTCATTAGCCCATGTCTTTTTTTTTTTTTTTTTTTTTTTTGGTTTTTTGATACAGGGTCTCTCTGTGTAGCGTTGTCTGTCCTGGACTCGCTTTGTAGACCAGGCTGGCCTCGAACTCACAGTGATCCACCTGCTTCTGCCTCCCGAGTGCTGGGATTAAAGGCATGCACCACCACTGCCCAGCTTTAGCCCATGTCTTAATAGGCACTTGTATCTCCTTAGTATTTAGTTTCTACAGTTCTTTGTAACTTCTAGTTACTAGTCCCTGTCTGAGATATAGCTGTAAATTGCCCACTCTGGGTCTCTGTATGCTTTGCTCTTTTTTTTTTTTTTTAACTGTGAAAAAACTTTAATTTTACATGGTCCCATATATTTTTTTTTCAAGACAGGGTCTCTCTGTCTTAGCCTTGGCTATCCTAGACTCGCTTTGTAGACCAGGCTGGCCTCTTACTCACAGCAATCTGCCCTATGGTTTCTCTGTCTTTCTTTCTTCCTTCCTTCCTTTCTTGTTTTGTTTTCTTGCTTGTTTCTTTGGGGATAGGGTTTCTTTGTATAGCCCTGGCTAGAACTTGCTCTGTAGACCAGGCTGGCCTTGGGTTTATAGCAATCAGCCTGCCTCTGCCTCCTGAGTGCTGGGACTAAAGGTGTGCACCACCACTGAGAGGTGTGATGGTTCCTTTCCTTATCCTCTAGATCCTCTTGGCAGTCTGGGACCCAGGGTGTGCCAGAGCCCCCCAGTGGCCTCTTCACTGCCAACTGATATTTTCTGGTTCATTCTTGCAATAGCCACAGCTACTTATGTTTTTCTGTTGCAACTCTGGTTATGAAACCAGGAAGGCACATGTCGTTTGTCTAAGACAAACTCTGAGTCCCAGCGTTCTGGCTTAAATGAAGCCAGAAGAATAGACTTGGAGGCCCACCTACATGAAGGAGCTTGGAGTCTAGAAAAATGACATGGGGCTGGGGCATGAATTGGTGATAGAGCCCCTGCCTAGCATCCCCCAGTGAGGGGCTGGGTGTGGCTCAGCGGTAGAGCACCTGCCTAGAATCCCCCAGTGAGGGGCTGTGGGTGTGCCTCAGTGGTAGAGCACCTGCCTAGAATCCCCCAGTGAGGGGCTGTGGGTGTGCCTCAGTGGTAGAGCACCTGCCTAGAACCTCCCAGTGAGGGGCTGGGGTGTGGCTCAGTGGTAGAGCACCTGTCTAGAATCCCCCAGTGAGGGGCTGGGGTGTGGCTCAGTGGTAGAGCCCCTGCCTAGAATCCCCCAGTGAGGGGCTGGGGTGTGGCTCAGTGGTAGAGCCCCTGCCTAGAATCCCCCAGTGAGGGGCTGGGGTGTGGTAGAACATTTACTAGCAATGTCCTAGCCCAGAACCATTCATCCCCATCACTGAAACAAAATGCCTCCCTCCCCCCTCCAAAAAAAAAAAAAAAACCACAAAAAAGGCAATCTGTATCATGAACCCCCAGGGCATGTCACTTATAGGTGGGTGGGTGCCTGTGCCTTCAGTGTGTTAGTTAAATTCTTCCAACTGCCATCTCTTTATCTGTAAATGGCTGGATACCACATAGCTATTTCACAGAGTAAGAATGTTTCTTCATGTTGTTACTATCGGAAGTGGGTTTGTAAATGGAGGGGAAACAAACAGAATATAAATTAACCATTTCAGGGGGCTGGAGAGATGGCTCAGAGGTTAAGAGCACTGCCTGCTCTTCTAGAGGTTCTGAGTTCAATTCCCAGCAACCACATGGTGGCTCACAACCATCTATAATGAGATCTGGTGCCCTCTTCTGGCATGCAGTTGTACATGTGGACATAACACTATATACATAATAAATAAATCTTTTTTAAAAACAAAGAAAGAAAAATAAATTAACCATTTCAGGAGCCACTGAGATGGCTTAGGGTTAAAGTCACTTGCTGACAAGCCTGCGGACCTCAGTTCGATGCCCAGGACCCACATTGTAGGAAAACCAACTCTATCAAATTGTCCTCTGGCCTCCATATGCACAACACACACACACACACACACACACACACACACACACACAAATGCAATAACCAGTTTAAAAGGAACAGAAAATTCTAATTGTTTTTAGTTGAGTTACCTATGTGTTATGAAAGTATGATCATTATCAGAGAACAAAAGCACGAGGGTGCTTATTACTTTCCTTATGCAGATACCTAGGAGAAGGTTTGTGAGGTCATCAGGAAGCTCTGTGTGTGTTTGTCTGTCTGTCTGTGTGTGCATCTGTGTCTGTGTGTATGCACGTGTACCTGTGTGTGTCTATGTCTGCGTGTGTCTGTGTCTATGTGTGCGTGTGTGCGTGTGTCTGTGTGTCTGTGTGTGTGTACATGTGTCTGTGTGTGTGTGTCTGCCATAGTTTTTATCACTTGACACTTGGGAAAAGGGAACCTCAGTTGAGAAATTAACCTCCATCAAATTGGCCTGTGGTAATGTCTGTGGGAGCGTTGTCTTGATATAGAAGGGCCCAGCCTGACGAGGGTGGTGGCAGCACTGGGACAGTGGGCCTGGGACTTGACAGAAAGCCAGCTGCACGAGCCCAGGGGAAGCAAACCCATCAGTTCCTCAATTGTTTTCCTTCAGTTCCTGCCTTCAGGCTCCTGCCTTGGTCTCCCTAGATGATGGACTGTAATCTATAACCGGAAATACCCCCTCCCCCACGGCCAAATGGCTTTTGGTCATTGTTTATCACAGCAAGAGCCAGCAAGCTAGAACAGTGCCGGTGTGTGTGTGTGCAGGCATGTGTGCTGTGCATGCACAGGTAAAGGTCTGGAGGGCCCTGCTCTGTCTTATTCCCTTGAGATAGGGGTCTCCATCTGAACTTGGAGCTAGGCCAGTGTGTCTTCTGTTCCTCCCCTCTCCTCAGTGCCAAGGACATCAGCATACAGGGGTCCAGGCCAGGCCTTTTACAACATCAGCATACAGGGGGCTTTTACATGGCTGCTGGGGGTTCAAGCTCAGATCCTTATGATTTCTCAGCAAGCGTTTTGATCCTCACTGGGCCCTCTGCCCAGCCCAGGAAGGAGCAGGTTTAATACTGCACTGTCAGATGGCTTCTCAAAGAGGAAGCGCAGCGCTGCACTTCCACTGCGATGGGGGCCCCGTTGTTTCAATTGGCTTAGGTCATTTCAGCAGGTATGTGATAGAAAATAACATTGATGGAGCCCAGGCTGACCACGGACTTGCAATCCTGACTCCATTGCCCGAGTGTTGGGATCACAGGTGAGTGCCACAACACCTGCCTAAAAATGCAATGGGGTTTGTACTGGCCGGGTGCAGTGGTACATGTCTTTAATCCCAGCACTTGAGGCAGAGGTAGCCAGAGGTGGATTTCTGTGAATTCTAGGCCAGCCTCGTTCCAGGATAGCCAGAGCTACATAGAGAGACCCTGTCTTGAATGTCTTAAAGAAAAATAAATAAATAAATAATATTTATGCTTTTATTTTTTGGAGCCATTCTCTCATGTAGCCCAGGCTACCTTCAAACCCATTGTGTATCCAAAGATGACCTTGAATGAACTTCATTTTTCTTTTTTCACGACAAGATTTCTCTGTGTAGCCCTGGCTGTCCTGGACTTGGTTTTTGGACCAGGCTGGCCTCAAACTCACAGAGATCAGCCTGCCCTTTGCCTCCTGAGTGCAGGGATTAAAGAAAGGTGTGCACCACCGTGCCCAGGTGATCTTGACTTTCTGCTCCTCCCCCTCCAATTCCTGAATGCTGGAGTTTCGGGTGCTTGCCCTCATGTCTTGTTTATGCATTGATAGGGAAGGAGCCCAGGGCTGGACAAGCATTCCACCACTGAGCCACATCCCCAGCCCTGGAACTCACTGTTACAGACTGAACTGTGTCCTATCTTCCTTCCACCCCAAAAAGGAAAGCGACGTTGGCCCTCTAGCTCCATGTGCCTCAGAGGTGACCTTATTTGGAGATTGAGCCAGTAGGAGGGGTAATAAAATGAGGTCATTAGGTAGTCCTAATCCTGTCTGGCTGTGCCCTTATAAAAATGGAAATCTGGGACCAGGCGGAAGCACACAGAAGGAAGACAAAAGGGAAGGGCTGGAAGATGCTCCTGTGGAGCTCTTTGCAAGAACCAGCCTGCTTGGTACCTCGATCCCTGGCTTCTGGCCTCCAGAACCCTGGGAACAGAGCTGTCTGTCGTGGAGGCTTATGTCTGTGTTACAGTCACAGCAGGTCAATTGCACACACGGCAACACAGGGGGACTAGTTATAAGTTTTGAATCCTAGCGGTAAGATGGGATCATCCACCACGGAAATACAAGAAATCCTGCTAGGTTCTGACTCCCCCTTTCCCCCCGTCCCCCCTCCCCCCGTCCTGTGTCAGAGGCTACAGAAAGAGGCCTCTATCCAGGGCTCTGGGAGAGTCTGCTGGCACGGAAAGAGTCTCCTGCTTTGAGAAGGCTGCTCAGCGCTAGGATTCCAGGTGTGCATCACCGTGCTTGCTTTATTTTGCATGTGCACATGTGCACCTCAAGTGTGGCGTGTGGAGGCCAGAGGACAACCTCAGGCACCGTCCAACTTTTAAGACAGTCTCTCATTGGTCCGAACCATCACCGTACAGAGCGGGCTAGGCAGCCAGCCAGCCAGCACGCTCCAGGAATCGCCTGTCTTTGCCTCCCATCTTGCCACTGCTGGCACTACAGGCAGGCACCACGGAGCCTGGCTCGTGAACGTGGGCTGTAGGGACCCAAGCACAGGCTCTTAACATCTGTGAGGAAAGCACTCCATTTACCCACTGAACCCTCTCCCCAGACCTTGTTTGGTTTTTGAGACAGGATCTCATTAAATAAGGCTAGCCTGGAACCTCCCATCCTACTGCCTCAGACCTCCGAGTAGCTGGGGTGACAGGCCTGCACCATCATGCCTGGCTCTCACTAAGAGCTTTACCTGCTTAGCCTTTCTTAAACCCCATAAACTCTTGACAGGATTGTCAGCTTGCTTGGCCCACGCCGCAAGTTCAAACGCGAGACAGGCAACGCCCAGTGAGATCAGCCACGCCCCCACCGCGGATTGGTTGCTGTGGAAGGGGCGGGACTCTAAGTGGACGGTGGGTGGGACCAATCTCTGGCCGTAAATAAGGTGCCACATGGCACTGGCTGGCGAGGGCAGGGGCGGGGAGGAGTGCGCAGGCGCATCAAGGACAGGCGTAGTCCCGTTTGCTAATTCTCGCGAGAAGATGGGGGAGCGATCAGGCTGGGAAGGCGGGGCCGCGCTTCGGGCGGGGCTGCTAGCGGGGGGAGGCGACATCGGCTGCAGAGCAGTAGCAACAGCAGCAGCAGCAACAGCAGCGGTGGTGGCTGTAGCGGGTGCTAGGTGAGGAGCACAGGCTTGAGCAGAATGAGGGGTGCGTGGGACTCCAGGGTCCGGGGTGGGACGAGGGGCCCCGGGTGGGCGATGCAAATTCATTCCCCATTCTGCCAGGCTTAGGCAGTTCCCACGTGGTCCCGGGTTCGAATTCCGGTTCTGTACAGCTAGCTGTGTGACCTTAGCCCAGCGGGCACCTTCTCTGAGCTATCTCCTTGTGCAACCCTGCGGAATGGGTGGAAGAGGGTGTGGCCACTTGGCCGGCTTCCCTTGCAGTAGAAGCGCTTGGCTCGGAGGGGGACACCTTCTCAGTTTTGTCTGTGGCTATTTGGGTGTCCCGGCGAAAGAGCAATTGAGAACGCAACTGTTCAGAGATTAATGTGCTGCAGTGTCCCGGCAAGACCTTGCAGGAGGCTGTCTCTGAAGCCACCACTGGCCCCAGTGTACTGAGCATCCTCCTGGCCCTGAACTTGGCTGGCCACAGACAGCCGTGCAGACCCCAGCTTTTGGGGCTTGGCTTTGCTGCCGTTGCTCCAGCAGCCGCCTCACGCCTAGTGGGCCACAGGAAGCCGAACATTAGTGGCTAACAGTAGGACCTATCTTCTCTTTGGGCTTCTGGTCACGAAGACATCGCTGGCAGACCCTGGGCTCTGCACATCCGCCTGGCTGTGGCACAGAGAGCTGTAATGTTTGCACCCTTCTTAAATTGTTTATTTTTTAATCCCACACCGGGCTGGGAGCCTCGGGCTTGAATGAGATTGTGAACCTCGGGGTAGAGTGGTGCCGTATGCCTTTGATTGCTGGAGCCCCACAGTGTGGCTCCAGGCTTGGTAACATAAGTTAGGACCCTGTGTCTGGGGGTGAAGGAGAAGAGAACGGTTATTGGGAAACTACTGTGTCCAGGGTATGATACTGCAACTGGAGGAGCTGCCTGAGGCAGAGTGTGGTGCCAATATTTGTCATCTGAGCCAAGAGGATTGTGTGAGTTTGAGAGCAGCCTGGGCTGCATGGTGAGGTCCAGGCCAACCTGGGCTACACAGTGTGAGACTCTGCCTTTAAAAAAAAAAAAATCCCAAACCCAAAATGGCCTGCCCGGATCCTCTTGTTTAATTTCCGTGCCGACGGGTTGCTAGGATTTGGGGCTGAGTTTGCAGGCGGGCGGTAACTGTTTACCGTAGTCTCGTGTACGTGGTCTTGCGTGGTCAGTTTCCTGTTTTAGGGGCTAACCACCAAATTACGGGGCTTGCTGGAAACCCACCGGCCCTGGGTAGCTCAGGTCAGCCTGATTCAGGCGAAGAGGATGCCAGGGGAGGCATCACACACCTGTAGTCCTGGCGGGCGGAGGCAGGAGGGTCTGCAGTTGAAGGCTAGCCTGGGCTATGTGAAACCCTGTCTCAAAGAAACTAGCCCAGACCAAAGGAACCTGAGGCATGAAGAGTGGGGGCAGCTAATTCAGGAGGCATTGGGCTACTCTGCTCATGGGGGCTTGGGGGAGAAAGACGAACTGGTTGGTGGTGGTGGTGGTGTGTGCGGGTCTGTGTGTGTGTGTGTGCAGGTGCACTGAAGGCCAGGGGCCGGCTTCAGGGGTCATCCTCAGGACTGCCATCGACCTCCTCTGAGACAGATTGGCCCGGAGTTCACCACTTTGGCCAGTCTGGCCGACCAGTGAGGTCCAGGGATTCTCTCCAATCTCCGTTTCCCCCCCAACCCTCCAGTGCTGGGGTTATAGGCGCACAGCACCATGGGAGCTCTGGGAATCAGGTCCTTGTGCTTGCACAGTGAGCACTTTATTAACTCAGCCATCCTCCTGGCCCTGAGAGGGCGCGTTTCTGCTTGAGAGGGAGCCTGGATGCTGTCCTGGAGCTCAGGTTCCATTGTCAGAAGGCGCAGTTGAGGTTTGGCATGAGCCGGACCAGGTCTGTTAGAGGTAAACACGGTCCTAGAGGGAACGGCAGGTGAACCAGGAGTCTAGGGAGATGCAGTGGGGGTCACCGTGGCTAGAGCAGGGGGTAAGGAGCCTAAAGTCCCCAAGAGCTCCTCTGGCTAGCAAGTCTCTCTGTAGGACGTGGTGAGAAGCAGGCAGAAGGCTAGGCGTGGTGGCCTTGGGAGGCAGAGGCAGGCGGATCGCTGTGAGTTCGAGGCCAGCCTGGTCTACAAAGTTAGTCTAGGACAGCCAAGGCTACACAGAGAAATCCTGTCTTGAAAAACCAAAACAAAACGAAGAAGAAGGAGGAGGAAGAGGAGGAGGAGGCGGCGGCAGAAGCGATGCAAATTCTGGAGTGGGCAGCCAGGATCATGCTGGTCTCTACTGTGCTGGATGCTGGGTGCTGGGGGAGGCATGGGCAAGTGTGTGATTTTTTTTTTTTAGATGCTAAGAATAGGTGGCATTGCGAACCTCCAGCTCGAGGTGTGTGTGCTCAAACTTGGAATTTCAACTATGGACTTAACAGTTCACTGTCATTATCACATGATCACCAGGGCGATTCTGTTCTAGGAAGGCCAGGCCAGAAGCTGCTGTGGGTGCAGACAGCCTGGTTACTCATAATAACTCAGGTAGAAAAATACACTACACACAAACACACACACACACACACAATTTTTTTCCATACACATGATTTTTGTTCGTTGGCGTTTTTGAAACAGAGTTTCTTTATATAGGCCTGGCTATCTAGGAGCTTGCTTTGTAGACCAGGCTGGCCTTGAACTCACAGAGATCCACCTGCCTCTGCTTCCCAAGTGCCAGCATACAGGCGTGCACCGTCAGGCCTGCCTCCCTGTATAGTTTTTGAAACAGGGTCTCCTGTAACCCAGGCTGGCCTCATTTACCTTTGTAGCCAAAGTTAACCCTGAGCTCCTTCCTGATCTTACTGCCACCGTCTCCCCAGTTCTGGGGTTACTGGCAGGATCCGCAACACCGGCTTTATGTGGTGCTAGAGGTGGAAGCCAGGGAGGGCTTTGTGCATGCTAGGTAAGCATTCTAGCAGCTGGACCACGGTCCCAGCCCTGGGCTGTCATTTTACACAGCTATGTTCTTCACTGTCTGGGTTTTTTAAAGTTTCTCTTTCAAGTAGTCAGAATGTGGTGTGTGCCTGTAACCCCAGGCTTGGGGAGGTGGAGGCAGGAGGAGCTGAAGGAAGAGAAAGAGCGGGAGCTACAAGAGCTGAAGCGGGGGAGGGGGAGGTGGGGGGGCTAGCTGTGCCTTTCACACCCCTTTAGTGTGTACAGTCCCTGCTAGTGGCTGTCCCCGGCCCACAGATGTGGCTGGAAATAGCCCACCCTCTCGCATAATGTTTCCTGCTGTTAGCCAGTGAGGTTTCTGAAACTATTTAGAAACTCCGAAACTTGCCAAATGGAAAACACCAGACCAGTTGTGAGTGGGGGAAGGGAGCTGCCCTCAGATCACCAGAGAGAGTGGCAGATGAGAGCATCAAGCTCCCAAGCTGGACCAGCCCACCTGTACGGCCTGGAGGGCAGATGATCTTCTCGGAACTGGAGTAGCTGAAAGTAACAGTGGCCAGTCCCCAGTTGGAACACTCAGTTGTATTGTTTCTAGAGAAATTCATAACTGAGCCAGGCAGTGGGTTGCATGCCTTTATCCCAGCACTTGGGAGGCAGAGGCAGGTGGATCACTGTGAGTTTGAGGCCAGCCTGGTCTACAAAGTGAGTTCAGGACAGCCAAGGCTACACAGAGAAACGCTGTCTCAAAAACAAAAACAAACCTCATAAATAAGAGTTCTTTATGGAATGGGGTGGGGTGGCACGTGCTGCCTTCTTTGGACTTGGGAGGCTGAGGCAGGAGGTGAGAGGCCAGTCTGTGTTACATAGTGAGACTCTGTCTCAAAAAGCCAAAGTTAGAATGGGCCTGGGGTTCACACATGGGATCCCAGCACTTGGGCAGCTGATTGGGGGTGTCGGGGAGAAGGAGAGAAACTATGAACATAAAAGGATCAGAAATTCAGGGTCATCTGCTGCATATCAAGTAGTTTGGGGCTAGCCTGAGCTACATGAGAACCTGTCTCAAAAAAAGAAAAAACGTAACCGGATGGAGTGGCGCACGCCCGTAATCCCAGTACTCAGGGAGGAGGCAGAGGCAAGGGGATCTCTGTGAGTTCGAGGCCAGCCTGGTCTATAGAGCGAGTCCAGGACAGCAAGTGTGGGGACCTGAGTTTGGATCCCCTGCCCCCACATAAAGCCAAGTGTGGCCATGTATCCCCTACAGGCCCAGTATGGTGGAGAAGGGAGCGTGGGGGAAGGATGGCCCCTGAGGCTCACTGGCCAGCCATTCTGACAGAAGCCATGAATTCTGGGTTCAGTGAGAAATTCGGTCTCAAAAAATAGAGTGGGGAGTGATTGAGAAAGCCACTGGCCTTGAAGTGCATGTGTGCATGCTCATGAACAACAGAAGTAAGTAAGGATATTGAAAACTTCTGAGGGAAAACCTGTCCCCCTTGAATGCCATCCTCAGGCGAGAAAAGCATAGGCTAGACCCATAACATAGTGTCCAAACTTGTCCCTCCTGAACTGGAGGGTGACTGGCCAGCTTGTATCTCTATACAACGTGTTGAGCCTAGACAGAGAAAGACAGTTGAGGGGGAATGGAACAGTCTGTTCCCTGGAGATGGGTGAGGCGAGCTGTGCAGACAGAGGGGACCAGGAGGGCACCATGGCCACAGGTGCTCCTGACCCCAGCAGTTCAGAGGGCTCTGGGAGAGGACAGGCTTGGAGGAGATGGAGTCACAAGATTCTGTGCGCTGGAACAGCTGCAGGGGACGTGACACAGTTGGCAGAGTTGAGGCTGGGTTAGTCCTAAAAACACCGAAAACAAAGCGAACGAAAACACGAGACTGTTATTAGTTCCCTGGAAAATAAACTGTTGTGCGGGAGGAAAAAGAAAAAAATAGTTACGGTGTCCTGGCAGGCCCAGCTACAAATAGTCTCTCCGGAGCCGTGGCAGTGTATGTAAACATGGGCTGCTACTCTAATTGGAGTCATGACATGCCTGGGAAGGGACACACTGTGATGTCACCCGCTGAGATGGGACTGGGTGGCAGCTACTGAGAGTTAGCAGGTGCACAGACTAAGCCGACAGCCAAAGCTGGCATACGTGCCAGCACTCAGGAGGCAGAGGTGGATGGATTTCTGAGTTTGAGGCCAGCCTTGGCTACATAGTGAGACCCTATCTCAGAGAGGAGAGGTGGGGAGAAGGAGAGACAGAGACAGAGAGAGGGAGGGAGCCATGAGGGAGAAGCAGTGAGGATGGGAAAAGAGAGAAGATTGCAACAGTCCCAGCTAGTCTTACGTGTCTTAAGGCAGAAGACTTCCCCTACTTGGCCGGCTTGTGCGCAGTGCTTTCTAGATGGCGGGACTTTCCTACGTGCACTTCCCTCATTATTGTCATTGTTCTCAGTGTCCTGTCTCAGCTCTGGTCTCCTGGTCATTTGTCAAAGACTCCGTGCCGCCCTTAGTCATCTCTGTCCCTTTTCATTTCTGTTTTTTAAGATGGATTTCCGCCCCCGCCCCCGAGACAGGGTCTCTCTGTGTAGCCTTGGCTGTCCTAGACTCACTTTGTAGACCAGGCTGGCCTCGAACTCACAGAGATCCGCCTGCCTCTGTCTCCCGAGTGCTGGGGTTAAAGGCGTGCGCCGCCAATGCCCAGCTTTAAGATGGATTTTTTTAAATTCATGCATATGTGTGTGTGTGTGTGTGTGTGTGTGTGTGTGGCCACTGTGCCTAAGTGCTCACAGAGTTCTGGAGCTGCAGGCGGTTATGAGCGACTTGACGTGGATGCGGAGTATCGAACCTAGGTCCTCTGGAAAAGCAGCCTGTGCTCTGAACTGCTGAACGATCTCTCCAGCCCTCACAACCTTATTTTCTGCAACGGGGCCTCTCCCTGAACCTGGAGCTTGCTGTTTTGGCTTGGCTGGCCAGCAAGGCCTCAGGACCTCCTGTCTCCCACCTACCCCCAATGCTGGGATTATAGGTACAGTGTGTAGACATGTCCAGTTTTTCACATGGCTGTGAGGACTCAAATTTGTATTCGCATGCTTATGCAGCAAATACCACTGTGCCAGCCTGCTCCTGTAAAGGAGATTATAAACAAACAAACATATTTACAAGTACAAAGAGTACTGGTGACCCTTCCCCGCTTTCAGAATTAAGATGGCAGAGAACACGGTTCGTCCTCCTAACACCTACCTCATGTGAGTCCCGGTGCCTTGAACCTTGCCATGCCATGCCATGCCATGCCATGCCATGCCATGAAGACATGCTGGGACAAATAAGATGGGTCCTCCCTCCCAGAGTTGCTTAGTGCAAGTGGTGAGTCTCCACAGCGGTGTGGAGGGGAAGTGAGACATAGCCAGTGGCTGTGTGGTGGGCAGACAGAGCTGGGGTGTGATCAGGGAGGCCTGGGAACAGAGTGAGCTTTGGAGTGCCCCAGAGCGTGGCGAGGCACAGGGACATCGTGCAGCAGGAGCCTGCGCCACCAGGCCACTGATGAATGACAAGGAACCTCTTTGGCTATGCTGAAGGGACCAAGAGGAAAGATGAGCAGGCCTGGTGACTACCACGGAAAGGGTTAGAAGTGAGAAGCCGGGGGACACCATGGGTTGGAGGACTGGGGACAGGGCTGTGTCCTAATTGGCTCTCAGCACAGCAGTGTGGCAGGAAGGTAACGGTAGAAGCAGAGCGAGGCGTTGGGGCCATTGGAGCAATGCAAGTGAGAGCTGTGAGAGGCTTGGCTGCAGCCTAGACAGAGGTAAGTAGAGTCAAGCATGGCCTACTGTTGTTTTCTGTGCTGGGGATGGAACCTTGGCTCTCACACACACTCTCATTGAGCCATGACACAGCCCCTCACTGGGGGATTGTAGGCAAGGTACTCTACTAAGCTACATCTCTAGCCTTCGGTTTTTGTTTTTGTTTTTGTTTTTGTTTTTGTTTTTGTTTTTTGGAGACATGATCTTACTACTTAACTTTGGTCAGCTAAGTACTCCAAGCTATCTTTGAATTCATAGAAATCATTCTGCATTGAAGGCATGCTCCACCACATCCTGGCTCCCAGCCTCCTTTTAACTTTTTATTTTGAGACAAGGCCTTGGCTAACTTTTCTAGGCTGTTCTTGCCGGCTTTGTACTTGCCTCGGCCTCCTGAGTAGCTGGGAACACGGGCTTGGGTCAGGCCCGGCCCCAGACAGATCTTAAACTGATCCTAGTGATGCATCTGATAGCACTGGGAAATACCTTTGACGTTTATCTGAATTGACTTAGCTCCTGTAAATGAATTATCTTTCAGGTCAACACAAACTTGAGCACTATGTGGAATGTGGAAGGACCATTAGCTTTGGTTGCTGTCTTTGGAGAGCTCCCAATCTGGTTTGGAGTTGTTGGCCTGGTAGGCTGGGCTGATGTCCTGTGTGTGTGAAAGCTGCAGACTGAGGATTCATGTGGGCTCATAAGCCTGCGAGCCTGAGGCCCAGCTCTGCAGAAGTCATGAGATCAAAGGCCAAATTTGAGCTTGATGTACACCACACTCCCCCATGTGTGTGTGTATGTGTGTGTGCATATATACATGCATGTGTATGTGTGTGCATGCATGCATGTGTGTATACATGTGTGTGTGTGTGTGTGTGTGTGTGTGCACGCAACAACCAGATGACAACCTTGGGTGTCATTTCACAGGAGCTGTCCATTTTGTTTTTGTTATGAGTTATTCTCTCTCTCTCTCTCTTTCTGTTTTTCTTTCTTTCTTTCTTTTTCTCAAGACAGTTTCTCTGTGTAGCATTGGCTGTCCTGGAACTCACTTTGTAGACCAGGTTAGCTTTGAACTCATCTGCCTGCCTCTGCCTCCCAAGTGCTGGGATTAAAGGCGTGTGGTAACCCTGGCTAACTGGCCTGGGGTTGTAGATTCAGACAGACTGGCAGCCAAAGAGCTCCAGGTCCTCCTATCTCTGTTCTTTCCTGCTAGGATTATAAACCTTTAGTTCCAGTACTCCAGAGGCAGAGGCAGGCGGATAGCAGTGAGTTCGAGGACAGCCTGGTCTACAAAATGAGTTCAGGACAGCCTGGCTACACAGAGAAACTCTGTCTCCAAAACAAAACAAACAAACAAACAAACAAAAAACCCTTCACTACCAATTTACATAGACATTCAGGCTCACTGGGGTCTGCATGCTTGCAAGGCAAGCTCTTTACTGATGAAGGCTTCCCCCACCCCCCG
>OU015754.1:10006752-10029146 GCA_907169655.1 Acomys percivali | reverse complement strand
CTCTCTCTCTCTCTCTCTCTCTCTCTCTCTCTCTCTCTCTCTCTCTCACACACACACACACACACACACACACACACACACACACACACTTAGCGCTTAGGGTGGGGGCACTTGGTATATTGATCCTGTGAAGATAGTATGACAACTGATGGCTCACTTCCGTCCTCCCGTCATGTGGGCTCCAGGGCTCAGACCTTCAGGCTTGCCTGAAGCCGGAAGCACCTCTACCTATTGACCTACACTACCCCCTTTCCTTTCCGCTCACTCTCTCCCCTCCCTGCCCCGCCCCCTCCTTCTCTTTCTTTTTTCTTTTCTTTTCTTTTCTTTTTTTAAAAGAGGTGGATAGCGGGCCTTCACAAATCAATCCATAATCACCCTCACAGCGTATCTTTACGCACAGGCTGTGGCCACCATACTGCGATTATCATAACCCAGTAGAGATGGAGAAATTGAGTCTCAGAGAGGCTATGGACTGCCAGCAGTTACAACAAAAGCCGCCTCTGTGTGTCTGCTTCCGAACAAGGGCCCTGAGAGATATGTGGTCTCTCCCTGACGCCCTGGGAGCGACTCCCCATAACCTCCCCTTCACAGGGAAGGACCATGTCAGCACCGATGTCCTCACTGCCACTGACCCACGAGGCCTGTGGCCTCAGCTGCCAGATGTGTGCGAGGGAGGTACATGGGAGCCTCTCAGGATAGGGTGGGTCCAGCCTCTTTAAAGTCCAGGTAGTGGATCCCGGGAAGGTCCTCAGCGGGCTGGGCTCCCCTGCTCCCCGCGCCATCCCTAGGGAGCAGCCTTGGTTCAGGACTGTATACCCGACACTGTCCAGTAGGGGGCAGGCTCGACTTAGTAATGAGCCTGCTAGAGGTCACTCTTTTTTTTTTTTTGGTTTTTGGAGACAGGGTTTCTCTGTGTAGCCTTGGCTGTCCTGGACTCACTCTGTAGACCAGGCTGGCCTCGAACTCGCAGCGATCCGCCTGCCTCTGCCTCCCGAGTGCTGGGATTAAAGGCGTGCGCCACCACCTCCCGGCCTTAGAGGTCACTCTTAAGCTTACCGGCAGGGAGCAAAAATTGCCCGGCCCAGTCCTAAAACTGCCCTTCCACCATTTAAGAGGCAGTGTCTGGTGAGGTGTGGGGTCCTGGCAAAGGCCCCACTGGCAAAGGAAGTGGCAGTCTGCATCCCTCGGTTCCTAAGCCAAAGGCTCCTATCAACACCTCAACATACTAGGTTCCCACAACCAAGCTGGGGTCCTCTCATCCTGCCCCCTGAGGGCCAGGGAGCAGCTCCATGCTGGCCTGAAAGTATCCCACCCCGACACACACCCATTCAGGCAGGTTCCAGAAGGCATTGTGGTACTCTTAAGCTCACACACCATTTTTGTCCCTGCTCAGTGCACATCCTGAGGACTCCGAGGACCCTCTGACATGACCTCACTCAGACCTTCAAGCCTGCTGGAACCCAGCCAGGTCATGTTCAAGCCTGGGCTACAGAGTGAATTCCAGGACAGCCAATGCTACACAGAGAAACCCTGTCTCCCTGTCTTGTGGAGAGAGGGAGGAGAGAGAGAGAGAGAGAGAGAGAGAGAGAGAGAGAGAAAGAGAGAGAGAGAGAGAGAGAGAGACCTTGCCTCCAAAACAGTGTGGAGGAGCTGGAGAGATGGCTCTGTGGTTAAGAGCACACAGTGCTTGCTTGCTGTTCTAGAGGACCCGAGTTCAACTCCCAGCCCTCATGTCAGGTGGCTCACAACCACCTGTGTCTATACCTTCAGGGGATCTGACACCCCTGGCTCCCTCAAACACCCCCACTCACGTGCACATAACTCCTATACGTGTGTACAAACTACACACAATTTAAAAATAAATAAATAACAATGTTAAGATGGAAAGAGAGTTATTTCCTGAAAGTCACCCTCTGGCCTCCACATATGCAGTGCAGTGGCAGGCAGGTGTGTACGTACACACACACACACACACACACACACACACACACATACACACCACTGTCAAAAATTTAAAGATTAAAATAAATACAACAGGAATCAGATAACTGTCCAGCCGGAAAGGGCAGAGGCAGGTTTGAACCCAGCGGTGCTCACAAGAGTTCTCTATCCGCCATCTCTGCCTGGACTCCCCTATCTCACCCTGCCTGGCAAAGCCTCCACCTGCCCAGTCCTTTCAGTGGTGTGTGTGGGTCAGGGGTCAGCAGAGGTAATCAATGGACCTACGCTTGGGTCCTTCATCTGAGACCCCTGTCCCAGCAGATGCAGCTGAGATTCAGCCAGTGAGGACAGAGAGTGACTGAGATTCCTCAGGGACCACACAGTCGGAGCCACATGGGGTCAGTCCCCCCCCCCCCCCGGCATCGTGTTCTCTGCATGACCCAGAAAGGTCTCCAAAGAGAAACTGGGATGAGTTAGGACGGCGGCAAGTGAAATGTGGTCTGTGACCCTTCCAGATGGATGGGGAGGGGCTGGGGAAGGTGTCACTCAAGTAGCAAGGAATGGGGGGAACCCCCACGTGGCCTTGAAAGATGGAGTGGATGGTCATTCCTGTAAGGCAGCCACTGCCCAGTTCCTGCTGGCACTGAGGGCTGGCACACGTCTTCTGCCTCAGTTTCCTCATCTGCCAGCGCGCCCTCGTAGGGCCGCTGAGCCCTCGTGCGTGGGAAAGTACTCTGTTCCGTTCCATGGCCTGAGACACCACCATGGCGGTGCCAGCCTAGAGCTCTTGGGTGCTTGCCACACACTGGCAGGGGAACAGTGGCCACCTCTGAGATGAAATGTGGGTGGTGGTATCCATGGTGAGGGGCTGGCCAAGGAGCAGTGCCAACTACCCATCCAGGGTCAGCCAGGCTGTGGCCCCGGGGACAGCTTTGTCTCCTACGCTGGACCTGGGCCCATGCCGACAGGCTCTGAATGGCTGGCTGTCAGGACGGCAGAGTGCACCGGGGAAGGATGGAGGCCCCTTGGCTGGAGAGAGGCTGGGTGAAGGGAGGGCAGTTGAACGGCTTCGGAGGTCCTCAAGTCACAGGCACAGACAGCCTGGGTCACTGACCGTGGGTGGTACCCTCCACCTCCCGACACATCCATGGATCTGCCACCCCATTCCCCACCCCCACCTCTGGTACTTCTCGTTCTGTGAAGACAGATCCTGGTGTGCTCTCAGGAGGGACGTGGCCCCCATCTCCAAGTTCCGGGATGTTCTAGGCAGTTGGCCAGAGCACAATGGGTCCCCTCCGGGCCTCTCCCCTGTACTCTCGAGGTCTCGATGCTGCTCCATCCGGCCACTGGCTGTGCCCACTTCCCACTCCCTGCCTGTCCTCCAGATGGAGCGCGGGGAGGGGCAGGAACTCAGCTAGAGCCCAGAGTGACCAGCCCATCCCCAGCTGTGAGCCTCAATGTCCTCCCCAAAATATTTGCAAAACCTCTTTACGATTCATTTATAAGTAGACAGGTTAAGAGGGAACTGAAGAGAGGCTCCGTGGTTAAGAGCACTGGTTGCTCTTGCAGAGACCAGGTTCAGTGCCCAGAACCCACATGGTGGCGCACAACCATCTCTGATTCCAGTTCCAGGGGATCTGAAACCTTCTTCCGCCTCTTAAGGCACCAGGCACACATGTAGTGCACAGACATACATGTAAGCAAAGCACTCGAATACAGAAAAATGAAAAGTTTTTTTTAAAGTAGGGGGGCTTGGGGTGTGGGTCAGTTTGCAGAGTGCTTGCCTAGCATGCGCAAAGCCCTGGGTTCTAGCCCAGCACTGTATAAACCAAGTGTGGTGCCACAGGCCTGTAATATCAGCACTCAGGAGGCAGAGATGAGAGGGTTAGGAGATCAGGGTCTGTTCTTGGCTACATAATGCATGTCGACGTCAGCAAAGGCTAAATGAGAGTCTGTCTCAGGAAGGAAAGAAAAGGGGGTCAGGGAAATTGCTCAGTGGGTAAGTGCCATCTCTACAAACATAAAGAACCGAGTTCAAATCCCCAGCACCCACAAAGAGCTGACTGTGGCACCATGCATAATCCAGCACATCCAGCGGGGATGGGGGGGGGGGCGGGTGAGAGACAGAGATGAGAGAGCCTTCAGAAGTTTCCAAGCCACCTATTCTGGTGTGTGCAGCAGAAAACAGGAGAGCCTGTCACAGGCAAGGAAAAGGGAAAGCACAGACACCTGAGGCTGTCCTCTGATCTCCCATGGCATTTGTGTCCTTCTGTTTGTGGTCTCTCTCTCTCTCTCTCTCTCTCTCTCTCTCTCTCTCTCTCTCTCTCTCTCTCTCTCTCCATATATATATATATGGGTTTTTTTTAGACAGGGTTTCTCTGTGTAGCCTTGCCTTGACTATCCTGGACTTGCTTTGTAGACCAGGCTGGCCTCAAACTCAGAGCAATCTGCCTGCCTCTGCCTCCCAAGTGCTGGGATTAAAGGTGTGCACCGCCACCACCCTAATTTTTTAAAAAGCAATTATTTCTCTAGAATATATATTTTTCCAATCAAAGCCACTCAAATATGTAAGAAGGTTCTGGAGATGGGCTGCTGTGGTTCAAGCTACAGCCCTGCCAGGACCACACTGTGAGCCTTCCACATCCAAGGAGGTCCCCACATGCATAGGGCCTGTTTTGGATTGAGAGGGATAGAATAACTTTTGGGAGTCAGCTCTCTCTTTTCACTATGCCTGTGCCAGGGATCAAACTCAGATCTTCAGGCTTGGTCACAAGCTCCTCTTCCCACTGAGCCATCTCACTGGCCTCTCCTCCTCCTCTTTCTCTTCCTCATTTTCCTACTCTTCCTCCTCCTCCTCCTTCCACCTGCCTCTCCCCACCATGCCCATCGCCACGATGCTCCGCCCCACCGCGGTGCTCCGCCCCACCATGATTCCAAAACACAGAAGCAGTTGAACACTGAGAGTTCTGAAACCATGAGCCAAAACATTTTTCCCCCAGTAAGTTTTTAGGTCTCTTCCAGAGATGACTGTCTACACAACACAGGGCCAAAACACACAGAAGATGGCTGGCACACCTGGCCCTACATCACATTCAAAGACAAGCCTTTCTCTGGCCGGGCGGTGGTGGCGCACGCCTTTAATCCCAGCACTCGGGAGGCAGAGGCAGGCGGATCGCTGCGAGTTCGAGGCCAGCCTGATCTACAGAGTGAGTCCAGGACAGCCAAGGCTACACAGAGAGACCCTGTCTCCAAAAACAAAAACAAAAAAAAACAAAAAAAAAAAAAGACAAGCCTTTCTCACAGTGAATCTGAGAGGCCACCTCCCTAGAGGAACATCTCTACATGGGCCAGCCATAGTCAGGGACCTAGCAGGCTACAGGTGTGTGACTACACGGACATGCCCCTGAGCAGACATGGGTGGCTCTATGGGCCTGAGGTTGGTAGACACATTCTTTTCTGTCCCGTTTGCTGAGGGCCAGTGGTCCCCTGGGTTTCCTTGAGCAGTATCTGTAGTGTTCCAAGGTTTCTGGGTTCCCAGGGATCTGGGGTGCTGGTTGGGACTTTCTGCTCCCCTCCCCTGTATCATGGGGGAAGGGGGAAGCCAGAGGCTTAGAGCGTCACCAAGCGGCATGACAGCCAAGGAAGAAAAGGCCAGGAAAGGCCACTACTGTCCCCTGAATATAACCAGCACAAGGACAGTCCCCCAAGGTGCCAAGCCCCTCCCCTAGGCTCCAGGTCAACTCCCTCTTTCCCTTGCCGCAGCCTCTTTCTGGTCCAGGCGCATATGCAGAGGCCTCTGTACACCCTGGTCACACCCAAACTCCTATTCCAGAGGATCCCTCCTGCCCACAAACACTCATGGTCCCCTAGCATCCTGGCTCCTGTCCTTTGGGGTCCAGGGGCAGGTGGGACTCAGATGCCTTGGATGCCCTGGTAAAGTGGAGACCTTACTTAGGGCTGAAAAGATAACTCCAGCCAGCAGGTGTCTGCCACTGGGAGGCTGCTTTCCAGGAGGGGACTGGGCTGGCTCAGATGGGCAAGGGACAGTGTGACCCAGCAGGAGAGAGAACTGGGCTCAGCGTCCAGGTGCACAGGAGATGACACCACATCTGGCTATGCTGCAGCATGTCCCACAGGGAGTGTCCTCTCCAACACAACCCTGGGTCTCCCACAAACTCCAGACTTGTAGAGATGCTTGTTACTCCATTTCCCAGACTGGACAGACTCCAGGGATGACTTTCTTATATCCCCTCATGTAGGGAAGCTTGCTTTTTGGCTTCTGGGCAGCCATCTCTATCCACAAGCAGGAAGATGCATACTCATGTGTTGACCTTGGCTATATAATATATATAATATAATATGTGTGTGTATAAATATATATATAGTCAGAAAAGCTTGTGTGTGTGTGTGTGTGTGTGTGTGTGTGTGTGTGTGTGTACTCAGGTGTCTTTCTGCCTCATAACTCCCCCTTTTTTGTTTTTGTTTTTTGTTTGTTTGTTTTTTCAAGACAGGGTTTCTCTGTGTAGCCTTGGCTATCCTGGACTCATTTTGTAGACCAGGCTGGCCTCGAACTCACAGAGATCCACCTGCCTCTGCCTCCCGAGTGCTGGGATTAAAAGCGTGCACCACCACTCCCAGCCACACCCCTTTAAAAAAAGTCATCTCTAAATCAGACTGCTGGCTATTGCTCTCAAGCTCTCTGTACATTCAATATAGAATGTAGAACTCTTTTTTTTTTTTTTTAAGATTTATTTATTTATTATGTATACAGTATTCTGCCTGCATGTACACCTGCAGGCCAGAAGAGGGAACCAGATCTCATTATAGATGGCTATGAGCCACCATGTGGTTGCTGGGAATTGAACTCAGGACCTTTAGGAAGAACAACCAGTGCTCTTAACCTCTGAGCCATCTCTCCAGCCCCCTAGCATGTACAACTCTTACCTATATTGTTTTGTTTTATTTGTGAGACAGGGTCTCATTATATGCTAGTCCAGGCTGCCCTGGGACTTATAAAAATACTCCTGCCACAGCTGGAAGTGGTGGGGCGCACCATTAATCCCAGCACCCCGGAGGCAGAAGCAGGTGGATCTCTGTGAGTTCGAGGCCAGCCTGGTCTACAGAGTGAGTTCCAGGACGGCCAGGGCTACATGAAAAAACCTTGTCTTGAAAAACAAAACAGGGGCTGGAGAGATGGCTCAGCGGTTAAGAGCACTGTCTGCTTTCCCAGAGGTCCTGAGTTCAATTCCCAGCAACCACATGGTGGCTCACAACCATCTAAAATGAGATCTGGTACCCTCTTCTGGCGGGCAGGTGTACATGCAGGCAGAGCACTGTATACAAATTAAAGTAATTAAAACTATTTAGAAGAAGAAGAAGAAGAAGAAGAAGAAGAAGAAGAAGAAGAAGAAGAAGAAGAAGAAGAAGAAGAAGAAGAAGAAGAAGAAGAAGAAGAAAACAAACAAAAATCCTGCATCAGCCTCGCTAGAGCTGGCATTGCAGTCATGTGCCATGACACCCAGCATCTCTCTATGACTGACTTCCAAACATGTGCACCCTCTCTCCAAGCTCCTGGGAGAATTCTTGACCCACCCAGAGTTTTACATTGGGATCAGGCCCAACTTCTCACGTTCCTCGTGTTGCCTGGACTTTGGGCATTCTATTCATGAAGTCATTGTCAAATCCAAACCCAGGAAGCTTGCCCTCTACCCTACTTTTTTCCCCCCCTAAGAGTTTAATAGTTTTGGCTACTGCATTCAGGGCTCCGACGAAGCTTGCATTAATTTCTGCCTACAAAGTGAGGCAAGAGGCCAGCGCTTCTGCCTGCGGCTGTCCTGTTGTCACAGCATTCCGTGTTAATCTGTCTGAGCCTAGTTTCTCTCGCATAGGAAGCGGACGACCCCCCCCCCCCCATATCCCCCTACGCCCAACGCCCTCTCCCCGTCTCCAATCAGTCCATCCTGCTCTATGGGTTTTAGAACTGCTAAGCCATGGACCCCTGTGAGAAATGACCCTGCCTGCCCACGCCCGGTGTTGGTACACGGTTAGTTCCCTCCCCGGTCTTACAGCCTTTGGACAAAAAAAAAAAAAAAAAAAAAAAAAAAAAAAAAAAAACGGTGGCCCAAATCGCTTAGATCAGCCCCTTTCTCCATCCGGCCAGCGAATGATGTCACACGTTTGTAATTCAATTAGTATCCCTTGTGCAGGCTGCATTCCATTCCCGGCTCCCCTGGCGTCCTGGCTAATGTTTTAAAAATTTGCATACAGTGAAGGTGCCTCTTTGTGCTGTGGAGTTCAATGGTTTTGGCAACTGTCTGGAGTACTGCTTCCGGCCACAGAGCTGCAGAGGAGCCACTGAGGCTCCCTCCTGGAGCCCTGGTCTCTCTGGTCCTAATGATTATATTTATTTTATTCACTTTAATTTTTTTTAAAGACGGAGTCTCATGTAGGTGGAGCTGGCCTTGAACTTCCTGTGTAGCCAAGGCTCCCTTGGAACTGTATACTATGTCCCCTCATTGGTGGATTCTAGGTAGGTGTTTTACCACTAAGCCACACCCCCAACCCTCACTGGGGGATTCTAGGCAGGGGCTCTACCACTGAGTCACACCCCAGCCCCTCACTGGGGGATTCTAGGCAGGGGCTCTACCACTGAGCCACACCCCAGCCCCTCACTGGGGGATTCTAGGCAGGTGCTCTACCACTGAGTCACACCCCAGCCCCTCACTGGGGAATTCTAGGCAGGTGCTCTACCACTGAACCACATCCCAGCCCCTCACTGGGGGATTCTAGGCAGGTGCCCTGCCACTGAGCCACACCCCAGCCCCTCACTGGGGGATTCTAGGCAGGTGCTCTACCACTGAGCCACACCCCAGCCCCTCACTGGGGGATTCTGGGCAGGGGCTCTACCACTGAACCACACCCCAGCCCCTCACTGGGGGATTCTGGGCAGGTGCTCTACCACTGAGCCACACTCCACAGTGGTGGCTTATTTATCAGATCCCCTCTTCATGGCTGCCAAGGTTGTTTCATGCCGTGCTTGTCATCTTCTCTGTTCCTTCTGTAAGACACTCCATGTCCTCATGGAGTGGGTACTCTGAAGATGGGCATTACCCACTCAGTAGTCCAGAGTCACACCCTTCCCCCAATAAAAGCTATGCTTGGGGCTTACCTTGATGCTGAGTTTCCCACAAGAAGCCATCTTCTGCTCTTGAAACAGTGTCTGCCCCAGCTGCAGAAGCCCCTGCTGGCTATGGTAACTTAACCTCAGATGTTACATTTATTTATTTATTTATTTATTTATTTATTTATTTATGGCTTTTTGAGGCAGGGTTTCTCTGTGTAGCCCTGGAATTCACTATGTAGACCAGGGTGTCCTTGAAGTCAGATATCCACCTGCCTCTGCCTCCCGAGTGCTGGGTCTCGTGTAGCCCGTAGACTTGAACTCCCTATGTAGCTGAGGATGACCTTTAACCTCTGGTCCTCCTTGTTCTACCTTGACAGTGCTGGGTTCACAGGTGCATGGTGACTCCTGGCTTGTGCTCCGTGGGGGCTGAACCCAGCGCCTCATGTGTATTAGGTAACTAGAGGATAGGTATGTTATTTCCTAGTTCTGATAAACACCAGCCAAAAGCAACTTGGGAGGAGGAATGGGATTATTATATACATGGTTCACATATCTTGATTACATCACAGTCTGTCACTGTCACATCCCATGGAGGGATGCTGCTTACTGGCTTGCTCCCCAATACCTTTCTCATACTTCCCAGGACAACCTGCCTGGGGGATGGCACCACCCACAGTGGGCTGAGCCCTCCCTCATTAACCAGTCAGTGAAGAAAATGCCCCATACCTCAACAGTCCTCGCAAGCGACTCAAGCGAGTATCGAGCTGACAAAAACTAATAGCCACAAGACATAATCGGTGAGTTGGGAAGAGGAGAAGATGGAAGGATCTTGTGGCTCTAGGTCCGGCTTCAAGGCGCTTGACTAGAGAAAACGATGCGGCAGGAGTGTCAGGTACGCACACATAAGCAGCCCCGGTTTAGGCGGGGTCTGGTGGGTCTTGGCTCAGGTTCTGCAACGTGAACTGAAGAAGAGCTCCCTGTGCTGCCCTGCCAGCATGGACTGTCCCCATGGGTCGGAGTCTGTCCCCACAGGCTCCTGTTAAGTGGAGGTGGTTTTTGTTCCCTATTTATTGATCAGACCTGGTGAAATAAGCTCAGATAAGAGTAGACTGGTCAGAGGGCTGGAGAGATCCTTGTGACCAAGGACAGTGAGTTGCACCAAGGACAAATGGTTAGAAATAGAAAGAATTTATTAAGAAGGTCCGACACTGTGGCCCACGCCTTTAATCCCAGCACTCAGGAGGCAGAGGCAGGTGGATCGTTGTGAGTTCGAGGCCAGCCTGGTCTACAGAGAGGGTTCCGGGACAGCCAGGGCTACATATTGAGACCCTGTCTCAAAAAACTAAAAAGAGAGAAAGGGGGAGGGGAAGAGAGAGGTAGAACTCCTCAGAGTGGGAGTAGGACGGACACTGAACTGAACAAAAAGCCCCGAAAACCCTCAGTTCCCAGTTGCAAGATTCTTGATAAGACGCTTATACAGCATCCACTATTTTTACTTTTCACAGTTAGTGTCGGCTCTTCTCATTCATGTTGGATGAATCTAAGGTGGGGGAGGGTTTCCAGCCTTTCTCTGGCAACCGGCTTCCTTTACGCTAATTCTTAAATTTTATGTGTTTGTTTATTGTATTGTGTCCGAGGGGCTTGTTCCATGATGTATAGAGGTTAGAGGACAATCTACCATGTGGGACCCTGGGTTCGAACTCGGGTCCTTAGGGTTGGCGACAAGTACCTTTAGATGCCAAGCCTCTTGCTAGCCCTAACCTTTCCCAGTCTCTCTTCACCTGCCATACTGGAATCCAAGACAAGACAACCAGAGAGGAAAGGTTAGGAAGGCGCTGACCCTAGGCCAGGGCTCTAATCTTCCTTGACTGGAGGCAGAGAGCACCATGCTGAGGACTGTCCCACGGTCCTCAAGTACGTTCTTACAGTGCCTGAATGGTCCAGTTACAAAGCAGACAGAACCCAGGTTCCGTGGTTAGCTCTGAGCAGAGGTGGGGCAACTACTAAAGAGCCAGAAACAGGAACTCAAGGCCCTGGTAGGGTCCAGTGACTTCAGGCCTGAAAGGGCAGAGCTGGCCAAACTTCTGGCTGTCGTGGGGGGGGGAGGGTCTGTGCCCACTGCACTTGCCGGGCACTGTCCACATCCTTCCTTGCAGCATCGAGCCGGGTGTGGTGCTGCAGGCCACTCATTCCACAACTCGAGAACCAGAGGCAGGAGGACTGCTGTGAGTTTGAGGCCAGCTTGGAGTATGGAAGCAAATGAACAAGGAAACTGAGGCTCCCGCCATGTCTGTCAAAGCTTTCACGGTGGTTAGAACAGGCAGGGTCAACCTCACTCGTCAGCACTATTTGCTGGTTCTGTCTTTGCCACAGGCCTGAGGCCCAGGTCTTGTTTTGTGGGAACAAATCCCAAGGGCTCAGAAACACACCTTGGCTCTGATCTGCTGTTGAAAGATCACCTTTTTTGGGGGGTGGGGGTGAGGGTTGTTCTGGTTTTTCTAGACAGGGTTTCTCTGTGTAGCCCTGGCTGCCCTGGAACTCCTCTGTAGACCAGGCTGGCCTTGAACTCACAGGGATCCCCCTCCGTCTGCCTCCTGAGTGCTGGGCTCAAAGGCGTGGGCACCCCCGCCCTGCTGGAAGCTGGCCCCAGCCTCTACGCCCTCTGCTGGTCAGCCTGTTACCCACAGGCCTAAGGGTTTGAGAAAGGCTCAAATAAGGGGATAGGGGACATGCTCTGTCCTAGGTGTGTCTCTAAAAGGCTGTGGTGACATGGGGAGGCCAGCCAGGCTGAGAGATACAAAAGGAAAGTGCAGGGAAGAGCTAGTGTAAAAGTCCTGAGGCACAGCTGGGGTCAGTGTCTTCCGGAGTGGAAAAGAAGCCATACTGGAGAGAAAGCCAGAGCCACAAAGCCACAGGGGAAAGGCACTGGCACCTTCTTGTTGCTTAAGGTGAGGATGGGTTGCAATAGATGTTTCTAGAGTCCTCTAGTTTGTTCAAAGGTTAATGATTTCCTCCAGGAAAGTCTTTCGGGTTTTTTTGTTTGGTTGGTTTTTTTGAGACAGGGTCTCTCTGTGTAGCCTTGGCTGTCCTGGACTCGCTTTGTAGACCAGGCTGGCCTCGAACTCACAGGGATCCTCCTGCCTCTGCCTCCCGAGTGCTGGGAGTACACCACTGCACCCTGATGAAAGTCTTTAGTTTATTCCCTCCCTCATTCAACAAACATTTCCAGAGCTCAGGGAAATTGGGGTAAGACCTGCTGTCTGACCTGTAGACAGGGTGCTAAGGTGGAGATGAAAGTGGTGCTTGGAGAAATCCCAGGACCTGGTTGGAAATCAGGGAAGACTTCCTGGGTGAGGTGACATCCCAGGCAAGGCAACCAGGCTGCTCGGTTGACCTGGCTGCAGTGCTGGGCCCATGCTGTGTGCTGAGGACAGTGCGATAGCAAGGGCATGCAGCTGGGTGCTGTGGGATCCCAGCTCCCTGCATTCCATTCTAAAGATGGAGCAGCTGGGAGGGGGGCTCCCTCCCTCCCTCCCTCCCTCCCTCCCTCCCTCCCCCCTCCCTTTACCTTTCTGCAATCTTCCATGCACAGCCTACTTTAACCGAAGGCGAGGCACCTAGGCATGTGTGCATGGGTATGTTTGTGCATGTGCGCACAGGTGTGCATGCCCACATACGGGTGTTCTTGCATAGATAAGTGTATTTGCACAGGTTCGTTGAGTGAAAACGTTCATTGATAGTGTGCACACAGGTACTCGGATCAGGAACTGGATTTCTTCGCTGGCCCACTCTGTGACTTCTGAGCAACTTTGAGCAAGTCACCTAACCCCTGGGGGTCTGTTGCTGAGTCTTTGGAGCCCCTGTGGACCTTTTTTGCCAGCCCCCCACCCAACCCCCGTAAGCCGCCTGCCGGCTTCCCCATCCTGCAAACAAGCATCTTCTGATGATGTTTCATGCTTACAGGGTGTCTTGTTATTGAAGAGACCATCACTGGGGAAACTGAGGCCTAGGAAAGGACATTGAGCAAGCAGGCAGGTCAGGTCTTGAGGTGAGGGGCTGGGACAGCAAGCGGGCACCTGCCTTGGGACACTCTGACCCTCAGGATCCAGGCAGCTTCTTGTGGTCACGTACCCCGCCCCTATAAGAGCTAGCTCCTTCCACCTTCCCCATTGCTATCAAAGACAAAGAGTGTCCAGTACACATTGTGGACAGCCCCCAACCCCTTGTGGCTGACACAAAGGCCAGAACTCCAAAAGGGAGGCAGGAAGGGGCCCCAGGCCAGCTGGGCCAAGACACAGGCTAGGGAAGTAAGCAAAGACAGGAAGCTGCACAGCTGGACCTCCAGCCACCATTGTCCCACCTGGGGGCTGGCGCCAGCAGCTGTGGACCCCAGGTGCCTCCCTGGCTCCAGAGGGATGGGCCCTTCTCACCCCTGCTCCTGCCGGCTTCCTGCTCCTAGCCAGTTTATGCACCATAAGCCTTACTGCAGTGGCGCTCAACCTTCCTAACGCTTTAATACAGTTCCTCACGTTGCGGTGATCCCACCAACCGTACAATTATTTTCACTGCTATTTCATAACTGCAGTTTTACTGTTACGAATCACAATGTAAGTATCTGATATGCAGGATATCTGAGATGTAACCCCTGTGAAGGAGTCGTTTGAGCCCCCACGGCGGGGCGGGTCTCGGCTCACAGGTTGACATCACTACCTTAGAGAATTCTGCGCGCACATCTGGCCCTCTCAGTGCATCCCCTAAATTGGCGCATTTAAATTTCATGGCACTCTATAGGTCTTGGATTCTGCACTCTTACCCTGACAGAGGACCGGGGTTTCCTGTAGAGTGAAGCTGGGCAGGGCTCCCCTCTCTGCTCCTTGCCTGGGTCAGTACTGACCAACTGCCTTCTTCACATAAATGCACCTGTAAAGGTCCCATCCCCCCACCCCGACCCCCACCCCCACCCTGAATCTCCTGAGGCTGTGAGGAGGCCCTGGGGCAGAGCTGGGCTCCCAGATGGGAAGGAAGGACAGACAAGTCAATAGAGAAGCATACAACAGACTGAAGATTTATAAGACAATGACGGATATAGATGATAAAGAGTAAGTGATAAGCCGGGCGGTGGTGGCGCACGCCTTTAATCCCAGCACTTGGGAGGCAGAGGCAGGTGGGTCGCTGTGAGTTTGAGGTCTACAAAGCGAGTCCAGGACAGTCGAGGCTACACAGAGAAACCCTGTCTCGAAAAACAAACAAACAGACAAACAAACAAACAAACAAAGAATAAGTGATAAATACATGATAGATAAATAAGCCAGGCAGTTATGGAGCACGCCTTTATTCCCAGCACTTGGGGAGGCAGAAGCAGGCAGATCTCTGAGTTTGGGGCCAGCCTGGTCTACAGAGTGTGTTCCAGGACAGCCAGGGCTACACAGAGAAATTCTCTCTGGAAAAAGAGAGAGAGAGAGAGAGAGAGAGAGACAGAGAGAGAGAGAGACAGAGAGAGGATAAAATTTACAAATGAGAGATGATACACAGAGAGATGACAAATAGAGACAGATAATAAGTCTGGGGGATGACTCAGTGAGTGGTTCAGAGCAATTGCTCTGCATGCATGAAGACCTGAGTTCAAAGCCCAGCACCTATGTAAAAAACTGTCTGTGCCTGCAACCCCAGCACTTCAGGGCAGACACAGCTGGGCCTCCAGCGCTCACTGGCCAGGCAGCCTAGTCAACACAACAAGCTCCCAGTTCAGTAAGAGACCCTTTTTCTCAAAGGCAGAGAGTCTTAGGGGGAAACACTGGTCCTGTTCTGGCCCACACTCAGGTGCACATCCATGCGTATGTGCCACATACATGTGTGTGTGTATATACGAACACACACATGTATAACTACATATATAACAGATGACTGGGTAGATAGATAGTTAAAAGATGAACAGACAACCAATGTCATTCTAGCATATTAAAATTAATACACATCGGGGCTGGAGAGGTGGCTCAGTGGTTAAGAGCACTGCCTGCTCTTCCAAAGGACCTCAGTTCAATTCCCAGCACCCACATGGCAGCTCACAACTGTCTGTAACTCCAAGATCTGATACCCTCACACCAATGTGCATAGATTAAAGTTAAATAAAATATTTTTAAAAAATTAATACACATTATGGAAGCCGCCAGGACTCCTGTCTTAATGAACCCCTGCAGCCACCTTGCTTGCCCTGGGGAGCTTCTGGGTGATAGTTGGAGGGATTGTCCCTTCCCAGGTTGGCCTGGGCTTTCCTCCTGGGTAGCCTGGAAAGATATTTTTTGTTTTTTAAAGATTTCTTTATTTATGTATATAAGCACTCTGTTGCATGACAGAAGAGAGCATCAGACAGAAGGGGACATCAGATCACATTATAGATGGCTGTGCGCCACCACGTGGCTGCTGGGAATTGAACTCAGGACCTTTGGATGCACAGCCAGTGCTCTTAACCTCCGAGCCATCTCTCCAGACCTAGATGGAGGATTTGTGAGTGCTGCATAGCTGGGAGGCTGAAGGCTGAGCTCAGTTCCTGTCTGTGGTCCTCAGGGTCCTCCCTCCCTCCCTCTCACTACCCTGTGCTTGGCTGTCTCACACACAAACACACACGCATGCACGCACGCACGCACACACTCAAACACACACATGCACCCATGCACGCACGCAAGCATGCGCACACAAGTGGACAGGGACAGGAGCACGTCTCCCTTCCAGGTGGGACAAGCGGAAACAGGAAGGACTCCAATGGGAAGCTGGGGGAGGAGGAAGCTTCCAGGAAGCCTCAGGGCTTCTGAAGTGACATCTTAACCTGGGCCAGAGCCCTGCGCCAGCTCCTCACAGGCAGGGCTAAAGTCTCCTTTCCACTCTGGGGTGGAGTCTGGAGGGGACACAGTGGCCGCGCTCCGTTCCATGACAGGGTCATGTGAGTGTCAGAGACTGGTCTCAAGAATCCCGTTGCCCTGGCTGACACATCTGGGGCTATGGCAGCCCTGCCCCATGTCCCCATCCCCACAGCAGCCAGGACTGTAACCTGCTCATAGTTTATTGACTGTAAAAGCTGGGGGTTCACACAGAGCCTCGGTTTCCCGGCTTCTATAGCGTATGGCTCCAGGTGGCAGGGGATAGAGGATGGCCAAGGCTGGCTCTTGTAGGCTGTGGTCCAGTCTGCTCAGTAGCCCCCATCCCTGCAAGAATCCAACGTTCAGGTCTTAGCTCTGCTTGCTCTGACCAGATATGGACAACTCGGGGTGAGAAAGGGTGAGGGATGGTGGGGGCAGGGTGGGGGTGGGGGGAAACAGATATGCAAAGGCCAGGAGAGGGTGGCACACTATGGCCACCCAGGGTGCAGGTGAATAGGAGTCCCTGATGAGGTGTGTGGGAGGACACGGTGGGCGGTGGGCGCATTACCCCCAGCTCAGGCTCCGCTTGGCCAGCTCCACCTGGGCCAGCCGATGGTCGCTGAGCACCCGCACTCTGGTGATGGTGGCCAGTGGCCGGTGACGGTGTGGGAACTGGAGTACCTTTTGTTCCTGGGCATAAACGTGGAAGTGTTCTGCATCTACGCTCACCTCCATCTGTGGGGAAGGCACAGTAGTAAGCCTTCGCAGCTACTTGGCAAAGGACAGTATAGCCCACCTGACCCTGAGTTCCCAGCTGAGGACCCCTGGTTGGCAGCCGGAGAGAGAAGCACCCCAGTGAACAAAGAGGGAAACTGAGGAAAAGGAAGCCATTCAGGCCCCGCAGAGAGATCATGGCACCAACCCATATAAATATCCACACTAGTCCCTTTCTCCATTGGCCTTGGGTGCCCCATCCCTACCTCTTCTTCCTCCTCCCATGGGCCCCATCACCTCAAAGGGCTCTCCCAGGGTCAGCGGGAATGCACTGGACACCTCCTCCTGTCCCCAGCGTCCCCCCTGGAAGGCGTTGCCCACCACCGTGGCGCTGGAGAATCGGGGTTTGACATGGAAGGCGATATCTCCCGAGTCCGTTAAGAAGTTGATCTCAAACCTGTGGGCAGGGAGTGTGGGAGTGTGACTGGAGCCAGGGCAGTGGTGGTGCATGCCTTTAATCCCA
The DNA here is from genome assembly GCA_907169655.1 of Acomys percivali. Classification (NCBI taxonomy): domain Eukaryota; kingdom Metazoa; phylum Chordata; class Mammalia; order Rodentia; family Muridae; genus Acomys; species Acomys percivali. Next base: position 10,011,991 of record OU015754.1, on the reverse strand, counting down.
GCACATGGGAGGCAGAGGCAGCCAGATCGCTGTGAGTTCGAGGCCAGCCTGGTCTACAAAGCAAGTCCAGGACAGTCAAGGCTACACAGGGAGACCCTGTCTCGAAAAACCAAGCCAAACAAACAAAGAAACAAAAAAACAAAAACAAAAACACCCCTGTGTGACTGGAGGGTTCCTACCGCTGCCCCAGGAAGTGAGGGAGGAGGCTCTTACTTGTCATCTCCAGCATCTGCGTGTCCCTGAACTGTCAGGCTCCAGCCCGGGGCCAGGCCCCCTGCACCGAAGGCTTCAAACTGAAGGCAAAACACAGGGGACAGAAACCTCCATAGGGCTGCAGCCTCCTACCTCCCCTCCAAGTGAACTGGTTATTCAGGTACCCCCACAGCCGCTCAGGTCGGGGTCTGAAGGCATGAATGTCCCCAAGCTCTATATTCGGGAGTAGGTGGTCTGCCGGATGCCCCCCACCCTTCCTTCTCCATCCCATGCCAGCATCCCACGGCAATGGGTCTTACCCACCTGCAAAGCCATTGCCCTTAGACACGGTGGCAAGGACGAGGCAGCTGGGGATATAGCAGAGCCCGCTGGGGCGTGGCACAGGAGCCCCACCTCCCGGGGTGGGGGGGACCTTGTCTGGGTCACATGGACCTCTGTGCCCCATTCACCCGCCCCTCTCAGGCTAACCCCTGCTAGAGAGAAGGCTAGAAACAGGCCTTAGTGGCAGAGCTCTTGCCTGATTCATTCCCAGCAGAGGCACTTGGTCCTTTCAACAAATTTCCTCAGGTCTGTCTGGGAAGTCACTGTGACATTTTAGGATGTTGCACACATCTAGAGACAAGTCTCCCATCTTTGTAGGAAGGGTATGACACTCCCCCATACCATACCATCTGTCTCAAAGGGTGAGGAACGCGTGACCTGCTATGGAACCCTGGCTGGCCTTAGGGGGTTTGTCTGACCCATTTATGCACTGTCCACCATGTTGGGAGTGTGTTTCCCCTCCTCTCACCCCACCCCACCCCACTCCCACCCCACCCCTGGAGCTGCCCTGCGGCAGTGGCTCAGTGGCCTCCAGGGGTTGAATGGAGATTAGGCCTGGCCCTGCTCAGCACATTCCAGTCCCCAGCCTACAGATGGAGAGGGCCTTTCCCACACCCCCACGCCCCTCCTGGACGGCTGGCTCTTAGGCTGAGCCAATGAGAGGGGTCCTCTGGGGCCACCTCAAGGACCGGAGAGAGAAGTCCAAGTCTGTGGGGGCGGCTGTGAGGGCCTCTGGGACTCTCCAAGAGGGAAGTTGAGTCACAGCGTAGCCAGGCTGGGAGCCCAGAGCCTCGGGGCTACTGCCTACAGATGAGTGTGCGATGATTACACGCCTCCTTTTCTTCTGTCCCCATTCTTTTCCCCAGGCCCTGCCAGGGCTGAGCCTGTAGCCACCAGTAAGACCAGGCTGGACCCAGAGACAGCTCACTAGCAGGACAGACAGGGCAGTGAGTGACCTGGCATTTCTCTGCTGCAGGGAAGGGGCAGTGCCTGTAGGGGGCAGCCCAGAGCAAGAGGCTCCATGGGGTGAGCCTGCTGGTCTGGCCATGTCCATGCCTCCTGCCTGTTTAGCTGCTGTAGGTTCCTAGTCTGCAGACACCACCCACTCCTCTCACCACAGGAGCATGATGATGCCCCTTTTGGGGAGATAGTACAGTCAGTAAAATGTTTGTTATGCAAACGTGAGGACCTGAGTTGGACGCCCAGCATCCCTGCAAAATGCAGAGCGCAGCCAGGCATGGTGGCGCACTCCTGTAATCCCAGCACTTGGGAGGCAGAGGCAGGCGGATCTCTGAGTTCGAGGCCAGCCTGGTCTACAGAAAGAGTCCCAGGACAGCCAAGGATACACAGAGAAACCCTGTCTCAGAAACGAAACAAAACGAAACAACCAAAACAAACAAAAAGCCAAGAGTACATAACTCAAAACCTCTGGACCACGGGGCCTAGTAGGAGGTTGCAGGCCAGCTTCATTGCTTTCCTCGGCTCCTCTCCCCATTTGTAGGGGTGCTGGAACTAGACAGACATCCATCTTAAATTCTCCCCAACATGCCATACAGTGCTGGGCAATGCCCAGTGCTCACGGTCACGCAGAACCCACAGCCAGGAGTATAGAACAAGTTCTGACTCTAGCTACCTTGAGTCAGTAGCCTCTGGGTTTCTGAACTTCACACTGGGATTGCCAATGCTGGCCTCTGCCCACTGTGCCTGTCCCCTCGGTGAGGGAAGGCGAACAAGACAGATGCGGGTGGGCAGGGGAACTGCGTCAGTCAGTGCACTCCACTTCCATTCCCCCTAGGATGAGAATGCTCTCAGGCTCCAGCTGCCTGGAGGCCCTAGCTTGGAACTGGGGAGCCCTTGGGATGGCGGGAGAGCCCCAGATCTGCTGAACAGGAGGCCCAGGTATTGCTCCCTGGGGCAGGGAGGCCAAAGATGCCTGCTTGTGGGGGAGGAGGCGGCGGCGGTAGGGGCCTTCATTCCTTTGAGAGCCTCTCCTTCCGGAGTATGGGATTTGTGCTGTAGGAAAGCTGTCATCTACACACACCCAGCTCTGTTTCCATGGCTCTGGGAGACCTGGGAAGCCCAGGCCATTCTGATGTAAGTCAGCTGTCCATCCACAACTGGGCTCCGCATCCCTCTGTGACAGCTCCCAGCGACCCAGGCGGCTACAGCCCAGAGGGCAGACAGACCTGAGCTACACTTTGCCCCTCCCAGATGCTTCTCTGACTACCTCTGCCCTGGCCTGGCTGGTCCTGGGAGACATGGTGGTGTAGTGGGCAGTGCCCCTCTGAGACACGCTGTCCAGAGGCGCCGGCTGCCAGGTGAGGTGGTTCAGGGCTGAGAATAACAGGCCTGCCGTTTAGGCACCACCCCCACCCTCACCCCCACCTCCCACCTCCCACCTCCCTCTCCCTCTCCACCTCCACCCGGATGTGCGGTTTTGCCTGGAGCTGTTGACTTTGAAGGTTCTGAGGCAGGAGCTGGTCTCCACCCAGCTCGGGGGAGGAACTGCACCAGGATAGAGGGTAGGCGGCCACTTTGGCCAGCGCCAACCCTCCTCTTCCTCCTCTACTTTCCTCTCCTCTTCCTCCCCCTTCCTTTGGCTTTTCCTCCTCCTCCTCCTTTTCTTATCATCCTTTTTTTTTCCTTTTCCTTTAAAAAAAAAGAATGTCCCTGTGTAGACCAGACTGGCCTCCTGTTTCAGCCTCCCCAGGGCTGGGATTATAGACCTGCCACATTCCAACCGGGTTGTTCTTAAGAAAGGGTCACAAAAAAAAAAAAGAAAGAAAGGGTCACCATGCCAGGTGGTGGTGGCACACGCCTTTAATCCCAGCACTCGGGAGGCAGAGGCAGGTGGGTCTCTGTGAGTTTGAGGCCAGCCTGGTCTACAGAGTGAGCTCCAGGACAGCCAGGGTTACACAGAGAAACCCTGTCTCGAAAAACAAAACAAAACAAACAAACAAAAGCAAAAACAAAACAAAAGAAAGGGTCACCGTGCATAGCCCAGGCTTGTTTTTTGCCGGGTGTCACATGCATTTCTGTAGCTGGCAGCCTATGAGATTGGTCTGGGAAGGGACGCAAGGGCATGGACCCACAGCCAGGCCGTCGCAGAGCCAGGGTTTGAAGCTAGCAGTGAGCCTGAGTGCCGGACCATCCCGTGGAAGCATGGGATGGAGATTTTATTGGGGTCGGCTTCCGAGAGGTGGGTGCTGCAGAATGCACGGGAGGCAGGGGGCTGGGAAGATACCCAACCAACAATAATCTGGTTGTGATGACACAGAACTATAATCCTAGCAGTCGGGAGGCCAGGGAGAGGTTACACCTGTCAGTTTCTGGGCCAAACTCCTAAGTCAGTATCCAATGGCAACCCATTAACTTTGCAATCATCACAGAGTGTTCACACCCTGATGGAAAAGAAATTTCTTCCCCCCCCCCTTTTAAAAAAATATTTATTATTTATTTATTAATTATGTATGCAGTGCTCTACCTTCCCTTCATGCACACCTGCATGCCAGAAGAAGGCATCAGACCACATTATAGATGGGTGTGAGCCACCTGTGTGGTTGCTGGGAATTGAACTTAGGACCTCTGCAAGAGCGGTCAGTGCTGTTAGCCACTGAACCATCTCTCCAGCCCTCTTCCCCTTTCTTGGATGGAGATTCAGGCAACTTCCCTAGAGGCGCGTTGCTGTGAACAGACTCCAGGGGGCAGTAAAGAGCCAAGTCAAAGGAAGATGCCCAGCTACCCAAACCAGCCAGTTATGGCACACTGTAAGAGAGGCTAGTGATGGAGGCCAGGGGCAGGAAGAGAGATTCTCCAAACAACCATCCAAATGGATCCAGTGCCAACAGTGAGAGAGCCAAGGTGTGGCCATCTTGAGGTCAACTGCCCAGGTACAGCATACTGAGAGTTGCCTTTGACCCAGTGTGAGGAGGCCACCGAAGCGGGCAGATTAGGGCCAGCTGAGCAGGCAAGCCCACCCGCCCACCCACTAACATCTGACCTGGAGGGAGACAGATATTTTCTCCAGATGCATGCTGGGCTCCAGGGACACTGCAGGCTACGCCAGAGCTATAAACAGACCCAGGGACCGGATTGGAGGAAGGAAGAGCTGCAAATACAATCAGACACTAAAGTGTTGGGGGATCCCTTTCAAGCTGTCCTAAAGATGAAGGTGCGGGAATTCTGAGGACCAGAACCAGGGAGAGACAGCAGGGACACGGGTCTCCAGACAGTAGTATTATTTTATTTTAAAGGTTTATTTTAGTGTGTGTGTGTGCGCACACACACCCACGCACGTGTGCGCTTTGGGGTATTTGTGGAGGCCAGAAGAAGGCGACGGGCCCCACGGAACTGGAGTTGCAAGCAGCCGTGAACCACCCATCACAGCTAGGCTGGGTGCAGGGAACCAAACTCCGGTACAAGAGCAGTCACAGCTGAGCCATCTCTCCAGCCCCAATTTTATTTTATTTTATTTTATTTTTAAGACAAGGTTTCTCTGTGTAGCCTTGACTGTCCTGGGACTCACTCTGTAGACCAGGCTGGCCTCGAACTCACAGAGATCCACCTGCCTCTGCCTCCCAAATGCTGGGATTAAAGGAATGCACCACCATCGCTTGTCTTTTATTTTAGTGTGTGTGTGTATGTGTGTGTGTATGTGTGAGAGAGAGAGAGAGAGAGAGAGAGAGAGAGAGAGAGAGAGAGAGAG
>OU015754.1:9980214-9998563 GCA_907169655.1 Acomys percivali | reverse complement strand
ATCCATGTCTGCATCCATCCATCCACCTATCCATGTCTGCATCCATCCATGTCTGCATCCATCCATCCATCCACCCATCCATCCATCCATCCATGTCTGCATCCGCCCATCCAAATATCCATCAGACTTTCTTTTCATCCATCTGTCCATCCCTCTATCCATCCCTCTGTCCATCCATCTGTCTATCTGTCTGTCCTTCCACATGTTGCCTATTTCTCTCTGTTCATTCACGTACATAGGATGATGAGTGGGAAGAATCAGAGAGTCATGGTGGATGTAGGAGGAGACAGGATAGGCTGAAGCCCCCATCCCCTGGCTCAGCCCTTTTCTCCTCACAGCTCCTTCCTTGCCCACAGACACATACCCTGGGGACCAGTGATTTCTCCTGTAGCCCCCACCCTGTTTAGAGAAGGAGCTCTTAGAGGAGAAACTGAGGTACGATGTGTGCCTGACATCAGCCTCCAGAAACACATAAGCATTGTCCTGACCTACTGGCAGTATTCCCTGTTACTATTGTGTGCTCAGGGCAGGTGCCAGCCTTGAGTTCTAAGACAGGACATAGGAAAGGGCCCTTGGAGACCTTTGGCGGGGTACCACAGAGCAGCTCATGGAGGATGCCTATCACCCTGGCTCTGGATCCAGCCTAGGATGAATTGATGGGGGGAAAGTGCCTACAAAAAAGGAATGGATGGCAGCGGTGGTGGCGCACGCCTTTAATCCCAGTACTCTAGAGGCAGAGGCAGGCAGATCTCTGATCTCAAGGCCAGCCTGGTCTACACAGGGAGCTCTGGGACAGCCAGGGCTACACAGAGAAACCCTGCTTTGAAAAACAAAAACAAAAACAAAAAGAGGAATGGCTCACCAATCCCTCTCCGGTAGATGGGTCCCTGCTGAGCCAAGGGGCCTCTTGTCCTCCATGGCCCCCCGCCCTGAGGACAAGATAGGACCTGTTTGTCTCTCCTGATCCATGCCGCACTGTCCGACTCTTTCAGCGGCTCCTTGTCTTTCTTCTTCATCTCTGTCACTTCTGTCCTCATCTCTGTCGAACCCCCAACCTCCACTGCACCCTCTTGTTCCTGCTAGGGCACCCTGAGCCCTCTGTAGGCTGCGCTCTATAAATGTTCTGCCTTGTCCTGCGGTGGCTAGGCTTCCTGCCTCCTGCCCAGCCTCGGGGCCCACCAGAAACTTCATCCTCCAATAGACCTTATGGATCCTAGGAACGGTCTGGTCCATACAAGTCACCTCCCCGCTGTCCTGCCTGCGAGATGTGGCCACCATGAGGTGCCAGAGAAAGGTGTGTGTGTGTGTGTGTGTGTGTGTGTGTGTGTGTGTTCAGGGCCTGTGCCCAAGCATCACCCAGGTCTGGGGTGGGCATTTAGGAAGGGGGTGGGGCAGACAGTAGATGATTGGATAGAGAAGGCTGAGATGTCTCAAATAGAAAATGGAGAGAAATCCCCGGTGCCCATCCTTGCTGACAATGACTGCTGTTGTCCAAAAGGCTCACGTGTTCCATATGGGCTTCTTCTGTGACCTTTAGCTCCTCAGACCACGGAGGCCACATGGAGTCCCAATATGTGCCCCTCGAGGGTGGAAGGGAGGGGTGTTATTACGTCAAGGGCCAGAGCAGGAAGGGAGACGGGCTGTGTGACAACTGCTCAGGGGGTCAACACCTTAGATAGCAGCTCAGAGTCACCCCGCTTACCCCGCCCACTTCCGGTCCCTTCCATATTTCCAGTTTTCATATCATGACCCAGACGGGTCTGCACCGGGCATCTTCCCCAGCTGCCATGCCACAGTAGACTGAATGAGGGCAGAGGCGGGCTGTGAGAAGCCATAAGCAGGGACCTTGCCAGTGTGACCCACATGCTCCCCACATGTATGTAGATGGCAGCTGTCCTCCCACAAAGTCCTGGTGTCTCTAACCCCTCCCTCTCCGTAGGCACAGAAACGCAGTCACCAACTTTGTGACACCTGACCATGCCAGCTTCCAAAGGAAAAGCATGGGCCTCCCTAGTTCTGGGAGGCCTATAAAAGAGGGGGTGGGGTGCTGGGTAAGAATCTGACCGGAGCCAGGCGGTGGTGGCGCACGCCTTTAATCCCAGCACTCGGGAGGCAGAGGCAGGTGGATCACTGTGAGTTTGAAACCAGCCTGGTCTACAAAGGGAGTCCAGGACAGCCAAGGCTACACAGAGAAACCTTGTCCCCCCCCCCAAAAAAAAAGAATCTGACCAGGTAAAACAGGACCTCTGCATGTTTAGAACCCTGCACACAGCCCTCTGTCTTGTACTGCTCAGAACTTGTACACTCAGCAGTAGGGTGGGTCCTCACAGGCTGGGGTGGCTGCCTCAATGGCTGCAAGACCAGTCTGGCTTCTACCAAAGCACCCTCGCCCCCAGTTCCAATTCTCTTTGGGCTAAGAGGGGAAACTGAGGCCCCAGTGAGCTCAGGCCAAGAGCTGCCAAGCCAAGCCACCTCCATCTACTAGGACTCTACTGGGGTGAGGCTGTGTCGCTACCGCTGGACCATTTCCTTCCCAGGCCCCTTCCCCAGCACTCCACCCCCATTCCACAACAGGCACTGATGGGAGGTGGGGCGGGGAGGGTGGAGTAGGGCTTGAGGGAGGGCACCGGCCCTGTTAACAACTTCTTCCCAGCCGGCTCCGCCCTGAACTCCCCAGACCCTTCCCAGGCGGAAAATTCAATTAGTCTCAAGCAACTGCTCAGCTGAAGAACTAGAGAAAAGGGGGCCTGGGGAAAGACGACCCGCCTGGCGGCTGTTGTATGCTGGGGGAGGGGGTCGGGGAGGGGGGCTCTGAGGATGGGGAGGGGTACAGGGAATAGAAGCAGCCTTGGGTCACACGCGGGCTGCTTTTCTTACCCTGGCCTCTACCTCTGGGTGCCCCTAAACCTGGGTCTGAATAGATGACGTTTGGTGAGGACAATAGCCCAGGAACCACACTGTTTTCAACACCGATTAGCCAGAGCTGACTAGCAGCCGCACCCCAAGTCAGCTCCTGACTCCAGTCCTCCTGGCGTGGAGGACAGTATAGATGGGTGGGTGGCGTAGAGAGAAGGGGACACTTCGCTGAAAACTGTTAGGCTATCCTGTGATGTGATGGTATCCCCCGCCCCCCCAAAACCCTAGCCTCCCTAAAACAATCATTCTTTCCCGATGGTTTCTTTCTTTCTTTGCTTTTATTTTTGTTTTGGTTTTTGGTTTTTTGTTTGTTTGTTTGTTTTTGTTTTTCGAGACAGAGTCTCTCTGTGTTAGCCTTGGCTGTCCTGGGCTAGCTTTGTAGACCAGGCTGGCCTCGAACTCACAGCAATCTGCCTGCCTCTGCCTCCCGAGTGCTGGGATTAAAGGCGTGTGCCACCACGCCCGGCTTCTTTCTTTCTATTTATTTATTTATTTATTTATTGTTGCTGTTGTTTTGTTTTTTGAGGCAGGGTTTCTCTGTGTAGCCTTGGCTGTCCTGGACTCGCTTTGTAGACCAGGCTGGCCTCGAACTCACAGCGATCTGCCTTCCTCTGCCTCCCGAGTGCTGGGATTAAAGGCGTGCGCCACCACTGTCCGGCCCCATTGGTTTCTTCTCTAGTCGTTACTCTCCTTTTGACCACAGGACCTTTGCACATACCTTGTCTGTCAACCATCCCTTCAAGCACCTTGCCCCCAACAGAGTCAGGTCTTTTCAAACCTCTTGTGGCTTCACAGCTAACTCCTGGAATGTTCTCTGAGAGGGAAGGAAGGATAGTTGCGAGCTACCCTGTCCTTGCGTATAGCACAGGGCCTAGTACACACCAGGTGCTCAATCCTGGTTGGTAAAGTTCCCTGGCTGTTTGGACCCAGCTGGCAGGAGCTAAGAAAATGGCAGAGCCTCGAGGAAGGAGGCTGAGGCAAGAAGATCTAAAGTTCAGGCCACCCTGGACTAAGCAGTGATTTCAAGGCCAAGAGTAGCCTAGGTAACAATAGGAAATTCTTTCTTTTCCACTCCTTTTTCCCCCTCTCCACTCCCCCCGCTCCTAGACAAGGTCTCTCTGTGTAGCCTTGGCTGCCCTGGACTCGCTTTGTAGACCCAGGCTGGCCTCGAACTCACAGCGATCTACATGCCTCTGCCTCCTGGGAAGTTTCTCAAAGGACTGAAGACCATCCTCAGGAGGTTCCCTGGGGCCCACAGGAAGCTGTATGTGTTCAGGGAGAGCACTTCTCTTCTGGACCAGCGTGATCCTTGGACAAGGTAAGGAAGGCAGGGTGCTTGGGAAGCACCAGATGTGAGGAGGAGCCATGCTGCGGAATGTGGGCAGCCCCTCCCCCTCCCCAGGAGAGACAGGGGCAGATGGAAGGCTGGGGGGGGGCGGGGGGGTGGAGGATGAAGGGGGAGGTGGCTGGCTAGCCCTGCCAGAGGCTCTGATGGAGCCTAAGCTCATCCTTGGGAGCTGGTGGTGGCAGGCAGAGCCTGCTCATGTTCCCAGCATGCCCCCTCCCTACTGCCAGCTGTGTGCAGCTGGGGCCTCAGTCTGCTCAGAGGACACCCAACACTAACGTGTGTGTGTGTGTGTGTGTGTGTGTGTGTGTGTGTTGGGGCTCAGGAGCCTGAGGTCTCCTAGATTCCCTGACTTCCAGCTAGTGACCTGCTGTGACACCATGTGCCCACTGGTAAAAGAAGTGACAAGGGAGAGCCCAAGCCTGAGATCTGACCGGTGACATCACCCCCCACCCCCACCCCCGCGGAGACAGAGCGATGTACAAGGCACAGTGTAGACATGGCTCCCACAATAGGTTCTGAGTCTTTAGCCCGCCCCCCACCCCCATAATTTCCACATGGCACACAGCTCTCTCCTTCTCTCTGTGTCTCTTTGTCTCTCTCTCTCTGTCTCTCTGTCTGTCTCTGTCTCTCTGTCTCTGTCTCTCTCTCTCTGCCTGTGAGCATGTGCTCATGTGTACCTAAGGAAAGATAGGATTCCAGGGCTGGGGATCTTGAAGCTGGCTTGAGATATGGAGAACCCCAGATTTCTGTCCTGGGACAGCTTCTGTCTCTGTCAGAAGCAAACATTTGCAAGGAAAACTTTTGTGGCCACAAACACCTGCAATCTCAGTACTGGAAGCTGGAGACAGGAGGATCAGAAGTGAGTTCAAGGGCAGGTGGGAATATATGAGACGCTGTCTCAAAAAAAAAAAAAAAAAAGGAAGATGACTCATAGGTAGAAGAGCACTGACTCCTGACCTTTATATATGTGCTATACACACATCACACACAATAAAAATATTTTTAAGTTGCAAGAGTCTACCAACTGCCCCTGAGCCTCAGTTTCCCCACAAGGACAGAGGGCCATGGCCACAGCTTCCTCCTGGGCAAGCTCTCAGGGTTTTCTCCCCCACAGGAGCCTCTCCAACCCTGTCTCAGCAAGGAAAGCATCAGTCCAGAGGTCCCAGTACAAAGACTCCTCCTGCCCCTGGCCTGGTTCTCCATACCTCAACCACTCAGCCCTCTCCAAGGAGCGACCGACCGAGACTCATCCAGCCATGGCTGGTGGTTTCCCAGAGCCGTGGAGGAGGGACCCTGCCCGGAGATGCAACCAGATGGCTTTAATCCTGCATCAACAGGGGCTTAGACACCTGCTTGCCTCTTTTTCCCTGTCACTCCGCTCTGCCCAAGCATTCCAGGGCATCTCATCTTGCAGGGGGCTTTCCCCAGCGCCATGGTGGAGCCTCAGAGCTCTGTCCCTCCCCGCCCTGCCCCTGGTGTGAGCACCATGTAGTCTCAGAACAAGTGTCAGAGGAGGAGGCCCGACCTGTTGCCATTTTCCCCCATCTGGTAAATCCTGTGCGAGTGCCCTCCCTAGACACTCCTAGGGCTGGAGATGGCAGTTTGGACTGGCTTGCTTGGGTAGGATAGGAAAGTTGAAAGAAATCAGAGGTCCCACCAAATGCCTGAACTGCGGTAGAGGACAGGGGACTTGGGACAGAGTCTCTGTGAGACACAAGGCTGGGTTGTTGGGCTGGCGGGGTGGGGCGGGGTAGAGGGGGTGGGGGACGGGGGAAGGCTCCAGGTGCTGAATATGAAATATGCGCCACACAACATGTATGATAAAAGATTTATTGTAGAACCGTGTGAGAGGAGGAAAGGGGGAGGGGAGCCCCAGGGGACTCTCTCTCTCTCTCTCTCTCTCTCTCTCTCTCTCTCTCTCTCTCTCTCTCTCTCTTACACACACACACACACACACACACACACACACACCCCAGTTTTCCCTTTTATATCCTGGGCCCCTTGGCACACCTAGTGGTGGGCAGGTCATAGGTTGTTAGGCAGCCTGGAGTCAGGGTATGCAAACACTAGGTACAGAAAGTACAGAAGTCCAAGAAGGCAAAGAGGAGGGTAGCCGGATGGGTGGGAAAGGACAGCAGTAAGCTATGAGGCCAACTTCCCCTGGTAGACAGAGGCTGTTGCTAGAGCCAGAGGCATAGGGAGCTAGGGACAAAACTGAGAGGGAAGGGTCAGCCTTAAAGTCTTCAGAGTGAGGCTGGCTTGGGATACCAGTTCTGATTGTCCATTTTGTCCCCACCCTACTCCATGGGGCCAACATGTCCCCTCACCAAAACACTTCCAGCTACAGGCCTTTCACCTCCAGAGCCCACCCCACTGCCCTCCCCAAGACCTTCGTTAACCCTATGTTTTTTTGTTTGGTTGGTTGGTTTGGTTTGGTTTGTTTTTCTTCAAGACAGGGTTTCTCTGTGTAGCCTTGGCTGTCCTGGACTCCCTTTGTAGACTAGCCTGGCCTCGAACTCACAGCGATCCGCCTGCCTCTGCCTCCCGAATGCTGAGAGTAAAGGCGTGCGCCACCACTGCCTGGCTAAGCCCATTTTTTTTGAGTGCCAAGCCAGATGACCCTGGGCCCCAAAAAGTCTGGGCTACCTGTAGTGCCCATGAGCAGAATAGCCCTCTGGGAGATAAGGCTATAGAGAGGAGAGGCAGAGTGGGCCCTGGGGAAAGTAGGCCAAACAAGAAGGTAAGACTGGGTTTTTGGGGTGTCCCAGCACCTGTCCCATCACCTTCCACTCCCTCCGGCTCCAAAGCGTGTATTTCCATGTGAATGGCCGCCCTCAGCCTACTAAGCTGGTTAACAAGGCCTCAGCCCCACAGAGGCCGACTGAGGGTGTTAACACAGGCCCATTGTCCCAGCTCAGGCTCCAGGTTGCCATGGCACCTGCCAGGCCTTTGGGCTAATCCTTTCTCTGGGCCTTTCATTGCCCTTGTCCCACCCCCCAAGGCTGGTCCCTGTGACTTGGCTGTGCCCAACAAGGCTAGTTTCTCTGTTGGGGTCATGAGAGGCCATAAATCCAACCCCCAGGGCCCCTGGCTCTGGCTCTTTGTCCCTGGCATTGTCCCCATGTCCCTAGCTAGCCCTCTGGTTCTCTGGGAACTATGCTGGTTTGGCGGGAATTCGACTCAGCCAGGTGGCCAGTCTCTCTTGCACAGAAGACAGTCCTGTCCTCTCTGCTCTTCTGTCATTCGCAGTGTGACCCCCCGCCCCCATCTTTCTGTCTCTAGGCTCTGCTCTGACTGTGGAGAAGACCAGGCCAGCTCTTGCCTCAGGGCCTTCCCTCTGACTAGACTATCTCCTCCAAGTGTTTCATGGGAATGTCCCCATCTCCGAAGCCACAGGCCCTGAACCTTCACTGAAACTTCTAGACACAGGTTCTCAGATAGCTCAGGATGCCCTCAGATTCATTCACTAACAAAGGAAGACCTCGAACTCTTGATCCTTCACCTCTCGCCTAAGCTAAGAGAACAGGAGCGAGTCATCACGCTTGGATGATGTGGTGCTGGTGAGATGGCAAGGTACCCCGGGTTTCACGGATACCAGACAAACATATGTACTCACGGAACTAAACTCCCAGCCCCCTTTCAAAGATTTTATTTATTTTTTTTTTTTGGGGGGGGTGGTTGAAGTGTCATGTAGCTTAGGCTATGCTTAAATCCGTGATGACCCTGCTGGGTTTGCAGGTCTGCCCCACCACACCTGGTCCACTTTTAGTCACCTCCAAAGTCACCTTCCAACTGTTCCTCTAGAATGCCACCTCTGCTGGGGCAGGAGCTCTATGGCCAAGTATATGGTTGATCTGTAGAGGTTGTAAGTGCTCCCCGCTCAGTGTAGGGGCCATGTCCCATGGACCTGGGCACCAAGAGGATGCTAAAGTCCCTGCCTGGGTTGGCCTGACTCTACAGGAAGACTTAACTTCTCACCTCCCTTGGGACCATGAGGCTGACTGTGCAGACATCTACCCTCCCTCCTCCTTCATCCTCAGAAGATGGAGGTCCAGAATCTAGGATTCCAGACTGACCGGTACATCACTGAAGCTCAGCTTCTCAAGTGGTTTCCACTGTGACCCGTTTCTCACACCGTAAGATCTGAGAAACTTTTACACGCTCTCACATATATAGGTACATAAAAACAGGTCCACAAAATCAATGCTCACTGTCGGTCCATCATAAAGACATTTATTTTAAATTTATTATTTAATTATACAATTATATTAAAATGTATAATATACAATAATATATAATACAGGAACAAATATATAATTATACAAATATAATTATATAATTACATATTATAATTTTTAATTTAATGAAATAATAAATTTATTTTTCTTATTTAAAACAATTCTTTGGTATATATAGGACCCACAGTTTACTAAAGAACAGGGGGCTAAAATGATGACTCACAGGGCCTTATGGGTCCTTCCTGTATTGCCTCTCTTTCTCTCGGGCCCGTGGCGCCGGCAAGATGGGCAAGTGTCGTGGTCTCCGTACTGCCAGAAAGTTCCGCAGCCACCGACGTGACCAGAAGTGGCATGATAAACAATACAGGAAAGCCCACTTGGGCACAGCTCTGAAGGCCAATCCTTTTGGAGGTGCCTCTCGTGCCAAAGGAATTGTGCTGGAAAAAGTAGGGGTTGAAGCCAAGCAGCCAAACTCTGCTATCCGGAAGTGTGTGAGGGTGTAGCTCATCATGAACAGCAAGAAGATCACGGCGTTCGTGCCCAGTGATGCCTGCTTGAACTTCACTGAGGAAAACGATGAAGTTCTGGTTGCTGGATTTGGTTGAAAAGGTCATACTGTAGGTGATATTCCTGGAGTCCGATTTAAGGTTGTTAAAACAGCCAATGTGTCTCTTTTGGCCTTGTACAAAGGCAAGAAGAAAAGACCAAGATCATAAATTTTGACAATGCAAACATAGTAATAAACTTTCATATTCTGAGGGGAAAAAAAAAAAAGAGATGACTCAGGAAAATGCTGGCCGTACAAGTATGAGGATCTGAGTTCAGATCCCCTGCACCCATGTGAAAAGCCAGGCTTGGTGGAGGTGCTTGGAACTCCAGCCTTGGGGTTTGGGGTGTGGGGCAGTGACCGGTGGATCCCTAAAGCTCATTGGCCAGTCGGCCTGGAGGAATCAGTGACTTCCAGTCAGAATGGCACACACTTTTGATCCAAGAGGCAGGTGGATCTCTATGAGTTCAGGGCCAACCTGGTCTACAGAGTGAATTCCAGGACAGCCAGGGCTACACAGAGAGATCCCATCTCAAAAAACCAAAATAAAACAAAAAATGAAAAACAAATAAGCCGGGTGTGGTGAGTTCGAGATCTATGTAGTGAGTGCCAGGGCTTTGTAAGAGAGAGTCTGTTCAAATTAATTAATAAACTAACCAATCAAACCAACCGAAAATAAATAAAAATAAAAGAAATGACTTTAATCCCAGTAGTAGGGAGGCAGAAGCAGGTGGATCGCTGTGTGTTCGAGGCCAATCCTGGTCTACAAAGAGACTCCAGGACAGCCAAGGCTAACACAGAGAGACCCTATCTCAAAAAACCAAAAAAAAAAAAAAAAAAAAAAAAAAAAAAAGCAGCCAAAATGATAGCAAAAAACAGGAAAAAGGACTGGAGAGATGGCTCAGTGGTTAAGAGCACTGCCTCTTCTTCAAAAGACCCTGGTTCAATTCCCAGCACCCACATGCAGCTCACAATTGTCTGTAACTCCAAGATCTGACACTTTCACACCAATGCACATAGATTAAAACTAAATAAAATATATATTTTTTTAAAGCAGGAAAAGGAGGCTTAGTCAATGGACAAAGAGCTCCTGTGACACCCTGGCCTTCAAGTCCATGTTTGGGGTCCTGCCATGAGACTGCGGAGTCACTAGGGGGCCCCAGTTAGGCGGAGCTCAGCAGTCAGTCCTGGTCAAGGTGTGGTCCCATCCAGGCTGTACCTGCCTCCTCTCTGGTCAGGTGGTCTGCCACGGTCCAGGTTTCTTCCCAGGACAAAAGTGTCAACTCCTGCTGACCCAGGCTTTTGGCTTCCCTCCTTCCCAGTGTGCAATTCCTAGGAGAACTCCATTTTCTAAGGATCCATCATTTCAACAGCCTAATAGCCAAAGGGAGGGGTGCAAGTGTCTCTTTAGGATATCGTCATCCGGGCACAGAGCCATGGCTCAGTGGTCAAGTGTATGTTCTGCCCTTCCGGAGGACCAGAGTTCCTTTCTTAGCATTCACAGACCCTGTAACTCCGTCTCCAGGGGATCTGAGATCCTCTTTGGACCTCTTCTGGCAACTGTACTCACAGGCACATACTCCCCCCCGTACCATATAACTAAAACCAGAACTTTTAAATCATAGTACCATTATCTTTTATGGATCAGTTATAATCCCAGCTATGCAGAGGTAGAAACAGGAGGCTCCCTGGCCAACTAGGCTAGCCCACTAGCCAGCTCCAGTCCAACGAGACTGTCTCAAAAGAGGTGAACAAATGTTCCTGTGGCTGACACCTAAGGTTGTCTTCTGTCCTCCACACATGTGCGAGCACACACACACACACACACACACAAAGATGAGGGTTCAGGCTGGGCAGATCTCTAAGCAGCCTGCTTCCTCATCCGCCACAGGGCCTAAGAAGTAGTGACTGACTTCACATGATTACCCCAGGGGCCCAACAGCAGCCCCCCTCCCCTCTACACCCCAACATGGGAAGGGATTATCAGTTGCCCTCTTTGAGAAGGGGTTGGTCAAGAGCCAAAACTCTCCAGGGAAACCAAAGAAGATTCAGCCTGGGAAGC
This sequence comes from Acomys percivali, assembly GCA_907169655.1. Classification (NCBI taxonomy): domain Eukaryota; kingdom Metazoa; phylum Chordata; class Mammalia; order Rodentia; family Muridae; genus Acomys; species Acomys percivali. The sequence continues at coordinate 9,987,452 of OU015754.1, read as the reverse complement.
CAGGAGTGGTGACGCACGCCTGTAATCCCAGCACTCAGGGAGGCAGAGGAAGGTGGATTGCTGTAGTTCGAGGCCAGCCTGGTCTACAAAGCGAGTCCAGGACAACCAAAGCTACACAGAGAAACCCTGTCTTGAAACAAACAAACAGATTCAAGCCGGAAGCTACCATATTGGGGCCTGTGGTCACCTCTACTCTGCTCTTTCTGTGTGTCTCCAGGTCCTCAGTCAGCCAGATAAGGTTCCTTGACAAATGGGAGCCATCCCAGTGCAGAGGGGACAAGAGACTTGGTCAAGGCCACACAGGAAAATCCCTCTGCTGTCTACAAAATGCATGAATGAATTGACGAATGAATGAGTGGGTGAGTGAATGAATGAACACGCCAGTCAGTGAGTAAGTGAATGAATGAATGTCCAGTGGAGGGCTGTGGCTTTCTTGGGCACCCTCCCGTAGGGTGGCAGAGGACAGGCAGCCTTTGCGCTTGGCCCCGCTCCGACGTGGTGGAGCCAGGCAGCCTCTCATGAAGGCTGGCAGAGGCCTCTCTGGGCCCATGGATCTGCTGTGTGTGTGGGCGTCTGGGCACGAAATGGAGCCGGTCTGCAAGTCATAGCAGGCTCACACTTTGGGAAGCCGCACAGCTTCCCGCCTGCTGTATCTGGAAGTCCCCATCCCCCAGTTCTGCCTCCTGCTTGCGCCCTGGCCAGTCTACCTAGCGGTAAAGCCAGTGTAGCCTTCGACAAAGGGTCTGTTTTCTCTGAGTCTTGGTTTCTCAGCTCAAACCACTGCCATGAATAAAAGCAACTGTGTAGGGCCTGGCTAGGTGGACCCAGGAACCCCAAAAGGAACACAGCCTTGGCTAGGGGTTCTCTAGAGAATTGGTGCAGGAGGGCACAGCTAACGGGACAGCGCAGGACTCAAGCTCTTGCTCACAGGCTCTAGGCTCTGGAGTTCAGCAGTGACTGTCATGTGACAGATGTGGCTGATTCGAGCACACTAAACGTGTGTGGGGCCTCGGTCTCACAATGTCCTCCTAACATTCCCATTTTAGGGTTAAAGATGCTGCAGTACAGACTGAGTGGTCACCTAAAGTTGCCCAGCAAATAACCAGCAAAGCTAAGTTTTGGATTTTTTGGGTTTTTTTTGTGAAACAGGGTTTCTCTGTGTAGCCTTGGCTGTCTTGGGCTTGCTTTGTAGACCAGGCTGGCCCCATACTCACAGAGATCCACCTGCCTTTGCCTCCCCAGGTGTTGGGATTACAGGTGTGCACCACTGCACCAGCTTGATTTTTTTTTTTTTTTTTTTTTTTTTGGTGTTTTGAGACAGGGTTTCTCTGTGTAGCCTTGACTGTCCTGGACTCTCTTTATAGACCAGGCTGGCCTCGAACTCACAGCGATCCGCCTGCCTCTGCCTCCTGAGTGCTGGGATTAAAGGCGTGCACCACCATGCCTGGCTGGATTATTATTATTATTTTTTTAAAAGACAGGGCTCTCTTGTAGGCCAGGCTAGCCTCTAGTTTGCTATGTAGCCAAGGATGCTTTCCTTGACCTACTGATCCTCCTGCCTCTACCTCCCATATGCTATTTACAGCTGTTATGTCACCATAGCTGGTTTGTGTGGCATAGGGAATGAAAAGCAGGCCTTTGAGCACTCCAGGCGAGTCTTCTGTGAACAGAGCCACCTCCCAGCCTGATTTAACTTTGGTAGTATGACTCCAAGAAGCAAGCAACAAACAAGTGGGGACTCCTTGGAGCAAAGACTCTAGCTTCTCCCTGCCTCAGTCTCCCACTAGGATCCAAGATTAAATCCAAGACAGGCATGGATTCTTCAGGAACAGCTTGAGGGATGTGGGCCCCACCTCCCACCCTCTTCACAAACAATGAGGGTCTTTTCTTTCACCACCTGAAATAGGGTCATAACCCTGGCTCCCCAAGGAGAAGTGGGTGACAGAGGAAGGCAGCAACTCACACCCGCAGGCATGGTGGCCCAGGGGGTAGGGAGGGGCCGGGGGGGGGTCGTGGGAAGGGACCTCAGGGGATACTTCTGTGGACACACCTGTGCGGGCCTCTCCTCTCAAGGGATAGAGAGATGGCATCAGGTCTGGCTGGGCTCACCTGCCGCCAGACTGCCACACCACCTGTCCACTGTCCCTGAAGGTGGGGCCAGAGCTGCCTGTGGCCCCTGGGGAGTGACCTTCCCTGGCTCCCCTACAAAAGGCAGAGGAACCGGCTGTGTGAGACACCTGAGCTTGCTGACCAGGCCTCCCAGGGGGCGACAGCCTGGGGGCTGGGAGGCCAAGCCAAGGCTGGTTCCCACCGCTTCCTCAGACAAAGCCTTTGAGGAATGGGGTCAGCTGGTGGTGCAGCGAGTTGCTGCACTGGAGCCTACTCAAGCCACATCTGTCGGGTGAGGGTCTTGAGAGCTCTTGGCCTTTGTTTCTGTCCTTGGCCAAAGGAACACTGAACAGGGCTCATTGACCCGAGTGTTTGCCTAGCCTTCATAGAGCCCTGCACGTCACTCTCACCACCACATAAACAGGGCAGCGTAGGACACACCTGTAATGAAGATGTTTTGGGAGATGAACTAGGTCGTGTCCGGAGCTGAGGGGGCCTTCCAGAGAGCCTGACCTCACTCCTGAAGATCTAGTGGCCCCTTGCTCAGCCCTCATGCCTGGGCTTAAGGGGTGTGTGTGAGAAAGCCATGGACAGAGTCCTCAGCAGGTCCAGAGTGAAAGGTTTACAAATATATTTGTCTTAAATCAGGCTGGTCTCTAGCTTTCTCAGAGTCAATAGGAGTGCAGGGACAGTTGGTCTGCCCCGCCATCTGGGGTGAGCTGCAGGTCACAGTTCCAACCTACACCATGAGGGATGCTGCTTTCTACCCTAGTCTCCCACAGGAGATGATGTCACCTGAGGTAGGAAAGCTAGCTTGGTGGTGAGGGAAGAGACATCCTCTCTGGTCCTGTCTTTGTTGTTGTTTTTTGACACAGGGTTTCTCTGTGTAGCCCTGGCTGTCCTAGGACTCGCTCTATAGAGCAGGCTGGCCTTGAGTTCAGAGATTCGGATGTCTCTGCCTCCCTAGTGCTGGGATTAAAGGCATGTGCCTCTGCTGCTCGGCTGTGGTCCTGTGTTTTATAGTGGGATGGCTAACAGCACCCCAAAAGGTAACTCAAGTTCTTGTCCCTAGAAGGAGCTCAGTGACTAAAGGCAATTGCCACTAAGCCTGACTACTGGATTCCAATATCCAGGACTCACATGTTGGAAAGACAGAATTGACTCCAGCAAGTTGTCCTCGCTCTACAGGAATGCCATGAGAGCACATTATAACACAAACACACACATACGCATACTAAATGCAAACAAGCAACCCCATCCCACGAAACACCTTTTTAAAAAATTTTCACTTTATGTGCATTGGTGTTTTGCCTGCATGTACGTCTGTGTGAGGATGTCAGATATTGGAGCTACAGACAGTTGCGTGCGGTCATGTGGGTGCTGGGAATTGAACCCGGGTCCTCTGGAGGAGCAGCGCCAGTACTCTTAACCATTGAGCCATTTCTCCAGCCCCCAAAACACCCTTTTTTTTTTTTTTTTTAATAAGAGAAAGGGACCTTAACAGAGATCCTCATGAGAACCTGGCAAAGCCTCTATGCAGGAATTAGAAACTGTGCGAGGGGCCTTCGTCTTGATCTGTAACTCTCAACCTTCCTAATGCTGAGACCCGTTAACATACGCAGTCCCTCAAGTTGTGGTGAACTTCCAACCATAAAGCTATTTCGTTGTTACTTCATAACTATAATTTTGATATTGTTATGAATTGTTCTGATATGCAGGATATTTTTTTTTCTCTTTGAGATAGGGTCTCTCTGTGTAGCCTTGGCTGTCCTCGACTCGCTTAGTAGACCAGGCTGGCCTCGAACTCACAAAGATACACCTGCCTCTGTCTCCCGAGTTGTGCTCGGCATTTAGGATATCTGATATGAGGCCCCCCTAAAGAGTTCTCCACCCATATGGCCTTTACACTTGAAATATCCTATCCAGAATGGTGTTCCCACAGCCCTCGGGCCACACTCCGTGCCTCGGTCCATGCATCAGCTTGCCTCAGGACAGATGATGGTGGCCCTCAGGAAAATCAGAGGGAGCTGTCACCTTGACCTTGGGAACTGGGAGACAATCAGTTCTTGCTAAACTCACCCAGCTGGAACACACCTATTATAGGAGCTCCACGTTTATCCTCCAGTGCCTAGAAGGGGCTCAAACTGGGGGGCCTACTGGGTACCACATGGGCTTACTGCAATGTCCCATGAATGAAAGGACCATGCCCCAGGCTTAAGCCTTAGATGAGGGTTTAGTCCATTGCTACTCCAGGAGGACTATGGGTCACTGCAGGACAGATCTCCCGGGCTAATGAGGACTCTTGTCCCCTTAAAAGACCAGAACGGGTGTGAGCCCCGCCAAAACACCTGCTGCTACTCAGGAGGGGAGAAGTGGGCTCCTTCTCGCCCCAGACTTCTCCCAGGCTGGGATTTCTAGATCTCTGAGGAAAGATACCCTGCCCCCATCCCGAGTCCAACTCAATCCTGTCCACTTCTGACATAGGATCCCCAATTCCCTGAAAAGTGGAACCCTCTCATTCAGCATAGATCAGGCTTCCGGGAAATGGCACCCAGATTCTCTCTGAGGGGGCCAGTGGAGAAGAACTTGGCTGGTCACCGGGCCTTTGTACCTGAGGGTTCCCACACCGTGAAGGTGTCCTTCTAGGCCTCGCAACACCCTCCATATCTCCTCAGTCCATCCAGCCACTGGCCTGGCCCATTGCCATCTTTCTACCTCCTTCCCCGAGGCTAACCTTGAACATACGACCCTCTTGCCTCAGCTTCCTGAGTACTGAGATGACAAGGCATATGTTGTCAGACCCTGCTCTCTGTTCCCTTTTCAAAAGGAAGTTTAAAATCACATTTATTTATTTATTCATTTGTGTACGTGAGCACGCACATGTATGTGTGCATGGTTTGTATACAACTGGAGGTCAAAGGACAACTTTCAGGAGTTGAGTCATTTTGGTGAAGCTTGGCAGCAAGAACCTTTATCCCTCTGCCTCCTCCTCCTCCTCCTCCCTTTTCTTTCTCCTCCTCCTCTTCTTCTTCATCCTCCTTTTCTTTGATTTTTCAAGAGATGTTTCTCTGTGTAGCCCTGGCTATCTTGGAACCCACTATGTTGACCAGGCTGCCTTCAACCTCACAGAGATCTGCCTGTCTCTGCCTCACAAGAGCTGGGATCAAAGGTATGTGCTACCACCTGGCCATTCATTTGTTCACTCATTTTTTTCTTTTTCTTTCTTTCTTTCCTTTTTTGAGACAAAGTTTACCTGTGTAGCCTAGGCTGTCCTAGACTCACTTTGTAGACCAGGCTGGCCTCGAACTCACAGAGATCTGCCTGCCTCTGCCTCCTGAGTGCTGGGGTTAAAGGCGTACGCCACCACGCCAGACCATTTTTTATTTTTCAAGACAGAGTTTCTCTCTGTAGCCTGGCTGTCCTGAAACTTGTTTTGTGGGCTAGGCTGGCTTCGAACTCAGAGATCCACCTGCCTCTGCCTCCAGGATGCAAGACTGTCCCTGACTTACTCACCTTCTCCTGCATCCGGTATGAGGTGACACCTCAATGACATTTCAGCTAGAAGCCCCTCAAGACTGGCCACGGGGAACCTTGATGACTCCTGTAGGAGTCACCCAGCAGTCAGCTTGCCTCACGAAAAGGCATCTCTCCTTTGTGAGTCACAAGGCTGGCACCAAGAGGACAGAATGACATTCAGGCACCAGGCTTAGTGACCAGAGCAGCTGCCAACAAGAAGGTCCAAAGAAGCTGATGAGGAAGGCCTGGTAGCAAAGGGTTGTAATTCAGCTACTGGTAGGTGGAGCTGAGGCAGAAAAAGAGCAGATTCAAGGCCAACCTGGGCTACAGAGTAAGTCTAAGGCCAGCCTGGGCAACTTAGTGAACTCCTGTCTCCAAATAAAAGTAAAATAGATCACGGTGTGGTGCTGCACTCAGGAGGCAGAGGCAGGGGTATCTCTGTGGGTTTGAGGCCAGCTTGGTCTACATAGTGAATTCCAGAACAACCAGGACTATATACCCTGTTTTTGTTTGTGTTAAAAGTGGACTGGAGATACAATATTTCCAGGTGTGAAACATCTGCCTAGAATCCATCAGTGAGGGGCTGGGTGTGGCCCAGTGGTAAAGCACCTGCCTAGCATGCTTACGGTGGTCACCAGAGTCACAAGGGCCCTGACCCAAACAGTTGGCTCTGTAGGTCCCAGGAGCGACCTGACTGTGGGCCCTGCGTGGAGGCCATCTCCAGCCCCAATCACTCCTTCTGGCTGAAAACACTTGAGTGTATCCAGTGAGGGGGCGGGTTGCTGGAGGATAAAGATGGAGAAAGAGCTGCTGGAGCAAGGACTGAGGCCAGGCAGGTGCTGGGCGTTTCTCCTCTACTCTGAAGTGATGCTCTCAGGTCTCCACTGCAGCTGAGGCCAGGGAAGACTTCCTTGAAGAAGAAGCCATGGAGGGGCCAATAGATTCTGCAGGTGCTGATTCAGCCTCCACAACCACATGACTCAGCTTATAAGCATGACCTTCTGGACCTACAACCTCCTGTCCGAGCCTGTCCTGGTTCTGGAAAGGAAGCAAGCATCAGATCATGGGCCTGTGCACAGGACCCAGTGCAGCAGCCTACAGCCAGGTTCAGTCTGCATCTGCCTCCAACCTCCAATGGACCGCCTAGGCTGGGAAAAGAATCTGCCCCCATGCTGACTCAATACCTTGGGTATGTGCATACAGGGGGACAGGTACACTCCTGCACACAGCCCAATCACATGTGTAGCCAAGCAGCTCGCCATGTCCAACATGCTCACACACATATGCATGAGTACACAGCGCTACTCTGTGGACACCTGCTCAGTCTTGCACACTGGATGTGTGCTTACCAATGCATCTCCACCTGACTCTCAGTTTCCTGCAACTGTCCCACTTTGTCCCAGGAGTGGCTAATATCAGTGCTCACTAATGCTTCCTTAAGTATCCTAGTTTAGGGATTGGAGAATGTGCTCAGCAGTGAAGCACCTGCCTAGAATCCCCCAGTGAGGGGCTGGGGCGTGGCTCAGTGGTAGAGCCCCTGCCTAGAATCCCCCAGTGAGGGGCTGGGGTGTGGCTCAGTGGTAGAGCCCCTGCCTAGAATCCCCCAGTGAGGG
>OU015754.1:9956865-9968047 GCA_907169655.1 Acomys percivali | reverse complement strand
GTGTGTGTGTGTGTGTGTGTGTGTGTGTGTGTGTGTGTGTGTGTGTGTGTTGCTCAGGCCGAGTTGAACGTTTGGAGGTTAGAGGACAACATACTGTTGATTCCTTTTGACCACGTGGGTCCTGGGAAGTAAACTCAAATCCATAGTGTAGGCGGCAGCAGCCTTTCTTTCCCCACTGAGCCATCTGGCCAGTCCCTTCGTTACCTGATCCAGCCTGGGATCCAACCTGCTGCCTTATTATAACATTATTAGAGAGGAGTATTAATAGAGTGTAGTATATAAATGACTAAATATTGCCACTCCACTCTTAATTATAAGTGCTAGGGAATCGGCGACAAAAGGGACAGCGGTTTATCCGCGGTGGCGGCATGGCCTCAGACTTCTCTAGGATGGGGGACTCTCGGAAACTGAAGCCAACCAGACCCAGGGGCAGCCAGGCGGAGAGCCGCCTCCAGCTGAGCTCCCGGAAGATGAGGCAGGCTCGGGCTTGGACCCTGCTCCCAACTCTGGGGACCCTTGGCCATTTCCGGACAAGCAGCCTCTCACCCTACCATCAGTCGCACATTCCTGCCGCCCCCGCTCGTGCTGGGCGCAAGCAAGGCCCCCGCCCGTGGGAAGGGGGCCGTGTGCCGGGGAGGCGGGGTTGAGAGGGCGCACAGCTGGGTCACATCTGGTGGGAGTGCTGAGGAACCAAATGGAACAGAAGGTAGCCTTTCATCCCGCGAGGGAATGGGCGGCCCAAGTGTCCCCTCGCTAAGGGGAGCCTGAGGTTTTCAGGGACCAATCCTCCTCGTATAGGAATATGGTGCCAGAACAGGCCTGCCTGGGGGTTTGGGGGTTTGGGGTGGCGGGTGGAAGACGGACAGACGGACTTAGAATTTGGTAGCAGGTACCTTCTCGCCTGAACCTCAGGTCCACACCGAAGGCACAAGTGTCAGTAAGAGCAGCCCAGAATTAATCAGAATTAATCGCTGGCTATCACTTTGGCTCGGTCAGCACGGTCCCCAGGGAAGGAAGCCTGCTGGGGGACAGGAAACACACAGCGAGAAGCTAAGGATGTCGCCCGCGGAGGAGCACCGGTGTTATCACCCTGGTCCCAGCGCCGGGAGGCGCTTCCCTCCACGTGCAGCCGTGGCGTGGCGGGAGTTGGTCAGCCTGGGTGTTGCCCAGAGCAGCTCCGGAGGGTGATTCGGCGGGGAGTGGGACATGCTAGTGTACAAAGGAGGCGGGTGTCCTGGGTGCCCCAGCTGGGTCGTTCCCAGCCCCCCGTTGATGTCCCACGTGGGAGTTAGAGCTCGCCTTAGAAGTTACGCCCCAAGGCTAGCAGCCAGTAAGCGCACGGGGGCGTGGCCGACAGGGGAGGTTTAAGGGCGCAAGGAGCGGGAGGCGCGCAGCTGGACCGGGAGCCTGGGGCAGCCGGACCAGCTGGCTCTGGGAAGGCACAACGTGCGGCCACCGGCCACCATGCTCCAGCGCTGCGGCAGACGCCTGCTGTTGGCCCTGGCGGGAGCGTTGCTGGCTTGTCTCTTGGTGCTTACCGCGGACCCGCCACCCACTCCAATGCCCGCCGAACGCGGACGGCGCGCGCTGCGCAGCCTGGCTGGCTCCGCTGGGGCGGCTCCGGGTCCAGGTTCCAGGGCGGCCGTGGAGCCCGGAGTAATCGCCCGCGAGGTGCACAGCCTCTCCGAATACTTCAGCCTACTCACCCGCGCGCGCAGAGACGCGGATCCACCGCCCGGGGTCGCTTCCCGCCAGGGCAACGGCCATCCGCGTCTCCCGGCCGAGGTCCTGTCCCCTCGTGACGTCTTCATCGCGGTCAAGACCACCAGAAAGTTTCACCGCGCGCGTCTCGACCTGCTGTTCGAGACCTGGATCTCGCGCCATAAGGAGATGGTGAGACCCTGTGCGGCCTGGGCAGGAGGAAGTAGGGCACCCTCTTGTCCAACTGAGGACTGTCGATAGCGGCTCTGGCTGCATCAATAACAGCTTTGGGGCTATCTGGGAAGCGATGAAACCGATCAGTCCCATTCTAGCCCCGTGTGGCTGCTGGGGCCCACTTTGCCTTTCATTCAGCCTTGGAAGTTTCCCTGCATGTTGCCAGGGTCACCCCTGCCACATGTGCCAGGTCTGGACGAGTAGTCTCCAACTTTGGGGTTGGCCCTGTGATGCTTCTCCTAAACACAGGAGTGAATGGCCATATTTGTTGCCAAACTTTTCCAAGCAAATTGGCATGGACCCAGCCAGCTCCATCCTAGGTCCCCCTCCACTCTAAACGGACCCCCCCCCCTTCTTCCTGGGTGAAAATGAGGGAGGAGAAGGCATAGTGAAAGAAATGGGTGCTGCTTTTCCAAGCTTGTGCAGAACCCCAGTTTTTAGTAGCTGAGGCCTCCCACCCCCCCACCCCGCCCCCAGTTAGATCAACTTCGTACACATAATAAAAAGACACACCCCACTTTGAAAATCTCCCTGGAGGCTACAACAGGACCGTTGGGGCGGGAGAGCAGAGTGCACTTGGAAGTGTGTGTGTGGGGGGAGGTTGGGTACTTGGTGTGAAGATGAAGAAGGTTCTCTTCCTGCTCCAGCCCCTGTAAGCCAGAGGCCATCAAGCCTGGCTAGGGGCTGTTTTAGGACAGAGTGGAGTTTTAACAGGACAGGTTCCTATTCTAGTCTTGGTCAGAGAGGGGCCTTGAGAACCCCAAGGCAGCCTCCTGAGAATGAGGCGTCCTTTTCCCAAGGGCTCAGAAGGCCTTCGGGAGGGGGCCGGCGGGGGGCCATGGGTTTTGTTTGGCTGCGGTGCCGTTAGGATTCCCAGCGCTAGGCTGCTCTCACGCCGGCCCCTTGGGCAAAGCAACAAAGCCCCTTTCTCCAGCCGAGAAAGGCGTCGGCCTCTTGTGTACAGCTATGCGCTCCATGGGAACCGTTGGCTGGCGTGCTGGCCACTCAGGTTGCCTGGTGATGAGGGGGCCTCTGCGTCCTTCCTTCCATCCCCCCCACCCCTGAATGACAGCCCTCGTGGGGCACCCACCCCTCCCTCCAGCATTCAGCCTTCTTGCTGTGTGATATTGGATAGTGTGTACCCTCCCCCGCCAACCCCCCCAATGCCCCCCGACGAGTTCTGAGAAACTCTCATTTGGAGATTTGGGGACTTTGTCCCTGGCGGAGAGGACTCGGAAGCAAGTTTCAGTTGGGCTATGTGGTCTGGTGAAAAGCCTAGGGCCTCTCTGACCCTCTGTCTCTTGCTCCCTGAAAAGTGAAATATTATCTTTCTAATAAGATATTATAAAGCTGACTGTGTAACCTCGGGGGCTTGAGCCCTGCTGATCCTAGCAGTCATTTAGAGTAAGGGTGTTTGCCCCCCCCAACGCACACCCAGAAAAGGCTGGATTTACCCCCATGCTCAACTCGTGCACATGGCAAGCAAAGCCCCTTCTTGTGGTGTGCTGTGAGCAAGGGTCCTGCTTTCTCTGGCTGTTCAGGGTGGCTGCAGTAGGATGGAAGGCGAGAGAAGCTGCATTAAAGCCCAGGTTGGGTATGAATGGAAAGAGGGCTTCCCGGAGGAGGAGGCGCCATCTGCATCAGTCCTGTGATCCAAGAAGGGCAATCTTGGCATCAAGCAAGTTGGAACACCCTGCCACCCTCCCCAAAAGAGCAGGCAGCCTTTGGAGAGATGGTAGAGGCTGGTCAGTGGGGGACAGGCTGAGACGCCTGGCCTCTGGCCCGCTTGCTCCTCCCCCACCACTCTTAAGGAGAGCGCCAGGCTGCAGGCTGCCACCGCCACAGCCACAATGGCTGGGGCAGAACTTGGCATCCTGTGTTTCTTTGAATCTCGGCTCCAGGAACAATGCTGCTTCCTGTGTGTCTCTCACCCCCCGCCCCCCCCACACCCCTTGCCTGCCCTCACCATCTCGGCTGCCCTCACTGCCCTGATGGTCGTCCTTCAGAGAAGTTTGTGGAACGGGTGGAGGGGAGGCTAGGAGATGAGGGTCTCCCATTACTTCTTCCTGAGTGTGGCCACAGGCTGGCATCCTCTCTGGTCTCTGCTATATATACCAGGGAGAAGAAAGTGGTGCTCACCTCCCAGGGTCTCGAGGGAAAGCCTACTTCTTGGCTCTGGACAGGCTAGCTGTATTGGGCACCCATTTTTCCAGTTTCTGGGGACTTGAGTGGTACCCACAGGTGCAACCCCTGTTCTCCCTCCTCTCCTGATTTCCCTGTATTGGAGGGACAGCAGGCAGAGTACCTGCATACCCCCAACATCTCTGCCTCTCAAAGACGGTTCTCTGCGCCAGCACCCCCCCCACCCCCCAAATGAACAAAGGTGACTTTAATCTCCATAGCCTTGGGCTGGGTTTTTAGGACACCATCTAAGCGCGGGAGAACCGGCCTCTCTCTTGATCTCATTAAGAAAGCATTTTTCCTTTTAATCCTGCAGCAGCGGCGTCTGCACAGGCCGGCCCGCTGCACCTCCCACGGCATTCCTCAGTTGAGATGCTGGGGTGCAGGGGGTGGGGTGGGGGTGGGGGGTGGTGCACGAGTCTGTGCGTGTGGGCTGCCCTGGTGTCTGCAGAGACCTGGAAGGAGGGGTGCATGCTTGTAGATCCCATCTTTTGCTCCCCTAATCCTGGCTGCACTGGAGTGAGCATCTCTGGTTATGGGGTCGGCCTGGGTAAAGAACTCGGGCTGATCAGGGCATGGTGCACTACCCCTCCAAGCCTGGGGTAGTTCCTTCTTTGAGTGGCTAGGTAGGGTATACATGCTGGCCTCCAGATTCGCATGCACATGCCTAGGTTTCCTTGGGACTCTTTTATGCACAAAAGCAAAGCGAGGATTGGTGGTCGTGGGGGGCTAGGATGGGGAAAGTGTGCTGCCTCTGCTGTGAGCATCCCCCACCCGCCCCAGGGTTGCACTCTGCAATGCCAGGGTGCGGCAGGCGGCACGCGCTGGGCGGGCCGGCGGAGGAAGGAACATTCCTTCCCGTGTGCCGACGGGCCCAGGCGGGTGCCGGCAGCTCCTGGCCCCGCCCCGGCGCCCCCCCTCCCCTTCCGCAGAGCAATCCTGGCAAGGGGTGGCCCGGTGCTGGGCCAGGTGGAGTCTTGGCTGTGGCCTTGGGCAAGGCCTTTAGTGATTAGGGTGCAGTTCTCTCCTAAACAGGACTGACTGCTCGGATGCACTGCTGTGGGTCTGAGAGCAAAAGTCCTGTACTGCCACCATCACGCTGACCGCCGGTGACCTCCCAGAACATGGTTGGCTGCTGTGGCTGGGGAAACCTGCACTATAGAGCATAGCAGGAGGTCCAGGCCAGAGTACTGCATGGCCAATGGCCCCTTACCCATAACCCTGTGCACCGGACCTCTTGCTCAGCCGGCCCAGTTAACCAGGCCAGCTGTATGGAAATGGCAGGCCTGACACTCCTGCTTAACTCGGCAGAGTTAAGGCTGGCCCAGCCCAGGACAAAGCTGGCGGACAATGGCTGGTGATTCATCCTCCCTCCGGGGCCCTTTGTCTGCCAGGACTTGGCAGCAGCCCAGCAGAGGCCTTTGTCCCCGACCCGAGTGAGTGGAGGCTCAGCTTCCCAAAGCCGACCTCCTACTCCTCCTCCTCCTTTCCCCCCCACCCCCACCCCCTCCCACAGCTTGGAGAGCCTGCAGGCTGGGCGGGCTGGCAGTCTGTGTCAATAAGGGTGTGTGCCCCGCCAGGTGCACAGGTTGGCGGGAGGGTTAGCTGAAGCCAGTTTACCTGGCTGGTGGGTGGGGAATCCCACCTGGCTCGTGCCTCCCAGCTGCCTATGGTGACCTTGGGCCCAGCTGTCTGGGGTTGGAGTGTGAGCCCGCCTCTCCCCCCCACCAAGCCAGCTGCCACTACCCCCCCCCCCCGCACTTGAAACGCACAGTCTACTTGCAGTGGAAAATTCAGGCAGTTGTGCAGGGTCGGGGGTGGGGGGATGTGGGGGGGAATATAGACCTAAAGCTTAGGGCACTCCAAGGATTCTTTGGCTGAGCTGAAGGCTCAAGAGGCCTGTTTCTTCCAGACATTTATCTTCACCGATGGGGAGGACGAAGCTCTGGCCAAACTCACAGGTATGACCCAGGATTGGATGGGGGGGGGGGCGCTGATCCCAAGCAACTTCTTCCCCCCTCCCCTCGAAGCTGAGAGGTCAGAGGTCACCGGCTGCCCAGCTGAGAGGCCAGTTTCTCCCTTGTTTGCTTCATGTCCCGCCCCACCATTCCCAGGGCCCCCCCTCCCCCGATTCTTATGCAGAGGAGACCCTTTCAATCCTCTAGGGACCCTTTGAGTCACGCTAGCAGCAACAGGTGGCCCGTACTGGGGGGGAAAAGCTGGTTGGATGAATGGGCAGGGGCTACCCTGAGGAGGGGGTTGGGCTGGGAGTAAGGTCTGAGGCAATCGGAGAAGAGCCCCTTCTGCTCTTGCGGGGGGCCCCCCTGCACCCCCTCCCCCGGCCTGCTCAAAGCCCTCCCCCTGTGCACAGGCAACGTGGTACTGACCAACTGCTCTGCGGCCCATAGCCGCCAGGCTCTGTCCTGCAAGATGGCTGTGGAGTATGACCGGTTCATTGAGTCTGGGAAGAAGTGAGTTTTTTACCTCTCCTCTGCTGTGCCCCGGCCCGGCCCGTGCCCCCTTCCCTGGCAGCCTGGCGGTCCCCACCCCTCTGTCTGCGGTCCCTAACAGCATCCTGCCCCATGTTCAGGTGGTTCTGTCACGTGGATGATGACAACTACGTCAACCTCCGGGCGCTGCTTCGGCTGTTGGCTAGCTATCCCCACACCCAAGACGTGTACATCGGCAAACCCAGCCTGGACAGGCCCATCCAGGCCACAGAGCGCATCAGCGAGCACAAGGTGGTAAGTGTCTTCTCTCACACTGTCTCGGCTGCACACACCCTGAAGAGCTAGGGAGGGGCTGAACACTTGCAACCTGGCGGAACCTGGGAGTCTCATGAGGGCCATTTCACTTCCCTCCCTGCCCCCCCACCAGCGACCAGTCCACTTTTGGTTTGCCACCGGAGGAGCTGGCTTCTGCATCAGCCGAGGGCTGGCCCTAAAGATGGGCCCATGGGCCAGGTGAGTGTCCTCTGCTTAGGTGAGACTGCCCACACAGCAGGGTGTCCATTTCTGGTTTCGGATACCCCACTGAAGGTCCTGGCTTGGGCCACCCTCTGCCAGCTGCCTTCTCCTCTCCCTTAGGTGTCCATAGACAGCTGTGTTCCCAGGTACCCCCTGGCTACAGCACCCTTGGGTGAAACCCTTAGGCATAGAACTATAGATCACAGAGGGAGGGAGCCATAGCGTACCCCCTCTTTTTGAGCTTCAAAGCCTCCAGTTACTGTACCCTGGCCCTTCCCTTTTGCAGTGGGGGGCACTTCATGAGCACAGCTGAGCGCATCCGACTCCCTGATGACTGCACCATCGGCTACATTGTGGAGGCGCTGCTGGGCGTGCCCCTCATCCGGAGTGGCCTCTTCCACTCCCACCTGGAGAATCTGCAGCAAGTGCCCACCACTGAGCTCCATGAGCAGGTATGCATGCAGTCCCCAGGCCCGGGTGGCCAAGGAGGGAACTTGGCAGGGACAGAGGGGGGAAGGACACCGCCAAGGAAGGGACATTGCTTGCTTGTGTATTTATTTATTTCGGCTTTTTGAGACGGAGTTTCTCTGTGTAGCACTGGCCAACTCAGGGTCCCTGTGTTAAATGGGGGTTGTCTCTCAGGTGTCACATTCTATACCAAGCTGCTGGCCCATATGAGGCACACCAGGTTTACTCTCCAGTTCTTCAAAAAAGTAAAATAAAATCAAAAGATAAAACATCCTCTTCTATGTTGCTGACCCTGCCCTTTGAGGGGGGGACACACCTGGTCTGTCTTGTTGATGGTTGTAGTCCTCAGGTGGGCAGAGCAGGTGTCCAGCAGGACTAGCCAGCCTGGCCACCTCTCCAGCATCACTCCATTGCTCCCAATACAGGTGACCCTGAGCTATGGCATGTTTGAGAACAAGCGGAACACAGTGCACATCAAGGGCCCCTTCTCTGTGGAGGCTGACCCATCCAGGTAAGTGCTTGGGAAGGGTCACCAAATACCCATAAGCATCTGGATTATTTGTGCGTGGGGGATCCAGGAACCACACGGGTGCTGTCGGGACTGCCAGAGGATGCGTGGCACCCCACCCCACCCCACCCTACACAGACCAGTCTTCGCTCTATCCCCACAGGTTCCGCTCTATCCACTGCCACCTGTACCCGGACACGCCCTGGTGTCCCCGCACCGCTATCTTCTAGCAGCCGTGGTGGCCGAGACCCTGTCCCTGGGCGCCCCTGGTATCCAAAGGGCCCAGGGACCCCCTGTTGTGTGTCCTGGCCTTGCTGTACGAGGCTTTTCAGGGCTGTGTGTATTTGTGTGTGTGTCTATATTTGTGTGTTTGTGTGGCGTGCCTACCCGTGTTGCAGACTGCTGGGCAGTCGTGTTTTTCAAGGAGTGGCAGGTCTGTCTGTCCCTAACTCCTCTGCACTCTGAGGGCCACTCCAAGGGCAGGTTCTGTGGGATCTATGTTCAGATCTCTGCAGTGGTCGGGGTTGGGGGAGGATGGGTAGGGGGAGAAGCCTCAGGGTTCTCCTAGGGGGTGCATGGGTGCTGCCTTGTAGCACAGTCTCTAAGTTGGGGCGCCAGCACCTACCCGGAACCTTCCCTGATAACTGAGCTGTGCCCAGTGCTATGGAAACTAGTTCGGGTAGCACAGGCCTGGGCCCCTCCTATGAGCTCTGGCCTGAGGAACTGCCAGTGGCCATTCAGGTGAACAGTGACCCCCTCCTCCTTGCCCTCCAGGGTGGGGGTGCAGTCCTCAGCCCTACCCCTTGAGGTCCTATCTTTGTCTCCCACACCCGTGGGGTTCAGAGTTAAGAATTTTATCTCCTCTCCAAAGTAGAGAGAAAGTCGCCCATAATGGGTGTGCCTGTAAATATTGTGACAGTATTTTTTTACTGTGCTGTTTCTTACGGGGGGGGGGGGGTGTGTGTGGGGGAGATGGCTGGGAGGTGTAAAAGGAGAGGGAGGGGTGGCTGTTTTTAGGGGGGAGACTGGAGAGTGTCTTATTTTATGTTTTCTGTGGATCAGAAAAAAGCAGAAGCCTAACAGGCTTGGTCTTTTGGAAAGCTGGACCGTGAACGCCTTATTTGTGCCTTCCAGTATCTGGAACCCCGCTACAACCCCTCTCCTCCTCTACCCCCCAGCCATCCTCTCCAGCACCCTGAGCCTCACCTCACCCCACCCCCACCCCGTGGCCTGTGTTCTATGTTCTTTCTGCAAAGACCTTAGCTAGGCAAGCTAACGATGATAAGGGAAAAGCTCTCAGGGAATTGATGTGCTGTTGCCGTGGTGACGCCCTTCCTCTGAATAAAGGTGCTCTTTGCAGCAACCCGAGGGGCCCTAGTCTTGCTTGGGAGCTGGGTCTAAGCCACCTACCTGTCCATCAAGGTAACTCCGGGGGTCGGGGTCGGGGACATGCAGATGAGGGCCGAGGAGACTGGGTCACGCCAGGGAGAAGATAGTTGGTAGGAATCGTACAAGCTGGCTACTTGGGAGGGGCACAGTGTTAAGGTAGATGAAGTGTGGCCTGCTCGGGTGTAGGTTTGTGAGTGATGGGTTGGTACCGTGCTGGGAGGTGGGCATTGGACAGGGTTGATGGAAGTAGCCGCTTGGTCAGGCCATTCACTTGTGATACATAGGAATCCAGACCTTCCTGCAGGAGGAACACTGGTTACTGTGGCCTGGCCAGAGACCCATTTTACAGACGGGGAAACTGAGGCTTGAAGCAGGCTAAATCAGGATGCTATTAGGCTACTGGGATAAATGACAGCCCCTAGATCTCGGTTCCCTACTAATCCTGCCAACACTGCCTGGCCTCTCATCTGTCTTTGAGGAGCTTGGTATCCTCTGAGGATGGCTGGTCATGGGTGGAGCCAGTAAGGACTCTTCAGGGAGCTTCCTCAAATCTTGCCATGGAGGGTGGGGAGGGTGACTGAGCAGGGGGATCTCCACCCCACCCCCTTCCTGTGGTCTCCTTGTTCACCCCACCTCCTCGGAGGAACTGTCAAGCTGGCGCTGCCCACCTGCTGCCCCTCTGCAGGCGCCTACCCACTCTGAGCTGACCCTGGTCTCCTCTGGGGCTCTGGGTCCTCACTACCTGTCACCCCTATGTCGTTTAACCTCCTTCCCCACCCCACTTGATTAGAGAGCTGCCTCTCCCCACTCCACCAGACACTGCCCACAATCATGGGCTCAGCACCCCCAAGTGGATGGGGCATGGCGCTTACTGGTAACTGCTCTTGCCTTATGGGGCAACTGGCCAGGGACTGACACCCCTACCCCTCCTTGGCCCTGCAGTTTGGCTTTTTAAGGCCCGAGGCAGCAGTAACAGGGGGTGGGGGATAGAGGACCCTTCAGTGGTGGCCATTGTCTTCGGCATACAGGGCCTGGTGGTGGCAGCTCAGGGCCCCACTTCTGGATGAGGAAGCTGACATTTGCCAGGGGGTGGAAAGGTCATGGTGGAACAGTCTGCACACAGGCTGTGGGCCTCCTTCCTGCCTGGGTGAGTCAGAGGCCTACTGCCCTCTGCCCTGCTCATCACAACGCCTCCTGCAGCTGGCATCAGCCTCCTCATGGAGCTGGCAGGGGCAGGGGTGAGGTACGGCTGCACCAGCCTCATGGACATGGAGTTGGGCCCCCCCAGCCGGGGTGGAGTTTCCATTGGAATTGGAGCCAAAGGGCCTTGATCCTGGGGGGGACAGTAGCAGCAAGGACCAGTGTGGGAACCTAGTGAGGTGGCATAGGTCTCTAACCCTAGTATTCAAGAGGCTGCTGAGGCAGGAGGATCATGAGGTCAGGGCCAGCCTGGGCTACAAAGTGAGGTCTTATTTCAAAAAAAAAAATATATCTGAGACACGGGAGCCTAGTTGAAGGGGTATAGCCAGCGGCCTTAACTGCTTTCCCCCAGGATAGCCAGCAGGAGAGTTACTCCTCAGAAAGGAAGCAAGTTGACCTCTTCACAGCCCACCCCCCTCACCACAAGCTTTCTCTGTGTAGCCTTGGCTGTCCTGGAACTCGCTCTGTAGACCAGGCTGGCCACGAGCTCAGAGATCTGCCTGCTTCTGCCTCCTGGAGTGTTGAGATTAAAGGT
>OU015754.1:9918891-9956855 GCA_907169655.1 Acomys percivali | reverse complement strand
TTCCCAAGGTGCACTGGGGCACATCCTTGCCACTAATATAACCCAGGCCGAATGCACCAGAAAGGGCCCAGCCAGGTGTCCAGTCCTGAAGTACCCATCCTTGTGGGGCTTTCAAAAGTAGCATGCAAGCCAGGTTCCATGGCTGTAAATCTCCGCACTTGGGAGGCAGAGGCAAGAGAGTTGCCAAGAGTTCCAGGTCAGCCTAGGCTACCTATAAAAGGATGCCCTCCCACCCCCACCCCCACTCAAAGTAAAACTCAGATGCAAGCTGTAGGGTGTCAGGAAGGGTGCAGATACAGGCACGGGCCCCCAGTTTCCTCTCTCATGCTGAGTGGTAGGAAGGGTAGCTGAGCGAGGGCTGAAGTTTTCAACTTCCTTCTCTGAACTTCCCTCCCCTCCAGGGTCAGCAGGGCTAACTTCCTGGAAGAGGTGCCTCACTGCTAGAGCCGGAAGGCCAAAACCGCAGCGTGTGCGAGCAAGAGTCAGTTAGCTTTGTGTGTGTGTGTGTGTGTGTGTGTGTGTGTGTGTGTGTATGCTGCAGTTTGTTACAGCCCGGACAAAGGCACCCCAGGGGGTGAGGTCTGAGGGGACATAGTCCGGGCAAAGGCTGGGAAGGACAGTGGGCAGCAAGGTTAGGGTTTCCATCTCCCTCTGTGGCCGGACCTCTGAAAGTAGAAGTCAGACCCCGCTGGGTGGCTTTAGCCTGTGCGCTCTGCATTCTTTCTGGGCCTGAGGTCTCAGGAGGAACAGGAGACCCAGAGCAGACACAAGTTTATCAAGACTCAATCAGCCAGGCCTGTGGCACACCTTCCTTAGGCCCCTATGCCCACCTGACCCCGGCCTTGACCTCTATCCCCCAAAACATGCTTGACATTAAAATAAAGGGGGGGGGAGGGCAGATATATTTATTGGGGCTGGAGAGATGGCTCGGCAGTTAAGAGCACTTGCTGCTCTTACAGAGGAAGGACCCAGGCTTGGTTCCCAGCACCCACATGGCCGCTCAGCACTGTCTGTAACTGTCTTAGCGCATGCAATACCCTTTTCTGGCCTCTACGGACACACATACAGACGAACACCTACACACATCATTTTAGTTTTTTGAGAAGGTTACAAATATTGGGGTGCTGGTGGTGGTATTCATGTGTTACATTGCACGCGCCAAGTCAGAACATAACCTGAAGAACTAGGATCACTCCTCTCACTACGGAGGCCCCAGGGGCCAAACTTAGGAAAAGGTACATTGATGTTTCGCCTGCATGTCTGTCTGTGAGGGCATCGGATCCTCTGGAACAGAAGTTACAGTTGTGAGCTGCTATGTGGGTGCTGGGAGTTGAACCCTGGGTCACTCTGGAAGAGCAGTCAGTGCTCCCAACCGCCTAGCCGTCTCTCCAGCCCCAACAGCAAGTACCTTAAACAGCTGAATCATCTCACTAGCGTTTTGGTATTTTTTTATTGCTGTGTTTCCTTTGTATACAGTAATTAATTTCATTAAGATAGTTCCATTCATCACGTGTTCTGACCATAGTCACCCCGTCTGCTGTCTTTCCCCTCTAGGGTAAGTTGTCTTGCCTTTCACGGGAGTCCCATTTCTAAGATCGCGCGCACACACACACGCACACGCACACGCACACACTGCGCATGCGCACAGAGCTGACAGTGTGGCTCGGTTAGTGGAGTGCTTATCAAGCATGAACCAAGTCCTGGGTTCAAACTAGCACCAAATGAGCATCTTTGGCTACATAGAATTCAAGGCCAAGGCCAGCCTGGACTTTGTTTAAAAAAATAAACAGAAGAAGCCAGGCGTAGTGGCGCACGCCTTTAATCCCAGCAAAGGCAGAGGCAGAGGCAGAGGCAGAGGCAGGTGGATCGCTGTGAGTTTGAGGCCAGCCTAGTCTACAAAGCGAGTCCAGGACAGCCAAGGCTACACTGGGAAACCTTGTCTCAAAAAAACAAAATAAATAAGTAAACAAACAGGAGACTGGAGAGATGGCTCCATAGTTTAGAGCACTAGCTGCTCTTCCTGTGAATTACAGGACCCTTATGGTAGCTCTGAAGGTCTATAACTCCAGTTCCAAGTGATCTGACTTGACGTCCTCCTCCGGCCTCTGCAGGTACTGCATGCCTGTGGTGCACAGACATACATGCAGGCAAAACACCGTGCACATAAAATAAAATATATACATAAAGATATACACATAAAATAAAAATATTAAAACAAGTTTTAAAAAAAGATGAAGGAAATATATAAAATCTAACCAACCCTGCTTTCTGCCCAAATACATATGAAAAGACACTTGGTGAACTCCTGGAAGGGACCCCAGGACCAAGAGGCGCCCCATAATGGACCCTGGAAGTGGCCTAGATATTGTCATGGATTTAGGGGGTCTCAGAGCAGCGATGGTCCCATCTAGGCATCCACCTCTGCCACAACTCACCATGGTTCTTGGGCGCCCCCTGGTGACCACAGCTGATAACTTCCCCCAGTCTGAGTCCCAGCTTTCCTGAGACCTTCCCCTGGATCAAAGGATGCACCCAGGAAGAAAACTGCAGGCCTTTGCTTTGGCCTCAAAGTTCCATGTGATACTAAATATATCCCCCAACTTCTACTTTATTCTGTTTTTTTCCTCTGTAGTGCTGAGAGTTGAACCATAGGTCTCAAACATGCTAGGTAAATCCTCATTGCTCCCCCCAACCCACCCCCGCACTACATCCCTGGCCTTCTAATGTCTGATTTATGCAGTACGAGGAGTCAAGTGCGAGGCTCCTGTGCTGTTCTTGAGTGTGGCTCAAGTAGCAGGTGCCAGATTCAGCATTCTCAGCAAAGCCACTGCTTGCTCCCCTCCTCTCCAACATAAACATCCCATTGGAATCTTTGAGCACTTTGGATGCAGACTATTGGGAACTCAGGGAAGTAGACTTATGTCTCCTGAGAGGGGAGCAGTACCCTCTGCTGGACCCTTGCTTTCCACAAACTTTGTTCTAGCTTCTCACATACAACCCTCTCAATGGAGGCCTCTAGGCAGGTGCTCTACCACTGAGCCACTGCCCAGCCCCTCACTGGGGGATTCTAGGCAAGTGCTCTACCTCTGAGCCACACCCAAGCCCCTCACTAGGGAGGATTCTAGGCAGGTGCTCTACCACTGAGCCACACCCCAGCCCCTCACTGGGGGATTCTAGGCAGGTGCTCTAGCACTGAGCCACACCCCCAGGTCTCCATGGAGCCATGCTACAGGACAGAGCTTTCTGATTGGTCCCCATCTTCTATACTTCCTTCCTGACTCAGCAATTGAGTTAAAACAGCTGCTTGATGGTATCATTCTCTATGGCTTCCTCCCAGCCTATGACGTCCTGCCTCTATCCATAAAGTATTTAGACATGGCTCCCCACAGACCTCATTCAGCACCCCTGTGTGTCACCCACACTGTGTACAGCCTATGACTCTGGATCCTCCAGGCCAGTTCAGGAAAGAGACCTGGTTGTTTTTTTTAAAACTGTTTATTTTAAAACATGAAACCCAAGCTGAATAGAGACCACAGAAATTACATGGACAAGAACTGTAGTTATTTGCCAAGAAAAATAAAGTTCCCCAAAGAAATAAAAATCAAACCCTAAACCCAGTTTTAAAAAAATGAAAACACAGCAACAGTGACACACAGCCATGGCCCTACGGAGGCTGGGGAGGGGGGGAACTTGGGGGGCTGGCTCCATTCAGATGACATTGTCCACTGGGGGGCAGATGCAGGCCGAGGGACACTAACTGGGAGGCAAATGTCACAAAAATCTATATATGACAGAGGGCAAGGCATACCACCATTGTGATTAAAACCAAATGAGACCCTGGTCACCTTTGGCCCAGGAGCTAATCACCTTCTGGGCTGGGCGGAGCTAGGACCTGGGGTAGGGCAGGACTTGGAACTGGGGCCAGGAATTGCATAGTGTGACAAGGGTAGGTGGGTGCTAGGAGGGTTTGGAGGATGCTCCAGGCCAGGATCTGTCTTACATAAACCAGAGTGTTTGTGTGTGTGTGTGTGTGTGTGTGTGTGTGGTGGTGTGGTAGCCACCAACCAGTCCCATTAGCATTCCTTTCCCAGCCAGATCCTTCCTCCTGGTTTGGCTAGGAATCTGGGTCTGGTTTGGTGGCTCAGCCCTCCTTGTTTCCCACCAGAGTTGTGGGGTCCCCTGGGGTAAAAGGGAGTGGGGACCAATCACAGGTAGCTGTCATTGGACTGCTTACCCACTAGAGATGTGGAGGGACCACAGGGACTGAGTAGACAAGTGGAGCCAAAAAAAAAAAAAAAAAGAAAATGAAACAAACCGCAGTGGCAGGAGCCATCTCCTCTGCAGAGGTCGGGGTGGGAACCCCCTTTTCGTTTCCCCTCGCTTCCTTTCTTCAGCCTCGGTGAGTGAAAAAGTCACAGATGGGGGCACGCACGCACGCACATGACGGTCAGGACTCCCAACACGGCACAAGTTCACAGCCACTTGTGGGCAGTGCCCGCCTCTCATGCTATGTACATTCACCTTGTGGCCAGCTTGCGGCCAGCTCGCAGCCAGTGGGGCAGCATTTGTGCTTCTGAGAGGCCCCAGGGCACACACAGGCAGCCAGATGGGGGTGGAGGGGGGGCAGGGGTGCCCCATGCCTCCCTCTGGACCTGCGGCCAGGAACATACCCAGAGTGGACAGACTAGCCGCAGCTGGGCCGTGCAGGTTCCTGGCATCAGACCAGTTGGAGCCAAAGGCGTCGTCCCCTCCACTGAGGTTCTGTCATGCTCAGGAGCTCCAGATGCCCAGACTGGGACCCCAAGGGCCACTGAGTCCTCTGCCCACTCCTTTTGGTCCCAGATACCAGACACAAAGAAAGGGGTTGAGAGAGAAAGCAATGTAGAGCCTCTTCCCTCTGGGGAGAGCCGAAGGCCTGGGTTCTGGGATCCGTAGCTGCCAGGTTGCTTGCTCCAGGAGGACCACAGGTCTGTAAACCAGCTGCCCCAGAGCCCCTGCCTTGGCCCCCTGCACACGCTCCAAGGCCCTGGCCCATAGCTGCCCATCCTGGCCTACAGACCAGAGCTCATGCACGCTGGCTGGCTGGGCCAGGGTAGAGCCTCCAAGTGCTGATTTGGGAGCTGACTGGGGGGCAGGCCCTCACAGCAGGAAGCACAGCAAACATCACACACTAAAGCCAAAAGCACCTTAGGCAAGCGATGTTCTGGGGGAGGGGCGTGGAGACAACTGAGGCCATGTGGACTTCAGTCCCCAGTCCCCAGGACATGCTCCTCCTGGGGCAGCACCTGCCTGGGGAGGGGTCTCTAGGCCCTTTGAATTGCTTGTGGGTCTGGCCCCTCCCTGGCAGCACCCCACAAAGAAATGACCATTCTAGCCCTGGCTCCAGGCTAGACTTAGGGGTCACGCTTGCTGGCTCAGGATCAGCCAGGAGTGCCCGTGGCGGCTGAGAGTGAGGTTAGTGGTTAGTCCCAACAGGGGCATTCTGAGGCTGGGGGCACATTCACAGCCATCTCAGGTCCAGCCCCTCAAGGTTGGGCTCCAGAGGGCACTGCCGCTTGTCCTGGACGAGAAGGGAATTGAGAAGGGAGAGAAGTGGGCAGTGTCCTGCTTCGCCCATGTCCCAGACTGCCCTGGAGATGACAAACGTGGTCAGTGGAAAAAAACAAAAACAAAACAAAAACCAAAAAAACAAAACCAACCAAATGGGACAAAGCTGCCACTCTTCAGGAACGAATGGGAAGAGAGGGTTTGGCACCAAGGAGGTGGCCAACGCTGAGAAGCCAGGGAGTGACCTGGGCTCTGCGTGGCACCTGCTGTCCGGGGAGGGCTGGTTGGGCGCTGAGGGAGAGAATCACACAGGTAGGAGGAGGTGGAGGAAGAGCCCCACCCTAGAGGCAGCTCAGAGCAGACGGGAAGGACTGAGTAAGCCAGGTGGATAAGAGAAGCCAGGCGCTGGACGTTGCAAAGATGAGAGTGTGTGAAGGAGCCTATCACTGACGAGCAGGTGGGCGCCAGGCACAGGGGCTTCCACTGCCTATCAGCGGAGAAGTGCTTCTCAGAAGTGTCGGGGGGCCAGGGCAATACCGGGAAAGGTTCGGTGCAGCTGAAGGAAGGGATCGCCCAGAGTGCAAGGGACAGCACGGAGGGCCACCTGTAGAAGGAATGTGGGGGTGGAAGCACCTGGCACAGTAGGGCTCAGAGAACCCAAGAGGACAGAAGGACGCGGGGAGATGGGGAGGCAGGCAGGGTTGGGTTGCTGGTAGCAGTGCCTGTCCAGGTGGGTGCCCCGGAAGCCTCATTTCTCAGGCTGGCTCGGGTCTCATGCTGAGCGCCTCCTGCAGGGTGGGTATAGTGGGGGGCCATCAGTGGTGCCTAGGGCTGGCCCGGTGTGGCTTGCAGAGGGTCCGGCGGGGTGGAAGCAGCAGTGCTGGCATAGGAAGGGTGGGGCAATTGGCACGTGGGAGCAGATGGCTGGCCGGTGTGTGGGTCTAGTGCCCACTGCCGCTGGAGTCGGGGCGAGGCTGGCTCGTGGCGAGGTATTTGGCTCTCATGCTGGAGGTGTACTAGAGGAGAGAGGAAGGGAGGGAGCAGGGTCAGCTGGAGTCCTGGGCAGGGCTGAGCAGCCAGCAGCCAGCAGCCTCTTTGGTCCTTGGTGGGGGGGGAGCCACAGCTGACCCTCGACCCTCGGTGGGCAGAGTACAGCAGTGCAGAGCATGATTGGCAGAGTCCTAAAGTAAGAGGCCACTGGCCCAGGGCCCAGACCAAGGGCTCGGTACAGATTAGGAAAGTGATGCTACGAAGAGTCCGAAGGTCAGCCTTTGCAAGCCAGGCTGGACCACTGAGGCAAGCCCCCTTCCTGAATGAAGAGAACATTCCATCCCCTTCTGTCACTAAGCCACTTTCAGAGTCCCAGTTAGAGCCTTGCCTCCTCCAAGAACTGAGCTCAAAGGCCCTAAGTGCTTCATGCGGGCTGAGAACATGAAGGTGGCCTCCTAGGCCCCACCCCTGCACCCCTGCACCCCTGCACCCCTGCTGCAGAGCTGTGCCCTGGGTCAAGACAAGGCCTCCCAGGGCAGGTCCACTGAAGTTAGGCTACAGACCACAGCTGCTGAGTCCACTGGAATTGGAAGGCCTAAGCCTCCTCCCCAACCATTCAACTTCATCACCCCCAAGAAACGGGGCGGGGGGTGCTTCAGACTACAGGGACTGCCCCACGCCTTGGATGGGGAAACTAAATTCCTCCCAGATGTGCCTTGGGACAGAGGTAACTGCCTACTTCTGCAGATAGCTGACACATCTTGGCCACCCTAGCAGTACCACAGGTGTGAAGGCTTGAGTACTCTGTGTATGTGTGCGTGCATGTGTCGGTCTGCCTGTGTTTGCAGAGGAGCACACCTTGAAGCATGTGCCAAGGCCAGGCAGTGTGTAAAGAGTTTGCATGCCCGTGGCAGGGACATAGGTCACCAGCACTCAGAAGGCCAGGCAGGATGATCCCCACCCCACTCAGCACAGGCTGGCTCCACAGTCCCCAGATGAGACAGACAACACTCCTGGGGTCCTGAGTGCTTTCCTGAAACATTCTAGGTTAAGATGGCAAGC
This sequence comes from Acomys percivali, assembly GCA_907169655.1. NCBI lineage: Eukaryota > Metazoa > Chordata > Mammalia > Rodentia > Muridae > Acomys > Acomys percivali. The sequence continues at coordinate 9,949,256 of OU015754.1, read as the reverse complement.
AGCCTATGAGGCGGCCATGGTGCAGGGGTGGGAGGAGCAGGGGCCCAGAGCCATGTCATTCCATGGACATGCAGCGGTGACAAGGGACAGGGTGTTGGGATGGGACGGAAGGCGGCCCAGAGGCCTGGAGGAGCCCAAACAGGTACAAGGACATGGGGCAGAAGTCCACACCCATGTGAGCACACCCGTATGTACCTGTGTGCATGGGCCAACATGCAGGACCATATACCCGGGAACCCAGCTCTGCATCCAAAGTCAGATGCACACGGGGCCTGGGTGGAAGTGACAAGATGGGCAGGGCCACCTGCAGCTGATGAGAGAGTCAAGCCTGGACTGGGGATTCACTGTGACACCAGTGGGCTCAGAACCACTTCAGAGGCCTCCAGCCCCACAAACAGTGGGTGGAGGACAGTGGTGAGCGGAGGGTGCAAGGCATGGAGGTACAGGCGGGCAGCCGTGCGGGATGGGGGGCCGGGCGGGTCAGTACCTGTCACTCTGAGGGTACAGCTACCACAGTGTTCGGGCGCTGTCCATGGGTTTAAATTGCCAGCCTGCATGGCTGCCAGAGTCCAGGGCAGCCAGGTAGCGCTAGGAGGGCCCAGGGTGGGAGGGATGCAGGAGAGAGAGAGAGAGAGAGAGAGAGGGGGGTGTCCTCAACGCCAGGCGTGGCTGGCCCCAAGTGGACCACAAGACCAGAGGGCCAAGGGTGAGGAGCAGTTGAATGTGACACAGAGGCCTGACAATCCCTGGTCCAGGTTCTGGGCACCCCAGCCCAACCCTGTGCTAGAGGACATTGTGGTTATGTGGCTGACACACTGGCAAGGCGGCCTTTAGCTTCCTAGGTCCTATCTTCACAGACCAAGCCCTCAGGCAAGTCCCGGGGGCCCCCACCTTTTCAATAGCTCCTTCTCTTTGGTACCAAGTCCACCCTGATCCTTTGTTTGCGTCTCAACTCCCGGGGCTTGGAAGGGACATCAGGCCTGGGCTAGAACAGCCTGGGGCTGAGACACGGGTGGCTGTTTAGGGAAAGAAAGGAAGAGAGGGAAGAAGAAAGGCAGGCAGGGAGGAAGGAAGGAGGAAGAGCAGCAGGGAGGAGGGAAATGGAAGGAAGGAAAGAGAAGAGAGGACAGAGATAGGAGGGAGGGCAGGTAAAGGAGGGAGGGCAGGAGAGAGGGAGGGAAAAACAAAGCTGGCTCTGATGATGGAGCTGCCTAGCCAAGGCTTTGGGAAGCCTGGGGGAAAGGTGGGAGGAGGGTACTGGGCCCCCCAAGAAAGAAGCAAGGGCTGACCTATGGGTAGCAGGACCCCAAGGCTGCCCACACTGACCCCCAGGGTTCCTCAAAGGTGGCAAGAGCTGGAAGACCCACCCAGCCCTATTTATTTAGGCCCTGGTATTGCAGGTCCACAGTCTGCTCAAGAGCACAGCAGCCTATGAGAGCCACGCCAGGGTACAGTGGCGGCAGGTCGGCAAAGCCTTCACGGCCCGAGAGTCTCCCCACCCACCCTCCTGCCCTGAGACTTACTGAGGGCGGTGGGGACTCGCGCCCAATGAGGGGGGTGTTCTCACAGCGGGGATTCTGGAAATTGGCATTCTGGCTCCTGAGTGGAAGGGGAGAGAGAGCATGTGAACAGTCACAGGCCACATGGTCCTCACTCTGTGGGGGAGGGGCCCCTCTTTCTATTGTTTTTGGGGTGTTTGTTGTTGGTTTGGTTTGGTTTAGATAGGGTCTCACGCAGCCCAGGCTGGCCTTGAACTTGCTATGCAGCCAAGGATGACCTTAAGCTCCCCTAGCCTCCTGCCTCCACCTACTGAGTGATGGGATTATAGGTGTGAATATTGTAGAGCCAGCTGGGTCCTGTGCCTGGCCAGCTCCGCCAATGCTAACTTCACAGTATCAAACTCAGACTGGTCCTCAATGCGCGCCGGCCTTCCTGGCGCAGTCAGAGGCTACTTCCCACCGGGTTACCTGCCTACCACGAGGCACACACCCTCCACCTGGCCATGTAGTTGCCCCACTGCCTGTGACTGGGCTCCCCTGGTCACAGGGGACACTTAGTGCCAGACCATTCTGCCTGAAGCCTTGGCTGCCCAGCCTGGATGAAAGTCCCCCATCCCCCAACACCTCCCTGCGCCCTGCCTCCCCAGCCCCTAAGCCTGACTCCCCCAGCCGACTATGTGCACTGTCCCTGGCCCTAGCTCTGCCTGTCCCCAACCTCCACAACTCACATGTACTCGGTGACCGGGGCATTGCTGACGGTGTGGGCGGCGGCCGGGATGCTGGCCTCACTGCCGTAGCTGCTTCCGCAGCTGTACAGACTGGGCATGTGCACTCGGTACAAGCTGTCGTGTGCCTGCCGTGGCCCTGGGGCAGCCTCCTCTTCCCCATCCTCATCTGGGCCTCTGCAGGGAGGGGACAGCAGCAGCGGCTCAGACTCCTTACTCTGTCTGGGCCATTGACGCATGGCAGTTATGGGCTTGCCATCTTTGTCCTCTGAGACAGCAACGAGCCTGGGCTAGGATGTTCTCTTTTGGCTTTGCGGGGCTTGTCCTCAACCTTGAGTGGCCTTAGGTCCCTGATGCCCTCTGTGGGCCAGACTTAGGTTGTTCTGGAACCACTGGGTGAGAAGCCCTCAGAGCCGGGACAGTGTGAGCTGCTGGTGTGACCCCAGCTGACCCCAGGCAGGACCCTCGCACACAGCTTTCACTTGGCCTCCAATATGTGGCCCTTTTAAAACAGAATTACTTTTTTTTTTTTCCCCAAGACAGGGTTTCTCTGTGTAGCCTTTGCTGTCCGGACTTGCTTTGTAGACCAGGCTGGCCTCGAACTCACAGGGATCCACCTGCCTCTGCCTCTGGGGTACTGGGATTAAAGGCATGTGCCACCAAGCCTGGCCCGAGAATTACTTTTTATTTTTATTTCTGGTCACTTGTGTGAGTAAGGAGTCTGTGCACATGAGTGCAGGAGGCTGTAGAGACCAGTGGAGGGCACTGGTGCCCCTGGAGCTGGAGGTTAAGCAATTGTTAGCTGCCTAGCATGGGTGCTGGGAACTAAACACGAATCCTCTGGAAGAGGCAGTATGCATGGTTCACTCTAAGCCAGCTCTCCAGTACCACACTGTGTGTCCTTTCATAACTCTCTTTTTACCAGAGCAACGTGGCAACCTGTTCAGCCATATAGTAATCAACAGTAGAGTCAGGACATGAACACAGATATGAAATTCTGGGGCTCTTAGCCACTCTGCTGCAGTTCCTACGTATGCCCGCATTGTTATCACTAGCATTACTACTGCTGTCACCACCATCACTGTCACCCACCAACATCATGACTGCCACTCACTATTGCTAGAATCACCCCCCCCCACCCCCAGCGTCATTATCAGCAGCAGCATCGTGAGCCATACCAACGCCACCATCAGTACCTCCATCGTCAACCAGGATCACTACCACCATCGTTACTGCCACAACTACCACCATCCTTGCTGTCACCACGACTTCTGCCATTGCCCCCATCATCTCCATCATCTCGGGAATCATATCACAGCTGCAACTGTTACCACCACCAGGACTATCACTGTCCCCACCATCGTCACCGCCATGAGCACTTGCATTCTATTATCGCCATCATCGCTCTCATCATGACAGTCACCGTTACTGTCATCCTTATGATAATCACCATCTTCATCATCAGCACCACCATCATTGGGCTGTTATCAATGCCACCCGTCACTACCCTTGGCTGTCCTGGACTCACTTTGTAGACCAGGCTGGCCGTGAACTCACAGAGACCCGCCTGCTTCTGCCTCCTGAGTGCTGGAATTAAAGGTGTGCACCACCATGCCTGGCACTTGTTTGGTTTTTCAAAACAGGGTTTCTCTGTGTATAGTCCTGGAAATTGCTCTGTAGACCAGGCTAGCCTTGAACTCAGAGGTCCACCTGTTGCAGGGCAGTAGTGGTGCACACCTTTAATCCCAGCATTTGGGAGGCAGAGGCAGGTGGATCTCTGAGTTTGAGGCCAGCCTGGTCTACAGAGTGAGTTCCAGGACAGCCAAGGCTATACAGAGGAATCCTATCTCAAAAAAAACAAAAAACAAAAACAAAAACCAAAATAAAAAGCAAACAAACAAACAAAAAAAAGAGGTCCACCTGTCTCTACCTCCTGAGTGCTGGGATTAAAAGGTATGTGTCACCAATGCTCAGCTGTTTTTCTGTTTGTTTGTTTGTTTGTTTGTTTGTTTTGAGGCAAAATCTCTCTTTGTAGCCCTGGCTCTCCTGGAACTAACTCTATGTAGACCAGGCTGGCCTTGAACTCACAGAGATCCGCCTGCTTTCGCCTCAAGTGCTGGTATTATCACAACCCTCTTTACCATTGTTATCTCCATCACCATCGCAGGGAAAGGAACAGAATGACAGCACAGGCAGGGGACGCACTGAGCTGACACGCTTGCCATCTGAGCTGGGCCACAAACAGCACCCGTGGCCCCAGTGGAGGGGTGGGAGATGGATGGGTCAAGAAGAGAGAAGCTTAACTCCATGACCTCTCAACCTCATCCTAGGCTGAGGAGACTGAGGCAGGGGCCATGAAGACTCCTGACTTCAAAGATAAAGACACAGGGGCCCCATCCGGGCCACATGAGCTTCCTACTGCAGGAGCTAAGTCCTCACCACCCACAGCTGCGCACATCTGTCCCTGGGATCACAGAAGACATTCGGCAGCAGTCTTCAGGGTGTAGGGCACAAAGCCAACACAAGGGGGCAGGAGAGCCTGGTTCTGCCCCTTGCCTGCTCTGGATGGAAATTCCATCGCCATCAATACCACCACCACCATCATCACCACAGGCTTACCTAAGAGCACGCAGCCCCCAGCCTGCGTCCAAGGCCTGGGAAATATTAAGAGGTGAGGGAGTGGATGTCTCTCACCTCTGGACACTCGGACCTGAGCGTCTGGAAGGACCAAGCTCCCGGACCCCAGTGAAAACCTTACCTCTTCTGTTGCCAGGTATGTGGAACACTGCAGACGATGGAGCTGAACATGAGGGCTGTGATGAAGGAGAAGAAGGCCAGGTAGATGAGACCTTCCACACCATCGTAGCAGAAGCCTGTCAGGGCCTGGACGTAGTCCTGTGCAGGAGGAGTGGGACACGAGAGAATTCGGGACCAGCAGTGAGATCAACTCTGCAGGCCACACCGGACATCCTTATAAAAGGCAGGTCAGAGGACCCACCGTTATCTGAAGGACCACCCATCTCTTTCCCGTGGCTCCCCTCTGCCCTGCCCTGCCCCCAGCTGCCCGGTGGCCTCACCAGGTGCAAGCTCCGGCAGTCCACCAAGGCGGTAAGGTGCTGGAGGTTTACTTCCGTGCCATTTAGCACCTCCTGGACTCGGAGCAAGGGATCCTGGGGTGGAGAAGTCACACACCACTTGATGATGACTGGGAAGACCCAGAGGAGCCATGGCGTCCCCCCATCTCACCCCCAGTATCCTTTCATTTCACAACTAGCCCCAGAGACTGTCGCCTGAGCCCTGTCTCCATACAGCCCCTAGGGTCTTCAGAAATGGCAAGCCTGGGTTCCCCATGCCTTGGAAACAGATGGGCCAGTGAACCCACAGACACCTGTCCAATGTGGCCATTGCTTAGAAGACAGATGAAAAGGTTTCTTAAAAAATATTTATTTATGGTCGGGCGTGGTGGCACATGCCTTTAATCCCAGCAACTCAGGAGGCAGAGGCAGGCGGATCGCTATGAGTTCGAGGCCAGCCTGGTCTACAAAGCGAGTCCAGGACAGCCCAGGCTTCACAGAGAGACCCTGTCTCAAAAGACAAAACAAAAAATTATTTATTTTTATGTATGAGTATTATATCTGCATGTACACCTGCATGCCAGAAGAGGGCATTAGAGAGTATAGATTTCCTGAACCACCACGTGGTTGCTGGGAATTGAACTCAGGACCTCCGGAAGAGGAGTCAGTGCTCTTAACTACTGAGCCATCTCTCCAGCCCAACAGATTAAATCCAATGAATTTTGTCAAGAGTCTCACTCAGTTCTACAAATTGGTTGCAATCCTCCTTCCTCAGGGTCTTCAGTGCCAGCACTTGAGGAGCACACCACCACACCTGGCTGGGTTTCCCTTACTACCACGGGAGAAACTCACTTGCTGTGTGTCACTGACTAGATCTCATTCTGGTTGTAAAACTCTTATTTTAGGAGGCAGAAGAGACGGCTCTGTGGTTAAGAGCACTGGCTGCGCTTCCAGAAGACCCAGGGTGGATTTTCAACGCCTGCATGGTGGCTCACAGCCATCTGTGACTCTAGTTCCAGGGGATCTGATGCCCTCCTCTGGCCCGCACAGGCACGAGGCACACGCGTGGCACGTATACACAATGCAGTCGAAAACACCCATGCACATAAAATAAAGTTAAAAATAAATTTTACAAAAGCCTTACTTTAGGCTGGTAGCAAGCCTGTAACCCAGCACTACAGCACAGGCAGGAGGATTGCTGCATAGCAAGACCTTTTATTTATTTATTATTTATTTTTAAGATAGGATCTCACTAAATAACCCTGGCTGTCCTCAAACTCACAAAGATCCACCTGATCCTGCTTCTTGAGTGCTGGAACTACAGGACTATGCCACCTTACCTGGCTGTAAGACATTACTAAAGAGTTACTTATAATCTGAGAGTTTGTGCTAGGAAAACCACCTGGTGTGATAAACTGAGTTGTGTCCACAGATCGTGGCCTAATAAAGATCAAGCCCAAAGCCCCATAGAGTCATAGTTTGGAGAGCCTTTTCTTTTTGCCGAGCTGGGATGGAACCCAGGGCCTTTCACATATATGGCAGGCACTTTACTGCTATGCTAGTGAGACATAGGGTCTCACTGTAGCCCAGGCTGGACCCTCCCTCCCTATGTAGCTGATGATGATAAAAGGCTAGATCCTTCCCTAATGTTTGTTGGGAGTCAGGTATGTACCACCATACCCAGGCAGGCCTTGCTTTTTTGAGACAGGGTTTAGCCATGTAGCCCAGGTTAGCCTAGAACTGAAGATCTTGCCTCAGCCTCCCGAGTCCTGTAATCATAGGTGTGTCACTATGCTAAGCTCATATTACTTATTAGTATAGAACAAAGCCATTTTATTATGTTTTATGTGGTGTGTGTGTGTGTGTGTGTGTGTGTGTGCGCGCGCGCGCGCATGCAACAGTGACCACATGGAAGTCAGGGGATAACTTGTAGGGGTAACTTCCCTCCTTCCACCAATTCGAGTCTCAGGGATTAAACTCAGGTTGAATCAGGCTTGGCAGTAGAGACCCTTTACAGCCCGAGCCATCTCGCCAGCCTCTCAAATATTTTACAAATCTGTGGAAGATGCCCAGGGAAAAAGAGTGGAGGGCGAGGGAAGGAAGGGAGGGTGAAAAGAGTGTGTGGGGAAGGGAAGAGATTAGGAACCCTTGGGTTCCCAGCAACCAGGGCCACCCTTGCCCACAGCCCCTCACCTTGGTGGCTGGGTGCTCCCGCGGGACACTCCTCAGCAGCTCGGCCACGACATCCTGCATTTCTACCAGAGCCTTGTGGCTGCCCGACAGCTTCTGCTCCAGAGAGAAGTGCGGAGTCCGGTGGCTGCCAGCTGCTTCTTCCGCCCTCCCCTCTTACACCATGCACCCGCCTCTCCCCAACATGGGCGGCCAGGCCCCAGGACACCCCTTCTCCCTGAAGGTATCCACAGAGGACAAAATACACACCTCTGAGGTGGTACCAAAAGCCTGCGCTCCCTTCAGAGAGCAAGGCACGACATTCTCAATGGAGATGTGTCTTTAGGATGCAAAGGGTACCCGCACCCCACTGGGGTAAGAAGCAGCAGGAACAGGGTACGGCTAGCTGGAGCTGCCAAACTCTTCAAATGCCACCACTAGGACCTGCTCACATTTGCCAGTCAGCTACCCTCTGTCCTGCGGGGCTGCTGAGGGAACCCCAAAGAATGAAAGGCATCCCAAGAGCCACATTAAACAGGTCACCACAAGGATAAGGTAACAGGTTAGCCCCCCCCCCCCCCGCCCGGCCACCTGCTAAGTTGGGTTGGCACAGAGTCCAAGGGGCCAGCAGGAAGCTGGGCCCGTGACCCTTTCAGCCTCTCCCCGACACTGTGCCCCTGCCCTTGGCCACCCAGGACAAGCCCTGCTCTCACCTGCTGGAAGGGGTTGGTGGCACGGGGTGAGCAAGCCAAGTAGTATTGTAAAATGTCTGTGAAAAGAGGGGTGGGGGGTGCTGAGGGCAGGGTCCAGTCTGGGTCGACATGCAAGTACATGCGTTCGCATTGTCCTCAGGTATGTCTGCCTGTGTCTGGTGCCTACGTGCGCCGATGCTTGCAGATGGTACATGTCTGCATCCATGCACTCACACATACTTGTATGTACATGCATTCACACACACAGGCATGTATGCTTGCATGGGTGTGAGGCTGAGCAGTGACTTCCAGGGAGATTGTGGCTGAGTCTGTCCTCAGGGTGGGGCCCCTGAAGTGTGCAGGACTCTCAGGGGGTGGGTCTTCCTGCTCCGGAGCAGTGAGTAGGATGGCAGCTCTATGCCAGGCCCCACACTCAGCCTTAGGTCTGGGTTCCACTGGGTTTCTAGGGCTCCTGGGGCTGCAGGACCAGACACATGGCTCCTCACTCTCTTCCTGCAGTCCAGTGTGTCAGGAAGTCCCGCTGGTCCCACCTCAGCCAAGCCCACTTCCTGCCAGCCCAAGCCTCCATTGTCCCGGTCTCCCAAAGCTTCCTCCTTCATCTGTCCTTTGAGCCTGCCAGCAGCCTTGGGGAGCTTTTGTTTATTTTACTTTTTGTATTTTTGAGAGTCTCACCCAGGTCGGCCCAGAACTCAAGATCCTACTGCGGTAGCCTCCTGAGAACTGGGTTTCCAGGTGTGTGCTGCGTCCAACCCCAGGAAGCTTTTCCGAGGCTATCACATCATGTCTGGGGCTCTCCCTCTCCCTCTCCCTCATCCGCACCAAGAAAGCCCACACTCCCAACTGTGGGGTTTCCCACACTCCCCCCCCCCCCCGCCCCCCCCCACACCCCCCCGTGGTTTATATGAAAGCAGCCTGGGGCACCCACTTCCTGCCCTTCACCACGCCTCCCTGAGGTCAAAGGCCTGTGAGGGCAGGGCAGCCTCAGCCTCTTCCACCTTGCTGTCCCAGTGTCACTCCAGTCCCACACATGGCCACAGACTCACCCCCACTCAGTACTGAGTGCTCCTCCACCATCTTGGTCACAAAGGTGTCAGGGTCTACGCAGAAGTCGCTGGAGGCCTGAGGTGGGTAGGGCAAGAAAGGATGGGTGACCAGGCTGGGCCTCAGAGGGAAGCCATGCCCAGCCAGGGTTCTCAGGGAGATTCTGACCCCTAGGGCCTAACCTCTATTCAGGGAGGCAAGATGGAATACAGGGAAAATGAACCTGTGTGACCTAGGGTAAGATGAGAGGGGACAGGAATGTGGCTTCCTCCTCCCCAATAAAGCCCATCAGATGACGATTCCTGGTTCCCCTGCCACTCACCACAGACACGGCCAGCTCCAAGCCCAGTGCACCCCAGCTGATGACCAGGGCCAGGATACCCAGCAAGCAGACCCTTGGGGCAAAGAAGACCCGTCGTCAGGCTGGGAAAGGGTGACATGCCACACACACACAGCTGCGGGACAGAGTGCCAAGCCCCCAGGGCCTCAGCCTGAGGTGGGGGTGGGGCGGTCCGACACACACAGGGCAGTAAGTTCTCTCTGAGAGCGCCACTTAAGACATAGACATAGACATAGACAAATGTCCCAGCTCCTCCTGGCTGGGATGAGATTCACCCCACAGCTGGGGACAAGTGAGCAGCCTGGGCTTGCTAGAAGACCCATGGGTACCCCAGGTCTCATATATGTCCTGTTTACAGGAGATCTTGACCATATCAAGCCCTCCAGCCATGCTCCCCATTCTTCTACGTGGCTGGCTCCTCCCTCCCTCAGGTCTGCTCCAGCCACACAGGCCTCCTTGATCTTCTATATGTCACCTAACTGCAGGCCTGCACGTCCTTCCCCAGCGTCCACGTATCCCTTACTCCCGAGGGCCTCTGTCCCATCGTGCCCTCTCTTGGAGCTCCGTGGGTGCATCACACACACTGAACTTACTGTCTCTGGCTTTGCTTTCAACTTAGGCACTATCACCTGACCCTCAGCATATCTGTTTCATCTTTGCAGGGCACGTGGGTGCCACTGGCAGGGGCTGGAGACTTCTCGGGGCTCACCAGTGCCAGATCCACATAGCAACTGACAGGTGACTGCTCAGGTGGAACAGTGACATCACCACATTGCAGCCAGCCCATTGGTAAGCTGTCCTCATCCTTCAGAGGAGATGGTTGGGCACCAGTGGGTCACTGGCTGACATGGTAAGTAGCAGAGGTGGGCTGGAACCCAGCCAGGCTGCCTGGTGTGCCCCCACCACTTTGAGATCTGGCTAGGTAGCTATAAGTAGCCCCTGTGCTGACTCTCCTAGAGGGGTGCATGGCTAATGACCATCAACAGGTGAGTGGTTCATGACACTGGTCACAGCAGCACTCTGCATCTCAGGGAGAAAGGCTGCTCTTAGGGAGAAGCTCATGGACAGATGGAGAGGAGGCAGGGCTGTATCACCTCACACCATCACCCCACCCCTCTATCCATGGGCCCACAGGGACCCACCTTCCCCTCTGACTCACCCAACCAAGATACCCTTGGAGCTGCGGATGAGGCCCACCAGCACCAGGAGGCAGATGATGACGTCCAGCAACAGCAGGCCCAGGTACCCCAGCCATCTGTGGACACACACAGGCGAGGGCTGGGTAAACAGCCTTGGGGCTTGTGTCTTTTTTGACAGGGTATTACCATTTAGCCCCAGACTGGCCTGGTGCTCCTAGCCCCTTTGCCTCAGCTGCCCTGCTATCGGGATCACAGTGGTGTACCTCCAAGCCTAACTTGATGTCAGTACTTGAAAAAGGCAGCGCCTCCTCCCACAGGGATTCCTGCTGTGACTGACAACCTCAGGGACTAGATACAAAATGGTCCCAGGACGAGATTGCTCTACTCAGGTGGGGTAGGCCCTAGGGGGAAGGTGGGAAAGAGGTTTGGCGCACCTGTACCAGTCATAGAGGTCGACCTGTTCAGCTAGCACCTCCAGCGATATTCCAGGGTTCCTCCAAAAGGGGATGGCAGCAGTGTAGCCCAGCAGTGTCCCCAGCAGGCTCTGCAGCCGCTGCACAGCCCTCAGTGGCTCCTGCCGCCCAGCCAGCTGCTTTTCCAGGCTCTGCAGGTTTGGCTCTGCTGTGCGGTTCAGGGCCGCAGCCGTGTCCCACACCTGCGGGAGGAACAATATGAGCTGTCACCTGCACTACAGGAGGTTCTAGAGCAGACAAGACACTCCCCAGCCAGCCACTCACGCGGTCCTGGACCCCTGCCACTGTGCGGTTGGCATGGCGGAGGGAGTAGGTGGCTCGATGAACGCCATCACTGGTCTCCCCGTTGCCGTAGAATCCCACTGCGATGCCCGCACTGGGGGAGGTAGAACGATTGATCAGATACATAGGCAAACCTTCTCACCACCACGTCCTGGAGCCTGCAACCCCCTAGGCTCCTTGCCTCTACCCCATTACCCTTCTCCATCCTACCCTTTCCAGCTATTGGTCCCGCCCCTTTCCTGGGTCTGGCCCCGCCCAGACCGCCCCAACCCCGCCCCCATGCACCTGCCACGCCCCTCTCCACACAGGGACCTCCAGAACAAGTCTCAGGCCCTGCCGCCGCCCTCGCTGGCTCACCTGCAGACCAAGGTGGCGATGATGACGCACCAGGCGGTGCAGCAACAGTCAGCATCGAGGTGTTCATCGGTCTTCCTCCGCCGGCAGCACAGCCAGAAGGAATAGAAGAGCAGGAAGAGGAGATCTAGGGCCAGGCAGGCCAGGGCGGCGGCTCCCAGCAGCAGCAGCGCCTGAGAGCGGGCAGGTAGACAGAAGCACGCTAGAGAGTGTGGCACTGGGGCACTGTCCCATGTCAGCCCTTCAGTGGCTCTGCATTTTAGTTTGCCAGGCCACGTGCTTTCCCCAGTAAAGAATCCTCAGAGCCATGCATCGGGTGGCTCATGACTGCAATTCCAGAACCGGGAATGCTAAAGCAGGAGAGAGACACTGTAAGTTGGTGTCCAGTCTGCGCTATATGGTTAGTTCAAGGATATGGAATACATAACAGAACTCTATTTCAGGAAAGCAAAAAAGCCGGGAGTAGGGATGGCTCGGTGGCTAAGTGCACTGGCTGCTCTCTCTCTTCCAAGGGACCAAGGTTCAACACTCATTCACCCATACAGCTGCTAACAACAGTCTGAAACAACAATCAGAAAGGGATCTGACGCCCTCTTCTGGTCTCTGAGGGTATGAAGCACACATGTGGCGCACAGACATACAGGCAGGCAAAACACCCATGCATATGAAATGAAAATAAATCTTATTTTAAAAACCAAACCAAAACAAAAAAAAGCTGGTTCTGTGAGATAGCTTACTAGACAGTAAATGGTACCTGCCACCAAAGGTGACACCCTGAGTTCAACCCCAGGACCCACGACAGGGAGGGAGAAAACACCCCCAAACCCGGAAGTACTCGGACTGCTTGCTACGTGTACACTGGGGAGTATGCTGTCCCTCTCCCCCCCACGTGTTAGAGAAGCAGACTGAAAGGACAGAGCAGTAAACAGGCTCTCTTAGTAACCCACGTGAAGGGAAATGTGGTCTCAGCTCACTTCCTGTGCAGGGTACGGAAGCGCAGTGTTGTCGAACGTCAGTTTCTGGTCAGCCGGGACAGCTGAAGGATGCCGGACGGTTACCAGACGGTCCCCAGACTCCCTGACTGAGCCTCTCTTGGCTCCATTCCCAGCCTCTCCTTACCCTCCCCAGTCAGGGAAGGATTGCTGTGGCCCTTGGGGAGCAAGGGACCCCTCCTTGGGGCCAGTGCCTGAGGAGCTAAGGATGTAGAACAAGCAGGCTCCCTTTGGGACCACAGGCTGTTCCATCCACAGCCCTGGCAACCCAGTGGGCCATTTCCCAGGAGATAGTTGCCAGGCAGCAAAAGGATGGCGCTCCCTGCCCTCCCAGAAGCCAGCTGGCTCCCACACCTGGAGGCAGGCCTCCATACTTTCCATCTGGCCATGAAGGTGCAGCCGGCACGTTCAGTTAGTGTGGGCCAAGAACTAGGGTTCTGTGATCCAAAGCCCAGTGCTGAGGGGCGCCATTGGAGACTGGGCCTATGCTCGTGGTACAGCCCAGAAAAGCCCTCAGGGAAAGGCTAGAGCTCCACCGTGATGCCACATGCAGCCCACCCCCCACCAGCTTTACTTTGTCCCTTTACACTGTACCCTGTAGTTACCCAGCAACCTGGGCATGGGCACTGCGAGGCACTGGAGATAGGAGGCATCTTGCTATATTTGCATGTATGGTAAAGACCCACCTTTCTTGCGTGGAGGGGAACAGGTGTGGTGGGGGTGCCAGAGCCATCCATGTGAGCCCTAGGACTCACATCAGAAAGGCCTCCAAAGCCCAGGAGGGCTGACCCAGGCGTACACAGAGACGTGGGGCCGGGAGCATGCCAGCTTGCAGTAGCCCAGTCATAGAGGCCTCACACAGACAGGGCCTTTAGCCTGGTACTAGGCCCTACACACAGTGGCCATGGGTAAATACCAGCACACTTGAGCTGCAGCATCCCCTGGCTCCCTCTGGATCTGCTGTCATCTGCTCACATCTACATGGACCAAAGGTGCCAATCCCCTGTAGTTCTCCACCACACCTTAGAGGCAAAGGACCAAGCATTCTCTCCCTGGGTGCCAAAGGGCCACTCTAGGGCTCTCCATGCCACCCAGCCCATTTGGCCCACACATCTAGAATGTACACCTCCTCCTCACTGGAGAGGGGCTGGGGATAGAGCTCAGAAACATGAAAAACATGGCCAGCACCGGGCTTCAAGCCTGAAGACCTGAGTTTGATTCCCAGGACCCACATGGTGGAAGGAGAGCTAAGTTGTCCTCTGACCTACACACACACACACACACACACACACACACACACAGACCATGGCATGTATATGGGTGCACACATACACACATGTACACACATAAATAAAAAAGAAAAAGGATGGGCAGAGATGTTAGGCAATCTGTAAGCAAAGAATAGCCATGGTCAGTCTGCAACGGAGTCACCATCACTGCTGGAATCCCTGGGCTGAAGGCAGTAAAGGCCTTGAGTTCCGCCTTTGTGCGGAACCCCTAGAAGAACCCACATGTTCAGAAGGGCGTGGGCAAGTTACATAAACTGAGGGCTACAGCTGAGGAAAGCACACTCCCTTGTCCAACTCAAACACTCGGGTCTGTGTTCATACATCTGCTTGCAATTGCACCTACACACACGCGCGCGCACACACACACACATGTACCAACAGGTGTGGCCCCCTGAGCCCCAGGGCTCCTGTTCTAATAACCCCAGCACTGGGGAGGCAGCAGTGGGCAGATCTCTTTGAGTTTGAGGCCAGCCTGGTCTACATGGTGAGACCATGTCTAAGAGAAGAGAGGTAGAGAGAGAATTAGCCTTAAGAAACTCCATGGAGGTGGGCGTGTTAGCACACGCCTGTAATCCCAGCACTTGGGAGGCAGAGGCAGGCAATCTTTGAGTTCAAGGCCAGCCTGGTCTACAAAAGCAAGTCCAGGACAGCTGGGGATGTTACACAGAGAAACCCTATCTTGAAAATAAATAAAAGGAAAGAAGGAAGGAAGGAAAGAAAGAAAGAAAGAAAGAAAGAAAGAAAGAAAGAAAGAAAGAAGCAAGCCCCATGGTTGTCTGGTGGTGGTGGTATACACTTTTAATCCCAGCCTTCAGGAAGCAGAGGCAGGCAGATCTCTGAGTTCAAGGTTAACTTGGTCCACACAGTGAGTTCCAAGACAGCAAGGGCTACTACACAGAGAAACCCTGTCTCAAAACCAAACCAAACCAAACAACAAAATAAAATGCTCATCCCAAAAGAAAGCAAGCCCATGACCATCCAAAAACTGGTACTCTTAGGGGTCAAAGAAAGGGCATCACCCCAAAATCCCAATGCTAGTCAAGCCCTATATGTAGTGACGATCACACCAGGCAGGTGCCTGGCATTCTCAACTCCTTACTCTCAGGGCAGCCAAGTGTCCACACGTGTTCCTCCCCTTTCCATCCTGGTCTGCTTTGCTCTAGAAAAGCCCCTCTGACCATGTTAGTTCTCTCTGTGCCTCAGGGTCAGCTTGCATATCACCAGTGGGGTGCTAGAAGGTGACGTCAGGTTGTCACGGAGGAGACAGGATGATGCTAACATCTCTACTGCAACCTCCAATCTACCCAGGACCTGTGCCTAGAGGATGTGTTCAACCACAGCAGGAATAAACTGAGGTTCCCCTGCTCCCCGAATCCCATAAGGCTGGGGGAACCTTCTAGCATGGCCTATTCCTCCCAGATGGGGCCAACTGTAATGAAAGTTTAGTCAGTCCCTGAGGCCAGGGACAGCCTATAAACTGTACCAGCTCTGCCTGGCGTGGTGGCGCACACCTTTAATCCCAGCACTTGGGAAGCAGAGGCAAGCGGATGTTATGAAGTCTACAAAGTGAGTCCAGGACAGCCAATGCTACACAGAGAAACCCTGTCTCAAAAACAAAAACAAAAACAACAAAAAAAAAAAAAACCAACAACAAAACTGTACCAGCCCCAAGAATGGAGGAGGTAGCACCCTCCAGTTTACACTGAGAGGAAAGCACATCAGTGTAGACACCCTGAGGCTCTATGGGACAGATGAGACAGCGTGACCTCTTCCCAGGTTTCTGAGGCCAGATCCCAGAGGACATGCTTCCACAGGGCACTAGGCCAATGTAGTCAATGGCAGAACAGCCACCACTGCCCGCAGGCCATTGAGGATGATAGTGGGAAATGCCACTCAGCATCTAGGCTCTGACCACATGGAATTTTCCGTCTGCGGTAAAAGTGATCTAGTGGCTCTGTTGGGTGAGGCAGGCCCCCATTCCTGTCCTGAGCTACTGGCCACAGGGTGGCTGCAGGAGCCAGGCTCCCAGCAAAGGTGGGCAGGGAACAGCACCCGCCCCAGCTTCCAGAGGTCTCCTATTGTGAGTCTCCCAGCTCCCAGGATGCAATACCAGTGAGCCACACAATATATGCACCTTTCGCACATGCTAAAGGCCAGGAGCAAACTTCCACATGGGCATCTGTTGCTGTGATGAAACACCGTGACCAAAAGGCAAGTTGGGGAGGAAAGGGTTTATTCACTTTGCACCTTTACCGGAGGAAGTCAGGACAAGAACTCAGGCAGGGTAGGACCTTGGAGGCAGGAGTTGATGCAGAGGCCATGGAGGGGTGCTGCTTACTGGCTTGCTCCTCATGGCTTGCTCAGCCTGCTTTCTTATCGAACCCAGGAGCACCAGGCCAGGGTTGGCACCACCCTCAGTGGGCTGGGCCCTTTCCTAGCAATCGCTAATGAAGAAAATGCCTTACAAGCCGGGTGGTGGTGGTACATGCTTTTAATCCTAGCACTTGGGAGGCAGAGGCAGAGGCAGGCGGATCTCTGTGAGTTCAAGGCCAGCCTGGTCTACAAAGTAGGTCCAGGACAGCCAAGGCTACACAGAGAAACCCTGTCTCCAAAAACAAAAAACCAAAAATAACAACAACAAAATACCCTACAGCTGGATCTTATGGAGGTATTTTTCTCAATTTTCTTTCAGATAACTCTAGTTTGTGTGTCAAGCTGACACAAGACCAGCCAGCACAGTGTTGTGGAGGCCCTGGGTCCACCAGTATGGAAGCATCTGGACACTTGTCTAGAGGGAACATATGGCCGCCAGTAACAACTACGTTTCTGGATAGCGATGAGCTACCAGAGTCCGGCCTGTCTGCCTAGAGTCACAGGGAGTCATCACAGAGTGATACCTGCTTGCCCAGAGTAGGGCCCGATCACCGCAGAGCAGACCTGAGGATGTGGGCCTAGAGTGCTTTCCTTCTGGGCCATCAGAGGGCTCTTAAGACCCCAGTAGCATAATTGAGTGGCCATAGGAAACAGGAAGTAGAAGTGGGTCATGTAGACTGCCATGTGGGGTCATGGGTTCCTGGCTGGGCACCCTAGGAGAGCCAGGGCTCAGAGTCAGCCCTGTGATACAGAGCCCAGGAAGGGGTCAGGGAGGAGGATAAGACCTAGGGCACAAGGTTGGGACATGGACAGGAAGGGTGACAGAAGGTAGGGAAAGGTTTCCCTGCCTTTGTGTACAGAAAGTTTTCAATGACAAGCCTGCATCTGCCAGAGGAAAGAGACAATGTATGAGGTGGGGGGGGGGGGGGGGCCCACGGGGCCAGGCTAAGACTCCACATGTGTCTCGGGCCAGGGGGAGGAAAGGGGCGGGCCCACCAGGATGACACCATGCTCAGGGATCATGAGGGACACACAACTAGCTGAGCATGCATCCAGCTGCCTCAGCAGGTTTGAGCCACAGGCCAGCTTCCCTGAGCTGAGGTTTGGGGGGGAGGGTCCCCAGAGCCCACCCAATCTGTGCTTCCAGACATCTACTGCCGGCCAGGAAGCCCACTCTTTGCCTCCACAGTGGGGAATCTGGGGTCCTCCACCCACTGTCCTGGATAGGCTGCCAGGGCGCTGAGCTGGCTGCACGACCACGGGGGGTGGGGGTGGGGGTGGGGGGCCCGCCCCCAACTGGGCTGAGGAACCAGTGATGCAGGCCAGGAATTAAAAACAGATTTTCCACAGGGCCAGGCTTGGGTTTCACAAATTCCATGACAGTGAGTTCGTGGCAGGGCCTAGGGAGAGTGCAGTTGATGGCTGCTCTGCAGGATCCAGGAGAAAGTGGGGAGCAGGGGCCAATTTATTCCCACTGTGATCCCACCCTGAGGTTTTAAGTTGAGGTGCCTAGGGCTGTGCAGCCAGACACTAGTGTCCCTTAGGCCTTATTCTAGAGGTACCCACTGTCAGATAGGCTGACAGGCCCCTCCTCGAACCTCAGCTCGGGGGAACCCTCAGCAAAGTGTCCCCGCGTGTCCATATCCAGCAGGGCAAGTGGCTCCCAGCCCCGTGACACAGTCCCCAGAGTGCCCATCACAGCGTCTCGGTTCTGAGCTGCAGCAGCCACCCAGCCTAGACCAAGAGCACCAGAAACCACTATGAGACATGCATACCCCAGTCTGGTATGGCCATAGAAGGGACTGCAAGTCCAATGGTCTGTCTGCCCTATGTAGTCACATGTCTAATCCCTCGGTGACCACGTGACATACTTCCCATCCCCCCTCACCCCAAGGCCCTGGGCTCCAGAGCAAGGTTCCTCTTTCAGGCCTTACCAGAACTGCCATGGGTGAGGGGTGCATGCAGGCAGGGGACCCCACAACTGCTCTAAAGCTGGGTCCACAGGGAGAGCCCAGGAGCTATGGTCCATGTGTCCAGCCCAATGGGCCTCTGCCTAGGGAGGACCCAAATGTCCAACTCCATTTGTAGAAACCAGTAATATAAGCCCCTGGAGCAAGGCAGTTGTCACCCAGGGGGGCAGGGCAACAGAGCATGCAGCTTCCCTCCAAAGCATGACTGAGAGCTCCAGGTCGTGGCCAGATGACCCGGCATGGGCCCCAGGTACAGGGCAGGGCGTCCTCATGGGGTGAGGCGGGGTCAGGGACAGGACACAGGAGGGGAAAGGTTGGCAGAGTGTGTCGCTGCGCTGTGAGCTGAGCCTACCAGGAAGCCAGAGGAAGGCAGGCATCTCTGGAGAAAGCCCAGAAGGGCCTTTGGGGAAGTCTGACCCCAACCTCTACTCTATGCAGGAGCCTCTGGGCTTGATTTTTTGTGTTCGTTGGAGACAGGGTCACGTGTAGCCCAGGTTGGCTTCAAACTCCCTTTGTAGGGCAGGGTGGCCTTGAATTCCTGGTCCTCTGCCTCCACCTCTAAGTGCCGAGATTACAGGCGTGCATGGCTGCTCTACTTTATATGGTGCTGGACCTTGTACTGGCTAGGCAAACATGCTATCAGCCAAGCTACAATCTTAACACAACTTGCTGTTTTAATTTTATCGTTATATTTAAATTTATCATGTGTGGAGGAGACATATATGCCCCTGTACATGTGTGGAAACTGGGATGGGGGTGAGGGTGGCAGTGCAGCAACTCCATGAGGCTGGTTCTCCCCTTCCCTTCCCATGGCACCTGGGGGTTGAGTTCAGGTCTTTGGGCTTATGTGACAAGCACCTTACCCACCATGCCACCTCACTGGTCGATTTGCTTGCTTTTGAGACAGGGTACGTAGACCAGGCTGCCTTCAAACTCATGATATTCCTTTCTGCCTCAGCCTTCCAAGTACCAGGACTACAAGCACGTACCGCCACACCTGGCTGTCCTAGACTCACTTTGTAGACCAGGCTGGCCTTGAACTCACAGCGATCCGCCTGCCTCTGCCTCCCGGATGATAGGATTAAAAGCGTATGCCACCATGCCTGGCTCTTTTTTTTTGGATTTTGAGACAGGGTTTCTCTGTGCAGCCCTTGCTGTTCTGAACTTGCTCTGTAGACCAAGCTGGCCGCGAACTCAGAGATCTGCCTATCTCTAGGATTAAAGGTGTGAGGCACCATGTCTGGCCAGCGGAAGCTCTCTTAAAGACTCTCTTCTTTTGACTTCTGGAGGACCGAGGACTGCATGGCCAGAGATCCATAGACTACTGGTCCCAGGGCTAATCATGGCACTCCACTCTGAGTCTCCTAAAGCAGCAGCCATGGCATAGCTGAACACCAGGGCCTGATGAAGGCCCATCATCTTCCAGATCCAGGCAGTTTGGCCCCGGCAACCATCCTCAGGAGAGTGGGTACTATGGTCCAGGTCACCGTCTCACCACTCCTGGCCATCAGTAGGTCTGATTCAAACGTGGTCCATGATTGTCCCCTGGGATTCAGTACTAACCGCCACCATGCAAAAACACACACAGCCAAGTGGGCCTGGTACGGATGTGTCTGCCTCCCCCAGCACGGGGCCCGTTTCTTGCACCATCATCTCCCACCAGGAGTTGCTCGGGAAGCCTCCATCCAGCTCCAAACTTGGGGGGCGGAGCGGGACAGTGGTAGAGGGGCTCTGCATTTTGGCCTTCTTCTCTCACTTGAAACTTCAGAATACTGGCCGGCGCTATGAGACGCTGGGAAGCACCCAGAAGCACACGAATGGACACATCTACAGCACTGAGTATCAGCCGGGCGTGGTGGCGCACACCTGTAATCCCAGCACTCGGGAGGCAGAGGCAGGCTGTTCTCTGTGAGTTCGAGGCCAGCCTGGTCTAACAAAGCGAGTCCATGTCAGTCAAGGCTACACAGAGAAACCCTGTCTCGAAGAACAAAACCAAAATCAAAAACCAAACAAAGTACAGAGTATCTCAACAAAGGCTCTAAATGTAGCCCAGTTGGTAAAACACCTGCCTAGAGTGCATGACATGCTGGGTTCTGTCCCCAGGGCCCCAGCTTGGACCACCATCTCCCAGCCAGGGGTTGCTCCAGTGGCTTCCACTCAGCTCTAGACCTGGTGGAGTACTGTGGGCTATTGATGCTGTGAACATGAGCTCATCCTTAACATACTGGGTTCAAGGCCAGCCCTGACACGAGACGGCTCAGCGGGTACAGCACTTCCGAACGACCCGAGTTCAGATTATCCAGAACTCCTTTGTATGGTGAGACGGGAGGCAGAGACAGGAGAATCCCCAGAATCCTGCAGACCACGCTAGCCTGGCACATGCAGTGGCAGCCAACAAGAGACCCTACCTCAAGCATGGTGCAAGGGCAGGAACGCGTGCATATGCACGTGCACATACTCAATGATGCACACATGTGTACCGCCCGCGAGAGCGCGCGCGCGCGCACACACACACACACACACACACACACACACACACACACACACACACACCACAGACATACAAATACCCATACACACAAGTCAAAAACAAAGCCAGCAATTTTTAAAAAATGAGACAAAGCTTGGGGGTGTGGCTCGGGGTCAGCCCACTGGCCTAGCATACATGAGGCCCTGGTTTGATCTCCAGCACCAGCGAGGGAGGAAGGAGAGGTAGAAGGAAAGTAACACAGCAGCATGCAATACAACTCTTGCTTTTACGTGGTGTCATCCTGAAAATGCAAGCGCATGGACGGACTCCAGCTGGGTGGCTCCTTTGTCTTCTTCACATGGTCACAGCCCCCCCAAGCCACCCCCCTCCCCGCCCCGAGTCCCGCAGACGTGGACTGCCTGTATATGCTGGAAGCAGGCGATAAGGCTGCTTTTTCAGACAGAGCTCATTTCCTGAGGATGGCAATGAAGCCAGCCCTGCCCAGAGGACACAAACAGGCTGCCAACCTGCCTGCCAGGCTGCTGGCCTTGTACACCAAAGGGCCCAGTTCTTTTGTTTGTTTGTTTGTTTGTTTTTTGTTTTTTGAGACAGAGTCTCTCTGTGTAGCCTTGGCTATCCTGGACTCCATTTGTAGACTAGGCTGGCCTCGAACTCACAGCCATCCATCCGCCTCTGCCTCCTGAGGGCTAGGATTAAAGGCGTGCGCCACCACGCCCAGCTGAGGGGCCCAGTTCTTATGAGCCAGTTGCAAGCTCTGGGAACAGATTCCTGGCCCCAGGGGCTACTCACCTAGAGCCTAGATGATGGCACAACACAGGGCACCCAGGAGGACCTCCAAGGCAGCACCTTCCCGTGTGTCATGCAGGCATGGGGTCTTGGAGCTGATGCCTGGGCTTCTCTGCCTCACGCCTTTGTCTACTGTGTTCCCATTACTTAGGCCCTTTCTCAAGCCCTGACTACACCGCCTGGGTCCCTCCCTCCCTTTTAATTAACGTTCCTGCAGATCAAGCCCAGAGTCTTGCCCATGCTAGGTAAGTGCTCTACCACTGAGCTGTGTTCTCTACACCCCCACCCCCCGCCATCATTTTTTTTTTTTTTTAAGAGATAAGATCTGCTAAATTGCTGGTTTTGAACTCATCCTGCAGGCCAGGCTGGCCTTGAACTTGTCTCCCAGGTGGCTGGGATGACAGGTTTGTACCACCGTGCCTGGCTTCCCTTTAAGTCTTATCAGCCATCTGAGCCTCCAGACTGATGGGAAATGGTCCCACAACGTGGCTAAACAGCAGGCAAGTGCTACCAGCTACCTGAACGGCTAGTGTGCCACCGGCCCCCTGTGTACCAGGATTGGGCGGGTGTATAGTGAGTCAGAGAGAAGGCTGGTGAATCCCAAGCTTTGGCTGGTAGTCTTTAAGGCAGGCTAGGTAATATCTCCTCAGGGAAGCCTTCCTAGGCTGCCAAGGTCCACAGCCCCTGCTCTTGACCCCATCACTAACAGTTCTCTATCAGCAGACGGCTCCTGCTTGCCTTGAACTGGTAGAGACAGTAAACCAGACATGGTGGCGGCGAGGAACGTAAATTTGAACCCCCTACCGGAGGAAGCAGGGTCTTGGGCCATGAAGGCAGATAAAGGACAAGGAAGCCCATATTCCCCGCCCCCCCCCCACCCCCAGCAGAATGAGGTCAGCAGATGTCAACCCTCTGCTCTGAGAGAGGTCTGATATCTAAGCCTAGGGACCATGGGCAGCCAGGGCAGGACCAAACGAAAATCAAGACTTTAGTTAGGACAAGATGGCAGCAGGCCACGTCACCCCAGAGCTTCTGGGTCCCATGCTGTCTGTTGCTAGGACTTTGGTGCCTCTCCGTGAGGTGAATGCACCTGTGTACACAGACGGTTCTAAAATCCAGCCACCCCGGTGAGGTAGGGGAGCTGGGAAATGCTGGGGGATGGCCCAACCCCAAAGGAGCCTAGGCAGCAGCTCCTGGGGACAGCCTAGTGAGAAGCCAGTATAGAAGGCAGACCAGACTGGAGAAGGCCTTTCTGTCATGAAGCTACCATCAGCTTCCACCTGGGGACTGACTGACTACTGGTGGTCCTTCTACTCAGCACGGTTACAGGCTTCTAAGTGGGAGACACATCATGGTCTGAGAGACCCAGTCCCAACAGGACAGGGTGCTAACTCCGCCATCACCTGAGTGCAAGCTGTATGGGACGCTGGCGCTCTGGAGTCCCAGTACCAGCAGAATCCCAAGACGCCCATGCAACAGCCAGTCCAACCCTGCTGTGGGCTCCAGGAGGTATGGGTAAAAAGGTCTGAGGCAAGACTCTGCCGTCCCCGTCCCCGTCCCCGCCCCACACCCCCCAGGGCTCCCTGAATGAGGCTAAGCCCTAGTCTGTACAATACTACAGACAGCTGCACACCCCATGCAAAGGGAGATGAGTACAGGCAGCTCCACACAGGGCTTGACTGGGAGTCTAATTGTGGGTTCCACTAGGTTCCAGACAGTGGGCCGTGAGTGGAGAAGAGAGCGAAGGACAAGCCTGGTGGTATCTCAATGCTGGGAGACACAGAAGCTTCTTTTTCCCCTTGGCCTGACGCCAGACTTAGGGGTTTCGAGGGGAGAAGGCTGCCAAGTGCCCCCCTGTGCTCCTCTCTCGCCCCCTAACTGAGGCCCACTTTGCTCCACTTCAGCCAGGCCTTATTTCCCACCCTGGGTTGAGAGAGAGACTGCTGGGCAACAGCTCGGGTATGTGCAGGATGGATGGCTGAGAGGGTACCGTAGGTCAAGATGGGTGAGAGAGGTCACTGGACACAGTGGGACAGGAAAGCCACCCACACAGGCATGTATATGCAACTCCACACAGTTAGCAAAACCTCACCAGGGAAAATCGGATGGGAGTCTGTGAGAAACCATTGCCCACCCCACCCAGAAAGAGAGCTCCTGCCTCTCTCCCTACAGGGGAGAAAACCGTCACCATCAGCTCCTACGTCAGGACACTGAGCAGTTGCCTCAAAGCACCAGCTCGAAGAGGGTAGGGGCACAGGCACCACAGCCCGGGCTTCAGGAGCAGAGGCCGCGGGGGATGGAGCCAGGCTGGGTTCCACACTGTGAATTATTCAGTGGCTAATTCTGCTCCTGGGAGAGGAGGCAGGAGGGAGAGTGAGTCAGAGGCCTCCCACAGCGGAGCTGCAAAAGCAGGCAGGACCAGGCTCAGCTGGGGGCCACAGACCTGAGGGTCCACAGATCTGGAGGCCCACAAAGCCAAGGGCTTCAACCACTACCTTCAGGTCCCCAGGGCCACAAGCACCCACCCGGGCCCTCCCCTGCCTCTCCCTGTCCACAACAGTGCCAGAAAAAGCAACAGCAAGTTCAAGTCAGCAGCAGGTGCAGGTGGCAGCCCACTGACCTCGGGAAATGCAACCTGGCCGCCCAGGTGCCAGCCGGACCGTCAAAACCTACTAATAAAGGCAGAAAACCCTAGGTAGGCAACCTTCCAGAACAGGTCATACTGCTCTTCCAGGAAGGAGAATGACAACACCATCACACAGTAAGAGAAGCACATGTGTACCCCTACCCCCACCCTGGGCTGGTCCTCCTCCAAAATCCCCAGGTGAGTTTCAGATCTCCTCCTGGCTGTATCTGGGGACGCAGGCTCCGTCCTAGTCCTAACCCCTCGCTCTCGCATTCTAATCTGCCCAGGCTGCCCAGGAACGCTGCTTGCAGCTGGGATCGGGTAGGCATAGAGCCGGAGCAGGGACAACCCTGTGCTTTCACCCTCAACTTCCAGTTCTCATGGGGATAAAGGGGGCTGCAGAGAAAGGTATGACACAGCCCCAGGGGCACTTGACTCCCAGGCTACTGTCCAGGGATACCTGGACAGAGAAACTCTTTTGTGCTCTGGTGACCAAGCGGATGATCACCCGCTGGAATGTGGAGCAGGAAGGAAAAGCCCACAGCCTGGTCCCCTGCTCTGCACTCAAATGACAGAGGTTCAGTAGTGGGGGGTGGTGCTGGGACTTGGGCATGACGCCAGACTTAGGGCTTCGCAGAGAGAGGGCTGCCAAGTGCCCCATGCCCTCCTCCGCCCCCTCCCTCCCAGACTGAGGCCCACTTCGCCCCCACTTCAGCCAGTCCTTATTTGCTACCCTGGGTTGAGAGACTGCTGGCACCTTGGTTTCCCACAACCACGCGACACCCTGTGTACATCCCACAGCCTGACCGTGAAGCAAGGGGTCATTAGGAGCCACAGAGGGTTGGCCATAGCCCAGGCTACTCACCCACCAACAGCCTGGCAATGGGATTCCCTAGCTGGGGGACGAGGGCGAGGAATAACCTCCTGCTTGAATCCAGGGTCCCAGCCTTGGCTAGTGGGGTGTTCTACTGGGGAGCAGCTGGCAGTCCGAAGGATGGAGATGGGCCTGGCAGGAACCCATAGAATCAGACGGGGTCCAACAAGGGAGGGAGGCAGCTCCACCAATCCAAATAGGAAGCCTCGGTTATACGGAGGGACTGGGAACCTTCCAGGGGGGGTTCGATGTTAACCCCTGGAGATATTATCAGTGGACAGGAGAGGGCCCCTAGAAGAAAAGGGCCACGGCTTCGTATGGGGATGGGGAAACTCTAGCCTCTCGGGAGCGGCCGTGACCCCCGCGGGGCCCCTGACCCCGCAACCGGGGGGCGCGCGTCACCTGCTGGTAGTCGACGTCCTCGGGCCGGAACTGGCTGCTGGTAGCCTCCCACCGCAGGTCGAAGTGCGGCAGCCGGTGCAGAAGGCTCACCCACCAGGGCGCCGCGTAGCTGACCCCGGCCATGGCGGGAGGCCACGGGTGCTGCGCCGGGCTTCCCTCGCTGCCCGGTGCACGGGACTCAGAAATCCGCCGACCCCTGCTCAGCTGCCCGCATCGTGCCTGCTATAGTGGGCCACGGCACGGCCCGGCTCGGCCCAGCTCGGCACCGCTCGGCTCCGCTCGGCCGCCCGCGCCCGCCGCCTCTTTGTTCACCGCCGCTGCCGCCGCCCCCTCCGTGCACCCGCCTGCTCGCCCTCAAGCTCCACCCCCACCCCGCCATAGGCCCGCCTCCCCCAGGCCCCACCCCAGCCCTCCTCCCCCCGGCCTTAGTCTCCGCCCCCCACGCCGCCATTGGCCAGCAGCCCCTAAGCTCCGCCCATACCAGCTCAGTTCCTACCCCCGGGCTGTCATTGGCGTATCTCCCATAGGCCCTGCCCTCAACAAACCTATTCTCCCGCCCCTGCATTGCCATTGGTCGTTTTGCCTACTAGTCCCACCCCTCGGATTGGCAAGACCCTCAGCCTCTTCGGCCATTTCTTCCCCGTAGACCTCGGAGGCTGGAACCTGAGCCTCACGTGTTGCTTGCCCTCTGTCCCATGCGTTTGCTCGCTGGTTTTGTCTTTACACGTTTCCTCACAGGAGCTTGCCAGGAACTCAGTGGCCTGTCTACATGGACACGATCTGCATTCCGGAGCTCTAGCTGTGTGATCTTGGGCGAGTGACAGCCCCTCGAAAAGGCTTTGTGGAGATTTAAAAAAAACAAAACAAAACAACGAGTGTAAAGTGCTCAGAACAAAGCCTGGCACATAAGCCATAAAGACGTGTGTAAGGCGACGATGGCAGATGGGTTGTCTACCCACCTACCCTTCCTGTGGGGTGGCCTGCTTTGTTTTTAAGTTATTGAACCAGGGCCTTGTGTGTGCTATAGGTAAGCATTCTACCACTGCCCTACATCCCCAATCTCCTGTTTTATTTTTTGTATCGAGACAGGGTCTCAGAAAGTTGACCAAGGTAGCCTCAGACTTGCAATCCTCTTGCTTTAACCTCCCAGGTAGTAGTATAACAGTAACAGGCCCGAGCCACTGCACCCCTTTGAGTTGCATCATTTTAAAAACCTAAGACAGGATGTTCCCTGTACCCGCCTCTTGGAAACTAGGCTACAGGTCAGGACAAAGCCTATAGAAAGGGTAGCTGCGAGGCCCTGTGCACCTTCCATCTTCTCGCTCTTCTCCCAGAGGTGCCTGGCCTACATATCCTCTTGGCTCTGTCCCCTCACAACCCTGGGACCTTATTTCAGGACCCCAGTGTTCTTAGAAACTGAGTACACACCAGCTTCTCTTTCATCCTCCAGCTAGCCCCGCCCCCCAAGCCCCCCCCACCCCCCACTGGCAGTAGCTTCCTGACTGGCCGGTCTTTCATTCAGCTCATCCAACTGCCTGAGGCACTCGCTTTCTTGCACTATGGCCCAAAGGCGGAGGCCCTTCCAGAGCTGTGGGTTTCCAGTGCTCTGGTGGCTGGGGGAAGCCACCCAGAGGAAAAGAGCCTGGGGCGGTAGGCAAGAAGGTCTCCATCCCTAAAGGTCCCTAATGTCTGAAGTTTAACTTAGGTGGCTGCTGCAGCCACTGCCTCCTCCTCCTCCTCTTCCTCCTCTTATTTTGGTTTTTCTTTTCTTTTTTGGTATTTCGAGACAGGGTTTCTCTGTATAGCCTTAGCTGTCCTGGACTAGCTTTGTAGACCAGGCTGGCCTCAAACTCACAACAATACGCCCGCTTCTGCCTCCCAAGTGCTGGGATTAAAGGTGTGTGCCACCTACACCGGGCTTTATTTTGGTTTTTCAAGACAGAGTTTCTCTATGTAGACTTGACTTGCTTTGTAGACCAGGCTGGCCTCGAACTCACAGAGATCCATCTGCCTCTGCCTCCCCAAGTGCTGGGATTACAGGCTTGTAGCCTTTGCCTCTGGCTTGGCTTACGTTTTTTACTCTAGGACCAAATAGCAATGAGTGGCCCCCCAAGTCTTCCAAGATTAAGGCCACTTGGCCTCTGCCAAGCTCTGCTCCCTGGTGTCAGAAGAATCTAGGCTGTAGTCAGGACAGCAGGTAAGATGCCCACTCCAGTGGACCTGGCTAGGTTGTTACCTCGACTCTCCTGTACAGTGGGGGACCAGCCCCACCCCCAACAGCCAGCACGTCCCCTGGTGGGGCTGAGCCCCCAACCTAATGGTGCTCAGACAGTTGCTGCAGAAAGGAACCTTGTGAAATAGGCATCCTGACTCAAGGGGGAAGGAGAGTTAAAGGAGAGAATGCCAAGCAGTGACGCTAGGCCCGAGGCGGGAAGGAAGGGCCGCACTGTCTGGCCAGAGTTCCAGCTATTCTTCCTGCTCATCCCAGCACAACTATGGCTGGAAGCTGGACTTTCACCCAGTTGATGGGAAGAGAAGCCATTGTTCAGGACACCCAGAAAATCGCGTCAGTCAAGACCCCACCATGGTTCCTCGCCAGGCTACCCACCCTTCCTTTTTCCCTCCTTCCCTTCCCCCCCCCCCCCTTTTCTCTCTCCCTCTCTTCCTTCATTTGACTCAAGTAGGGTTTGTGAGCTGAGGTCAGAGATGAGGGGCTGGATAAAGTACTTGCTGTGCAAGCGTGAGGACCTGAGTCCGAATTCATTAACACTCATCTACAAGCCGGGTTATAGTGATATGTACCTGTAACTCCCATGTTGGAGGTAGGGAGGCAAAGACGGGTGGATCTTAGGGCCTTCCTAGCCAGCCCGTCTAGCCAATTGGTGAGCTCCGGGTTTGGTGAGAGACCCCAATCTCAAAAAATAAGGCAGAAACTGAAAGAGGAAGATACGTGATGCTGACCTCTGGCCTCCATACCCGAACACATGGGTGAGTGTCCTTGAACAAAAATTAACACATGAAGCCAGTCATGGTGGTGCACGCCTTTAGTCCCAGCACTCGGGAGGCAGAGGCAGGCGGATCTCTGTGAGTTCGAGGCCAGCCTGGTCTACAAGGTGAGTCTAGGACAGTCAAGGCTACACAGAGAAACCCTGTCTCGAAAAATCAAAAAACAAAACCAGACAAACAAACAAACCCCCCCCCAAAAGAAAGAAAGAAAGAAAGAAAGAAAGAAAGAAAGAAAGAAAGAAAAAGGAAATCTCTGTGGAGCCAACACTGAAGACAGAGCTCTGGGAGCACCTAGCAGAAACATTTGAAACAGAGGCCCCAGGGATCGAGGTCAGGAGTCCTCCAGTGCTATCCCTCTAGGAAGGGAGGTGGTCTGAGGCTTCTGGAAGGTTGTCCCAAGATCTGCAGGGAGTGGGAGGAAGCCAGGACCCAGTTGCACATGTCTAGCTTGGGACTGCTGCCAGAACAAAGGAATTCCCTGTGTTTGGACCCCATCCAGCGAGGTTCACGGTTTCCGTAGACAGCCCTTGTAAGCAAAGCAGGGAAAGGAGGGGGCCGCAAGCCCAGACACCCCTTGTGTGTGCTGACACGCGGCAGGGTGACACTTGGACCACAAAACATCGGCAGTGCCTAGCTTCCCTGAAATACCCCAGGATGGCAGATGTATCCTGGCCACAGAAAAGCCATAGAGATGTTTCTTTTTGATTGTTTTTAGAGACAGGGTCTCTCTGTGTAGCCTTGGCTGTCCCTGACTCACTTTGTAGACCAGGCTGGCCTCGAACTCACAGCGATCTGCCTGCCTCTGCCTTCTTAGTGCTGGGATTAAAGGCGTGCGCCACAATGCCCAGCTTAGGAGGTTTCTTTTTCATCTGGCCATGTGGCCTGTTGTCCCTGGAGTTTGGGAGAGATGCCAGCCAGCCAACAGTGTCTTCAGAGGCCTGTGGAGCCACTGAAATACAACCTGAGGCAGCAGTGATGGGTGGCAGCCTCATCTACTCCTTGGAAGCCAGTGAGAACCAGTAAATCAATAGGAGGCCTCTGAATGCTCAAGAGTGCCGCCTCAAGTACTGGTGCCGGCTATATACCTCCCAAACCGAGAACACACCTGAAGCAGACAAAGCCTGGTGCTGGCCCTGATGGCACACACTTGTCATCATAGCTACTTGGACCAACTTAGGCAATTAGTGAGGACCCTATTTTTTTGTTTTGTTTTGTTTTTCAAGACTGGGTTTCTCTGTGTAGCTTTGGCTGTCCTGGACTCACTTTGTAGACCAGGCTGGCCTCAAACTCACAGATATCAGCCTGCCTCTGCCTCCTGAGTGCTGGGATTATAGGCATGTGCCACCACACCTGGCTCAAGACCCTATCTTAAAATGTAAAAAATCAAAACAGAAGCCTGGTGGTGGCGGCAGCACATACCTTTAGTCCCAGCATTCAAGAGGCAGAGGCAGGCAGATCTCTGACTTCAAGGCCAGCCTGGTCTACAGAGCTAGTTCCAGGACAGCCAGGGCTACACAGAGAAACTCTGTTTTGAAAAACCAAAAAAGAGCTGGGCGGTAGTGGCGCACGTCTTTAATTCCAGCACTTGGGAGGCAAAGGCAGGTGGATCACTGTGAGTTTGAGGCCAGCCTGGTCTACAAAGTGAGTCCAGGGCAGCTAAGGCTACACAGAGAAACCCAGCCTCGAAAAGAAAGAAAGAGAGAAAGAAAGGAAAAAGAAAGAAAGAAAGAAAGAAAGAAAGAAAGAA
>OU015754.1:9888421-9918491 GCA_907169655.1 Acomys percivali | reverse complement strand
AGGCAGGTGGATCACTGTGAGTTTGAGGCCAGCCTGGTCTACAAAGTGAGTCCAGGGCAGCTAAGGCTACACAGAGAAACCCAGCCTCGAAAAGAAAGAAAGAGAGAAAGAAAGGAAAAAGAAAGAAAGAAAGAAAGAAAGAAAGAAAGAAAGAAAGAAAGACCAAAAAAAGAAGTTGGGGATGGTGGCACATGCCTTTAATCCCAGCACTCGGGAGGCAGAGGCAGGCAGATCACTGTGAGTTCGAGGCCAGCCTGGTCTACAAAGTGAGTCCAGGACAGCTGGAACTACACAGAGAAATCCTGTCTTGGGGAAAAAAAGAAAAAAGAAAAACCAAAAAAGAAAAGAAATGAGAGCTAGCAATATAACTATGGTGGAACATTTATCTAGAATCTCTCAGTAAGGGGCTCAGTAGAGTTCTTGCCCAGAATCCCTTAGTGATGGTTTTGGGGTTTGCTGAATGGTAGGTAGAACGATT
Organism: Acomys percivali; assembly: GCA_907169655.1. Lineage (NCBI taxonomy): Eukaryota > Metazoa > Chordata > Mammalia > Rodentia > Muridae > Acomys > Acomys percivali. Next base: position 9,918,013 of record OU015754.1, on the reverse strand, counting down.
GCCTAGAAAATGCAAGGCCCTAATTTAAATTCCCATTTCAATAGCACATGCATGCACGCACGCAAGCACGCATGCACACATACACACAGACACATACATACATGAAGGGAGGGAGGAAGGAAAGGTAGGGATGTACCCTACTGTCCTGGTAAACATGTGTTCTTTGGGGGTAAGACACTCTCCCAGGCCTAGCCCCTCTCCCCATGTCAGTATGTTGGAGAACAGAACCTCAGCCTCTGCGAATCGGAGGGAAAGTAGAGGTTCCAGGGGACTTTAGATAAGGCATCCTGACTGAAAGGGGTCTCCGGGACCCTGGACTCCATTAGACAAAAAACACCCCAAAACAAACAAAAACCCCAGGGCATTTAAGCTCTCCTTGCCCCTGTGTGTGATGGAAAGCTCTATTTGACCTGGCTTTCAGCTTAGAGGATGTCACCCCTCAAGACAGAGATGAGAGACAGGGCCCCAGGAACTTGGGAGCACACCCCTAAGTACAACCCTCTCCTTCCTGCACAGTGCAAGCAGAAAAGGTTCTGGAAGCTGCTTGGAGCGCTGCTCTCTCGCTCTTACTCAGAATAAATTGTGGGGCAGAGGGTGGGGCCCTTCACTGATTGTTTGGGGGCCTTTAGACTTTATGAGAGACATCCCTTAGAGACAGCTGCTCCTGTGGCTCCCTGTCTGTATAGCCAGCATCAGGCCTGGTGAGGGAGCAGCTTCCACACACATCAGAGTCTGGCCTCAGCCTCCTGGATTAGTGCCTGATCTCAGGAAAAGGGAGCCTTGTTCAAGGTCAGGGTCAAGGTCCCTCGGAGCACCTGGCAGTTAAGGCCAGGCTACATTCTCCATTCTCTGGCCCTCCCTTGGTGGCCTTTCTCTGACCTTGCAGGGCCTTGTGACCAAGTCCAAAGTCCTCAAAACCAGCAGCAGCCTCTACTCTGACAGGTCCGGCCTCTCCCCCAGGAAGAGCAGGCAGCAATGAGTGCGTTATAAGGCCAGGTGTGTATGCTTCCAAAGGTAACATCCTGGGGCTCCCTCTGACAGAGCCTAAATTACAGATGGAGAAACCGAGGCCCACTCAATTCACCTGCTGTGGCTAGGCTGGCCAGGTGCATCCCCATGTGGACTCTTTTGCATACTGGCCCTTTCTCCCATCGGCCAGCTGACTACGAAGCCTGAGTTCTCCTTCAGATTTCTAGGGTGGCCGGGCGTGGTGGCGCACGCCTTTAATCCCAGCACTCAGGAGGCAGAGGCAGAGGCAGGTGGATCGCTGTGAGTTCGAGACCAGCCTGGTCTACAGCAAGTCCGGGACAGCCAGGACTACAAGAGAAATCCTTTCTTGAACCACCACTCACCCCCGCAAAAAAACAAAAACAAACAAATACAAAAACAAAAAAGAAAGAAAGAAATTAAGCAAACTCTTGCATCTGGATCTGGACACTTTCATGCATACCTTTAATCCCAGCACCTGGAAGGCAGAGAAAAATCTTAGTTTAAGGCTAGCCTGGTCTATATACTGACATGAAATCCAGCCAGGGTTACATTGTGAGATGCTGCCTCAAAAAATTTTAATTCAATTTAATTAATTAATTTTTTTATTTTTTATTTTTTTGTTTTTTGAGAGTAGTCCTGGCTGTCCTAGACTCATTTTGTAGACCAGGCTGGCCTCGAACTCACAGCGATCCGCCTGCCTCTGCCTCCTGAGTGCTGGGATTAAAGGTGTGTGCCACCACCGCCCGGCTAATTTAATTTTAAAAAGTTCTGAGCCAGGCGTCTGTGTGTCTCGCCAGCCTATGTGCTCCAAGGCAGGCACTGAAAGAGGGAGGGACCTGTCCCACTCCTGCCCGTCTTGTATCAGGATGAGATTTGAAATCTCAAGGTGGAGAGTTCCAGGGTCTGAACATGCTCCACCTCACCGGTTCTCTGCTCGGTCCTCTAGCGGTGGCCGGCACTGGGGGACGGTCAGCACTCGCACTCCCCCGTCCCCACCCCCACCCCTACCCCCCTCACCCCCCACCCCCGCTTGTTGCCTCTGTCATTCTCAGGCCAGCACTCTTTCTCTGTTCCCACATCCTCAGTGTCTGACCCAAGCTACCAAGCAGAACACAAGGACTCCTCACAATGGCCCTGGCTTCCTTCCTGAGGCCTAGGGCCCACACTATATCCATTATGTCCATCCGCCATCTATATGTCTCCTCCATTTTTTTTTTTTTTGTAGTTTTTCAAGATGGGGTTTCTCTGTGTAGCCTTGGCTGTCCTGGAACTCACTTTGTAGACCAGGCTGGCCTTGAACTCACATCGATTCTCCTGCCTCTGCCTCCCAGATGCTGGGATTAAAGGCATGCGCCACCACGCCCAGCTCTCTTTCTTTCTTTCTTTCTTTCTTTCTTTCTTTCTTTCTTTCTTTCTTTCTTTTTTTTCCCCCTTTCTTTTTTTCAAGATAGGGTTTCTCTGTGTAGCGTTGGCTGTTCTGGACTCGCTTAGTAGACCAGGCTGGCCTCGAACTCACAGCAATCTGCCTGCCTCTGCCTCCCGGCTGCTGGGATTACAAGCGTGCTCCACCACGCCCGGCTCTATTCCTTTCTATGTTCCTCCTTCACCCCTATTCCTTGGAGAATGAAAGTACCGAGAGTATAGGAACCAGGCCCTGCTGGGCTGCCTGCCTGTCTTGCTGTTTCATGTCCCGTTTCTAGCAGCTTCCATGTCTGTGTTTATCTTGGTTAGCTAGTCATGTTTACTGCTCCTAGAATGCGCCCCTCCCTTCCTCGAGACTTGTCCTCCTGTGTGCAATCACCACTTGAGGGATTTCACCTGGGAGGAGGATTCCTGTTTAGCTGCCTATAAGAAGGCTTTTTGGCACTCTGGGGGAGAATAATAAACCGCTGCTGTGGCTGCTGCTCTCTTAGCACGAAGGACCCGCTGTGTTATTGTGTGTGTGTGTGCATGAGTTAAATCCGCAGTCCCTCGCCCTCAACTCGGTACCGCGGTGGTGCGGGCGGGCGCCACAAGTGGAGGTCCCACCGAAATCAGGGAAAGAAGGGAGGAAGCTGACGGATCGCCCAGGGAAGCTAGCCAGCGCCTCAGGGAGGTAGGAAACGGGTGTATTGGAAATAGGTGCCACAGGTTTATCCACGGTTTTGGTGGGCTAGTGATTAAGGCACCAGGATTAAGCATGAGAATGTTAAAATAGGTGCCGCAGGTTCGTCCACCGTTCTGGTGGGCTAGTGATTAAGGCACCGGGATTAAGCATGAGAGTGTTAAAGGTTTTATAAAAACAATAGAATTGAGTAGTCCTTGGTTTATGGTATCGGGAGAGCTAAATATCCAAGATTGGAATCAGGTGAAGTCTGATCTCCAGAGGACTTTACGAAATGAAGGGTCCAACAGTGTTCCTATCGCTACCTTTTCGTTATGGCGTCTTGTTAGAGATGCACTTAGGAGCGAGGATGAGAAAATAAGAGAGCAGCTAGGAAGTTTGGAACTTGCCCTAAATGAAGTGCAGGAGGAGCAATCTGTAAAATCTTTGGCCCCGTCTGAGATTGCCTCTGATATATCTTCTTCTAACTCTGAGGAGGAAGAGGCAACTTTAACCTCTGAGATACGGACCCTAAAGAAGCTGTTGAGGGAGTGTAAGACTGAAGGAAAAGAAACTAGAGGAGAGCAGCCCCCGGCGTATAACCCAGATTATCAAAGTCAATTGTCTTTGGCAGAGCCTTCTGCTCCCTCTTGGGGAGTAGTCTTTCCAGTAGTTGAAGTGCCTCATCCAACTAACCCAGGGCAAACGCAGAGACAGCATGAAGCCCTCCAGTTTAAAGACATGAAACAGCAAGAGAGGCAGGCAGCCCAGTCGGGCCTGGTTCCTACACAAGAGGTTGACTGTAGTGGGTCATATGGCTCAGAGAAGTGAGTAGAACTCACTGGGTGTTAGAATAGCTCAGAGAGACAGAGAGACAAAGACAGACAGACAGACACACACACACAGAGACAGAGACAGCCATAAACAACACAAATATGAAAACATAACACACCAGACAGAACACCTGACATACACTGCTTACCAATGTTAGGCAGATAACACACGGAGAAAGCACTGTCCAAAGGACAGGCGAAATCTGGGCACAAGCTGTGCACTAAGGGACCTTGAACGTGGATACGGTAGCACAGCACACTGGGAGAATGACAATTGGTACGGGCAGGAGGCAGACAGTCCCCTCCAGCAATCTTTTCCTTAGTTTGATGGAAGGAAACTCAAATGGTGCAAGTGGCAATTCATACTCTAGTGAAATGATTTTTGTGCAGTGTTCATCTGCCTATTCTCCATTCTTTTTTAAAAAAATATTTTATTTAATTTTAATATGTGTGCATTGGTGTAGGGGGTGTCAGATCTTGGAGTTACAGACAATTGTGAGCTGCCATGTGGGTGCTGGGAATTGAACCCAGGTCCTTTGGAAGAGCAGGCAGTGTTCTTAACCACTGAGCCACCTCTCCAGCCCCATATTCTCCATTCTTTTCCATCCAGTCATTAATCGAATGTATTGTCATCCGCCTATTTGCCCATCCCTCTATCAGAATGCCACCCACCCTTCCACAGGCCTATCCACCCATCTCTACATGGACCCATCCATCACCATCCATCATCTATCCTGTCCGTTAGCCAATGCCATCAGCCTATCCATCCATCATCCATAGTTATCCATCTCTGGTCAAAGATGCTCCATCCATCCCTCTTGCACGCACCCAAACATAAAGGAAGATGGTGTCTGTAATTATATCCAGGAAATACCAACAGTATTTCAATTGAAAAATATTTTATTTTTATGTGAGTCTCATCTGCATGTGTGTCTGGTGCACTACATGCATGCCCGGTGCCTGCAGGGGGGCAGCAACTAGAGTTACAGACTGTTGTGAGCAACCATGTGGGGTGCTAGGAATGGAACCCAGGTCCTCTGGAAGAGCAGCTGGTGCTCTTAGCCACTGACCCATCTCTCCGACTCCCCAGGGAGAGGAGGTGCCTTACTTGAGGCCTTCCAAGGTGTCCCACAGCATACAGTGGTTGGCTAGCTGCTCTCTATCTCTCGGCATCTTGACATTTTGGGAAGGTAGCAGAGCAGAGCCTGGCAGCAGAGATGGCAGACATGTCTGCAGAGCCAAACAACAGCAGGTGAATGTGGACCGGAACTCGGCCTTCATCGAGGTTCGGGACAGAGCCTGTCACCTGCCAGACTGGCTATCATTGTGCACCAGGCTTTAAAAGCCACTCAGAACTTGCAGCCACAGGTAATGTGGTGGGTTGTAAACAGAAGCCACAGCCACCTCTGTGGGCGGTCCCGATATGGGAGGTCCTGACGACACCATACCCCCCCAACAGAGGTGTTTGCTTTTTGGGGGTTGGGGTGGAGTGGGGGAGACAGGGTTCTTATTATGTAGGCCAGGTTGGACTCTTTCCTCCTATATTTAAACTTTATTGAGAATGTACATCATGTACTGACGAGACCCGCCCTCCACTCTCTCCTTCCCGTTCTCAGAGCCCCTCACCAGGTTGCCCTCCCAGTGTCATGTGCTCTTCCTTTTCATTCTAACCCACTGAGTCCAGTTACGGCTGCCCTTGTGTGCATGGGTGTGAAGCCACCCACTGGGTGGGAGCGGGGATTGGGAAGGTGGGGAGAGGTGGCATGTTCCTGAAGAAAACTCTCCTCAAGCAGCCAGGCTGTAAATAATAATAATAATAATAATAATAATAATAATAATCATCATCATCATCATCATCATCATCATCATCATCATCATCATCATCATCCCGAGTGCTGGCATTGAAGGCGTGCGCCACCACCGCCTGGCCAGGCTGTAATTCTTGTTTCTTCTGCTTCAGCCTCCCAGGTGCTGGCACTGTGGGCCACCATATCTAGCTTTCTGTGTTTGTGTGAGGTTTTGTTGTGGTTTTTTGTTTTTGACACAAAAGGTTTCCCTATATAACCCTGGCTGTTCTGGAACTCCCTCTGTAGATGAGGCAGGCCTCGAACTCAGAGATCTGCCTGCCTCTACATCCTGGGTGCTGGGATTAAAGGTGTGTGCCACCACTGCCTGGAGCTTGTTTTTAAACAACAACAACAACAACGGAACCTGAGCTATATTTGCACCTGGGCATTTGTGTACATATGTGTGTGTGTGCATGCATGTGCATGTGGAAACCAGAGGTCAACTTCACCATCCACCTTGTTTTTTTGAGACAGGGTCTCTCACTAGCCTGGAGCTGGCCAAGTGGGCAAAGCTGGCTGGTCAGGAAGCCTCAGGGATCTGCCTGTCTCCGCCTCCCTGGCACTGGGGTTGCCAGTGTACACCACTCAGCTTTCTTCGTTGTTTTGTTTTTGGAGACAGGGTCTTACTATGTAGCCCTGGCTGTCCTGGAACTATGTAGATCAGGCAGGCTGGTCTCAAAATGACAGAGATCCGCTTCCTTCCACCTTTCAAGTACTGGAATTAAAGGGATGGTCCACCATTCCTGGCTAATTGTTGTTGCTGTTGTTTTGTTATCGTTTATTTTTTAGTGTTCATTGGTGGCTTGCCTGCAAGTATGTCTGTGTGAGGGTGTCAGATTCTGGAGTTACAGTTGTCAGCTGCCATGTGGGTGCTGGCACTTGAACTTCAGTCCTCTGGAAGAACAGTCAGTGTTCTTAACCACTGAGCAGCCATCTCTCCAGCCCAGATTTTGTTTTGTGTTTTTTGTTTTTTTCTAATGTACATTCTAGGAATTGAACTCAGGTCCTCCTGCTTGCTTGGCCAACCACCTACTGAGGCATCTCCTCAGCCGGCATGTGGTTTTTTTTTTTTTTGCATACATGTTTGTGCATGTGTATGCTTGTGAGTATACTGTGGTTTTTATGACCATGTGCCCATTTGTGCACACACATGCATGTTGCACACGCCATGCGCACGCATGTATTCACATGGAGGTTTATACATCTGTACATTCCTGGGTGTTGCAAGTGTCTTGTGTGTGCGCCCATGGCAGGACAGCCTCTTTAGGAATGGAGTTTTGCCCTGGAGCCTGTGGGGAGAGCTGCTTGGGTCTCCTCTGGAGGTGCTTTGTTTTGGAGGGAGGGGAAAACAGGTGACCTCAGGTTCTGGTGGGGACCACCATGTGGCGTTCGATGTCATTCATAGGATCAGGAGCAGCAGGGTAGGGTCCTAGGCCGAGCTGGATTAGAGTACTGTATGTGCTGAGGCCCCCCAGGTATCCAAGGGGCGGAGCCTGCGAGCACCTCACTTAACAGAGGAAGGAGGGCTAGAGGAAAATGGGGGAGGCGAGTGTGAGGCAGATTCAAGGGGGTCAGCAGCTCTGGCTCCTCAGCCGGCCTGGTCCAAGGGAAGTAGCAGCTATGCCCAGGGAGTGGGCGGATGGGGCACTGGCAGCGAACAGCCTTTCTCACGTATTATGTCAGCGGTGGCCCCCCCTCCCCGCCCACGCCTCAGCCTCTCTGCTTTCATCTCTTAGAAGCCGGGCCTGGGAAGAGAGGGGCCGAGAGGAAGAAAGCCCCAGGCTGGGTCCCATGAATGGCCCCCCGGGAGCCCTGGCACACACACTGGACTGTTCTTTGAATCCTGGCTGTTCTGCGCTTAATTAACGAGGAGCTCAGGGGCAACCCATTCTCCTTATTCACAGAGAGCCCCAGCACCATGGAAACCTCTGCCAGGGTCCGCAGGCAGGCACTGTCCTAATGGGGCCGTCCCTCCAGCTGTAACTGGGTCCAGCTTGAAGGAAGCCATTGGAAGGCTCCCTAGCCGCAGGCCGTTTGTGGGTGCCTGTGCAGACAGGCCAGCCTGCCCTCACCTTCATCATTCATATTCGGAACCCGACAGTGCTGCCAAAAGGAATGAGGCATTAAAAAAAAAAATTTTTTTTTTTCTCATTCCCTGAGGACTTGGGGAAATGGCGTACTTAAAACTGTCCCGGCCAGACATGGAGTCTGTCTCCCCAGGCTTTAAGAAGGTATGTGTGAGCCAGGCCTGGTGGTGCAGGCTTCTATTCCTAGCTCCTTTGGATGTTGAGGGAAGACGATCTCACATTCAAAGTATGTCGAAGCTACAGGCTGAGTTCAAGGCCAGCCTGGATGACTTTTCACGTTGTGCCTTGATTTTTTTTTCCCCCATTAAAAAACTGGGCAGGGGCGGGCGCGGTGGTGCATATCTTTAATCCCAGCACATGGGAGGCAGAGGCAGGTGGATTGCTGTGAGTTCAAGGCCAGCCTGGTCTACAAAATGAGTCCAGGACAGCCAAGCCTAACACAGAGAAACCCTGGCTCGAAAAAAACAAAACAAAAAACCAAAAAAACCCCCCACCCCCCCCCCCAAAAAAAAACAAAACCGAAGAGCTGCTGGGTGCAGTGGTGCACACTTGTAATTCCAGCACTCAGGGAGGCAGAGGCAGGCAGATCTCTGAGTTCAAGGCCAGCCTGGCCTACAAAACAAGTTCAGGACAGCCAAGGCTACACAGAGAAACCCTGTCTGAAAAGCAAAGAAAAAAGGAAAAAAAAAAAAAGAATTGGGGAGTGACAGTTTTGTCCCTCACATTAACAGACGCCAGGCCTGCACTAGACAGGCTAGTCAGTTACAGCATACCTGCTGTTCGCAGCCCTCGGCCCACCCTGTGACCCTAGGGAGGTGGAAACCTCAAGGGTCAGCCTGGGTCCATCTCAGCCATGTCTGCCAAGTCTCCAAGCCACATGGGAATGTACACTGCTTCCCCCTCCAAGGAGGAATTTGCAATTAGTTTGACCAGGATATAATGGAATTTTTATTTAGATCTCAAAGGTTAGAGAGCTTCCCTGGGAAGGTATTTATAGCTTGAAAGACATCTGTTCTGTTATCTTTGTTCTTTTCTGGTGTTCGGTCTCTTCACAAAGGGGGCTCTGAGTCTGTGAGACTGAAGGCACAGGCCTCACCCCCCGATCAGGAGACAAAAATAGACATTTATCAGACAGAAAACAGCCAGAACCTGTGGGCTGGGTCATTCAGCCCGTCCTTCCTTGGTGCCCAAATGAATGGACCGACAAAAGGCTTCCAATGTACTGTGGGGCTTTATACAAACACCAGGCACACAGTCCTGGCTGTTCAGTTCTGGCCACCCATCAGGAGGCCTGTAGGGACTGTGGTCCTGGTGGCTTCTAAGTCCCCTCCCAATGTGGTATGCATTAAGAATGCACTGTAGGGGCTGGAGGTGTGGCTCGGTGGTAGGCCCCTTGCCTAGCATACACAAGGACCCAGTGCAGTACAGGAGCCCACTCTGGAGTCTGAGTCCGCCCCCCACCCACACGCAGCTCATTGCTGCCTGTTCTGCTGGTTTGGGGGAAGCCTGGCTTCTACCAGCCCCCTCTCTGCACTGCTCGGCTGCATCTGCTGAGCGGAGGTGAATCAAGGGCACCAAGGGCTGTGGGGTTTCCTGGATTTTGCTTTTTCACCAGGATGGCATCTTCAGCCTTTTGAGGGAAGAGGAACAGCAGCATCCTATAGGGTCCCCGTGACACGGTGTCTCAAGGCCAGGTGGCTTCCGGTACAAGGTCTCCCACAAATACCTCCTTCGGTTTCATCTCTCCACAGGTCAACTGCAGTAGTGGTGTGTGTGTGTGTGTGTGTGTGTGTGTGTGTGTGTGTGTGTGTGTGTGGTCAGCCGGCTGTCTACTGTCCAGGGGGTGGAGCCACAGTCTACCTTTTCATGTTAATGCTTGCACAAAGAAAGCATAGATTCTTTTAAAGATGATCCACCTACCAACCTACATGGGAATCTCACGGCTGCTTTTTAAGCTCACGGTGGTGTGGAGGTGTTACCGTGAAAATCAAGGCAGAGTGACGGCACTTACCGATCTCAAGTGCACATACCTGGGCTCGCTTTGGTCCTGTGGTCTGATGTCCCTTCCTCTTACTCTCTCCCAGGGATGAATTTTACTGCTTCCTACGGCCCCACTTACAGTCCACAGACTACAGCTGGCGGGGTTCCAGACCCATCACACTCCCAGAAGGCTTGGCCCAGCCCACAGCCCCTGGTGACTGGCCTACACCTCACTCCTCCCACAGCCCTTGTCGTTTTAATGTTGCCAATGGCCCTCGCTGGCCAGCCAGGGGTTGGGGAGTGGGGGCGGGGGAAGGCTTGCACCTATAAAACTAAGCCAAGCACAAAAAATCTGTCTTATGCACCAGTCGAAGTTCAAAGATGAACTGGCTGGTGGAAAACTCCCAGTTCCCACATCCAGGAAAACCTAGGGGGTGGGGGTGGGGATTCTCTGTACTGACCCTAGACCCTAGATGGCCTCCTCCCCCAACCCAGATGTAGAGAAATGCTTCATATCGGCTGGGGAGCACAGGACACAGGCAAAGGCAGAGGCTTTAGGCACTGTCATTTACTGAGGCAGCTTCGAGACAGGATTAGCGGCTGCACCAAAGGACAGAAGTTTTATAGCTTTCCTGTTTTTGGTGGGGGTGGGGGGAGCTCATGTTCTTAGACAGCTTAAGGGCAGGGGGCACATCTTGACCTCACTGCTCTGGCCAGGCTGGGTGCACAGGTTGGCCTGGAGATCTACAGACCCTGCCCTGTAGCTGGGGTGCCATCTTGCATAGCCCTCTTTTCTGAGGTAGGGCAGCCCAAGATGGAGATCCCCTTCATCACCCAAACTCATGACTGTTCCTTCTCAGAACACTCAAAGCACAAATGGCTCCTGTTAGATAAGAGGGGACAGAGGAGCTACACGTGGTGCCCTGGCCCCCCCCCCCAGGTAGGTACAGGCACACAAGGGCCACCTGTAGCCGCCATCTTGTGCCTTAGTGGGTGGGACCAATCACAAGGAATACACCCAGGTTGTGACAGGGAGGCAGATCTACAGCGCTCTAGTCAGCTGCCGTGTTGGTAAAATTACCACCAGTGCCCAGGCAAGAAAATTAACTTGTCAGGCAGCCTACAGGCCAAGTGAGACGGCCAGGGTCCTGGCAGAGTTGGTTTTTGCCCCCTGGTGGAGAAAAGGGGTAGGGCAGCTGTACCTGGTCCCATCACAGTATTAGGGTCATTTAGCCCTTCCTGGGGCAGGAAGCCAAAGCTGGGCTTCCTCTTCCTGGCCTGACTTGTCAAGCCTAACTACTTGCTGAGCTTCCTGTGCCCAGCATGCTATATGCAGCATCAGGCAAGTGTTCTGTGGAGGTGGGTGTCATGAGTTAAAATGGTCCCTAAAAGCAAACCTTTTGGATCTCCCCACTGGTCTAGACCAAGAAAGAACCTTTTAACAGTTTTTTTTTTTTTTTTCCTGAGACAAGAGCCTATTGGGCCAGGAAGTAGTGAGACCACCAGCACCCAGTCCCACAGGCACTCTGGAGAGGACACTTGGGCAATAGACCCAAAGTCCCTCAATTCTTACCCACGCACAGGGGACCAACACTTCAAGTTGCTGGATGATGAGTGGGCCAGGTGACACCAGTGGTCTGCAGGTGCCTCTGCACACCCAGTGGCAGGGACATACTGGAATTTGTCCTTCCCCGAGACTTATCTCCTCTGGGATGACGGGCTGTCTCCTGGCCCTACTCTCTGCTGTTACATAGGGTGACCTGTGGAATCAGTCCCCTGGCTGCCTCTCGGCAGCAGCTATACCACTCTGTGTGAGATTGCTTGGTACTCTCCCAGGGGGTGGGGAGGACGGAGGTGGTGGGGTATAAGAGCGGGGGGCAGGGGGGGATAAGGAGCCCATGGGACAGGGGCTCAGTTGTGGACCCTGATGAGCATAGCTTCTTGCTGGCTCTGGTATGACTGCATTTGGCTGTGGGGACAGGAGACTTAGCTGTGTCACCTGTTAAGGCACTGAGCAGCACAGGATGAGGAAGGCTGGGCCCCCCCAAGATCAAGAGCAGGTTGTAGTTTCCAAGAGTTCTCATCTTTGCCGGACTCGTGCCTGCTGCCTGCTTTGGGGTGGTCATATCTATGGGCACTGGAACCGTACAGGCTGCAGCCAGAGATGGAAGAGGGAGGTGGTCACCCACCCTTCCCAGAGAGTGGCATAGAGCCACCAGGATCCCTCAAAGGCACAGGCACAACACGTTACGAAAACCGATGGCTGAGGTGTTCCCTAGGCAGGACTCTTTCCCTAGCAAGATAGGCCATCTTCTCAAAGTCAGTTAGCGAGTCCTCTAACTTGGCCTACAGCCACCTCACCTTGGAGGCAATGACTAGGGACCTAGAATGGGGAGGGGCTTTTCTTCTTGGGTAGAAATGGCGAAAAGATAATGTCATCGGAGTCATCGGAGTCATCGGAGTCATCGGAGCAGTAGTCCTCTTCAGGTGGTGGTGACTCGGGCTCCAGTCCTTGGGGAGAGGGCTCTGTTGAAATGAATAAGAGAAGGCAGTCAGCCACCTGGAGACAGTGACAGGACTTTTGTTTTTTTTTTTTTTGTTTGTTTTTTTCCAAGACAGGGTTTCTCAGTGACAGGGTGTAGACAGGCTGTGAGCTGCACATAGGGCCATCGTCAGTTCCTGAAGCCCCACCCACACAGCCAAGGCCCACCAGCACGCCACTGCGTGGTCTCTGGTTAGTCCCTTCTCTTGTGACAGTCTGGCAGCTGCTGACATTCAGACACTTGGCAAGGTGGGCATGGTGGTGCACCCCTGTAATGCCAGCACTTGGGAGGCCAAAGGAGAAGGGACGAGGATGACAAATTCGAGGCTTGCCGGGCCATACATTGAGTTTAAGGCCAGCCTGGACTACAGAGCAAGCTTAGCTCAGGAAACAAAAAACATGCAGAAGGACTCAGAGCCACTGTGCATAAGCAGGTCCTTGGATGATCCCCTCCCCCACCCCCTTGGTACCTGCCCCGCCTGGTGGGGAGCTGCGATGAGGCACAAGGGACGTACCTAGGGACAGTCTTGCACTTCCGGTGCTGCCGCTTCTTTCCTCGCACACACCTGAACACGTCACATCCTTCACACTGGACAGAGACACAGCCTCCAGACTGGATGGGGATGGGCAGTCCCAACGGTCACCTTGGGCGGAGGCCGAGGTGGTCTCTTGGGGGACTGAGGGTGGTGGTGAGGAAGGGGCAGGTTTAACTTCAGAGGGCTCCCTCAGCTCCTCCTTGGCAGAGAGCCCCACCGTTGTTGCTCCTAAAGATGAGGGGGAAATGGTAAGTTATCGATGAGATTTAAAAAGAAGATTCCAACCCAACCATCAAACAGATGATATGGCTGCCCCCCCACCTCACCTTCACAGCTCCCTCCACAGTTTAGATACACTGCAATCTCACGAAGTAATGTCTGCCACTAACCTTATTTCCTTTTATTCTATTTCATGATCTCTCTGTGTGTAGGCATCTATCTGTGTACCATGGTGCCGATGCAGAGGTGCAAGGACCACCTCGGGTGGGGGTCCTCACCGTCCACCTTGTCTGTAGCAGGGTTTCTGTGGCTTTGATGCTGCATCTCCCTCCTCCATGTCCTCACAGGAGTTCTGGGTTTACGCCCCAATGTGCCTTGCTTTAACACAGTGCTATGGACAGGTCCTCATGCGCAGCAAATGCCTCACCCACTGACACTTGCCCTGAATCTCTTCTCCATGACCATTTGTGTTTTGGTTTGGTTTTGAGATAGGGTCTTGCTATGTAGCCCTGGTGAGTCTTAAGTTACAATTTTCTGCCTCAGCTTCTGAAATCCCGCAATTTTAGCTTGTGGCACTAGGCTTTATTTTTTATTTTCCTTTTCTTCCTCCTTCCTTCTGCTCTCTCTCCCCTTTCCTCTTTCTTGCTCTCATGTCCTCTTCTTCCCTCCCCTCCACTATTCTTTAAAAAAAAAAAAAAAGAAAACTGCTGGGTGTGGTGGCGCATGCCATTAATCCCAGCACTCGAGAGGCAGAGGCAGGTGCATTGCTGTGAGTTCGAGGCCAGCCTGGTCTACAAAGCGAGTCCAGGACAACCAAGGCTAACAGAGACTCTGTCTCAAAAAACAAAACAACAAAAAGCTTTTTAAAAAACGTTTTTCCATGGGGGCTGGAGAGATAGCTCAGAGGTTAAGGGAACTGACTGCTCCTCCAGAGGTCCTGAGTTCAATTCTTAGCAACCACATGGTGGTTCACAACCATCTATAATGTGATCTGATGCCCTTTTCTGGCCTGCAGGTATTCATGTATGCATAATGATAAATAAATGAACAAATTTTTTAAAAAAAGATTTATTTATTATTATGTATACAGTGCTCTGCCTACATGTATACCTGCAGGCCAGAGGAGGGCACAGATCACATTAGAGATGGTTGTGGGCCACCATGTGGTTGCTGGGAACTGAACTCATGACCTCTGGAAAAGCAGTCAGTGCTCTTAACCGCCGAGCCATCTCTCCAGCACCCCAGAACAAATGTTTTTTAAAAAAGTTTTTCCAGGAGGTAGTGGTGCACACCTTTAACTCTAGGACGGGAAGCGGGGTTAGAGGAAGGTGGAACTCTTAGTTTGAGGCCTCCATGGCCTACTGAGTGAGTTCTCGGACAGCCAAGGCTATACAGATAAACCTTGTCTTGAAAAATCAAAACAAACAAAAACCAAAGGTATGTGTGTTATTTTATGTGTTTTGCCTGTATGTATGTCTGCACCAGCATATGTGTGCAGAGCCTGTAGGTCCCTTGGAATTGTGATTACTGAGAGTTGTGAGCCACCATGTGCATGCTACGAACTGAACCCAAGCTCACAGCAAGAGCAGCCAGTGTTCTTAACTAATGAATCATCTTTCCAAGTGCCCCTTTAATTATTTTTTATTTTATGTGCATTGGTGTGCATCAGATCCCTTGGAACTGGAGTTACAGGTAGCTGTGAGCTGGCATGAGGGTGCTGGGGATTGAACCCAGGTTCTTTGGAAGAGCAGACAGTGCTCTTAACCTCTGAGCCACCTCTCCAGCTCCTCCCCACCTTTCTTTTATAAGCCAGAGTCCTGTAACTCAGGCTAGTCTCAAAGTCACTGTGTGGTTGGTCCAGTCTGGACTGGACCACTGCACCTTCTTGCCTTCGCTAGGATTGAAGGCAGGCACCGTTGCATTCAGTTTTCTTTCTTTTTCTTTTTTCTTTTTAAGACAGGGTCTCTCTGTGTAGCCTTGGCTGTCCTGGACTCATATTGTAGACCAGGCTGGCCTTGAACTCATAGCAATCCGCCTGCGTCTGCCTCCCGAGTACTGGGATTAAAGGTGTGTGCCACCGTGCCCAGCCTGCATTCAGTTTTCTTTAAAAGCGCATGCAGAGTCTGCATGCGGCTCTTATACCTGTAATACCTGTTACGCCTTGGGAGGGACGGACAAGGAAGACTGTCAGCTAAGGGCTGCCCTGGGCCACGGAGTGAGATCCTGTCACAACAACAAACCAATTGATGAACATCCCAACACTGTCGGCTCAGACCAGGGCATCACTTTCTCTTCTCATGTGAATGCACACCCCAGGGTTAGTGCCTGCTGGGCAGTGGCTTCGTCTGGGCCAGTCTACACAGGTGATGGATCTGCCACTTTAAAATTTCAATTGACAAGAGGAGGAAAGGGCAGCATAAACAGAAAGCCTGACCAAATAATTTAAAGGTCAGCAGACAGCGGACCTGGTGAGCTCAGCACAGATGGCTTTGTGGAAGAACAGTCTAGAGCCTTTGGGGGCCTGCCTAGGGGACTGCAGGCTGGCGGTGGCTTTGGGGTTCTGTTGTCTGTGTGCCTGCCTTCTCTAAAATCTGAAGGCTTCTGTCTTGGCTCACTGCACTGTGCAGACAAGGATTTGGAGACAACAGCAAAGCTCACAGTTTTAGAACTCTGGCACAGCTTGGAAAGTGACAGCTGAAATGGATGTGAGTCAAATGTGACAACAGGTTAAGCCTGGTGTGGCAGGAGGTTCCCCTAAATAGGCTGCTGTGGGGCCCCTGGGACCTGAAGGGGAGTGATTGATCCAGTCAGAACCAGCTAGGGGTTGGGAATATGGCTCAGCTGTACAGTATATGTCTACAATGCCCCAACTGCACCCCATGGAAAAGCTGAGAATGCATCAATGGCAGAGCATCCCTTATTGTGGGGGCTGGGGTGTGGCTCAGGGGTAGAGCCCCTGCCTAGAATCCCCCAATGAGGAACGGGGGTGTGGCTCAGTGATAGAGCACCTGCCTAGAATCCCCCAGTGAGGGGCTGGGGTGTGGCTCTGTGGTAGAGCACCTGCCTAGAATCCCCCAGTGAGAGGCTGGGGTGTGGCTCAATGGTAGAGCACCTGCCTAGAATCCCCCAGTGAGAGGCTGGGGTGTGGCTTGGGGGTAGAACACCTACCCAGAATGTCCTAGTGAGGGACTGGGGTGTGGCTCAACAGATCACTTCTCTAGCATGATTAAGGCCCTGGGTTCCATCTAACGCACCCCCAAAAGAAAACAAAACAGTACAGAAAGCTACTAGTCAGGCTGTGGGTCAGTCAGCCACAGCGTCTAGGTCATGTTGGAGTCACAGTCACAGCCTTGCCTTCACTGTTTACCTGTCCTGCCATCAGAGTTGGGGCTTGCTTGGGAAGGTGCCACCCTGACCACCACTGCCACACATTTACCTGCGCAGGGCTGCAGGGCTGCCGGCTCCTCTGCCTCATCTTCATCCTTGGCAGTCTCCCCACTGCTCTCCTGGCTGTCCATGCCTGAAGGACCCCATTCTGTGTAAGGCACGCCAGTCCTAGGCAGGACCATCCACCCCTCCTGTTCCTGGCAACCAGCACCTGTCAGCCCTTTTCAGTTCTACCCGACACCCAGGGGCTCAGTACACAGCTGTTTCTGCGAAGTACCAGTGGACTCACCTCCCTTGGGTGTCACGTACATGCGTGGACCCTCAGGTGAACTTCTACATCTAACATGACCCAAGTCCCTAGCAGTCTCTTGCTCATCCTCATCAATGCCAGTCACAGGGAGCCACTGCTGTGGCTAAGGCAGGAGTCGCAGGCACATCCACAGAGCCGCAGGACGCATGTGCCAGTGGACTGCTGGGGTATCTAGCCCAGGTCTTCACTTGTAAGGAGAGATGTCCCAAAGCGGGAGCCTCCAGGCCCTGCACCTCAGTACGGGTCAGAATTCTTAGCCAGTGACAGAGCTTTCTGTGTGCATGCTTGTGTATGTGGGCATGTGTTTATGTGTGGGCAGAAGCCAGAGTTAACCTTAGGTATCATTTCTCAGGTGCTGTTTGTCTTGTCTCTTTTTTTTTCTCTTGGTTTTTCAAGACAGGGTTCCTCTGCGTAGCCTTGGCTGTCCTGGACTCACTTTGTGGACCAGGCTGGCCTCAAACTCACAGAAATCCACTTTTGTCTGCCTCTGAGTTCTGGGATTACAGGCATGTGTTGCCACCACTTCTTTTTGGTTTTATAATCTGTGTGTGTGTGTGTGTGTGTGTGTGTGTGTGTGTGTGTGTGTACATTCATATGCAAGCCACTAAACCACTAAGTTACATCCTCAACCAGCTTTGGGACTTTAATGGAGCTGAAAAGGCAATGTAAGCAATGGTCCCTAAATAAGCAATCAGGAGAAACGCTGGCTCCAGGAGCCCTGAAGAAACAAAAGCCAGAAAGGTTCTGACCACACAGCTTGTGGGTACCAGGGACACGGGGCGCATGCCACTGCCATCACCAATGGAGTCTACTGCAACAGAGACAAGTGGGTCTTCTGGTATACATGAACTTAGGTTGGTTGAGGCACCTAACACTGGGGACAAAGCCCATTGCATTCTTTTTTTTTTTTTTTAAGATTTATTTATTATTATGTATAATATTCTACATGCAAGTACACCTGTACACCAGAAGAGGGCATCAGATCTCATTTTAGATGGCTGTAAGCCACCATGTGGTTGCTGGGCATTGAACTCAGGACCTCTGGAAGAACAGTCAGTGCTCTTAACCTCTGAGCCATCTCTCCAGCCCGCCCATTGTATTCTTACCTAGCCTCCTTTTGGCTTAACCCTTAGAGGGCTACCTTCCCCTTGTGGCAGACCCAAGTGAATGAAATTACCTCGAGAAGCTGCAAGGCAGGGTGGGGAGGCTGGCGTCCAGGGCCGGGCTAAAACAGCTTCCTTCTGAGCTGAGGTGGTGATCCCTCTGCAGCTGCTAGCACTGGAAGACAGGAAGCTTTGGCTGAGGCAGGGGCTGGAGAACTCGGGCCACCCTGGCCTGCCTGCCGCAGCATTTTGACGCACAGGGCTGCAGCCACTTCCACAGGTGAGACACTGCACAAATGTGCCGTGGGCCCTGACACTGCTGGCCCTGAGAGTCTTGTATCTTTGGTTCAGTCTAGACTGTCTTGCTAAATAACCTAGGCTGGCTGCAAACTCACTCTGTAGCCCAGACTAGCTTGGAACTCACCATACAGCTCAGGTTTGATCACAACTTTTTATATAGCCCAGGCTCATCTTGAACTCATATTTCTGCTTTCCAGCCTCTGGAGTGCTGGGATGAGAGGCATGTGCCACTGTGCCAAGCTACGTTTGTCTTTTAAAAGGGTCAGTAGTGAGCTCGAGCCCTCTGCCCACCTGCTTACGGGCCCTGTTCCATGGGGTGTTCACACACATACTTGCTTCCCCCACATCATGAAGATGCATTCTAGAATGGTCTTCTCCAGAGGGTGAGAGCCTATGGCCCACATAATACCTGAAGTGAGGCAAGGATGTCCCAAAAGGCCTAAGAGTTGCTAAGATGAACTAACTGCTAGGCCATGGTCACACAGCAAGTGCCATGACAACATATCGTAATGAGTCCAGCTGGAGTCCTGGTGGGCTCCAAAATGGGTGTTCCCACCCTCCACCCCTGCCCCTGACATAACAGCACAAAGGTGCCTGTGGCCCCACTCACATGAACGTGGCCTGAGCCAGGTATCCCCGGAGGACGGACTGGATGACAGTGATGGCCTCCTCTAGTGCTGGGCTGTCTTCAGGCAGGGAGACGGGGCTTGGGACATGGGGTGTGGGAGAGCTCTGCAGCTAATGACAACAGAAGAGAGACCTGTGTGGGTCTACCCTGATGTCTCCAAATGCAGCATGCAATGTCCAGGCCAGGAGGGGGTGGGGGCCTCCCAGCTGCACCCCCAATAGTGTTCCCTATGCTAGCTTGGGATTTCAAGGCTAACTCCACCCAGGATATGTCAGAGGGGTCAGTGCTGGGCTGTCCCCGTCGATGGATGGGTGGGGCAATAGATGTATCTGTCCAGCCAGGAAGGCTAGGGGCTGGAAAGAGCTTGAGATTCTGCTGTTGAAGCAGTGTGAGGGGCTGAGCAGCTAGTGTCCACCTATCCAGTTACCTGGTAGGGACTGCTGGGAAGGCACGGCAGGCTTGGAGACCTGGAGTCTGGGGCTTTGCTGTGTACCAGCTTTGAGCGAGCTAGGTGTCCCCTGAAGGCTGCCTGGAGCACAGTTGCTGCCTGGCAGGAAAAGAGGGAAGGACTCAGTTTCTAGAAGACAGTACTGGGTGGAGGCTCAGAGGAATGGAGAAAATTCCTCTTCCTGGCTCATAACCTCAGGGGCATGTCACAGTGGCTCCCCCACTCCCCCTGCTCCTCCTAAACCCTCATGCTTGTGCACCTGCCTGTCCCAGAGGCAGCGAAGGCGCATGCTAGCCGCCCGAGTAAACTAACCCTGAACAAAGCCAAACCACTGACTGAGATCAGTTACACTAGCTGCTAATGTCAGGTCAGCCTTTACCCACTGTTCTGCCGTTTTGAGTCAGGGTCTTGCTATGTAGCTCTGAAGACCTCAAATGTGGGTTGAACCGCCTGTTTCTGCCCCAAGTGCTGGAATTACAGATGTGTGCCCCAGTGTCTGCCCTCTAGACTTCACATGCTGGTATGGCTTCCATAGATGCTTTCATATGCTTTATCTACTTCCTTAAACGTGCGCGCGCACACACACGCGCGCGCACACACACCCCCTTCAGTCATAAAAGCTACAGCAAGATATTCTTCTGTCTTTAAGTACTGAATCTGAACCCAGGGCCTTGTGCATGCTGGGTAAGCACTCTAACACTGAGCCACACCCCCAGCCCCTCACTGGTGGATTCTAGGCAGGTGCTCTACAACTGAGTCATGTTCTCAGATGCAGATATGACACCATGAAGTTTCTGGCCCATGCCTGCTCTTATCTCCTGGGGCCTGTGCTTTGAAGGTGAATGGACAGCCATGTACACAATGACCAATGAGCCAAAGTGAAGGGCAGTAACTGAGGCCAGAGACATCCAGCCCTGGCTGTAGGCTGAACTCTGGCCCTAGCTGTATGTAAGAACACATAGTATCCAGGCTGAAGCCTAGCCCCAGGTGAGCTAATCTAAGTGGCAAGCTGAAGAGCAAAAAATGAACATCTGGGCAGGAGAAGCCACATGGAGGAGGACTTGGCAGTACATGACTTCTATCAGCTACTTCAGACTGAAGCTGGAGAGAGGAGACTTACAAGCATGTTAGCGCTAGCCTGGACAATGTGGCAAAAACCTGGTCTCAAAATGAAAATACAGAAAAGGCTGCAAGCATGGTTTAGTAGTAGAGCACCAGCCTAGAATCCCCCAGGGAGGGAGTGAGGTGTGGCTCAGTGGTAGAGCACCTGCCTAGAATCCCCCAGTGAGGGGCTGGGGTGTGTCTCAGTGGTAGAGCTCCTGCCTAGAATCCCCCAGTGAGGGGCTGGGGTGTGGCTCAGTGGTAGAGCACCTGCCTAGAATCCCCCAGTGAGGGGCTGGGGTGTGGCTCAGTGGTAGAGCTCCTGCCTAGAATCCCCCAGTGAGGGGCTGGGGGTGTGGCTCAGTGGTAGAGCCCCTGCCTAGAATCCCCCAGTGAGGGGCTGGGGTGTGGCTCAGTGGTAGAGCCCCAGTAACAAATACCAGAGTTTTATTCCAATCTCACACTCACCAGAACCTGCTTCTCCTTCCTGCCAGCTCTCCTGTGGGGAGAACCCTGCTGTCCTTCCCCACATGTCCCATGGGATCACCTGGGCTGCTGGATGGCTGCTCTAGTGCTGCAGCCAGCCTCGTTTCAGGTTCAGTGGTGGGCCCTGTCTCAGGGGAGTATCCTGAAAGTGACAGAGCAAGCTCCACCTTCTTCCTCGGACCTCCACCACATGGGCACGGGCATCCCCTACACAGGGGTGTGTACACCACGCTCTCACACCCTCCACATGTCCTCACTGCTTCTAGGTTACTTTACACCACAGTTAAAGAAAGGCTTACCTCATCCAGAGCTGCTTTCCTTTTCTGAAATAAGGAAGTTGAGAAATGAATTAATGTGAGCAGAGTGAAGTCTCAATGGCAGTTCCCATTCCCTCAAAGAATCTCACAGCCCGGTGCAGTGGCGCACGCCTTTAATCCCAGCACTCGGGAGGCGGGTGCAGGCAGATCTCTGTGAGTTCGAGGCAAGCCTGGTCCTCGATTGTCCATGACAGCCAAGGCTACATAGAGAAGCCATGTCTTGAAAAACCAAAAAATTAACAACAAAACAACAAACAACAACAACAATTTAAAAACCTTCTCACTAGAGTATGTGACAGTTAATCGTCATAATGTAACTGCGTTTAGACCACCATGGAAACATACCTTTGGGTGTGTCTGGGAGAGACTCTTTAGACTGAGTTAATTGTTTGGGAAGACCCAGCCTAAGGTGGCACCACGCCATGGACTGGGCCCTGGAACCAAGTCTCCCTGCTGCCTGGCTGGGGACACGGTGTGACCTGCTGCCTGGCTGGGGACACGGTGTGACCTGCTGCCTCATGTTCCTGCTGTCATGACATGAGACACGAGCTGGGAGCCCAGATCAGCCTTTCTGTCCTTTAGAGCTGCTTCTGGTTGATCGATCCGACCCAGCTGAGGGTGCGCACTCGCCGGGGTGATGTTTCGCGCTTAGGCTGCACTCCGATGACATCCAGCCCACTCTCACCCGCCCCAGTTTCTACAATGGCCAGCAGGGCTGACAGTGGCACGAGTACACAAGTGGCTTCTAAGATGCTAATGACAAGGTCCAGGGATGTACGGCACAGAGTGGCCTGGGAGCGTTCTTTCCCCAGAAATCAGTGATGGGCTCCGTAAGACAACAGCCACAAAGGCCAGAGCAGAGGGGCTCTTGTGTCTAGACCTGGGGCAATTTGAATACTGAATGACTGCAACTAACTTTTTATGAGATTCAATAAATAAGAGAATCTGAGCCCATAGTGAAGGACAGTAGGCAGGAGGGAGGGGCTCCTGAATTCTGCTAGAGGGAGGACCATCCAACAAGTCCTTGCTCTGAAACTGCTATCTACCTAAAAATAAGGCTTGCCCTGTCTCCTCAGGGGCACCTGGGACCCATGGCCAATGCTGAGCAAATGCTACTTACACCAGCGAAACTGCAACTAAAAACACAGTCCTGTGGCCACTCAAGATGGCCAAGGCCAGTCCACTGGACTGACACTAGTTTGTTTTAGGACATGGTCTCATGCAGTTAGGCTGACCTTCAACTCCTGGTCCTCTTTGGTACTGGGTTTACAGGCATGTACCCTCTCTCCTTCTTCAAGGCCAGGCTAGCAGCCTCACCTTCCGAGAGCCATCCTGCTTGAGCACCACTGGTGGGGTGGTGGTGGTGGGGAACACACTGGGTGGCTGTGCTAAACACACCGGGGAATGGAGCACACGAACACCACATGTTTTCTGCAGCTGGATGGACCAGGAAGCTCACCTTGTGCCTGTGGGCTTTCCACTGGGCTTGCAGAGTCCTGATGGCAGCCTCTCTCCTCTCTTCAGAGCAGGGGGTGGGGGTCTGAGAGGCATCCCCCTCATTGGCACTGTTGTGGGAGTCGGGCTCATTGTTGGAGTCTGGCTCGGAGTGCCTGCTGCAGGGTGAGGATGCGCGGAGCTCTGGGTAGGCCTGCAGGAAATGAAAGGGGGCAGGCTTCTACAGAGATGTCAGCAGCCGCCAGCGGACAGGATATTAACCAGGATATTACCTCGCAGGCCTCACTCATCAGACAGCAGACTTAATGAAACAAAGTCTGAGCCTGGAGCAGTGGCAGGCTTTTTGGGGGGCTCTTTTAGAAGATTAATGCAGTATGATAAAAATGGGATTTGGAATACTTCCTGTGTGGTTTTTGGTAGGAAAAGGCAGGAACGGTACCATTGAAACACTGCTGATTTCTAGGTAGAGCCCTTGAAATCTGCCACCCACCAGGGCTCCTCTCAATAAAATTAAAATTACTGGGATATTTTTTTCTCACATCAAAAGGCAGGCTCAAGGCTGGGGAGCTGGCTCAGTCAGTAATATGCTAGCCTCACAAGCATGAGGAGCTGTGTTTGACACTTAGCATCTGTGTAAAAAGCCAGGTGTGGCAGCATATGCTTGTAATCTTAGCACTGGGGAGGCAGAGACAGGCAGATCCCTGGGGCTCCCTGGCCAGCCAGCCCTGCCAGCTTGTCCATGTGTACCCCACCACATACATTAAAGGCAGAGTCAGTGGAGAAGCATGCTGCCGCACAGCCTTCCCAGCCACATGACACGTGCACATCAACTGTGCAAGTCAACATCCAAACCGACATCTTCATCTGCTCTACTTTATGGTGTTTTGACATGGCTGGCCTGGCTGGCCCTGGGCAGATAGGACAGACCCGAGGATGCTCCCGTGAGGGAGGCAGCGTGGGCAACTCATAGGCCCAGCCACACTCCACCCTTTCAGGCACCAAGATGGTGTCTTTTCTTTTCAGTCACCCAGGACCAGGTATCCAGCAACTAGGATGCCCCCTGGCTCGGAGGTCAGAGGTCACCACGACTGTTCAAACCAGCCGATTTCATGCTGAGCCACGTGCTCTTCATGTCCTGCCCTGCTCACAGTGAAGGCCTCGGCTCTCTTGTGACAGCTTCCTGCCCAAACTCATACATCCCGTTCTCTATTTATTGTGTGTGTAAGCTTGTGGACCTGTTTGCTCACAAAGGCCAGAGGAGGGCGTCAGGTACGCTGCTCTATCGCTCTCTGCTTTAGTCTCTCAAGAAAAAAAAATCACTCACTGGATCTGCATGTAGGCTGGTAGCCAGCAAGCCCCGGTTTCTGTTACCAACTTGCGATGATGTATGTGTATCAAGAGTGTTATTACCTACTGAGTCATCTCCTCGGGGGCCCCAGGCTCGCCTTGAACTCTCCATCCTCCTGCTTCTGCCTACACCACCATGCATATGGCACCCAAAGGTTTACTTATTATGCATTCACATACCAGGCCCTCCTAGAGCATGGAGTAGACACAGGAGTTTAGGCCCCAAGGGACTACTTTCCACCTGTGCTTGTGTCAGGTGCCCTTACATGGGGTGCAGTCTATGCAGGTGGAGAAGAGGGACCAGAGGGCCTCTCACAGGCCTTTGGAGGTAGACAATACTGAGGGGACCTTTACAACCACAAAGCCTTTCCTGACAGCAAGTCCCGAGGAAAAAAAAGAGAAGAAGCCTGATGGCATAGGCCTATATAATCTTAGCTGAGGCAGGAGAATCCTAAATTCAAGATCAGCCTAGGTGACTAGGTGAGATCCTGTCTGAAAATAAAACTTAGTAAGAAGGCTAGGAGTAGAGCTTGGTGGTAGAGCTCCTGCCTAGAATCCCCCAGTGAGGGGCTGGGGTGTGGCTCAGAGGTAGAGCCCCTGCCTAGAATCCCCCAGTGAGGGGCTGGGGTGTGGCTCAGTGGTAGAGCTGCCAGGTTCTATCTAGCCCTACAAAACCAATAAAACAAATATGGGGTTTGGGGGAGGGGCAGTGAGGGTGCAGCAGGATTCCTGCCTAGGCAGCATGTTCTGGAACTCACATGTATGCAGGTTAGAACTGGGCTGTTTCTCTCCCCTCCTCAGAGCTGCATCTACCACATCCAAACTGCCTAAGACCCAAGGCCAGCCTGAGGCTTTTACACAGATCACCGGGTTACAGAGATCATTAGGGCAGGAGACAGATGGAGGACCATGGAGGAGTTGCCCGTGAAGACAATGGTGACAAGCCCTGTCGTGCCTCAAGTCAAGGAAACACAGCCACGTGGTACCTCAGGAGCCCCTGCCTCTGAAGAGTCTCTCTCTTGTCTCTT
This sequence comes from Acomys percivali, assembly GCA_907169655.1. NCBI lineage: Eukaryota > Metazoa > Chordata > Mammalia > Rodentia > Muridae > Acomys > Acomys percivali. The sequence continues at coordinate 9,892,986 of OU015754.1, read as the reverse complement.
AGCTTCTTCCAGCTCTTGACACTTGCTGGTGAGTGCTTCAATTTTCTCTCTAAAGTGCAAAGGGAAAGGTGACACCTTAGTTGTCACTGGGTCACGCAGTGCAATGGGCAGTGCCACATGGGGACAGACGATGAGAACTACAGGCTCCAGTTCTGAAGGCCACCAGGACCACCCCTGCTGGGCCTTTCTAAGCTGCTGTCACCTGTCCTGAGAGCCTGCAAGGGCTGAGGCAGCTGGGCTCAGTACCATTCCTGAAATGCCATCAGAGTTGGAGAAGGGGGCTGGGATGCTGGTCTGTGGTAGAGCACCTGCCTGGTCTATCTCCAGTAGCCCAGAAAACAGTGTGGTAGCACACACTGATAAGCCTCTAGCCCTTGCGGGTTGGAGGCAGAAGGCTTTAAGAAGTTCAAGGTCCCTCTTGGTGACATAACAAGTTCAGAGCCAGAGTCGGGTACATGGATCCCTGACACAAACAAACCCAGGGTATCCCGGGGCACAGGTACGCACTTGTGATCTCAGCAAATGTGGTTCTGACAAGGTGGCAGGGTGAAGCTGGCAAAGTGCAAACTGAGGCTAGTTGGCACGACACAGGGCGATCCGGGGTCAAACAAACCGAGACAAAACCAAAACGTCAAAATGCTACTTACCACCCAGAGTACTTACTTCAAAGCCCGTCTCTCCTCGTCCCTTTCCCTGGCCAGTTCCAGCTCCTTCTGCAAGCCGATCTTGGCCTGTAGCAGCTGCTTTATCTCTAGGCTGAGAGACACAAGCAGAGATGTTTCCTTGGTCACAGGACCCAAGGCTAAGGTAAGCTGAGGGATGCTCCCTGGACCACGCGACCCTGCAAATGTGGTTCTGACAACTGAGAAGGTGAAGCTGGCAAAGTGCAAACTGAGGCCAGTTTGCACGACACAGGGCGATCCTGGGTCAAACAAACCGAGACAAAACCAAAAGGTCAAAACGCTACTTAACACTTCAGAGTACTTACCTCAAAGCCTGCTCCCGCTCCCGTCTCTCCTCCTCGCTTTCCCTGGCCATCTCCAGCTCCTTCTGCAAGCTGATCTTGGCCTGTAGCAGCTGCTTCATCTCTAGGCTGAGAGAGACAAGCGGAGACGTTTCCTTGGCCACAAGACTCAGGGCTAATGCAAGCTGAGGGATGCTTCCTGGACCACGTGACCCTGCATCCTTCCTTCACAGTGGACCTTGACAGGCCTGTGGTTCTAATGACAGTGCCAGGGCATCTCTGAGTGCGCTGACTGTGCTGCAGCGCTGCAGACGCCTGTGAAGGGACTATCACTGGGTGAGGTCAACAGAAACAAAAGCAGGTAAGATCCTCCCCTGAGACAGAGACCTACAGGACACTTAAGTGACACAGCACTTTCCTCAGTGCAGTAGCTGTGGGCAGGAAGGGCTTGCTTTGCCCTGGCCTAGACTGGGACACTGCTTACACTACACCCTGGGCAGGTGCTGCACCAACGTATGGGTGGCCCCATGCCTAGGGGCCTTGGATGAGACTCTGTTCGAAACTCAGACCTGCCGCTTACTGCCGGCGACCCCACCTCTCCAGGCCCCTGTAAATCTCCACATTAAATGAGCACCTCCTTGAGTGTGTAGCAAGGTGACCGTCACATAGCAAGGGCACACGCCTTTAATCCCAGTACTCGGGGAGGCAGAGGCAGGAGGATCTCTGTGAGTTCGAGGCCAGCCTGGTCTACAAAGCGAGTCCAGGACAGCCAAGGCTACACAGAGAAACCCTATCTCAAAAAACAAAAACAAACAAACAAAAAAAAAACCCCTCAAACCCAAAACATTAAAAACACTTAAAAAAGCCAGGCATGGTGGTGCACACCTTTAGCCCTTGCACTTGGGAGGCAGGGGCAGGCAGATCACTGTGAGGAGACATCTGTGGGGTTTCTGTCTTATTTAACATTGATAACAGTTTAACAGATACGCAGAAGTTACTTTAAAACAATCAATGTAATTTAAATTATTTTTATATATACTATTTATATATATTTATTTTATATATTTTAAAAACATGGCCAGGCATGGTGGCGCATGCTTTTAATCCCGGCACTTAGGGGACAGAGGCAGGCAGATCTCTGTGAGTTCGAGGCCAGCCTGATCTACAAAGTGAGTCCAAGACAACCAGGACTACACATCTTGAAAAACCAAAAAAAAAAAAAAAAAAAGAAAGAAAGAAAGAAAAACAAATGTATTAAATATATAAAATGTTGACCACCATGTGCATGTATGGTGGTTAGAGGAAAACTTGTGGAAGCTGGTTTTGTCCTCCTGCAATGTGGCTCCCAGGATCTAACGCATGCCAGCAGACTTGGTGGCAAGCGCCTTTAACTGCTGACCCATTTCTCAGGTCCATCAGCATGATTTAAAAACCTTTCCGTGAAGTGCAGGTCTGGCAGCTCTGAACTTTTATTTTGCCTTCTCCTAATCCCATGGTTCTAAGGGCTTGAAATTTAAGGTGGCCCACATGCCTGGCAACTACTGGACCACTGGATTACAGCCCACATGCTGGGCGACTATTGGACCACTGGATTATAACCGACCTGCCAGGTGACTACTGGACCACTGGATTACAGCCCACATGCCCAGCAACTACTGGACCACTGAATTATTGCCCACCTGCCAACTGACTACTGGACCACTGGATTACAGCCCACCTGCAGGGTGACTACTAGACCACTGGATTATAGCCCACATGCCCAGCAACCACTGGACCACTGGATTACAACCCACATGCCGGGTGACTACTGGACCACTGGATTACAACCCACATGCTGGGTGACTACTGGACCACTGGATTACATCCTCAGATCTTGGGGTTTTGAGTTTCACTATGTAGCCTGGCTTACCTCAAACTAGATATTCTCCTGCCTCAGCCTCTCATGTGCTGGGATTCCAGCTGTATGCCACAGCTGGGGAGGATCTGCTTCTCTGCCTTGCCTTCCAGTGGCCGGGGCCTTCGTTCCTAAGATCTCCAGCTGAGCAGGGCTTCAAACACTGCAACCCTAACTAGCTCGGGGCGGGCAGAGCCCGAAGCCCTGCATCTCCCAACCAGCTCTCAAGTGGACAGAACCAGAGGTGGGCAGGGCCCCAAATGCTAACCTCTCAACCAGTCTCAGGTCAGGCAGGGCAGGGCAGAGTGTGAGGGAGGAGGGTGAGTTGGAGGCCTGTATTCCCAAGCAGCATCCAGGTGAGTGGGGGGTGCATGGGGGGCCCTGGGAGTTCCCAGGCAGGGGCCATAGGCTTTGCTTCCCATAGCAGCTTCCATGTGGGTGGGGCCTGCAGTCCATCATTTCCAACAAGTTTCTGGGTAGCCAAGGCTGGTGGCCTCAGTCATGGCTTTATCACAGCAATTTAAAAGTAAGTCACAGAGGCTGGCCTTGAACTTGTCATCTATCTTGCCTACACCCTGTAAGTGCTGAGATGGCAGGCAAGTGCTGCCCTACCTGTCACACAGGTGTTTAGTGGCACAGGATGTGGGGTGCACAGGCCGAGCACTTCACACAAGTCACAGGTCCGCAGACACTTACTCCTTTTCCAGCAGCTGTGACTGCAGTGCGCTCCGCTCCGCTTTCAGGCTCATCACGGTTCGGAGATGCTCTTGGTCGTCCGGCGGATCTCCTTTGGGCTGGTCCCCTTTTGGCTGCTTTTGCACCGAGCTGCTGGATGAGGAGCTGGGCAGGGGACTCGACTTGACCAGCTCTGAAGTAGACGGCTTTGGGCTTTCTGAGGAATTCACTTTCTGTGGGCAACGAAGGCATTTTTTAAAAAAACATTACCCCTGTTTGAGACCCAGGGGCAGCCTGGGTGTATGGGAAAAGCTTCACAGTGGGTGCAGAGTCACTAGGACCATTACACTGGAAAGATACCCTTCCCAGCAGCCAAAACCCAAAGTGGGACAGTGCTGGCCAGGCCCAGAGGTGGGACATGGCGACACTGTCAGGGAGGTGGTAGGAATGTGAGGAGGACTATTTCCAACCCTTGTGTTTGACCTTCGACTGTTTGAAAACAACTCCTGTCTCCCTAGGCCTTTCCTATTGGGCCTCCATATTTATCTGGGTTTCCTGTATTTCCCAGCATGCTTTCCTTATAAAGTATTTCCCCATAACAGAAACTTCTTTTGCTTTCTCTCTGTTACTTTTTTTTTTTTTTTTTTTTTTTTTGAGACAAGGTTTCTCTGTGTAGCCTTGGCTGTCCTGGACTCACTTTGTAGATCAGGCTCCTCTAACTCACAGAGATCTGCCTCTGCCTTCTGAATGCTGGGATTACAGGTGTGTGCCACTGTGCGCGGGGTGACTGTATTTAAGACATTCTCCCTTAGGCTCTGCACACCCAGGGGACTCTGGTTTACAACTTATTTTCTTTCAATACTGGGGATGCAACCCATGCTGGGCAAGCCCTGTACCAAGTCACACACCTGCTCCTCCAACAGCAGGCGCTCTAGTGCTGAGCCACACCCCCAGGCCCTCACTGGGGCTATCTAGGTTTAGCCATACCCCCAGGCCCTCACTGGAGCAATCTAGGTTTAGCCACACCCCCAG
>OU015754.1:9855215-9872775 GCA_907169655.1 Acomys percivali | reverse complement strand
TACCACTAAGCCACACCCCAGCCCTTCACTGGGGAATTCTAGGCAGGTGCTCTAATTGAACAGTATCTGCAGTATGGCCTATTGTATTTAGCCAAAACTATAGATGCAAGTCATCATACCTTGTTTTACATTATATGTACATATGTACACATAATATACATGGACACAAAAAATTAATCTGTTCACAAATATACATAGAACATACACATCAATCGCACTCCTCTTAATTTTTTAAAAGAGATGTATTTATTTATTATGTATACAGTGCTCTGCCTGCCTGTATACCTGTAGGCTAGAAGAGGGTACCAGATCTCATTATAGATGGTTATAAGCCGCCATGTAGTTGCTGGGAATTGAACTTAGAACCTCTGGAAGAACAGCCAGTGCTCTTAACCTCTGAGCCATGCCTCCAGCTCTCCTCTTTTAATTCTTACCATAAAGAACGTGCAGGGGCTGGAGAGGTAGCGCAGTAGTTAAGCATGCTTGCAGCGCAGTCATGAGGACCAGAGTTCAGATCTCAGCACCCATGTTACAAACTAAACAACAAGCAACAACTCCAGCTCGGAGCCAATGCCCTCTTTGGGCTTTCTTGTGTGTGCACAGGCATGTGTACGAGTTATTCTCTGACCCCTACATGTATGCCACGGCACATGGGTTGCTCACACACATACACAAAAATGGTTAAGTGTAAAGCGCTGCTGTTTTTGTTAGAAAGGGAATTTGAAAATATGACAATTTCTACTGAAGATATAATTCTGACATGCTATGACATGTACTGTCCAGTTCAACTTCAATACATGTACATTTTTGCATAGCCAGGACCATAGCAGACATATGGTTTTACTCCTTAAGCACTGACTTCCTCATGTTGCCACAGGATAGTCAAAGAAAGAATATTATTTTATTTTATTATTAGTTTTTCTTTTGGCTTTTTTGAGACAGGGTTTCCTAACCACCCTGGCTGTCCTGAACTCGCTTTGTAGAACAAGTTGGCCTTGAACTCCAGAGATCCATCTGCCTCTGCCTCCCAAGTGCTGCTATTAAAGGCATGCGCCACTGCAGCATGCAAATAAAAATATTTTAATATTATATTTTTGGTCATAAGTCTAGCTTTTAATGGCTGAGACATGTCTCCAGCTCAGTATTTTAATCTTTATAGAGAAGAAACAAGAAGAAAATTTCCCAGGACATTTGTCATAATGAGAGAAATGTTCCAAAATTATTTTTCAAATTTTTATATAATTCATTATTTTATTTTATGTGCACTGGTATTCTGCCTGCATGTATGAAGGTGACAGATCCCTTGGCGCTGGAGTTACAGACAGTTGTGAGTTGCCATGTGGGTGCTGGGAATTGAACCTGGGTCCCCCGAAAGAGCAGCCAGTGAGTGTTCTTAACGACTGAACCATTTCTCCATCCCGTAAAATTATTATTTTTTTTGAGAATCTCACATCTTTAATTATGTAAGGAAACACGAATTAATGAAAAAAATAAAGACGTTCATGTAACATTTTTATATGTTTAAAGGAGCAATGAGCTGGGCCTGTGCCTGTTAGCCCAGCTCTCAGAAGGTTGAGGCAGGAAGATTGGGATTTCTGTCATCCTCAGCTACAAGTGATTTTGAGGCCAGCCTGAGCTATGAGACTGTCTCAACAAAAACAGAGAACATACACACACACACACACACACACACACACACACACACACACACACGCAGGCATGTGTGCATGCAGGCACACACGGGAACAGGTCAAGTCCCTATAGGTATGGGCAACAAATGTAGGGCTTCACATATGTTCAGAGACTCCTGCACAGACTGACACAGGAGCCACTGGGCCCTAGAGTACTGTGACACTGACAGACAACACTAGGAGGCCCTACTGGCACTGGGACCAACCTTATTCAAGCTTTGTTGTCCTGATAAAACCAATGCTGCCTCCTTGAGCCACTGCTAGGGGCAGGGACAAAGCTGTCCTTGTCCTTCTGGGGATGAGGAAGAGAAAGGCTCCTTAGCAGAATAAACCCAGAAATCTACAGGGATAAAAGACACCTATCTGTCCCTCCCACCTGGAGCATACACATCCCTTCCCATCATGGGCAGGTGCTGCTGGGAGAGCAATCCTAGGTCAGAAGCATCCTTCTACAGGGCTGGGGAGATGGCTCAGTCAGTAAAGTAGGCGAGGCCCTGAGCTGGATCCCTGGAGTCCACACGGAAGCTAGGCGTGGTGATACACTCCTGCAATCCGGTGTTGGGGACTCACTGGACAGCCAGCCTAACCTAACTGGTGAGCTCCAGACATCATCATTATTATTGTTAGGTTTTTTTTGTTTTGTGTTTTTTGTTTTTGAGACAGGGTTTCTCTGTGTAGCCTTGGCTATCCTAGACTCACTTTGTAGACCAGGCTGGCCTCGAACTCACAGCGATCCGCCAGCCTCTGCCTCTCTGAGTGCTGGGAATACAGGTGTGCCCCACCATGCCTGGCGAGCTTTGGACTTATGTCAGAAAATAAGATGGACTATACGCAAGGAACGACGAAATGGCGTAGGGCCTTCGGTGTGCACATGTGAATATGGGTGCAAACGGGAAGCTCAGTGGGCTGGAGACCTGCATGGTGTCCTGGGGCAGCTCAGCAGCCTAGGACAGAGGTCCCAAACCAAGGGCAGGCAATCTTGACACTACTCAGTCCCCCTCCCCCAACTGTAGCAGAAAAGCAACATCCTTCACTCTCTCTGGGACACATCCCTGTCACATTGCACAGTCACGTTAAGATGAGGGGACAGACAGTCTGTCTGGTCATACTTACTTGGAGAAGTGGAGGGAGGTTTGAAGGAACCTTTTCTTTTTGTTTTCTGAAAGAAAGAAGAAGCAATGTGAAGTGTGCTAGGATTCCTGAGAGACTTCAGTGACCTTGTTGGAAAAGCTCATCATAGTCAAGAGGGCAGCGAGAAACAACAGGCCCTGACAGAGACCCTGGCCAGGGCCGACCTCTTGGAGGTCTAAGGTCCTCCAGAGTGTGGGCCCTATATATGGGAGATCCAGGACTGGTTCAGGAGGCAGAACCCCAGCCCTCAGGAGGCAGAGGCAGGCAGATCTCTGAGTTCAAGGCCATCTGGTCTACAGAATGAGTTTCAGAACAGCCAGGGCTACGTAAGGAAACCTTGTCTTAACAAACAAACGAACAAACAAACATAGGGCTAGAGAGATGGCTCAGCAGTTAAGAGCACTGGCTGCTCTTCCAGAGGACCCAGGTTCAAGTCTCAACACCCACATGCCAGCTCACAACTGTCTATAACTCCTCTTCTAGGCTATCGGACACCCTCATACATACATGCAGGCATGGCATCAATGTACATAAAATATAAATAAATTAATTAAAGCAATTAAAAGAAGAAAAAACAGGACTGGAGAGGGCCCTCAGAGGTTAAGAGCACTGGCTGCTCTTCCAGAGGGCCTGAGTTTGATTCCCATCTATAATGAGATCTGGTGCCCTCTTCTGGTGTGCAGATGCAAATGCAGGCAGAATAAAGAAATCGTTTTTTAAAAAGGGGGAGAAAAAAAAAAAGCAAACAAACAAAAACAAAAAAGGGGGAATGCCTGTCTCCCATATTGTCTCCATGCCTGTTCACGCGAGTTACCTGTGTGCCCACACCAGATGTGGTAAGTGGAATCCCTTGTAAGTTAGTCCACAGCAGGTCCCCCATTAGGGAAAAGAAGGAATCCAGCAAGGAAAAGGATCCTATGTGGAAGACAGTCTCCATGGCAACCAAATGCCTTTGCAGTTCGGTGAGAACAAAGTTCCGCAGCTTCAGGCTGGGGTGTGGAGAGTGACCTGCCCTTCCAAGCAGTGTTCTTGCAGCTTCAGGCCGGGTGTGAGGGCTGCAGCATGTGGAGTCCTTGCTACTCCTCTGGTGGAAATGCTATTTTCTATGCCTCTGAGAGACTGGACTCTACTAGAACTTGTTAGGCGGCTCCTCCCACAGCCATTGGCGTTAGGATCACCTCTGTGGGATCTTTTTGTTTGTTTTTTTTCCTTCGAGACAGGGTTTCTCTGTGATAGCCTTGGCTGTCCCCTTGGACTCGCTTTGTAGACCAGGCTGGCCTAGAACTTACAGAGATCAGCCTGCCTCTGCCTCCCCAGTTCTGGGATTAAAGGAATGTGCCACCACCGCGGCTCTCTTGTGGGATCTTGGGCTCCCGTCTCTATGGTATGGAGGGGATTCTCCTGGTTGTGGACACATGGTTATCACTTTCCTTTCAGATGCAAACACTCCATCCTGCAGGGACCGAGGCTCCTTAACCATAACTCAAATAGCTCCAGGAAGTTCCTGAAACTGACCAGATTCACTAGGCTCCTCCCTGCCAAAGTAAACAAAGCAGAGATTCTGGGACCAGATCATCTGCCCCGGGGAAAAGCCTAGACTAGTCACTTGGAAAGGACACTCTTCAGGCTGTAGAGCTTCCAGCGGGCTGTGTGCAGTGTGCCCCTGGTTCCCAGCTTTGTGAGCTGTCACCATGCTGGGGTAGGCCTTGGTAAATGCAGCTGCCTTTGAGTCCTTTTTGCTCTGTAAGTAACCTCTTCCAGGAGGAGCTGGACTTTGGTGGTATCTGTGCTTTGATCTGTCATGGGATCCCTGTCTGGGGTGAGTAGGCGTGTGTGTCACGTCTCCCCAGGAAAAGTCTCGTCCCACAATAACACAGTGGTTCCTCCTTAGGGACCATGGGCAGGTGAGGCTCCGTAAGTGCAGCTGAGGCTTCTTGTGTTGGGTCCCTTTGAGCTTGTGTGTAGATGGAATCCACTTAAGGTTAATTCTTTGGCTTATCCGCTAAGAGAGCACTTAGCATGCTTCCTTTGCTATGCAAAGGACCCAAGAGGCTAAGCTAATCCCCAGGGGGCCCGGGGAGCGGAGTTCTAACGTAGAGTGTCTACCTAGAATCCCCCAGTGAGGGGACGGGGCATGGCTCAACGGTACACAAGTGCCAGTTTTCCTGACTAGTTGCCAGCACTCTGAGGGTCCAGCGTGAGCTGCTATGTGGGCACAGGGAGTTGCATCCGTGTACTCTACAAGAGCAGCAAATGCCATCTCTCTACATCTTCACAATTAATCTCTAAGACTAGTTTTTTTTTTTTTTTTTTTTTGAGACAGGGTTTTTCTGTCTAACAGCCCTGGCTATCCTGGAATTTGCTCTGTTGACTGGGCTGGCCTTGGACTCAGAGATCCTCCTGCCTCTGTCTCCCCGAGCGATTAAGTTGTGCGCCACCACTGCCCAGCTTCTAAAATGAGTTTTAAAATGATCATCTCAGTTGTTATTTTGTTGTTGCTGCAGCTGTTGTTGTTTGAGACAATGTCGTACACAGGCTAGGCTGGCCCTGATCACACATGGTTGCAGAGGATGATCTTTTTGTTTTGTTTTGTTTTTTCGAGACAGGGTCTCTCTGTGTAGCCTTGGCTGTCCTAAACTTGCTCTGTAGACCAGGCTGGCCTCGAACTCACAACAATCCACCTGCCTTTGCCTCCCGAGTGCTGGGATTAAAATGACCCCCCTGCCTCCACTTATAAATGCTAGGACCACAGGTATGTACCATAATGCTGGGTTTATGCAGTGTTAAGAGGTGGAACCCGGGGTCTCACGCCTGCTAGGTGAGCACTCTACCAACTGAGCCACATCCCCAGTCCTTGAAGTTGATTTCTAATAAATAAATAAATAAATAAATAAATGTTTAAATATGATAATCTCAGTTACTTAAACTTAACTAACAAGACTGAAACTTCCACACCAAAAGCACCTGTGGACACCTGTGCTCTGGATCTACCCACACCCGGGGACAACTGTTTCACACGCACATCCAAGGGACACTGACCTGGGGACTGCGACCCCTATTTGTACTTACCGTCTCAGTGTCAGAATCAAAGGTAATTGCAGACAGACTATCATCTCCCTGGAAGAAATGCACACAAGGTCACTGGAAGGCATCTGCTCAGGATCACCAGTCCCATTTGCACACTGCTTGTCCAAGCTGCTGCAGCACGTCCCGCGGGACAGCACAGGGCGCCCAGGACAGCTCCATCATGCAGCAGCCAGTGTACTCTGACAGTCAGGAAGGAGGGGTGGGAGCAAGGGGATTGCCTCAGTTGGAAAATGCTCGCCGATCAAGCGTGAAGACTTGAATCTAATCAAGTGCTGGGGGGCGGTTAGGGACAGGTAAATCTCTGGGGTCACTAGCCAGCCAGCCTAGCCTACCTAATGCATTCTAGGCCGGTGTGGGACCCTCCCTAAAAAAAAGGGTGTGTGTGTGTGTGTGTGTGTGTGTGTGTGTGTGTGTGTGAGATGCCTGTGACATTCCTCTGCCTCCATTTCTAAGGACATGCAGGAAGAGGGGAGAGTGGTGGTGATGGGCACGTGACTGAAAGGTTTTGCCTGGCCAAGTGACTCCATATGCATAGAGCTTTGGTGGGTCGTCAGGTTTAGTGTGTGCCTCTGACAGAGTTCTCAACTCAAGAGAAGCATTGCACTGTTCACTGTTTCAGCATTCTGACTTATCTTCATGCAAAGAGGATGACTTTCTCTGCTCCTCTCCTGGCAGAGCAGAGCAGTTTTGCAAACATACATTTTAAGTTCATTTTTCATCATTTAAAGATATTTGAACTTCGAGGCCAGCCTGATCTACAAAGTAAGTCCTGGATAGCCAAGGCTACAAGAGAGACCCTGTCTTGAAAAACAAAAACAAAAACAAAAGATACTTGAACTTATTTGTGTGTGTGCGCGTGCGTACATGGGTGCATGTGTGTGTGTGCGTGTGTGTGTGTGTACATGCATGTAGGTGCCTGTGGATGCCACAAGAGGGTGCCAGATCCCCTGGAGGTGACAGGCAATTGTGAACTGCCTGCCCCGGGTGCTGGGAACTAAACACTAGCACTCTGTAAGAGTAGCAACTGCACTTAGCCATTAAGCTATCTCTCCAGCCCCCACCCCCCAAATGCTTTATTTTTATTTACGTGTGCCCACCTCTGGCATGTTCACTTGTGCATGGCTGTTCTTGCGTTTGTCTATGCATGCTTGTGGGGGCCCGACACAGACACCCCTTTTCCACTTTGACACACACTCTCTTGCTGACCCCAGAGCTGCCCAGGGGGAGCCTCTGTGGTCAATACCCACGTGGCTTTTAGGCGGGCTCCGCAGGTCCTAACTCCTAATCCTAGTGTAGGCAAGCGTTTCACCCACTGAGCCTCCTCCCCAGTCCTTGGTTACATTTTGAAAAACATAAACCTCCTGGTAGGGCAGGCCCGTAATCCTAGGACCTGGCAAACTGAGGCAGAAGGATGCTGAGTTTGAGGCCAGCCTGGCCTACATACAAAACCAGACCACCCTTTAAAGCTACAGAAAGTGCTAGCAACAAAGTTCACGGTAAAAGTTACTAAACAGTAGAAGTAATGATCTGTTTTTAAAACACATGGGGAAAGGATGCATATGAGAAACACAAGATTCATTAACTGGGTTCCTGTAGATGGCCAGGATATAGATAGATAATTAGCCAAATGTACTGAGAAAGTAATGGGTTGTCTTTGTAATCACAACACAAGAAGGCTTCAACTTTTTTTTTTTTTTTTTGAGATAGGGTTTCTCTGTGTTCTGGCTGTCCTGGAACTCACTTTGTAGACCAGACTGCCCTCGAACTCACAGAGATGCGCAGGCTCTGCCTCCAAATGTTGGGATTAAAGGAGTTCAGTGGGAGGGCCCAGTGAGGGGCTTGGGGCGTGGCTCAGCGGTAGAGCACTTGGCCAGGCTGGGGATCTGACTCAGCAGTGAAGGGCTTGCCTGGAATCCCCCAGAGACCCGAGTCGGGGACGCTGATCTTGTAGCGCTCTGACCTGGCATGAGAGTTTCAGTCCCCAGTAACACACCCAAAACCAAGGGAGGAGATGATGGGACAGTTACTACTAAAGGCAGTGTTGAGAAACGAGTCAGGACTCGGCCAACCTCCACTGCATGGACAAGTATACAATCCCAGTTGCTCTTGGCTGACCAAAACCACAGTCCCTCAGTCTACGTGGACCCTCCCACTGGCGTCCCTTGGACCCTTGATAAGTCATTTCCACCCTGGCCAGGTCACTGCCTACCTCCCATCAGTCCCCTTCTCAATCTGATCCCAGAGGGCTTGGTTTTGGTCCCTGGGACACCACTTTCCCACCTGGAGACCTTTGCATTTTCTGTTCCCGCTGGCCCTAAACCTGTACCACACTGCTTCTTACTTGTCTTTGAGGTTGGGGACATCAGCCTATCGCCCTGTCCTACAGCCCCCACTAGAATGCACAAAGCTGACTGGGTACCGGCACATAGTGAGGGCCACAGGGTCTACCCCGTACCCAGAGAACTAGAACCGGGGCGCCTCTTCCAGAGATGCCTCATCAGGGACCCGTGCAGGGCTAGCCACGAGGGTGGGATTGGGGGTGGCCAAGGAAGAAGGGAGGCCTTCTTCCTTGCTCGGGATCCCTCCGGAACGTCACCGGAGGGCAATCTGTAGCAGCACTTACAAGGTGAACTCGTTAGCAGCCGGCCACGGCCTCAGACCCGCAGCACCGTGTGCGGGTGGGCACAGTCCCGGAGGCTTCCTGGAAGCAGTGACCTCCGGGAGCGCTGGCGGGAGCTACAGGCTGCTGGACGCGGGCACGGTGGCCGGCCGACGCCCGGGGTTGGCGCTTGTGCGGTAACAATCGGCCTGGCTGCCTCCATGCGTTCGTCCTCCCTCTGCCCCAAGCCTCCTTACCGTTTCCGAGACCGCATCCACTGTGCTCTGGCTCATAGTGGCGGAGTTGCGCGGCCTCCCCGGCGCTGCGAGTTTGGCCTTCAGCGTGGGAGGTCCGCCAACCGCTCTGCTACCATGGCAACCGTGCCGCGGCCACAAGGCCCCGGATGTGGTCCTGCCTCCGGAGCCCAACGAATCCTGTGCACGCGCACGGTGTGAGCGCGGGCATGGGGGCCAACCAATGCACTCTCCCGGGGTTGCAAAGCGCAACAGCACCTGATCTCCTGGCGCGGGGGGGGGGGGGGGGGTTGGTTTCTCGTGATGCCGAGGGACGCTATGCTGAGTGGACACAGGGGACAGAGCGTAAGGCACCATCGTTCACGATAGGCACCCATTTAAATGTTTAATTTTCCTCTAAATATTATGAGATGTTGGGGGCCAAGGTGAGTTCCTATTTGTTAGACCTGGGGTCTGGCGCCCTGAGAAGACAGTCCACGACGGGACCGTCCATGGACCAGCACCAACTGCTCTATGCCCTCAGATGACTGTTTGCTCTCACGAGCCTCTCTGAACTCTCCAGGACCCGTGTGGCTTTTCCCGCCTAGGCCAGATGGGTAACACTTGTGCCTCAGCAGGCAATCATAGGTGCATATACAGTTTCTCCTCTGCCTCAGGATCATACATCCGGTCTCTGCCTCCTTAGTGCTGGGATTATAAGAGTATACCAGCGGCCCCAGTTTGTTCTTTTTTCATTTTTCTGCTCCGCCCCATCTTCTGCATGGATTCTGGCGACCGAACTGAGGTCCTAACGTTTGCAAAGAAAGCGCTTAAGTAGCTTAGTAACTGTTCCCAGCCCGCGTTCAGTTTTTAAGAAAACAGCCCTCTTCAGAGACATACAGCTCACTACATGGCTTCACTGGAGCGGTCTTTTTCCTTTCGGTTTTTCAAGACAGAGTTTCTTCTGTGTAGCCTCGGCTGTCCAGGACTCGCTTTGTAGACCAGGCTGGCCTCGAACTCACAGCGATCTGGCTGCCTCTGCCTCTGGGATTAAAAGCGTGCTCCGCTATGTCCAACTTTTTTTTCTTACCTACTTGAAAATTAATATTTTTTCTTTAAAGGATTATTTAGAGACAGGCATACAAGATTAAGAGTTGCCCCTAACCATTGAATCATCTCTTTAAACCCCACGACCCCCCCACTTGCCTATCTTTATCATCAGCAGAGTGGGCTGAAGCAGTGAAGAGCCATAGAAATGCAAGCTTTGAGATACAAGCGAGGAGATAAAGATGGGGATGTAATCTGAGTAAATTATAATAAAGTTTAAGTTTTAAATGAAATGCAAAGCTTTGGTGACCGGGGTGTCCTGACATTCTAGACCCCGGAGTTTAGCGCTACCCGCTGTAGGAGCTGAGGCTTTCAGCACGGGAGATCGTATTCAGAACGGCCAGCTGCTCCCTACACTGCTCCCTACACCTTTCCCAGAAGCTGGAAGCCTCGGATGGTAAAAGCCTAGACAGGCGGCCTGTAGCGAGCGAGGACCCGCCCTCCAGTGAATAACCACGCCCACGCTCCGCCCACTGTCTGCGTGGGCATGTACCATCGAGCGCCCTGTGGGGGGTTGATAGTTCAGAGAGCTTTGGTATAGTGTGAAAAATCCCAAGCTTCACCCAGATGGAGTGCATTTACAGCGTTTTGAGCCTTAGAAGTGATCCGAGGAGCGGCAGTCAGGGTCATCACCGCTCTCCAAGCGTGTCGACCCCACTCTTTCTCCCCCGTGTCCGTCACGTGGTACTGACTTAGGGCGGGGCCCTGGCGAAGTCGTAGAACCCACGTGAAAGGAACTTGCGTTGAGGATCGGGACTCAGGGGGCGGGGCCTCGGCTGCCAGATGCGAGCTCCGCTGGGGCTTGAAGAAGGCAGGGCGGAGCCAAGTCTCGCTGAGGGGCGGGGCTTGTGGTGTGTGGGCGGGGCTTGCGGCTGCGTAGAGCGAACTCTGAAGTCGGGCTGGACCTGAAGAGGGCGGGACCTGGGCCGGCTTGAGGAGGAATTTGCGGAGGCGCGGGCGGGGCTTGCCTCAGACACCGGAACCGCGGCGGGAGAGACGCACGCTGACGGTAGTCGAGATCCCGGGAAGTCGGAGTTTGAGCTCCGGCCCGGCACTTAGGGCCTGGTGGTGCATTCTGCACTCCCGGGCCTAGTTCCTGTAGCGGAGGGACGCTGAGCAGGATTAGAACCCCAGGCTATCTCGCAATCGCGGAGAGCGCACCTCTTACCCGGATTCGGGAGGTAAGGGCTACGGATGTCGGGATTCAGACTGAGTCTTGCAGGGCCGGCATACTCCGACAACATTGCCCTCCAAGATGCATATCTCCGTCCTGAGGGGGGAACACTTAGCCGTGCAGGCCGCGGGGTTGTTTGTCACTTGCAAGCCTTTACCGACCCGGTCTGTGACACACACCTTCCTCTGCACTCCTGGGTGGGCTGAGGACTGTCTCGTGTAGGTTTCTTTTGGCCATTGGGAAGAGACTTTGGGATCCGATGCCTGGATGGACAGGTGTGCCTGCACTCCCGTCTGATCCCTTGAGTGTGTTTTCTCCGCAGCTAGGTCAGTAGGCAGCTGCACCCTCCACCCCACTCCACCAAACACCCAAACTGATCGACTTTTGACACCAAAGGCCTTGTGGTTCTGTAAGCTGGCCTCACTCACAGTACAGCTACCGGGATTCGACCCTCGATCGCCCAGGTTCCCCTGGACTGAGCTTAGTTAGCCAGTTCTTTGTGGGCTCAGAGTTCTGGTCCACATGAAGTTTTCCGGGCCCCTCCTCCACCCTAGCAGGCACTGAAGGCTGCCTGTAGTAACTAGGGTGGCGGGTGTCCGAAGCCAGGTATGTTGACCTCTTGTTTCCTCCGTAGGAACTGCTGGCCTGATCATGGACCCAGAGTGTTCCAGGCTCCTCCCGGCTCTCTGTGCTGTCCTGGCAGATCCCAGACAGCTGGTGGCAGATGACACCTGCTTGGAGAAACTGCTGGACTGGTTTAAAACAGTGACAGAGGCAGGTGAGGGTCATGGCTTTTATTGAATTGCCCACCCATCTGGTGTCTCCATCTCCTTGAGGCTTGTGTGGCTGATCTGGGAGAGTTAAGATGGAGGACTTCCGTCGGCTGTTGGGTTCACACCGGGTGTTTGCAGGGCGCATGCTTATGCTGTTTTGCTGTTGTCGTGGTACTTGGCTGGTCTTGAAGTTAGATCTCTGGGTGGATACGGTGGGACATGCCATCTAGGAGCTGGGACAGGAGGATCTTAACTTCCTGGGCAGCCAGCACTATGTATTGCGCTCAAGGCCAGCCTGAGTGACATCCCTTACTGTGTGGGAGACCTTCATTTAATCACTTGGCCTTGTTGTTTGTGTTTCTAGTTGTTTCCGGGAGGCAGGGTTTCTCCGTGAAGCCCTGGAACTCCATCTGTAGACCAAGCTGGCCTTGATCTCAGAGATCTGCTTGCCTCTGCCTCCTGAGTACTGGGATTAAAGGAGTGTGCCACCACACCTGGCCCAAATTTTATTTTTTTATTATTACTATAAATAGTGCTGTATTCCTTGAGTATAAGTTCCCTGGCAACCTCTCATTGTCTTCTAACAGGTTTCATGACCCTGTTTTTGTCATTTAATACCTGTAGTGACATTTTTGAGAATTCTGGAGTTTGGTTTATATGTATATGTATATATATGTATATATATACATATACATATATATTAAACTACATAGAGCAAAAAGAACCACACAGCAATCAGCAATTATATTAATGTTACATTCATAGTGTTTTGGCTATTTGTATTTGGCAGCCTTGAAGAAAACATTCTAAAATTCTGAATGTAAGTCATTAGCTATCATATTTCATCTCTATCAATTTAAAACATCTATCTAGACCTAAAAACATCTTAACCCTTAAACAACTTAAGCTTAATTGTGAAACTGACCTATTTGGTCTTCAACCCCATCAGAGATTTGAGAAGGAATAAAATTAATTACCTGAGTAAAAATAGGAAGTGCAGGTTAGCAGCTTCCAAATTGAAAAAAAATGACAGAGACAGTTTGCTACCTGAACAGTCACCCGTGACAGTTTGCTACCTGAACAGTCACCCATAGCTCTCTATAACGTTGGAGCATCATCTTTAGCCTTCTGGCCCAATATATCTGACACACTTATTTGTGAGAATTTTGGTTTTGTTAAATAACAGAAATATTGCCCAGAGTCAGAGTCAGGCGGATTGCTGTGAGTTTGAGGCTAACTTGGTCAACAAAGCAAGTCCGGCACAGCCAAGTATACACAGAGATACCCTGTCTCGGAAAACACACACACACACACACACACACACACACACACACACACAAACAAAAAACAAAAAACAGAACTATTATAAGAATGTACTTTCATTTTGATCCCAGGTGTGGGCACACGGGGCTGCTTTGGACTGTCGGCAGCAGCCGGCTATGATTTGCCTCGTGCTCTAGCAGAAGCGTGGGTTTTTTTTTGTTTTTTGTTTTTTTTTTGTCAGCTGCAGATAGTTTCTGCGATTGTGTGACGTTTGGAACTCTGGGAACTTTTCAGAGGCTACATAAGTGTGAGGACCCTGAGCAGGGTGTGGCGTTGTTGGTCACTTAGGGAGGTTGATTGTGATTTATTAGTAGCCATGGTCAAAGAAGAAACAAGAGGCCAGGCGGTGGTGCTGCACGCCTTTAATCCCAGCACTCAGGAGGCAGAGGCTGGTAGATCCGCTGTGAGTTCAAGGCCAGCCTGGACTACCAAGTGAGTTCAGGACAGCCAGGGCTACACAGAGAAATCCTGTCTCGAAAAACTCCAAAAGAAGAAGAAGAAGAGGAGGAGGAGGAGGAGGAAGAGGAGGAAGAAGAAGAAGAAGAAGAAGAAGAAGAAGAAGAAGAAGAAAGCAACAGCAGCAAAAGGAAATAAATTAGATTCAGGGTTTTTTTCTTAATTCTTTCCCCTCTATCTTTGTTTCTTCTATCTAGTGTTGGGGGGTGAAAGTCGGGCAGGAGGAGATAAAGGGTAGGAAAACCCACAAAGTAGCAAAGACCAGCTTCATTTCTTCCTTGTTTTACTCTGTTCTTTTCTTTTGAGGCAAGGCTGACCTTGAGCCTCTGGTCCTCCTACCTGTACATCTGCGCTCCAAGATCATAGGTGTGTACTCTTACACCCTGTTCTTGTTGGATGCTAAGGATGGATGGAGCCTGTGAAAGCAACACATTAGTTGAATCCCACGAGTTTTTCTGCGTGGCACGTTTGTAATTGAGGGTTTGTTTTTTTTGTTGTTGTTGTTGTTGTTGTGGTTTGGTTTGGTTTGGTTCTAAGACAGTATTTCTCTGTTTAGCCCTGGCTGTTCAGTGTCTGTGTCTCTCTCTCTCTCTCTCTTTCTCTCTCTCTCTCTCTCTCTCTCTCTCTCTCTCTCTCTCTGTAGACCTGGCTGGCCTCAGAACTTCAAACTCAAGAGATCCGCCTGCCTCTGCCTCTTGAGTGCTATGAGTAAAGCCATGCGTAAGTGTGCCTGGCCTAGTTCTTTGTATATGTGTGACATACATGTGCATTTGTATGTACACAAAATTGCTCAGGAGTGTTGAGGTCAGAGGTTGACACTGGGTGTCTTTTCTTCTTCTTCTTCTCCTCCCCCCCCACCCCCAAAAGGGTTTCTCTGTAACAATGAACCCTGGCTGCCCTGGCTTTGTAGCCCAGGCTGGCCTCTAACTCACAGAGATCCGCCTGCCTCTGCCTCCCGAGTGCTGGGATTACGGATGTGCACCACCACATCTGGCTCACTGGGTGTCTTTTCAATCACTTTCTACCTTACATATTGAAGTGGGGTCTCTTTCACTTGAACCCAGAGCTTGCCAACTTGGCTATCCAACAGGACAGCTATGGGCCCTTCATCTGTGCCTCTGGGGTGCTGCCTGCCCCAGCATTCATGTTGCTTCTAGGGAGCTGAATTCTAGTCCTGCAGAGAAAGCTTTACCCTTCAAGCCATTCACCAGCCCTTGAGGTTTAGTTTTCAGTCAAGTGTTTGCAAGTAGCTTTACAGCATTGTGTGTGTGTGTGTGTGTGTGTGTGTGTGTGTGTGTGTGTGTGTCTGTCTGTCTGTGTGTCTGTCTGTCTGTCTGTTTGTCTGTCTGCCAGGCATCTACACATAAAGATTAGAGCAGGATATTAGCCATCTTCTTCCATCAGTCTCCTTGTTACTGCCTGAACCTTGTTATTACTGAACCTGACCTTAGAGGAGAAAGGGCTGTCCAGGAAGCTCTTGGGATCAGCTGTTCCCCACCCCTAGTACTAGAGACCCACGCAACCATGCCTGGTCCTTTATGTGAGTGCTAGGGATTTGAACTCAGGTCCTCATGCTTGCTGAACAGGCACCCTTACCCACTGAACCATCTCCCCCAGCCTGGTTCACCAGTTTGGTTTATTATTGTCTCTGTAGCCCTGGCTGGCCTGGCCTCCTTATGTAGACCAGGCTGGCTTTGAACTCGCACAGGTCTGCCTGCCTCTGTGTCGCAAGTGCCATGTTTAAATGTGTGTATCACTATGCCTGACGTGCAGGTATTTTAAAACAGCTATATTGAGATATGATTACATGTCACAGAGTCCTCCCTTTTAAAGTCTTACCAGTTCAGCTGGGCATGGTGACTCACATCTGTAATTCCAGCATTTAGGAGGTCGAGGCAGGAGGGCTGCTGCAAGCTTGAGGCCAGCCTGGGCTACATAGTGAGTTGAGGGCCAGCTGGGGTTACAGAAGGATACCCTATCTCGAAAATGTATATAGAATAAAATAAATGAATGTGTGCCAATTCGGTGGGTTCTAGTTGATTTGGGGGGCGGGCATGCAGTCTCTCCTTGTAACTTTTGCCCACCTCCCATAGCTAGGTGGTTTTGGGTAGGCACTCCTTCCACCTCTCTCCCAGTTTCAAGCCATTTTTAAGCTAGCTTTAAATTTTTATTCATTTTAACAGTGGGTGTCGTGGCACACGCCTTTAATCCCAGCACTTGGGAGGCAGAGGCAGGCGGATCGCTGTGAGTTCGAGGCCAGCCTGGTTTACAAAGTGAGTCCAGGACAGCCAAGGCTACACAGAGAAACCCTGTCTCGAAAAACCAAAAATGTTTATTTATTTATTTTAATTGTATGTGTATTGGTGTTTAGCTTACATCTATATCTGTGTGAGGATGTCAGATCTTGGAGTTATAGACAATTGTGAGCTGCCATGTGGGTGCTAGCAGTTGAACCCCGGGTCCTCTGGAAGAATAGTCAATGCTTTTAACCACTGAGCCATCTCTCTAATCCCTCAAGCCATTTTAATGGCGCAAGCCTGTTAGCCCAGCTACTCTGGGCTGAGGCAGGAGGATTGTGAGTGTATGGTTCCAGCCACACAGTGAGTTCAAGGCAACTTAGTAAGAGCCTATTAGAAAATTGGGGTGGCAGCCAGATGTGGCAGAGCACTTGGGAGGCAAAGGCAGGATGATCAGGAGTTCGTGGTCAGCCTCGGCCACGTGGCAAATTCAAGGCTAACCTGGACCTTGTTTCAAAAAACAAAAACAGCAACCAAAAAGAAGGGCTGGGGTGTGTCTGAGTGGGAGAGTACTTGCCTACTGTGCATGAAACTTTAACACAGGCCCTGCTTCCCACACCAAAAGAAAAAAAAAAAAAGGCAGGCTGGAGAGATGGCTCAGAGATTAAGAACACTGGCTGCTCTTTCAAAGGTCCAGAGTTCAATTCCCAGCAACCACATGGTGGCTCAAACCATCTATGAGATCTGGCCTGCCGGCAGAACACTACATAGATAAAATAAAGAAATAAATATTTAAAAAGAAAAAAGGCAAGGCCAAACAGTAGTGCTACATACCTTTAATCCCAGGACTTAGGAGGCAGAGTCAGATGGATCTCTGTGAATTCAAGGCCACCCTGGTGTACAGAGAGAGTTCCTCAATAGTCAAGGCTACAGGGAGAAACCCTGACAAACAAAAACGAACGAAAAGAAAAAAAGGGAAAAGAAAAAAGCCAGACATGGGGCTGGAGAGATGGCTCAGTGATTAAGAGCACCACCTGCTCTTCCAGAGGTCCTGAGTTCAATTCCCAGCAATCACAACCATCTATAATGTGATCTGATGCCCTCTTCTACAGATAGAGCACTCATATCAATAAATAAACAAAAATAAATAAATCTTTTTTTAAAGTAAATCTTTAAAAAGAAAGAAAGAAAAGAAAGAAAGAAAGAAAGAAAGAAAGAAAGAAAGCTAGACGTGGTACAACATGCCTAGAATCCCAGCATTTAGAAGGTAGAGACAGGAGGTTTGGGAGTTCAAGGCTATCCTCAGCTACATAAATTCAAGGATAACAGGTTATAGGAGACCCTGCCTCAAAAAACCAAACACATTCCACATGGTGGAAGGAACAGTTTTCACACTTGTTCATTAGACTGACTTTCACCATTCACATGTGCTGTGTTCTTGGGCAATCTGTGTAATTGTTTCTCAGGTATGTAAAAATCTTGCCCTGAGATTTTTTTTTGCACTGTTGCCTTTAATGGCTCCTTATTTACTTCATTTCTTTTCTGTCTGTCTTTTCTCTTCCTGCCTCCCTCTCCTTCCTTCCCTCCCTTCCCTCCCTTCCTTCAGTGGTACTAGAGGTAGACAAATATTCTATTGCTGAGCCAGGCCATCTGCACCTCACTAGGGGATTCTAGGCAGGGGCCCTACCACTGAGCCACACCTCAGCCCCTCACTGGGGGATTCTAGGCAGGGGCTCTACCACTGAGCCA
>OU015754.1:9823155-9851527 GCA_907169655.1 Acomys percivali | reverse complement strand
CCCAGCCCCTCACTGGGGCATTCTAGGCAGGTGCTCTACCACTGAGCTACATCCCCAACCCTCTTTTTCTTTTTATTTTTAGACAGTTGTCACTGAATTTCCCAGGCTATCTTTGAACTCACTATAAATCAAGCTGGCCTTTAACTGTATACCGCCACCTCAGCCTCCTAAACAGTATGTGCCGCATCACGTGAGCAAGAGACAGAACTATTTCAAACAAAAGTTTTTGTGATTCCCCCAGAGCTACAGCTAACTTCTAGGCTATCTGTAGCTGTCCTTTGACCTCCAGTATGGCTGAGTCAGGCTCCTGAAGCCCCATTGCATACTCCATGGGTGCAGAGGTGTGGGCTGCTGCATGTAGGATGCTGGGAGGAAGGACACCAAGGGTCTGAGCAGGCTCAGCTGATCATGGTGGTCCATCACAGAGTGTGCAAAAGGGCATCTCAGGTTATTGAACACAACATGTGCACACTTGGGACATGTGCACACAGGTTCCTAGGAACCTGGGAAATCCCAGTCCCTCTGATCAAGGAGAGTAAACAGCCTTTCTGAGGCCCCTGAAACTCAGCAACTGCAACTGAGGACGTTAGGGCCTAGCCTACAGGCCTTGGTTAAGCGTCTCCTCCTATCCTGGTTCCTAACTATAGCTTGCAGAGGACCTGTTTCAGGGGAGCCTGCCCCTTTGCTTGTGCTGAGTCACCATAGACTCGCTGGGGACACTTAGATTGCAGCTAGAGAGTATTGTCCTCACCATGTGCTGTGTCCCCCCAGTCCCCAGGAACTGAGGACCCAGGCCTTTGGAGTTCTCCTCCAGCCCCTGGCCTGTATCCTGAAAACCACCACTCAGGCCCCTGGACCTCCAGGTATGCAGGGAGGGTGGAACCCCCATCCTTAGGCAAAGAAGATTGAGCTACCCAGGTCCCCACCTCTCTGCTCCCCCTCAACCCCCACCCCTGCATCCCTGGCCCTGAGCTTAGGCCCTGGCGCCTGCTCTGGATGGTGGCCACTACAGGGATGCTTGCTGTCTTTGGTCTCAGGCTGGCTAGACGAGGCTGCGGGTAGCTCACTGACTGTGGATGCACTGTTGTCTTCTAAGTCGGCCTGTGTGGGGCTCCTTTGCCAGACTCTGGCTCACCTGGAGGAGCTACAGGTGCTGGTAAGTGCAGCCTTGGTCTGTGTCCATCGAGCCGCATGACCCCAGGGCCTCTACTGACCTTTTACTTTTCTGCAGCCCCAGTGCCCCTCACCCTGGCCACAGGTGCCCCTGCTGCAAGCTACAGTGACCATATTGCGCCTGTGTGATGGCTCGGTAGACCCGAGCTCCAGTGCGGGAGGCCGGCTCTGTGGGACTCTGGGCAGCTGTGTTCGTGTCCAGCGAGCAGCCCTTGACTTCTTGGGGACACTGTCTCAGGGGACAAGTAAGTGCTGTTTTCTCTTCTCTTTCTCCTGGGGGTTTCCGTTGGGCCCTCATGTAGCCCCCCATACTCAGGCATCTTACCCTGGCTTCCAAGGTTTGGAATCCGTGCTCCCTGCAAGGCGGGAAGCTATGGGCAGGAGTTGGGGTGCTGTCTCCATTCACGTTTCTTGCAGGCCCCCTGGAGTTGGTGCTGGAGGTATTCGCTGTCCTCCTCAAGACCCTTGAGAGCCCGGAGTCCAGCCCCACGGTACCACAGATGGTTTCTGGGATCCCTGCACAGCTGGGGACCTTCTCACTTAGGAATGTTTTTCAGAGGGCTGGAGCTCAGATAGCTCAGGGGTAAAGAGCACTGTCTGCTCTTCCAAAGGACCCGGGTTCAATTCCCAGCACCCACATGGCAGCTCACAACTCACAGGGGATCTGACACCAATGCACATAAAATAAAAAGTTAAAAAGAAAAAAAACGAATGTTTTCAGGCCGGGTGGTGGTGGCGCACGCCTGGAATCCCAGCGCTTGGGAGGCAGAGGCAGGTGGATCTCTGTGAGTTCGAGGCCAGCCACGTCTACAGAGTGAGTTCAGGACAGCCAAGGCTACACAGAGAAACCCTGTCTCAAAATTTAGTAGAGGCCGCAGAGCCACTGCCCAGAATGACCTTTTCAGCCAGGTGTAGTGGTACACACTTGTAATTCCCCCATATGTGGTAGAGACCAGAGGATACTGAGTTCGAGGCCAATCTGGGCTATAAAGAGACTTGACAAGCTGGGCGTGGTTGCACACACCCAGTTCCAGCACTCGAGGGACAGAGGCAGGCAGATCTCTATGAGTTTGTGGCCAGCTTGGTCTACAAAGTGAGTTCCAGGACAGCCAAGGTGCTACATAGGAAGACTGTGAGGGGGCGGAGACCCTTGACAAAAGAAGCAAAACTGGTGAGGTTTGGGAGGTTTTTGGTGCCCTGTCCACATGAAGTCCCATCACAAAGCTCCCGAGGAGGGCAACCTCTACAGCCTCACGGGCTGCGAGTCTAGTCTGCACTCACCTATGCTTCTGACTCTCGGCAGGGGTGGCACAGGTGCAGGGACCAGGGACATGGGTCCCTGCCACTCCTACCCTCTAGCTATCCCATTGTAGGTCCTAAAGAAGGCCTTCCAGGCCACACTCAGATGGCTCCAGAACCCACACAAGACCCCCGGCTGCTCTGATCTCAGCCCCGATGCCCTGCTGTTCCTCGGAGGTAACACTAGCTCCTTACAGAACTGGAGGGGTGGGCTGGAGGCAGTTGGGGGCTGGGCAAGGTGGTGCTGCGGGAAGGCAGAGTGTGACCCCAGAGACCACTGACTACCCCTTCCTGGTACAGAGCTATTCCCCATACTACAGAAGCGCCTGTGTAGCCCCTATTGGGAGGTGAGGGACTCAGCCCTGGAGTTCCTGACACACCTGATCCGACACTGGGGAGGTGAGTGCCTTGGGAACAGGGCTGTGTATATTATGTCTATGTGTCCTGCTGGCTCTGGGGCTCTCAGACTATCTAAGTGGCCTTTGATCACAGCCCTGTGACATTTGACCGCCCCACCCCCCACCCCCACCCCAGGGCAGGCTGACTTCAGAGAGGTACTGCATTCCTCAGAAGTGCCTGCACTTGCCTGCCAGCTTCTCCAAGACCCTGAGAGTTACGTCCGAGCAAGCGCCGTGAGTGCTGCTGGGCAGCTCTCCAGCCGGGGTCTGCAGGCCACCTCCGCCAGCCCCGAGAACCCGCAGGGCCAACAGGTAGGAGCCCTTTGTTGTCCGCCCAGTAAGCAACTGGTCAGATCTGTAACAACTGCTCCTGAGAGCAGTGCTGGCCAAAGGGACCCACTAAGGAGTTGGGGGCAGCAGAGCACAGTGCCTGTGCTCTTCCTGACACCCCATCTTAGACACTGTGAGCCCTGAAGGACAGTGTGTACAGAACGTGTTGGGGAAGAGGCCAGAGCAACACATGACCCAAGCCCAGGTGGCCATGGGCCTACGTCTCCTGGGTCTTAGCCTTCCTGCCTCACCACTGTATTAGTTGTGTTTCTTAGGCTGTATCAAAACACTTGAAGATAGGCCAGGTGTGGTGGTGCACGCCTTTAATCCTAACACACAGGAGGCAGAGGCAGGTGGATCTATGTGAGTTCGAGGCCAGCCTAGTCTACAAGTGAGTCCAGTACAGCCAAGGCTACACAGAGAAACCCTGTCTCAAAAAACAAACAAAGAATCCCTGAAGAAAGAAGGGTAAAGAAGAGGGTGTATATTGGGGCTCATAGTTGAGGGGGCGTTCCATCATGGTAAGAGCTTGAGGCAACTGGTTAGTTTGCCTCTGTTGTCAGGAAGCAGGAAGCCCCACCCCACTGCCCCCTTCCCCTCACCCCACCCCACCCTCAGCTCACAGTCTGGGACCCTAGGCCCTTCCCTCCTTTAGCCTTAGCTAGACACCCCAGCACAGTCTCTCCCAGAGGTCTGTCTCATAGATGACTCTGGAATCCTGTCAGGTTGACAGTAACATGGCTGACTTCTCTGGAACTCTCCAACCTGCAGGGCCTACTTATGGACCTCATGCATATCCTGTCCACAGACTCAGAGGGCTTCCCTCGGAGGGCTGTCTTACGGGTCTTTACTGAGTGGCTGAGGGATGGCCACGGCGACGTGGTTCGAGACACAGAGTGGTTTGTGGCCACTGTGCTCCAGGCAGTGAGCCGGGATCTGGACTGGGAGGTGCGAGTGCAGGGCTTGGAGCTGGCGTGGGTGTTTCTCACCCAGGCGATGGGGCAGCCCAGCCTCCACTGTCCCTATGCAGTAGGCCTGCCCGGGGCCACCTCTCCTGTCCCACACCTGGAATTCTTGCAGACTCTCTGCCGTCTACCGCTCTTTGAGTTTGCCTTTTGTGCTTTGCTTGACTGTGACCGACCAGTGGCTCAAAAGGCCTGTGAGCTGCTCCTCTTTTTGAGGGACAAGATGGCTCCCTGCAGTAGCCACCAGGAGGCCGGGGACAACCCCAGCTCAGTCTCAGTGGAGGCTGCCCTGCAGAGATGGCAGGAAGGGGAGCAGGGCCAGCCCCTAGGGGACCTGGAGCCTGAGGCCATGCTAGCGATCTTGCGGTCCCTGGACCTGGAAGGCCTGCAGGGCAAGCTGGCCAAGAGCAGCGACCATGTGGAGAAGAGCCCCCAGTCCCTGCTGCAGGACATGCTGGCCACGGTGGGTGTATTAGAAGAGAATGAAATTGACTGCTACTGAGGCCGTCTTCCTGCCCTCCACCCCGTGCAGCCGGAGGAGCCCAGCCCAAGCCAGCTGCTCCAGAGAGCTCCTCCAGGGAGCGGCTCCGAGTTCCCACATTGTAAGCCGGGTATGATAACACACCAAGGGAGGCGAGTGGAGCATTCCTGGCCAGTCTACTAGATAGCAACCCTGTTTTTTGGTTTTTGTTTTTATTTTATTTTTATTTTTAAATCAAATCAAACAAAAACTTAGGAGCCAGGTGGTGGTGGCTGTGGTGCCCACCTGTAATCCCAGCACTGGGAAGGCAGAGAGAGGCAGGTGGTTCTCTGTAAGTTCAAGGCCAGCCTGGTCTACAGAGTGAGTTCCAGGACAGGCACGGCTACACAGAGAATTCCTGTCTTGAAAATCAATAAAAGAAAAAAAAAGAAAAAAAGAAAAGAAAAGAAAAAGAAAAAAAGAAAGAAAAGAGAAAAAACCTCTACCTTTTGTGTACAAATGCAGGGGTCAGCCTCCAGGGTCAGTGTTGTCCACCTTATTTCTTGAGAAAAGGTCCCTCACTGGGATTGGTACTCACTGACAAGGCTTGCCAGGGGTTAGCTCTTGGGATCCTGTCATCTCCTTCCCAGCACTGGGATTATAATACAGCATTACCATGTCTGGATTTTTACATGGGTGCTGGGATTTGAACTCAGGTCCTCATGCTTGCATGACAAGCACTTTACCCACTGAACCATATCCCCAGGCCCCTCAAAGTCCTACTTTTCATGTGTTATTAAAGAAGTGGCTTGTTTTCTGCTCAGAACAGGTAGCCTTCAAGTTAATTCTGTATATGGTTTAACAAAGTCCCATTTGTGTTCTTTTTGCACATGGCCATTCAGCGCTCTCTACTCCACCCGTTGACCAAGGTTTAAAAGTCCCACAATCTTTAAAGAATTTAAATACTTTAAAAGTTCACCAGGGCGTGGTGGTGCACACCTGTAATCCCAGCACTTAGAGAGGCAGAGGCAGGCAGATCTTTTGAGTTCGAGGCCAGCCTGGTCTACGGAGTGAGTTCCAGGACAGCCAAGACTACACAGAAACCCTGTCTCCAAAAACCAAAAAAAGTCCAAAATCTCAACTGTGGGTTTTGTAAAATAATTTGTTTTTAAATGTTACATATTAAGAGGGAGGACCCAAGGCACGGTAAAAATCAAAGTGAAACCATCATCCAGCAGTGTAAAAAGCTCAGTGTCTGACATCTAAACTCACTCGTGATCCTCTGGGCTCCAGAGGGCTCAGACAGCTCCATTTCCAGCTCTGCCATCTAGAGCACATACAGCTGGTCTTCTAGACTTGAGTTAGCTTCACCTCACACCTGCTGCTCATCGCACAGTCCTGGCATCTCACATATGGTGGGCCCTCCACTACAGCTGAAGTTGCACCTTTACCACTGGCCTCTCCTCTTCAAGAGTGGTTCTCTTCATGACTGCTTTAATCTTGTAGCTTTTATGTGACTAAGACACCAGTACCACAGGAGAGGTTTTTTTTTTTTAATACCAAGTTCAGTTGGCAGCTTGAGATGGCAGCCCTGGCCTCCTCCAGACCACAGCTTCTGTATGTTAATCCTGAGGAATTCTTTCCCGTAAGATTTACCTCAGTAGCCGGGCATGGTGGTGCACGCCTTTAATCCCAGCACTCGGGAGGCAGAAGCAGGTGGATCGCTGTGAGTTCGAGGCCAGCCTGGTCTACAAAGCGAGCCCAGGACAGTCAAGGCTACACAGAGAGACCCTGTCTCAAAAAAAAAAAAAAAAGAAAAGAAAAGAAAAGAAAAAAAGATTTACCTCAGTAGTGCTGGTCTCTGACTAATCACAGCTGAGTCTTCAGCCCCGGATGATCAGAAATAGATATTCTGAATTTAAATCTATCACTTGATTGGTCCTGATAGTCTTACTGCTCTCCTGAAACTTCACAAGCAACCCCTCCATCATCTACGTTTCTTTGAACACTATCTTACAAGCTCCCACATAACAGCCCATTAGGCTTTGAACATTCAATGGATTTCCTAGCTTGCAGTTCCAAACACTTCTACAGTCCTCAGAACAGCATGGTCAGGTCTGTCAGCGATACCCCACTCCTGGTACCAAGTTCTGTTCCTTGTCTTCTGTTGCCATGAAGAGACACCATAATCATAGTAACTCTTAGAATGAAAACCATTTGACTGGGCCTATGTGATGCAGACAGGATGCTAGAGCCAAGAATTGTATAGTTCTACAATTGGATCAGCAGGCAACAGAGAGAGTGACACTGAACCTCGCTTGAGCACTCAGAGCCCACATCCCAATGACATACTTCTTCCAACAAGGGCACATGTTCTAATTGTGCCACTCCCTAAGGCCCCATTGGGGCTGTTTTCATCCAAACCACCACAGTTGTCCCACCATGATGCCAAGCAGGCAAGTTAGGTGACTGAGGACAATGTCAGCCACATCTTGCTAGCAGTGTCTCCTGGTGGCCAGAATGCCCCTTTGTGGTTTAAACATCCTTAAAGCTATGGCTGGGTTGTCCTGGGTACATCAGAAACAGACACGGGGGCCCTTTCTTACGTGTGTGCTGATGAAGTGAAGGTGTCCTAAGGCGACTCTGCCTGACAAACCATGCAAGAAGACAATGTCCTGAGCAGTATAGCATCACTTGCAGTATGGATACCCCTTTGTAGAGATCATAGGTAGAGGTGCTCTGAATGAATGGTCTGGTCTCCCAGCACTCAGGAGGCAGAGGCGGGTGGGTTGATGTGAGTTTGAGGCCAGCCTGGTCTACAAAACGAGTCCAGGACAACCAAGGCTATACAGAAAAACCCTGTCTCAAAAACAAAGCAAAACAACAACAACAACAAAAAAAAAAAAAAACAAAAGAATGATCTGGTCTACCGTGATGTGGGATGAAAAACAGGTGATCTGAAGAAGGAGTTGTTCGTTTTTGGCTCACAGTTGTAGGGTACACTCTGTCACCGTGAGAGAGTCATGACAACAGCATGAGGCAGCCACTCCCACTGCATCCAGTCAGGAAGCAGAGAGAGATGGATGCTGGGGCTCAGCTTGCTTCTTCCTTTTCATCCAGTAACAGCCCATGGGATGGTGTCACCCACATTTAGGGTGAATCTTCCCACCCCAGTTAGCCAATACAAGAACCTCCTCACAGACATACCCAGAGGTGACTACAGTGCCTGCCATATTGACAAGTCTTAGCACTCACAATAGGCCCCTTTGCACTCAGTGGAGGGAGGAACAAGACTCTTCACTCAGGATGCTTTGTGCATGCTATACGGTCATCTTAGATCAGGGCTTCTGGGAGCAATCCTGGGCAGTTCAGGATGTCCCATTCCTCACAAGATGAGAGAGATTTCAAACCATCCTTCCAACCAGTTTTTTCAAGTCCCGCAGCTCCAGTCCTCTGCTGTATAGGCTGCTGACTGTGAGGGAGAAGGCCAACCCTTGTGCCTTCCAGGTGCTAATGCCCAGCTAGCTACCTACCACTCAGGCAGCTTACTCTGCCTGGCTGAACCTCCCTTGTCTGTGAAGTGGAGTGCCCTCATCAGTCTTAGGGTTTCCATTGCTGTGACAAAACACCCTGACCACAGCAACTTGAGGAGGACTGGGGTTACTTGGTTTACACTTCCACATCACAGTCCCTCATTGAAGGGAGTCTGGCCAGGATCCCAAGCAGGGCATGAGCCTGGGGGGCCGGAGCTGAGGCAGAGGAATGCTGCTCATTGCCTTGTGTCACATGGCTTGCTTGGGGCACTTTCTTACAGAACCATCAGGCCAGGGGTGGCGCTGCCCATGCTGAGCTGGGCCCTCCCACGTCAACTGCCAATCAAGAAAATGTACCACAGGCTGGCCTCCAAGGCAAATTGGCAGGGGCGACTAGGGTTCCCGCTTCCAAAATAACTCGAGTTTGTGCCAAGCTATCATAAAACCAGCCTGAACAGCAATCTTGGAGAGGGAGGCCTGACTGAGACCTATTGAGCACATCTCACTCTGAGGTACCAGGCTAGAACCGGGGGGCCTGAACCTGCACCTCCACCTCCATAGCCTGTGGGTCTCTATTCTTGCGTTGCCATAGCAGAATACCCAATTCTAGGCAATGTATAAAGTAAAATGGTTTCCTTAGCATTTCCGGTGGTTGGAAGGTCAAAACAGCATAGCCTCCAGGCCTGCCTGAGGTAGGTAGCTGATTGATGTAGAGTGAATGTGGACAAGTGACCTGGACTAGAGGCTATTCTTCAGTGACAAGGTCCTGAGGAGGAAGGGCCAGGGATCAGAGAAAGAACAGGAGGTCTCACAAACTATGTCTTAGGCCAAGCATGTTTATTTGAAAGTAAAGCATCAATCCCAGCACTAGGGATGCAGAGGCAGGTGGATCGCTGTGCGTTTGAGTCCAAGACAGCCAAAGCTAGAAGAGGAGGAGGAGGAGGAGGAAGAGCATCTTACTGTTTGTGAGGAAAATAAGACAGTCAGCAAAAAGCCATCATACAGTGGCCCAAGGGCAGCAGGAGGCTAGCAAAGCAATATTGCACAAGAGGAACAAGATGTATCAAGGCTGTCAGCCTAAGCATATGGAAGCCTTGAGGCGGATGCTACAGTCTCTTTAGGGGAAAAAGCTAAGTTCCCAGGAACTGAAACCTTAACTTCTTCAAAGCCAGGCCCCAGCCTCAGACTGTACCTTGTGAAGTCTGCGCCTGGACAAGGTCATAGAACTGGGTTCCTTTTGTCCTTTCATCGTGCCTCTGAGAAAGTCTTGGATCACCTGAGTCTCAACCGAGGAGGAACCAGCTTCTTTCAAGAGCGTGTGCATGGAAGCCGCCGGGCAGTGGTGGCGCACGCCTTTAATCCCAGCACTTGGGAGGCAGAGGCAAGTGGATCTCTGTGAGGCCAGCCTGGTCTGGGACAGCCAAGGCTATACAGAGAAACTCTGTCTCAAAAAACAAACAAACCCAAACAAACAAAAACAACAAAAGCGTATGCATAGGCAAAAGACCAGATTTACACTCTCCCCTCCTGCCTGTGTGTGTGTGTGTGTGTGTGTGTGTGTAGGTTGTAGTTTGACGGCAGGTGTTGTGTCTTCCTCTTTCTCCCCCTGACCCCCATCTTTGGGTGGGTACCCACAGAAGCCAAAAGACATCATTGTATCCCATGGAACTGGGGTCCCAGGTGGTTGTGATCCACCTGATGTGGGTGTTGGAAATAAAGTTGGGGCCTCTGGAGAAGCAGTCAGTGCCTCTAACCACTGTACTAGTTTCCTTATCTTGTTTTTGTTTGTTTGTTTCGAGACAGGGTTTCTTTGTGTTAGCCTTGGCTGCCCTGGACTCGCTTTGTAGACCAGGCTGGCCTCAAACTGACAGCAATCCGCCTGCCTCTCCCTCCCAAATGAGTGCTGGGATTAAAGGCGTGCGCCACCACCACCTGGCTCCACTACCTTGTTCTCTGAGACGAGGTCTCTCTCACTGAATCTAGAGTTCATCAATTTGGTTAGACTGGCTGGCCAGTGAGCCCCTCCTGTCTCTGCCAGCCCTGCACCAGGATCACAAGGGGACCAAGTTTGCAGTACCCTAGCCTTTGGGGGACATGGTCAACACAGTCAAACCACCACACACTGTAGCATCATCTGCTAGTATTGATGTCCTCAAAGTCAGTAGCATGCGCGTCTTTGCCCCCACCCTGCTCTTGGTTTCCCACTGAGCTCATCCTTGCAAATCTCCCCCCCACCCCCCCACCCCCACCTTCAACTACACATCTTTACAGCCAGCGTTTGCTACTTTGTGGGTCTTCTTTCTCCCACCCTCCCCCACCCTTTTTCTTCTTCCCTTTCAACCCCCTAACACTAGATCAGAGAAAAAAAAGGGGTAGAGAAGAAAGAGATCCCTGAATAAAGTCAGGGGTCAGAAAGGGGGTGACATTGTTTTTAGACGACTTCCTGCTGGTCAGGGGGCATTGGCTCCTTGGGGGGAGTTTGATCTTCAACCGTCCCCAGGATATCTAGTTTCTTCTTGTTGTTTTTTCTTAACAACCAAGACCAACAGTATCAACCAACAGCCCAATATCAGGGCATTTATATATCCTCCGACAATTTCCCAGAATTGTAAACATCACACAATCCCGGAAAAAGTATCTGCACCTGGCAAAATCACACCCCTGACATAGCATGAGGCAACTCATAGCGGCTCCGAAGCAGCCCCATATCCCCATATCTGGGATTAAAATGAAAACATTATTTCTGGTTTTGTTTGGTTGGTTTGTTTTGTTTGCGACAGGGTTT
The DNA here is from genome assembly GCA_907169655.1 of Acomys percivali. Classification (NCBI taxonomy): domain Eukaryota; kingdom Metazoa; phylum Chordata; class Mammalia; order Rodentia; family Muridae; genus Acomys; species Acomys percivali. Next base: position 9,840,584 of record OU015754.1, on the reverse strand, counting down.
CTCTGTGTAGCCCTGGCTGTCCTGGACTCGCTTTGTAGACCAGGCTGGCCTCGGACTCAAATAGGTCCACCTGCCTCTGCCTTGCTGCGTGTTGGGATTAAAGGCGTGCGCCACCACAGCTGGCGTTATTTCTGTGTTTTAAAAGAAACCAAAATTCCAAACTTCTCACTACACATCTCTTTATTTTATAAAGTGTGTGTATGTGCGTGCGCGCGCGCGTGTGCACGCGCATGTGTGTGTGCACGCACGCGTGTGTGTGTGTGTGTGCGCGCCCCACATGTATAGGAGCTAGAATCTTAGGTCCTCTCGAGGAGCAGTGTACACACAGCCTCTGAGCCATCTCTCCTGCCTTTCCACACTATGGTTTGACGCAGGGTCTCTCAACTGAACCTGGAGCTCATAATTAGGTAAGGCTGACTTGCAAGCCCCAGGGATTTGCCTGTCCCAGCTTCCCTGGCTCTGGAGTTAGAGGGGCATCCTCCAGCATCTGGCTTTTAATGTGGGTGCTGGGAGTCCTCATGATTATGTGGAAACCATTTTTCTGACTGAATTACATGTCTGTCCTCTTGTTTTTGTTATTGTTTTGTTTGTTTTGTTTTCGAGACAGGACTTCTCCGTCTTAGCCTTGGCTGTTCTGTGTCCTGTACTCACTGTGTAGAGCAGGCTGGCCTTGAACTCACAGTGATCTGCTTGCCTCTGCCTCCTGAGTGCTGGGATTATAAGCGTGTGCCACCATGCCTGGCCACGTCTGTCGTATTTTATTGTCCAACATGAGCCAGGAAGCAGGCCTAGGCTGAAGGCTGAAGGATGGGGAAAGACTCCTCCTCCTCTTCCTCCTCCTCCTCTTTTTTTTTTTTTTTCTGAGACAGAGTCTCTGTGTAGCCTTGGCTGTCCTGGACTCACTTTGTAGACCAGGCTGGCCTCGAACTCACAGCGATCAGCCTGTCTCTGCCTCCCGAGTGCTGGGATTAAAGGCATGCGCCACCATGCCTGGCGAGACTCCAGGTAGAAAACAGTGCAGGATGTGGTGACTCAGGGATGAGAAGTAGGATGAGGAGTGAGTCTCTAGTCTTAGAGAAGATGGACAGAGGGCTGCTACTCAGGGGCTGTCAGTTGACCTTGGGACAGGGCCTTCTGAGGGGCTTTGGGGACACTGAACCTCAGACTAAGTCCTTGGAAAGCCTACATTATAGGCAGCATTGCAGCCCCAGTCATCAGCACAGTGGTTATGCCAGGAGGTTTGTTGAATGGCTGAATGACCTAAGTCTGCTCCTGGGCCAGGCAGCTCAGAACCCCCTTCTTGAGGTGCTCTTGTAGGACACCCCCTATTTGTGCCAGAAGCCAAGGACATAGAGACCTCCCATCTCGCCCCCTCTGTGGGACCCTCTTCCCCACACACACCGGTTCCTGTCAGAGCCAAGATGTGTCGCCATGGAAACTGCTTGGCAAATGCTGGCAGGCAGAGGCAGCCAGCAGCCGCTGCTCGCACTACCCAGCTCCCGGCACCCGTTGAAGTGACACGAGCATGCCCGGTGGTGTGTGGCATATGTGCGGTGAGTGAGGGCTTGGGTAGGCACATGGGTGCTTGTGTGATGCATGTCAGAGGTGGTTCGGGCGTGTGTGCTCTTGTGTGCGCATACGTGTGCATGCACGTCAACAGAGGGAACTGTGTTTGTGTGCATGTGCTCTGTGTGTGATGGCCGCTGGGTGTGCACAGAAATGGGACATAAATGACTGGCAGGGATGTATGCATTACAGGCGTCACTAGGTGCTGAGGGGCCAGACCAAGGTGGCCTGTGGTTGCTGTCCCCACCTTCCATGTACAGCTTCCTGGCCAAAGACAGCCACTGCTCAGGTAATTGTGCATCTGTGGGAGTGCATGACTGGAGGGCTTCTGGGAGGAGGCAACTTCTGGGCTTGAAGTTTGCATATTGGATGGGAGTCAGCTAGGGGGAGGGAAGAAAGGTGTGCTCTGGGTAGAAAGGACAGCCTGGGCAAAGGCCTAGAGTCTGGGGCCAATGAAGAGAGGCTGGAAAAGAGGAGAAAGCCAGCAGGCCTGAAAAAGGGTGGTCCTCACTCCAGTTTAAAAAGGCCATCTTCCTAGAGTGGGGGTGGGGTGGGGTGGGGTGCCGGAGGATGCACCCACAGAGGTGGCATGTGGAATGAGAGAGCAAATGGCTGGGACAGACGGATCTGGTGAAGGTGCGATGGAGTGAGCCAGGTGCCTAGGAAGCTTGAAAACTGCAGGGGCAAGGCGGAGCTTTCTCGAGAGACTGAGGGGTACTTGATGATCTCGCTGTGCAGGGGCCTGGGACTTTATGGGAGGGAGGTCAGGTGGAGCTGGCTGGGCTGGGCAGTTGGAAACATCTGGGGGTCCACCCGATGTTCCTTGGTGATCATAGGCCTGTGGGTGGGGTAGAGGAGTGTCTGGGAGGCACACAACTTCTACGGTGTGAGACCGTATGAGAGGACGTTCGGGTCCCCAGGGCCACCTCTCCAGGATCTAAGGGCCCTCTGGATGCTACTGATTGTCCGTTCTTGTAGCCTCTCCCGGCTCTTCTATCTATGTGGGAGATGAAGCTAGTTTGGTGACCCCCACCCTTCAGGTACCTTAGAGCCCCTGGGCCAGGGTGATAACATGGGCTTCCAGGCAGGTACCTGTGGTGTCTTGAATGAATTTTCCTGGGTACCCTGAAGGGACTTGCCTGTGCCTCATCCTGCCCTGCTTAGGACGTGTGGACTGGTTCTGGTTCTGGTTCATGAAGTCTCCAGTCAGAGGACTCTGGCTTCCCTCAGGCCCTTCAGTAGTCTTCCCCCACACTGGATGCTCCCCGGGTGCAGGCTGCCTGTTTAGACAAAGCTGCAGGGGTCTGCCCCTGCCAGGCTGGGCATGACCAAGGCCTTGACTCTTTCCAAGCCTGTCTGGAGCAACGGCTATTCTAGGTGACCCGTCTCTCGCTAGTATCCACTCCTACTGCGCGCTGTGCCTCCCCTGCTTGGTGTTTCCCACCTACGAATGGGGAAAAGAAGGGTCTCTCAGGCGGGCGTGGTGGCGCACACCTTTAATCCCAGCACTTGGGAGGCAGAGGCAGGCGGATCACTGTGAGTTCGAGGCCAACCTGGTCTACAGAGTGAGTCCAAGACAGTCAAGTCTACACAGAGAAACCCTGTCTCGAAAAACCAAAAAAAAAAAAAAAAAAAAAAAAAGTCTCTCCATATCAGGGCACAGCTAAGCTCTGAGACCCCTTGTCAGCCAGCATCCCCACATGCCACCCTGCCAGGGTGGGTGAGATATGGCCCTGCAATGAGTGAGGGGGGGCTGATGTGGGGACATCCCTCATTCTGCAGGCTGCTCTGGGGGTACCCTGAGATGAACTTGCCATTTTATCTTGTTAGTGTCCCAAGGTGGGGGCTGTGGGGATATTTTTAGTCATAAGTCAAGGAGAACCTTGGCAGGCAGAGATGTTGCTGGGCATGAGGTGGACACAAAAACCATGCCTCAAACCCTCCTGTGTGCCTGGGGTGTACTCTTTCTGTTTGGGGAGCAATAGGTGGACTCTCTCTCAACCCCTGACCACATAAAATGGAGGAGTGGAGTGGGGGTGGGGGTGATAGAGAGAACCAGATCTGGGCAGAGACAAGATAGAGGAGCCATTAGAGCCTAATCTTATTGCCCAGGCCCCTCCTGCATCCCAGATTTGGTCTAGCCTCAGGAAGTCCCAGTGATCTGTCTTCATATTGTAGTTGGCAGCTCCCTATCTTGTGTACTCCGGCATAAGGCCTTCACTGTTGAGGATAACTTTCCACAGAGACCCCATCCCCCGAGTCTCCGTCATCCTGGCTGCTGTCTGGGGCGGGTGGGGGGGGGGTAACAAGGGCTCCCAGAACTGGGGGACCTGGTGTGAATACTAATTGGAAGGCTCACAGGGCAGCTTCACAGGCCGGGAGCAGACGGCTGGACCCTGGCCAGGGCCGGCTGGGCCTGCTTTGGAGCCCTGTGCACCCCCATGTCACTGAATCAAGACACCTTTGAATGCCCAGGGACTTCTGTTACTCTCACAGGCCAGGGGAGGGTCCTCAGCTGTTGCGGAATGGGGTGGAGACTGGAGACCCACAGAAGTTCCTGAGACCCAGTCCCAGCTGATCCTGGTCTTCTAGAAAGGGCTTCCAGGAAAATGCCTTCCCCTGTCAGGTAGAGGGGAGAGCTCTTCTCAAGCTGGTGGGTAGGGAGGCATGGGGCAACGGAAGCAACCCCTGTGGCTTGAAGGGGTCTTGGACACTACTGCTCTTCTCTCTCTCTCTCTCTGTCTCTGTCTCTCTCTATTTCTCTGTGTGTGTGTCTGTCTCTCTGTCTCTCTCTGTCTCTCTCTCTCTCTCTCTCTCTCTCTCTCTGTGTGTGTCTCTGTCTGTTTATCTCTCTCTCTGTCTCTCTCTGATAGAGTCACATGTAACCCAGGCTGGCCTCCAATTCTCCATGTAGCTGAGGATGATCCTGAAGCCTGGTCGGTCCTCTCGCCTCCACCTTCTGAGTGCTGAGATTGAAGGCATATGCTACTATGGGTGCCTTATTCCGTGCTGGGGATGGAACCCCAGAGCTTCATGCTACTTCCTGCTACTTCCTGGCTGGTCCTCATTGTCACCATCCTGATGTCATTTGTTTGCTCCTGTCCCTCACCATCCTCTGTCACAGTCAGATGGCCTCCGTGCAAGGGCCCTTGATAGTCCGACCTGCTCTGTGCCTCATCCACACTACTCAGGAGACCTGCTCCGGGTCCGGCTGCCCCAAGCCTCAGCACATTCTGGCTTTTGCTCATCCCGACTCCTCTCCAGGGCCTGACCCTTTCCTGCCCTTGGTTCTGGCCCATCCTGCTTGCGCATCTATGTGGCGGCACAGGTGTCAAATGCTGTCCTTGGACCCGTCCTCCTCTGTATCTTCCTTTCCTCCGTTGGCATTGTATCTGGGGCAGCCTGTCCTGCAGCCCAGCAGCTGGCACGCGCCGTGTCTGCTGAACAAAGGGCTGCCCAGCTGAGGACTACTACTGTGCCAAGAACAGTGCTCGCTCCCGCCGAGCCTCCCAGCGCTCTGCGTGAAGCAGTTTCCTCTTTGCCAAATCCTGTCACTGGCTTATAGCAGCACCCATGTTATTGTCACTTCTGGTGTCAGAAGTCCAAGATTGAAGTGAGGGGGTACAGTGTGCTTTCCCTGCAGTGGTTCTTAACCTTCCTAATGCTGTGACCCTTTAATATAGTTCCTCATGTTGTGGTGACTGCCAACCATATAACTACTATCATTTTGCTATGGTTGTGAGTCATAGTGTAAATTATCTGGTGCACAAAACATGTGACATGTGGTCCCCCAAAAGGGGTTGCGACCCACAGGTTGAGAAGCATTGCTCCAGAGGCGCTGAGCAGGACCCTTCCTCCCTGTCAGCTGCTTGTGGCCACACTGCTCCTTCTCCGTCTTGCAGGGTTCAGCTGTGTAGCTCTGACTGGCTTGGCCTCCCTATGTAGACCAGGCTGGCTTTGAACTCGCACAGGTCTGCCTGCCTCTGCCTTGCAAGTGCCATGTTTAAATGTGTGTGCCACTATGCCTGATGTGTAGGTATCTTTAAACAGCTGTATTGAGATATGATTACATGTCACAGAGTCCTCCCTTTTAAAGTCTTACCAGTTCAGCTGGGCATGGTGACTCACATCTGTAATCCCAGCATTTGGGAGGTCGAGGCAGGAGGGCTGCTGCAAGCTTGAGGCCAGCCTGGTCTCATAGTGAGTTCCAGGACAGTCAGGATTATTACACAAAGAAACCCTTTTTCAAAAAAACAAAACAAAACAAAAAAAAACAAATAAAGCCAGACGTGGTGGTGCACATCTTTAATCCCAGCACTTGGGAGGCAGAGGCAGGCAGATCGCTGTGAGTTCGAGGCCAGCCTGGTCTACAAAGTGAGTCTAGGACAGCCAAGGCTACACAGAGAAACTCTGTCTTGAAAAATAAAACAAAGGGCTGGAGAGATGGCTCAGTGGTTAAGAGCACTGACTGCTCTTCCAGAGGTCCTGAGTTCAATTCCCAGCAACCGCATGGTGGCTCACAACCATCTATAATGTGATCTAATGCCTTCTTCTGGTCTGTAGGGGTACAAGCAGGCAGAGCACTGTATACATAAATACATAAATAAATAAATCTTTAAAAATAAAAAAATAAAAATAAAACAAAACAAACAAAAAAAGCCAAATAAAATAAAATAAACAAATGGAAAACAAAGAGGACCAGTTTAGTGACACCTGCTCTACCACTAAGCCACACCCCTAATACCTTACTGGGGGATTCTAGGAAATATTCTACTACTGAGCCATGCATCTAGCCCTCACTTAGGGTTTGGTCCCTCCTGTTACTGTGGTTGCTACTTCCTGTCTGACAAAGACTCTTTGGCTTGGTTGAGATGTGGAGCACTAGCCAATATGCATGAGGCCTTGGGGTCCATCCCGGCAACGCAAACAGTGGGTCTGATGGGGTGTGTGTGCAAGCACAGCACTCAGGAGGTGGAGGCAGGAGGATCAGACCTTCAAGAGATGGGTCAGTGACATGGCTCAACAAATAAAGGTGCTTGCCGCCAAGCCTGAGGACCTGAGTTCAATCCCCAGGACCCACATGGTGAAGGGAAGAACTGACTCCTTCACGTGTTGCCTTCTCACTTCTAAACATGCATCATAGCAGGCTTGTACCTCCCTGCCCCCACACCCCCCCATACTAATAATAATTTCAAGGTCCTCTTCAACTGCATAGTAAGTTTAAGACCACCCTGGAGTCCATGAAACCCTTTTCCCCTTTCCATAAAAAAGGCCTCATGGGCTGGAGAAAATGCTCAGTGGTTAAGAGCACTGACTGCTCTTCCAGAGGTCATGAGTTCAATTCCCAGCAACCACATGGTGGCTCACAACCATCTATAATGTGATCTGATGTGCACTGTATACATAATAAATAAATCTTAAAAATAAATAAATAATAAAGAATTATTTAAAAAAAAAAAGGCCTCATTCAAGCAGGGTGTGGTGGCGCACGCTTTTGATTCCAGCACTCGGGATGCAGAGGCAGGTGGATCTCAGTGAGTTCAAGGCCAGCCTGGTCTACAGATGGAGTCCAGGACAGCGAAGGATACATAGAGAAACCCTGTCTCGAAAAACAGAGAGAGAGAGAGGTTTTAAATGCTGAGGGGAAAAATATAAATCAGAAGTTAGAAGGGAGACTGGTTCTGGGATTATGAGGTCCCCCTTTGCTTTTTTTTTCTTTAGAATTCCCCACATTTTCTACATTGGATGTTTATGGTTGAATCATTATTTCTTTTTAAAAATGATATATTTTCCTTTTATGTGCACTGGTGTTTTGCCTGATGCTTGTCTGTGTGAGGGTGTCAGCTCTTGGCGTTACACAGTCATGAGCTGCCATATAGGTACTGGGAATTGAACCTGGATCCCCTGGAGGAACAGCCAGTGCACTTAAGCGCCGAGCCATCTCTCCAGCTCAGAATCTTTCTTTCTTTCTTTCTTTCTTTCTTTCTTTCTTTCTTTCTTTCTTTCTTTTTTAAAAAAGATTTATTTATTTATTATGTTTACAACATTCTGCCTGCATGTGTGCCTGCCCGCCAGAAGAGGGCAGTAGATCTCACTTTAGATGGTTGTGAGCCACCATGTGGTTGCCGGGAATTGAACTCAGGACCTCTGGAAGAGCAGACAGTGCTCTTAACCTCTGAGCCATCTCTCCAGCCCCAGGAATCATTATTTCTTAATCATTATTTTCTTAAGGAAAATTCCTTTGCTCTGTGGAAATGATAGCGATGCATGGCTCAGACATTCATGGGGGCTGCTGAGAGCTGGGGGTGTTCCAAAGAATGTGGCTGGAGAGGACGGCTGCCTGCAAAGGTCCCAAGGTGGCTGGCAGTGTCCATCACAAAGGAATCTGTTATGCCAGAGATACCCAAGGAGAAAGGGGAATTTGGGAAAAGGCAGACACCCGAGCTGGGCATGATGGTGCAAGCCCGCAAGCCCTGCTCCCTGGAGGTTGGAGCAGCAGAGACGCAGACCCTATCAATCCCCGAGACGCAGAGCTCCATCAACAGTAGCAACAAGGGCACCTTCATGGCTGAGGCTGGCCTGGCCCTGCACCTAGGGTCACTCCACCTCTGGAGTTGCTGGCAGGGCCTGAGGACACAAATAAGAGGCCGTTGAACACCTGTGGGATGTAGGCATGAATCCAAGGCCTGGAAATGCACATTCCCCAATCTAGAATATTGAGTTTCCCTGCTCTCGCTGGTGCCACCAGCCTGCCTAACCCTTGATGATATTAGGGAGGGAGAAACAGCGGCCCCTCCCCCCCACTTTCTCCTCCTCCTCCTCTTTCTCCTCCTCCCCCTCCTTCTCCTCCTTCTTCCCAAGACAGGATTTCTGTGTGCAGCCCTGGCTGTCCTGGAACTTTCACTGTATACCAGGCTGGCCTCAAACTCACAGAGATCCGCCTGCCTTTGCCTTCTGAGTGCTGGGATTAAAGGCGTTGCCACCACGCCTGGCTCTGTTGCGTGTTTTTTTTAATGTTTTAAATATTTATTTTTACTTATGTGTATGTGTGTTGGGTATGGCTGGGGTATGTGCAAGTACATGCAGTACCCACAGAGGCCAGAAGAGGGCGATGGTTCCCCTGGAGCTGGAGTTAACAGGTTGTGCGTGCTGGGTGCTGGGAGCTAAACTCTACAAGAACACTGGCTCTTGACTGCAGACCATCCCTCTAGCCTCTGTCTGCCTGAGTTGGGCTCTGCTTGTTTCATCTGCTATCTTATAGGAGGGGAGGGGCTGAGATACCCAGCCTGACTGAGGCCTGTGGGGATGGAGACCCCGTGGAGGCTCAGAGGTCTTGTGAGGTCCCCTGACCTTAGGGAACACACACCCGAGGGCACCTTTGACCTGGGTTTATGGGAAGAATTCCCTGAGATCCCTGGGTGAGCAAGTGCACTGCAGGACTGACGCTCAGTTTGTCGCATGTCAGCAGCCCCTGAGGGCCCAGGATAGGAAGATGTGGTGTGGGAGCTACTGCTTCCAGGTGGCCTCTTTGATCCTTGACCCCTGTGAGAACATTCTCCCAGGGCTTGGCTTCTGAGTCCTCCCCTGGGTTGGATAGAATGGAACAGAGGCTGCGGGCTTCCGGCACCCTGGTCAGTGTCCCCTCCGAGGTGGCTCTCCGGCTTTATACCCTATGGCATGGGTGTCTGGTACATTTCTTTTTTTTAATTTTTTAAAGTGTGTGTGTGTGTGTGTGTGTGTGTGTGTGTGTGTGTGTGTAGGTGGGGATGAGAGACAGTATATGTATGGAGGTCAGAGAACAACTTTGTGGAGTCAGCTCACTCTCGCCATCATTATATGGGTTCTAGAGCTCTAACCCAGGTTGCCTGCTTTTAGTGGCAAGCACTTTTGCAGTCTCTCTAGTCCCACCAGTGTATTTTCTCACTTCACCTGCCTGCTCTGCCTGAATTCCACCCAAAACACATCTGTTAAACAGCAGCCTCCCAGCCAGGTGGTGGCTGTGCACAACTTTAATCCCAACACTCAGGAGGCAAAGGCAGGTGGATCTCTGAGTTCAAGACAAGCCTGGACTGGAGAGATGGCTCAGTGGTTAAGAGCACTGGCTGCTCTTCCAAACATCCTGAGTTCAATTCCCAGCAACCAAATGGTGGCTCACAACCATCTATAATGAGATCTGATGCCCTCTTCTGGCCTGTCAAATCTTAAAAAAAAATAATTATAAAGACCAGCCTGGTCTACAGCGTAATTTCCAAGACAGCCAGAGCTGTATAGAGAAACTCTGTCTTGGAACAAAGAAACAAAGTATCAGTCCCCTTCTCCCGTCACCAGTTTATAATCAGAGTTCCCAGGCCTGGAAACAAACAGGGACCCTCCCAATACTCTGTTCTAGTTTTGTTTCTGTTGCTGTGATAAAATGTCCTGACAAAAACAAAAAACAAAAAAACAAAAAACCGCAGTGTAGAGCTTGGAGGGTGGAGGTGGGGGTGTTTCTCAGTTGATAGTTCCAGGTTACACAGTATACCATAGAAGGGAAAGGCAGAGTAGGAACTTAAAGCCACTGGTCACACCTTACTTAACCTCAGCCAGGGGCAGAAGGAACCAGAACACTGATAGTACATAGGTGCTTGCTTGCTTGGGCTTAACTTCAACACAGCTCAGGACTCCCTGCCTAGGGAATGGCACCACCCACACAGGGCTAGGTCTATCAATCAGTTCATAAAACCATTCCCCCACAGGCCAACTCAGTGTAGGCAATCCGTCATGGAGACTCTTCCTAGGTGATCCTAGGTGATCAACTGAGCCAAGCTGACAAAGCTAACTCCAAGCCTGGCTCTGGAGCAGGGAGTGGGGCCTAGGCCAGGCATCAGGCCTCAGACTTCAGTGACATGCTGTTGGGCCGTGCGAAGGGAACAAGAGACTCACTGCTAGAATGTGCTAGCACCTCACAGGGTGGCCAGCAGCTTTGAGGCTCCTTAAGGACACACCCAGGAACAACCTAGATGGCCTGTCTCAGAGAAGAGCCCAAGATCCAATGTGACCCCAAAATGGTTGTAGCTTCTCCTTGTCCTCTGGTCCCTGGGGTAACGCTTGGTTCCCATAGGAACCTTCTCTCTCTCTCCCTGTCTTGGCAGCATTGGCAACGTTTGGTAAATGACTAAACAGTTCCACGTGGCCATCAACAAATGCTCTATTCCAGCTTAAGATGATCTATTTGGCAGGTTATATGTCTTTGCACTTGGCCAGTATGTATGGAACGCCTGCTTTCTCCCAGGCCCTGTTTTTTTTTTTTTTTTGGTCCAGGGCATGGACTTGAAAAACAGGAAGTGTGTGTGTGTGTGTGGGGTGGGAGGAGACAGGGGCAAACTCCTGATGTAGCACCCATGAGGAGTAACAGGTGCCGCAGGAGGTTGAGGAAGCCTTCTGAGGTGCCTGTCAGAGCAGTGTATTTGGGGGGGAGGGGAGGGAAGAATGTTCTTGAAGAGGAAAAAAAGATTACAAGAGCTGTATGAGCTTGGGAGGCCCCTAGCTGGGCATCCAGGCCATGTCTCTGTCATTTTTTTTTTCCCCCTGCTTACCCCTCAGGTTTTTCATCAAAAGAAAGGGAACAAACAAGCTTGTAGATGACTGTGGTAAGAATGTTCTGGAAACATTTGGAATGTTGCCTGGGGCTAGAGATGTAGTGTACTTGGTAGAGTACTTGCCTAGCATGTATCCCGGTCCTAGCTTCAAACCCCAGCACTGCAGAAATGGGTGTGATGGGGTACCCCTGTAACCCCAGCACTCAGGAGGTAGAGGCAGGTGTTCGAGGTCATCCTTGGCTGCTTAGTGAGTTGGAGGCCTTGGGTTACAGGCGTGCACTACCACAACGTGCTTACAGCCTAGGTCCCTGTATATGTAGGTAGGCGAGCCTTCTTGCCTGGGTTCTTGTGTGTGTGTTTTGTTTTGTTTTATGTTTTTGCTTGTGTGTTTGTTTAGTTGGCTTGGCTTTGGCTGTGTTTGAGACAGCTTCTCACTATACATAGCTCAGATTGCCCCAATCCTCCTGCCTTAGCATCAGTTGTAGGATTACAGGAATGTCCCTCCCCACATCCGTCCCCCACCCCGCCCCTAGGCTGGCCAGGGATGTACTGGCTTCCTCTCCTCGGCCATGAGATGAGCTCTGAAGCACTCCTTGCTAAGAGTGTCAGTGTCCCACGTGCTCCTGAGCAGACATCAGAAGTCTGAGAGCCACTGGGGAGGGCGTGGCACCGTTTCCTACTGCCGTCCTCTTGCACTTTCCACCGGATCCCGCTACAGTCACTGCCGCGCGCGCTGACGTCACACCAGGACCGGTTTGGTCCCTGTGACCCGCACACCAAGCTTCTCTGGGACAGCTCCGGAGGGCTGCGAGGTAGGAGGCGCGCGCGGACATTAGCCACAGGGAGCAGGAAAGAATCTGACCCGGACCTGATGACGGGGGCGGGTGCAGGTGACGCTGCGGAGTTGAAGGGTTCCAGCCAGCGCAAGCAAGGGGGACGTCTGGGTGGTGGCGGCGGCGTGCCCCTGTGCCGGGGACCGGGGGATGCGCGGGGTAGACTTGGATAGAGGTTTGGGTGAGCCCGCGACCGGGATTTGATATATGTCACGCTGGTGGTCAGATTTCCAAGGGTTCCCAAGGGGCAGGGTGCCCACTCCCCTCCAGCGGTTGCTCCCCAGGCGCAGGCAACAGTCTTGTCATCTTCAGATTTGGGGGGGGGTGCGGTCAGGCTTGAGGAAAGCGACCAAAGGAACGCATTTCCCAGCTAGGACCGGCTGTTTTTTGTGGGGTGTCCCCAGAGAAGCGAAGTCTCTGGCTACCAGGGCTGCTCCCTAACCTGTGTCTGGGAGGGGCTAGAGTGACAGACAGGCCACCTGTCAATCCAAACAGCTGGTGAAAGGAAGGGAGACTCCCGAACTTCTCCAAAGCTTAGCCACTTCACTGCCTGGAAGGAAATTGGGTTGGAATTTGGGGTTCACAAGCGAGAGTGGGGTCTGCACGGCGAGGGGGGGATCCTCCCTGTGCTGTGAAAGCCCTGTTTCCCTTCCCCAAACCTTTTGCATCTTGCATTTCCGTCTCCCTGGGGCTGTTCAATCCACCTTGAAGATTTGGCCCCAAGTAAATGAACCAACCGCTGCAGCTGCTGGGCGTTTTCTCTAAGTCTCCAGAATACCAAGAAACAGAAGCCGGTTCTTGTTCCAAGGCCAGTCTTCTGCTGGGTGTTCTGATGCACACCTGTCGTCCTACCAATTGGGAGGCTGAGGCAGGAGGATTGCTGCAAGTTTGAGGCCAGCCCGAGCTATGGGATAAGTCCCTGCCTCGTAATAAAAAATATAAATGAGAGAGGTAAATATTTATCCTGGAGTTTAGGGGACCTGATCTTGGTCCCCTCATTCAGGCTGCCTTCATACTCTGGAGAGCTAGAGGCCGTGCAAGGGTATATGCATGCTGTTCCAGGCTTTGAGCAAAAGAGGATGGAGGGGAGGCAACACAGAGGAAGGGAATCACGGTAAAGCCGCAGAGGAGAGAAGCCGTTTCTTTGGAGAGGGTGGTGCTTGGCTTTTGTCTAGACCTGTAGTTCTCAACCTTCCTAATGCAGCAATCCTTAAATACAGCTCCTCATGTTGTGGTGACCCTCCAACCATAAATAATAATAATAATAATCATCATCATCATCATAACAATTATAATAATACTTATTATTTATTTTTTTATTATTACTATTGATTTTTTGAGGGTCTTTCTGTGTAGCCTTGGCTGTCCTGGGCTCGCTTTGAAGACCAGGCTGGCATCGAACTCACAGCGATCCGTCTGCCTCTGCCTCCTGAGTGCTGGGATTAAAGGCATACGCCACCATGCCTGGCCAAAAAATTATTTTTGTTGCTGCTTCATAACTGCTACTGTTTTGAATCAGGATGCAGGATAGCTGATATGTGGCCCTTTGGGGGTCACATCCCATCGGTTGAGAACCCCTAGACTAGCCCCTCATTACTATGCTGTGTGTTCATGGCTGCGATACCAGGACCTCTTGTCTCTCCCTGTGACCCATGACCAATCAGTAGTGTTTCTGTGCCTCAGTTTCCCTATATGAAACGATAGTATCTCTAGCTCTGTGAGATCTCAGGGCTTGTGGGGCATGGGCAGGCTACTGTCATAAGGATTAGCAGGGAATGGTGGCAGACCATCTTGTAGATTTTGTTTGTTTTTGTTTTTTTCTGAGGAGGACTCAGCAGAGAGGAGGGGTGGGAGAGGTGGGGTGGCCCTTACAGACCCTGCAGTTTCTTCTGTGGCTGCTTTGGCTACCAGGACCACTTCCTCCTGCAGCGTCCGTCCCTGCAAGAAGTGTGGTCTTGTGAAGACTTGACATGCAAGGTGGAAAAAACTGAGATAGTGGCCGAGAGTGGGGATAGAGGCATGCGCCATCTAAGAGCCCCAGAAGATGAAGATGGCCACAAGGGCTGCCTGAGAGGAAATGCTGTCTGTGTAGACATCCGGGCTACCAGACCTCAGAGAAGGACATGAGGAGGGACAGAGGGGCTTGCCTACTCTGGCGCCCAACTCAGACCTTGTTAAACTAACCTCCAGTCTATGGTGGAAGGTGAGTCTTTGGTCCTCACCCCCACCCCGTATCCTCTCATGCTTGGTGGATATTTGTTTTCCTACTTGCTTGTCTTGCTTTTCTTTTCGTCTAGGTTTTTTTGTTTTGTTTTTGTTTTTCTTTGTGTGCGTGTGTGTGTGCACGCTCGAGAGAGGGAGAGAGAGAGAGAGAGAGAGAGAGAGAGAGAGAGAGAGAGAGAGAGGGAGAGAGAGAGTTTCATTATATAGCCCAGACTGGCCGCGAACTCATGGTGATCCTCCTGCCTCAGCCATGCAAGTATTGGACTTTCAGGCATGACAGGTAGCCCCCAGTGTGTCATCTGGAGCTGGTGTGTCCTGTTCCTCCAAGCCCTGGGTGTGGGGAAGGGGTGCGCCATGGTGCTCCACATGGAGCAGGTGCCAGGGTGTTTCTCTGGTCTGGCTTCCTCCTGTCAAGGTGCTCTGAGCATGCCTGTGGGTACACGAGCAGCCCTCTGGGGTAGGATTTGGGGGTGGGGGGGGGGGGGGATAGTCCTTGAGCAGCTTTGACTAGGATGCACCTGGCTGAACCACTGACCTTTTGGTAAAAAGCAAGGCCTTGTCAGCTGGGTGTGTGGGACATGTGTAGCCCCAGCCCTTAGGAGGCTCTTGATCCACGCCTGGGCTACATAGTGAGACCCTGTCTTGTTGACAACAAACATTTACCATTTCCTGTGGCATTGTCTGAGCCAGGGGGGTGGGGTTGGCAGCAGCCAAGAGCCTGACTAGCATGTGGGGGCTAAGTCAGGAATTGGGGTGCTCACAGGGAAGAAGACCCTGTGGGTAGGAGAGGTTCCGTAAGTCAAGAATAGAGGGATGGCAGGTGCTGGAGAGATGGCTCAGAGGTTGAAAGCACTGGCTGCTCTTCCAAAGGTCCTGAGTTCAATTCCCAGCAACCACATGGTAGCTCATGATCATCTATAATGAGATCTGGTACCCTCTTCTGGTGTGCAGGTGTATATGCAGGCAGAACATTGTATACATAATACATCTTAAAAAAAAAAAAAAAAAGAATAGAGGGACGAACTAAATCAGTACATAGGATGCAGGCAAGCCGCACAGCTCTGGACAAATGGCTTTGCCTTTCTGAGCCCCAGTTTACTGGGCAATAAGATGGATGAATAGGGGTGGAGAGCTGGCTCAGCAGTTAAGAGCACTGTTTTTCCAGAGAATCCAAGTTCAATCCCCAGGATGTATATGGCAGCTCACAACTGTCTGTAATTCTAAGATCTGACACCTTCATGTAGACATACATTCAGGCAAAACACCAATGAACAAAAATGGAAATAAATAGCCAGGCATAGTGGCACACACCTTCAATCCCAGCAAAAACAAACAAACAAACAAACAAACAGAAAAAGAAATAAATTGTTTTTAAAAAGATGGGTAAATATTGATAACCACACTTTACGGTGGTCATAGAAGCTGAATGAAGTGTGGGATTAAAAATGGTCTTGGGGAGCCAGGTGTGGTGGTGCACCCCTTCAATCCCAGCACTCGGGAGGCAGAGGCAGGATGATCTCTGTGAGTTCGAGGCCAGCCTGGTCTACAAAGTGAGTCCAGGATAGCCAAGGCTACACAGAGAAACACAGTCTTGAAAAACAAAAAGCAAGCAAGCAAGCAAGCAAACAAACAAACAAACAAACAAAAAGGTATTGGGGGCTGGAGATTTGGCTCAACAGTTAAGAGCACTGACTGCTCTTCCAGAGGTCCTGAGATAAATTCCCAGCAACCACATGATGGCTCACGACCATCTATAATGTGATCTGATACCCTCTTCTGACATGCAAGTATACATACAGACAGAGCACTCATATACATTAAAAAAACAAAAAGAGAAATGGCCTTAGGCCTGGGAGATGGCTCAGTGAGTATTAGACCATGTAAAAGGTCCAGGTATAGGGTCCGTGCTGTAACCACAGCACTGTTGCAGGGAGGCAGAGACAGGAGGATCCTCAGAGCTCACTGGACACCCCATCTAGCTGAACTAGGGAGTTCAGGCTTAATGAGACACCCTGCCGCCAAAAGTAACATGGACTGTGATTGAAAAGGATACCCGATGTTGACCTATGGCACACACGCTCGCGCATACACGCGCATGCACATCCACCCACACACCACTCTTATTCACAAAGTGATCCTAAGGGATTTTCTTTCCTTTCCTTTTCTCTCTCTTTCTTTTCTTTCTTTCTCTCTCTCTTTCTTTCTTTCTTTCTTTCTTTCTTTCTTTCTTTCTTTCTTTCTTTCTTTCTTTCTCAAGACAGAGTTTCTCTGTGTAGCCTTGGTTGGTCTCGACTCTCTTTGGAGACCAGGCTGGCTGGCCTCAAACTCACAGAGATCCGCCTGCTTCTGCCTCTGCCTCCCCGAATGCTGGGATTAAAGGCGTGTGCCACTGTGCCCAGCTTCTTTCTTTCTTTTTATTCCTTTATTCCCCCTGGTTTTTCAAGACAGATTTCTTATCTTTTTCTTTCTTTTTAAAGATTTATTTATTAATTATTATATATACAGTGCTCTGCCTGCATGCACACCTGCAGGTCAGAAGAGGGCATCAGATCACATTATAGATGGTTGTGACCCACCATGTAGTTTCTGGGAATTGAACTCAAGTCCTCTGGAGGAGCAGACAGCACTCTTAACCACTAAGCTATCTCTTCAGCTCCCCCTTCTTTCTTCTTCTTCTTCTTTTTTTTTTTTTTTAAGATTTATTTATTATATATACAGTGTTTTGCCTACATGTAGGCCTGCACACCAGAAGAAGGCACCGGATCTCATTATAAGATGGCTGTGAGCCACCATTTGGTTGGTAGGAATTGAACTCAGGGCCTTTGGAAGAGCAGCCAATGCTTTTAACCTCTGAGTCATCTCTCCAGCCCCCAAGACAGGGTTTTCTTGTGTAGACCAGGCTGTCCTGGAACTCAGAGACCTGCCTGCCTCTGCCTCACGAGTGCTGGAATTGAAGGTGTGTGCCACCACCTCCTCTCGCTCCTAAGGGATTTTCAGAATGGCAGAGGAAGTGGGCAAGATGTTGATCAGAGTGCTTCAGGGTATCTATGACACCAGGGGTCTCCCTTGTTTTCTCCTCTTGAGGAAGCTGGGCTACTCCAGAGAAATGGCATATAGACCAGTTCCAGTTACAGGCTGGACAATTCTAGCACTAGGGTTGTGGCTCAGTGGTAGAGAACCTGCCTAGAATCCCCCAGTGAGGGGCTGGGGTGTGGCTCAGTGGTAGAGC
>OU015754.1:9792310-9809698 GCA_907169655.1 Acomys percivali | reverse complement strand
ACACACACACACACACACACACACACACACACACACACACACGATGTTTTCCTGAAATGACAGTCAATGTTCTCGAATGTCCCAGCTGGTTAGCAATGCCAGCCTCACAGTCCCGAGGCTCTTGGCTCTTTCCATTGTGGACAGAGGCAAGTAGAGGGGACAATGTGCATCTTGTAGGTGAGTGGCTGTGTTGGTTTCCTTTTTGTTTTGTTTTTGTTTTTTTGTTTTTCGAGACAAGCTTTCTCTGTGTAGCCTTGGCTATCCTGGACTTGCTTGGTAGACCAGGCTGGCCTTGAACTCACAGCAATCCTCCTGCCTCTGCCTCCCAAGTGCTGGGATCGCAGTTTGTTTGTTTGTTTGTTTTTCCTTTTCATTGCTATGACAAAACACTGGAGCAACTCAACCTTAAAAAGGGAAGGTTTGTCTTGGCTCGTGGCAGCTGAGGTCTCGTGGGTGGTGGGTGTTCTGGCTCCATGGCTTTTAGGCTGTAGTGAACGTCACGGTGTGGGAAGAGCGTGTGAAGCAGTGATGCCCGCTCACCTCACACAGGCCAGGAAGCCAAGTGGAAGGTGCAGTGAACTATCTACCCTCGACGGGAACATTCCTGCTGATCGCTTCCAGCCAGGCTCTGCCTCCAAGACACGTCAGTACTCCCCCCTCTTTTTTTTTTTGCTTGTTTATTTGTTTTCCTTTTTGAGATAAGGCCTCACATAGCCCAAGTTGGTCTCTAATTCACTATGTAGCCAAGGACAACCTTGAGTTTCTGGTCCTCCTGCCTCCTCAGCATCCTACTGCAGTGTCTCCCATGTGCCCTGTGATGCCAGGACACCCAGAATGTGCTTCCTTCCCCTTTCTGGCTTTATTGGGAGAAGAGCTGAGCCTGGACCATGCCCACGGATGCCTCTGCAGCCACCGTGATGCCCTCTCTTCTATCCAGAGCCCAGGCTCCCATCAGAGGGGAAGGCAGGCCAGCATTCTGTCTCTGTTGGGGATGGAAGATGGAGTTTCACCCCATGGCCAGGGCATGAGCAGGGAGGGGCTGCTATCCTGTGAATGCTGTCCCCTGGGACACAGACCTTTATGGGCAGGGAGACCCTCCAACATACTTAAAGACACAGACATGCAGTGGGTTAGCTGGGGAGCTGGGGGCAGGGGTTAAAGCTGAAGTCCAAATTTCCATCCTCTGAGGCTGAAGGGAATGCCATAGCATCCCAGGGGTTTATCCATGTACAGAAGGTCTGTGAGCAGCGCCAAGGTGAACCACTCTGTGGCTCCAGTAGGCTGAGACAGCCTGGTTTTGGAGGGCCAGGCAGCTGTGCCTAAGATGGCCTGGAAGGACAGGGCTGGGAAAGGAACACATTTGTATCTGTGTGTATACCTGTGTGTGCAGGCCTGAGTTCCACCTCAGGGTCTCTCTACATACCCTTGGCTCTCTTGGGACTCACTATGTAGACCAGTCTGGTCTCAAATTCACAGAGATCCAGCTGCCTCTGCTTCCCCAGTGTTGAAATTAAAGGAGTGTGCTAGCTACCATACCTGGCCCACCTTTCTATTTTAAAAGTAATTTTAAAAAATCCTTTAAGAGCCGGGCGGTGGTGGCGCACGCCTTTAATCCCAGCATTCGGGAGGCAGAGGCAGGTGGATCGCTGTGAGTTCGAGGCCAACCTGGTCTACAAACTGAGTCCAGGACAGCCAGGGCTACACAGAGAAACTCTGTCTCAAAAAACCAAAAAAAAAAAAAAAAAAAATATCCTTTAAGAGTGCCCATATTTGGAGACAGGGTCTCTCACTAGCAATGTAGGCTAGACTGGCTGGCCAGTGCGTCCTTAGGGAGCTGCCTGTTTCCACTTCTCTAAAGCTGGGGTTACAAGATGTGCCACCATGCCCAGTTTCCCCACTCCCCCACCCCCTCAAAACAGGGTAACCCTGGCTGTCCTAGAACTTGCCATGTAGAGCAGGCTAGCTTTGGGCCTCTGTCTCCTGGGTGCTGAGTTAAAGGTATGTGCCACCACTGCCCTGGCAAGATTTATTTATTTTATGCATATGTGTACTTTGCTACATGCACAGGTACTATGCTATATGTGTTACATGCATGCCTGGTGCCATGGATCCCCTGGAACTGGGCTTACAGACAGTTATGAGCTTCCATGCAGGTGTTGGCAAGTGTCCTCTAGACGAACAGCCAGTGCTCTTATCTGCCAAGCCATCTCTCCAGTCCCTACCCCCAGCTTTTTCACTTGAGTTCTAGGGATCACATTTGGGTCCCTAGCACCTTTACTGCCTGAGATGGTATCGATCTATCCCCTTGCTGAATTGGAACTTGCCATCTTGCTCAGCCTCCCATGAGCAGCAACTGTAGGTCTCCAACACCACATCCTGCCTGAGCCTCTCAATGCAGGGGAATATGTACATCCGCTAGCTCACTTCTCTTACAAGAATCTTAGTGTGTGTGCGTGTGTGTGTGTGTGTGTGTGTGTGTGTGTGTGTGATGCAGGTGACTGAAGAGACACACACTCCATGGCACGTGTGTGGATTTCAGAAGACAAACCTTGGAAGTCAGTTTACTTAGAAGTCAGTCAGGGATTGAACTCAGGTAGTCAGGCCTGTGTGGCAATCGCTTTCACTTGTACGGCCATCTTGCCAGCCCAGCCTCACTTCTGAAAGCCAGTGTGTGCCGCACACACTCCGTCCATCTCCTGTTTCATGACTGCAGAAGCCGAGGTGGTAACCCCTCGAGGTGCGGCAACACGGAGCTGAGTGAAATGCAGACTGTTTGCCCTGAACCGGCGCCCCCTCCTCACCTTGCTGACCATGCTTTATGTGGGGAAAATAGGCAGAATAAGGAGATGCACAGATGGCTGGGGACTTGTACCAGACTCAGCTCTGCTGAAGTTTCTGGAAGATTCCATACACTTCCCTTTCCACAGGGTGGAAAGCTGGAGGCACACTCGGGTGAAAACATTTAAGCAGAACAAAACCAGGGCAATGAGAGGGCTCAGTGGGTAACAGTGCTTTCTGTGTGAGCCTGACAACCCAAGTTTCATCCTCCAAGCCCATATAAATATGGAAAAAGAAAATCTATTCTGCAAAACTGCTCTCTGACCTCCACACACATGCAGTGGCACACTTGCACACGCATGCAATAATAAATTAATACTAATAAAACAAAGACCCCTGTGGGAATCACTCCCTCTGCAGCCTAAAGCAGAGGGCTTATAGCCTGCCAGCTATCACAGGGAACGCGGCATGCCGGGTGGGGCTGAACCCACAGTGACCCCAGATGTTTCTTGGAAATTGCCTTTTTAAAACAAGCCTCTTGACTTAAAACTTGTTTTCATTTGCCTCTTACCCAAGAAGCTGAGCTCAAAAATAAACCTGAGTTATTTTGGGCTCTAGCCGGCGAAGAGAGGTGATGCTGGGGAACACTGAGCTAGGGAAGGGCAGCCATCCGCCATCCACACTGGTCCTTGGTGTTTCTTGTAGCAGATTTCAAAAGCTGGGTTCTTGGGCCTGGGATGTAGCTCAGTTGGCAGAGTGCTTGCCTAGCACTCAAGAGGGCCTGGGTTCCATTTTCAGTGCTGGGATTCTATAAATCAGGCCTAGTGGTACTCAGCTATAACCCCAGCACTCAGGAGATGGAGGCAAGAGGACCAGCAGCAGTTCAAGGTCATCCTCAGCTATACAGTAACAGAAAACTAGAGGCCTGTCTGTGGGACTCATGAGACCCTGTTTACTCAAGTATGAGGACCTGAGTTCAAATCCCTGCGAGCCCACATAAAAAGCCATGCATGGTCAGTTATACCTGTAAGCCCAGCTCCTGGCTCAGGAGAGACCCTATCTCCCAACAGAGTGCCCTCAGGCCAACTTCATCTAGACAGTCCCTTGAGACTCTAAGTGACTCGAGATTTGGGCAGTTGACAGTTAAAACTAACCATCACCACACCAAGGACTGAGTAAAAAGGAGCAAGTTGCTGTGAAGTGAGCAACTCCTTTGGTATTTAGTTGGGGGGGCATATGTCCATTTGTCTGAGCAGAGGCCATAGGATGGACATGGCAGGCTCTCTCACCAGTAGCTACACTGGGCAGGCCAGAAAGCATTGGTGATTTATGTCTCTGTCCTCCACAGTACTGGGGTTACAGAAGCATGTGACTGCAACCTTAGCACTGGGGGATGCACAGCTAACATTTTATGTGGGTTCTGGGGATTTGAACTTGGGTCCTAATGTTTGTGCTGTAAGTACTTTTAGCCTGTTGAGCCATGTCTCTGGCCTTTAGGTGTGTTATTGTTGAGGTAGGGTCTCATGCACCCCAGGCTGGATTTGAGTGTGTAATCAGCAGTAGATGGCCTTCAACTTCTGCTCCTTTGGCCTCTACCTCCTGTAGTGGATGTACACATTTTTGTTTTGATCCCAAGTATGGGATATGTAATGGATGTAAACATGGTTTTGTTGTGATCCCAACTGTGGGATGGGGAACAGACTTGTGAGAGATCAGGTGATGTTTATTCAGTAGAAGGCAAACCACCTCGTGTGGGGACTTGGTCTTTGCCAGCTGAAACACATTTTAGTACAGGCGCTGAGAGGAGATTATATATATGAGCCCAAAACAGGAGGCGGGGCTTTCTGAGTCTTGGTATTGTTTGCCAGTTGCTTGCTCCACTTTGAGACGTTCCTCAAGAGAACCACGCCAGAGAACGCTTCGGGGCTCTAGGTTCCCACTGCTGTTCCAGGTTCCAGCAGCAACGCTGGTTGAACTGCTGGTCTGCTGAAACCCTGCCGGCCACATGAGGGAATTCGCTCCCAGGATCTGAGTGCCAAAAGGTCTACTTCTCCTGTTCCCATGAGCCTCTTCTCTCTCCTAGCTAGGTTGGAGGGTTGGAAGGGAGGTATAAGCATTAAAGAACCTCAAATAAAGTAGGTTTGGAAAAGGTCAAAGCCTACAGACAGGTGGCACCCAGTATGCTTTGGGCATAATGGGTAACAACTTTTAATGTTGTGGAGGCTGATGCAGGGTTTGAAGATACACAGATGCTTTTTTTTAGGGTGTCAGCAAAACAGCAGCTGCTGTTGTAAAGTTCTTTCCTGCTTTATACCCAGAGGGAATTTTTTGTTTTTTTGTTTTTTACTGTATTACATAAAAAAAAAATTATTTTGTGTACAGATGTCGTTATAGATGGTTGTGAGGCACCATGTGGTTGCTGGGAATTGAACTCATGACCTTTGGAAGAGCAGTCAGTGCTCTTAACCTCTGAGCCTTCTATCTCTCCAGCCCTGTATTACATTTTTAAAAAGATTGGAACAAAGATGGATAAGAGATGAAAACCGGAAGGGTCAGTAAATTCTATCATTGTGGAAAGAATTGCAGAGTTGGTTGTACAACTAGAGAATTTGCAGGTAGAGGTTGAAGCATTTGGAAAGCAAAAAGTCCCATTGGTAAAGGGAAACACCTGGTAACTGAGAGCCAGTGTTTCCCACAATAGCCGCCCCACCCGGCTCCATGTGCCAGGTGTCCAGCAGTGTGCTGAAGGGGGCAGAGAAAAATGGGAAGCCGGAGAGGCTGTAAAGATTCTAGAGGAATGGGAAAGCAGACAGGCCAAAAGGGCCCTGGAGACAAGTGCTCCGATAGAGGAATTCTCTAGGGCTACACAGACACCATCAGCTTTCCCAGTCCTTGTGCGACATATCCCTGCTAATGATGGTGGTGAGGCTTATGATGAGATGACATGGCATCCAGTAGATATGCTGGGTGTAAAGCATTTTAAAGAAGCTATTGTACGGTATGTTAAAAAAAAAAAAAGTTAAGTAACTAGGCTACGCAGCATAGACTTATTCCCCAAGATTGGAAGGGATTGGTGTCAGCTGTGTTAGAAGCTGCTCAACAGTGACAGTGGCTATCATGGTGGAGAAATGAAGCCAGGAGAACGGAACAACAAAATATAGCAAGGGGGCTAAATGTTGTTAAAGATGAATTGCTTGGTGAAGGGCGTTATGCTGATTTAAGAGAACAAACCCGATCTGAAGATGTAGTAATTGAACAATGTCGTGTTGCAGCCTTAAGAGCTTGGGACGTGGCTGAGGAGCCTGGTAAGACAGCCACTTCATTTACTAAGGTATTTCAGGGCCCTGGAGAAGCCTTCACAGAATTCTTACAGAGATTGGGTTCAGCTGTAGGTAGAGCCCTACCAAATCCTGGGCCCAGACAGGCATTGACACTGATCATGGCATATGAGAATGCAAATACTGAATGTCAGAGAGCATTTAGACTATTAAAAGCATGAGGAGCCCCACTAGTTGAGCGGATGAGAGAGTTGATATTAGCTCTCCGGAGCATCAAAACAGTATCATAGGTCAAGCTATAGCTAGAGGTCTCAGATATGAAAACATGTGGTACTCTGTGTTAAATTAGGCCATTTACAAAGAAACTGTAAGGTTAAAAAGTTCTGGATTTCAAAATAACAGGTGCACTAACTTGGAGTAAATGGTACTCATAGAAGAGTACAAGGAGCTTCTGGCTATGATGGTGATGATATGCCAAGACTTCCAGGACATTGTAGCCACTGTGGGAAGGGAAAACATTGGTCTAGGGGTTGTCAATCCAAGAGAGGTGTACAAGGTAATCTCTTGCCATTGGGAAACTAGTGGAGAGGCCTGTTAGCTTGAGGCCCTGCAGCAAACAATACTAGCTTTCTTTGGTCAGCCAGGAGGAGGTAATAAACTTGGAGGAAAATGAAGACTAGGTATCTAGGATTTAATGCATGCTACTGAAGGCAGTGCAGCTTTGGATCTAGCCTCAGATAAATCTTACACTGTCCCCACAGGTTGAATGTTACAAAATAACCACAGGTGTTTATGGTCCTTTACCTTCAGGGACAGTAGAAATAATCTTGGGAAGAAGTGGGTTAACTTCTCAAGGCTTTATTGTGTATCCTGGTATTATATATGGGGACTGTAAGGAAGAAATTAGCCGGGCGTGGTGGCACATGCCTATAATCCCAGCACTCGGGAGGCAGAGGCAGGTGGATCGCTGTGAGTTCGAGGCCAGCCTGGTCTACAAAGCGGGTCCAGGACAGCCAATGCTACACAGAGAAACCCTGTCTCGAAAGACCAAAAAAAAAAAAAAAAAAAAAAAAAAAAAAAAGAAAGAAATTAAAAGCATGGCACGTGTAAATTAAGAGATGCAAATTAATGTAGGGGATAGAATTGCTCAGCTGTTTACTGTTTCCTTACATCAAGGGCAAAGCCACTCCAGTAGAAAGAACAGGTGCATTTGGGAGTACTGGAAGACTGTGTTCTGGCAAACAATGGTTAATGATCAGAGACCAAAACTAATGGCACAAATGAATGGCATTGAAATAGAAGGTTTGGTGGATATAAGAACAGATGTCACAATCCTTTCTCAAAAGTATTGGTTTATACACAATTTGTAGGAATTGGTAAATTATCTCAAATAAGACAAGGCATACGGTGGACTAAGTGTGTGGGACCGGAAGGGCAAACAGGGAAGCTGAGACCTATGTGGCTGACATACCCATACATTTATGGGAAAGGGATCTTTTATAACAATGAGGTACTCAAATTAATATTCCCACAATCCCAGAGACAATTCCTGCTTCACAGGACAATCTGTCAGATATTTTTGGTTAGCAGGCTGAAGACTGGATGCCCCAATGATAGAGAAAGCCTGTGACTGTCCAGGCAGTCAATTCTCTCTGCCCTGGCTATACTTCTGGAAGTTACTTGCCGCACTTCCTTCATATTAGATATTTGCTCCTTAAGTCTCTGATGGGGTTGAAGACTAGATAGCCATAGTATTACTGTAAGTGTTAGTTTAAGAGCTAAAAACATGTTTAGAGGCTGATAAGTGTAAATTATAATAAAGTGATTTAGAAAAACTTTGGACACTGTAAGACTCAGTAGGATAGGATAGGATAGAGAGAGGAATAACTTCTCCAAGATTGTCAAATACAAGTGGACTGGTCCTTTTAATTTTCATAATTATTTTTATTGTATATAGTTTATTATTTTTAATAGAAAGGGGGATATGTAGTGGATGTGCACGTTTTTGTTTTGATCCCAAGTGTGGGATATGTAATGGATGTAAACAAGTTTTGATCCCAAGTGTTGGGATGGGGAACAGACTTGTGAGACACCAGGAGATGTTTATCCAGTAGAAGATGAACCAACATGTGGGGGCTTGGTTCTTTGCCAGCTGAAACACATCTTAGTACAGACTCTGAGAGATTATATATATATAAGCCCAAAACAGGAGGCGGGGCTTTTTGAGTCTTGGTATTGTTTGGCTGTTCATTGCTCCACTTTGAGACGCTTCTAACCGCTGCAGAGAACACTTCAGGGTTCCGGGTTCTGGTTGCTGCTCCAGGTTCCAGCAGCAATGCTGGTTGAATTGCTGGTCTGCTGAAATCCTGCCGACTATGCCAGGGGAATAGCTTCCAGGATCTGAGTCCAAAAAGGTCTACTTTTCCTGTTCCTATTAACCTCTTTTCTCTATCTAGGGTAAGAGGTTGGAAGGGAGGTATAAGCATTAAAGAACCTCAAAGTAGGTTTGGAAAGGGGTGCATTTTAATGTATATACCAGATCACATCACATGTGTTTTGGGAACTATCATTTAAAAATAGGCATTTATGATGGCTCTCTGACCTGCCAGGCTCAGGTATGTGGAATTCAAATTTGTAACTGGCCATGCACAGTGGCGCATGCCTGTAATCCCAGCCCTCAGGAAGGCCGAGGCAGGTGGATCACTTGAGTTTGAGGCCAACTGGGTCTACAAAGCTAGTCCAGGACAGTCAAAGCTACATAGAGAAATCCTGTCTCGAAAAGGCAAACATAAATAAAATAAGCAAACAGAGTGAATCCTCAAGGCTGTGCCTTTGGGATGGAAAAATGAGAAAGTGAGTATTGACTCTGAGTGGTAACCTATGTTTTACAGTAAGCAAAGAAACACCAAGGGCTCATTCTGACCAACATCGAGAGATGTTGGCTCAAATCCTCAAGCCAGACCGTCAGTGCCAACAAGGTATGACGTGGCAGAGCAGCTGGCCCCAGGCCCTCAGTGAAACCCTGACAAACCAAAGTAGTTCCAGGCCCCTGAGCCCACCACTTGCAAGCCATCAGCTTGGCTCGCTATTATTATCTCCATATGAGTATGTACATGTGGAGGTCATCCTTGGGGGCTTTTCCTAAGGCATGGTCCACCATGTTTACTGAGACAAGTTGTCTTACTGGGGCCTGTCCGTGTTTCTGCTTTCCCAGGGCTGGGATTACAAGTACAACACCAGCTTTTCATGCGGGTGCTGGGGTCAAACACAGGTCCTCATGCATGTATGGAAAGTAGTTTTCTGACTGAGCCATCCCTCTAGACCTTTCTGTTATTTTTATCTTATCAAAGAAGGGAACTTGCAGGACTAGAAATCCTAGTGACCTCTGTAAATTACAGTCAAGGACTTTGAAAGCACCTCTGTACAGGGGGTTAAGGGCGAGTCTCAGAACACCTGACTGCACACACAGTCTTTAACATACACAGCCTACTAGGCAGGAAGCAGTCTGATTTTTAGGAAGTTTATTGTTACTTTTTTTTTTTTTTTGCAGTAATAGATGAGGCACAAATACCTCCTTCTTCTCCAACACTGCAACAAAAAGGACAACAGTCAAGGGTAACAAGTGAAATTAAAAAACAAAAGCCTAAGGTCTGGGAGACAAACTTGACTACCATATATGTGTAGAAACTTGTAAATGACTCCAGCCTCACCTTGCAAACACTATCTTCTTTTCTGATTGATCACATGGTGTGTGACGCAGGCAGGCTCAGCTTGCTAGGGTGGTGGATCTCTGGCCATCCACCTGCGGTCTGCTCAGCTAGCTGGAGGTTCACATCTCGCTACTCACATGCTATCAGCTTTGAAAGTGACTGGTACATGTCAGGCTGTCAGAGGGATAGCACTCTCCCTGACAACCCCAAACTTACCTCAGTCACAGTGGCCCCCAATGGCTTGTGTCTGCCTGGGGTCTCAGCACTGACTGAGATACATGGGTATCTTGCGAGGGATGCTTACTGTGTGTGGACCTGAGACCTCTGAGGAGCCCTGAAAGGTTTCTGGTCCCTGGTTTGAATCTGGCTATATCCCCTCAGTTTGTGAAGGAGGCAGAATAGCTGTTTTCCCAAAGGAAAGAGCCAGAAGCCCAGCAAACGCCGATATAAACCCTTAAGCACAGACAGCAAGCGAGCTAGAGGCTGACAGCTATTTCTTAGTATCAAGCGGTTTCAGAAGCAGCGCAGTCTCCTGGCTTAGCATCTGCTCCAAGACTCCTGTGTGTCTGGTGGCTGAAATGAGCCAAATTCAGGATGCAACAGGGACCAAGTGTTGGGAGCAGTGTGGCTGCAGATGGGGCCCTTAGATGTATCAGTGAGCCAAAGAACACTCTGGGGCTAAGAGATTTCCTTTTGTTTCAAATGCTATGAAGTTATAAGCCCCACCCCAGCCCCAGAGAGTAATTAATGTACAGACGGGCAAGTCTGGAATGCAACATATTGTAAAGCAGTGTGACACCTGCCAGGAAGCTGGCCAGGCCAGGCCGAGGCTTAGCAGGTTGTGCTCATATCTCCAGCATTCTGCACCCTCATGGACCAGAGCTCTGAGGGTGCCTACTGGCTTTGTGTGCACAGCAACAGAAGGCAGCCTGCCAACAGCTCTGACAGCAGAGTGCACTGTGCGAAGGCAGCGGTGAGGGGTGGTATGCAGAGCCCAGGGCTTCTCCTGAGGGGCCAGTGACTGGGGCCCACCAAGCAGCCAAGGCATGAAGAGATGCCTTAGCATTGCAGAGCATCTCTG
Organism: Acomys percivali; assembly: GCA_907169655.1. NCBI lineage: Eukaryota > Metazoa > Chordata > Mammalia > Rodentia > Muridae > Acomys > Acomys percivali. The sequence continues at coordinate 9,798,851 of OU015754.1, read as the reverse complement.
GCCCACTTTCAGAGCCTAGGACTGGGAATGCTACATGCCACCAACTGTCAAGTAAGGCATAGGAGCCACCTACAAGGCCACTTGGTTCTATGTCTTTGCCACTGGCTATGGAGAGATGGGGGAAGGAGTAGAGAGCACCACTATGTATACACAGGCTTGCCACAGCTGCTCCACAGGCCACCTCTCCACACTGTGGCCACTGGGCATGCAGACAAGGTGAGTGGCTGCCAGGGTATTAAGGCAGGTTCACAGCTCCCACCTTGTTCTACAGCAGGGAGTGGGGACTCTCAGGATATTGGCACAATCATAAAGGCAGTGTGTTCACTTTGGGAGGTGGCACTGTGGCCTGAGCTTGGACACTCTGAGCTTAGCAGCATCGCATGCCCCTCTACAGCCTAATGTGAGTTAGGTGTCTCAGTGAGGACCTGCAAGTCAGAGGGAAGAGCCATTTGCAAGGCCAGCTGGGTTTGTGTTTCTGTCATTAGTGAGGGCAGGCGTGTGCCTCTGCACACCTGAACCTTGGTTAAGTTGTGTCAGCAAAGAACAGTTTCTGTAAGGAGGAAGAAAGCTGTGTTACCAGGTTTTACAGATCATCACCAGAGCGATGGTGTGGGTTCAGTAGTTTCACAGTCCCCGGATTCAGTAGCTATCACTGATACTCCCACATCCTCTTGCCTGGCGCTTGCTGGTGTGGCTGGTAGTCCAGCATTCTTGAGCCAGGTATTAATGGTGTGGATTCGAGATGCCCACTGCAGGTCCATGCAGGCGACAGACACACCAGCGCTGGGGCCACGGGCCACGGAGGCCATGGGAGGACAGCAGTAGGCTGTCTCACTGCAGCATGATGTCTTTCAGGTTCTCCTGCAGGATCGTGTCCTTCACAGCATGAAACACAAAGCGGATGTTCTCGGTGTCTATGGCAGTGGTGAAGTGGTGGAACAGGGGCTTGCTGCGGTTCCGGCGCTTCCGGTCAAAGCACTGCACCAGGTAGCGCTGCACGTCCTCCAGCCGGTGTGGGTCGCCCTTGAAATCTGGGAAATGCTTCTTAATGCTCACCGACTTTACCTTCTCCACCAGGAGGTCCATCTTATTGAGGAAGAGGATGATGGAGACGTTGAAAAAGAGCTTGTTGTTGACGATGGTCTCGAAGATGTTCATGGACTCCACCAGCCGGTTGGTGCGCCTGTCCTCCATGAGGACCTGGTCGTACTCGCTGGAAGACACCATGAACAGGATTGACGTGATCCCGTCGAAGCACTGGAACCACTTCTGGCGTTGTGACCTCTGGCCGCCCACATCTACCATCTTGAATGGGATTTTCTTTATAACGAAGTCATGTTCCACAATTCCCTTGGTGGCTTTTCTGGCCAGCAGGATGTCTTGCTTACTGGGGAAGTAATTCTGGAAAACACGGGGAAGAGAGACATTTGAGAAGGAGGAAAAACAGGAAAGGATTAGCACACAAAAGCTTGCAGAAAGACAGGCTGCAGGAGAAAGATATATGGACTTTTGCAAGAACATTTAACCAAGTACTAAATGCAAGTTTCACGGACAGAACTGTAAATCCATCGCACAACAAAATAGCAGGATTAAACACCTCATTTTGAAATGGATACAAGCTCTCTGGCTTGAGGCAGAATGGCCAGAACCTTCCGTTGGGCCTCATGTAAAAAATTCGTCCAGTGTTCTTTGCTAGAAGAGATGAAACAGCTTTTTCATTTATTTCTCTAACATAGATATTGGTTTTTTTCCCCTTAGCTTCCAGAGCTCATATGTTCTAAAACTGTTCCATTGACTAATTTAATTTAGGTTGTGTAATGTTATCTAAGTGAAATCTGTGAGATATTTAGTGTTTGGCTTAGAAGCTTTTCTTTTTTGGGGAGGCTGAAGATAAAACAGAGCCACCTGCATGCCCTGCCACTGAGCCACACCCCAGCCCCTCACTGGGGGATTCTACGCAGGTGCTCTACCACTGAGCCACACCCCAAGGTCCTAACTGTGGCAATTCTCAAACCCCTTTAATTCTGCATTCGGAAGACAGATCAGAACATTTGTCCACTCATGTCACAGTCTCACCAAAAAGCCAAGAGGCTGTGACCAATACTAGTTTGGAAACTTACCAGGTCATAGGGGACAGAAGAGATCTGTCCATCATACTATGAGGATAGAACAGTGAGATCCAGATTAAGACACTCGGATGAATAATATGGGCACTTCAGTCAATATATCAAAACAGCAGGGAGAAGAAAATCTACACATCAACAGACAGTTTAGGGACACTACCCAACCGCTTTGAGTGGGGCTCATTAGGAGGTCAGTTCAAAATGTAACAAAAGCAACATCTCCAAGGAACATTCATCAGGGGATGGAGGAACTCTCCAAACTGCTTGGTTGCAGGCGGGCATTGGGGAGCTCTACTGGTCTTTCAGGAGCACAATGGCAGTGTGTGCTTTTCAGTTCTGTCAGCCACGTGCACTGATCATATTTTTCTGTTTTACTGAGACAGAACTCCCAGGCTGGTCTCAAACTCTTGATCCTCCTGCTTAGGCCCACTGAGTGCTGGGATTCCAGAGCATCTAGAATTGAGAGACTGAGGAGACGGTGACAATGGAGATGCTCCTGGCAGGCAGGCTTGTAAGGCTGCTGGGAATGATCACCACTTCACCATATTCTTTGCTCTGGCATGTGCTAGAATTTCTCTACCAGAGTAAGTGACGAGAATACCTCCCTGGGCCCTAGCTACAGCCCTCTGTTTATCACAGGGACTGGGGTGAAGCCATTCTCCCAGGGCAATCTCTTTCCTAAGACCAGGTGGATAGAGCTGATTTGGTTTTTTTTTTTTTGAGACAGGGTTTCATGTCTGCACTGGTGGTTCAGTGGTAGAATTCTTGAGACAGGGTTTCTCTGTGTAGCCTTGGCTGTCTTGGACTTACTTTGTAGACCAGGATGGCCTCAAACTCAGAGCAATCCGCCTGCCTCAGCCTCCCGAGTGCTGGGATTAAAGGTATGCGCCACCACGCCCAGCTTGACAGAGCTGATTTGGAACATGACGTATGAAACAATTCACAGGAACTGGGTGTGGCAAGCTAGAGCCTACTGTCTGCTTTGGTCTGCACATCAAATTTTCTAAGCCTGGATGGTATGCTGGGTTAGCGGGGAGAGGAGGGCTACTCACCAGCTGGCCAATCCGGTCTAAGTTATCCAGGAAGTACTTCACTGATTCACCCTGTCATGAAGAAGAACAGTCACTGCTCAGTGTTGACAGAGGAAGCCAGAGGGACAGATAAAAGGATGGAGCTTGGGGATGTGGGGGCAGCAGGGCTGTTCTGCTGTGCAAACAGGAAAACAAAAGTTTTTTTTGGTTAACTCGATACAAGCTGGAGTCATCTAAGAGGGACTATCAGTTGAGGAGTTCCTAAATCAGACTGCCTGTAGACCAATCTGTGGAACATTTTCTGGATTAATGATTATGTGGGAGCGCTAAGCACTGTGGGTAGTGCCACCCTGGGCAGGTGGTCCTTGGGTTGTATAAAAGTGCAGATGAACAAACCAGAAGTGAGACAGTGAGAGTGTGTGTCCATGGTTCTGCTTCAGCTCCTGCCCCCAGGTGCCCTGCCCTGCCCTGCCCTCCCTCAATGACGGGCTGTGATGTGACATACAAGCCACATAAATCCTTTCCTTCCCCAAGCTGCTTTGGGTCACAGCAATGGAAAGCAAAATAGGACAGTACATGTAGTTTAAAAATAACCCAGGTGCGGTGGTACGTATCTAGAATCCCAACTCCTGGGAAGCTGAGACAGGTGGATCATCACAAGTACAGGGCCAACTTGGGCTACACTAATCCCGGGAGGTTTACATATCAACAGTTTATTTTAGAGACAAAACAACCAAACAAAAATAATTCCCAAACTCCACAACTTAAAAAAGAAAGCTGTTTAGGCTGAAGCTGTGGCCCAGTTGCTATTGTGCTGGTCTAACGTGCAGCATGAAGCCCTCAGTTCTACCCCAGCACTTGCAAACTGGGTGTAGTGGGCACTCCTGGAATCCTAGCTCTTGAGAAGTGGAGGCAGGAGGTCCAGGAGTTCAAGGCCACCGTCAGCTACAGAGCCAGTTTGAGGCTAGCCTGTGATACGCGAGAACATGTCTCAAAACAAATAGCAAACCAAACAACTGTTAGTGTCAAACCAAACAACTGTTAGTGTCACATTCCAGCCCCAGACTCAAACTGTTCCTGGTGCTTCCCTGCAGCCTTATGGTGTAGATGGTGGATACTGGCATCTCCAGGCCACACCAGCAGTGATTTTTGCCTCTGATACACTAAGTCCCGTGGAGAGGGGACAGGGAAGGACAGGCAGTCCAGTTTCTAGAAGCATGTATAATTCATGACACAGAAGGAGGAGAATGATTAGTCTTTCTGCTGGACACAAACTGAGCCACTGAGCAGCCTATGCCCCTCTCTGTGTGCATCACTCACATCCCTGCCCTCTAGGAGTGCTAGGTAACTGAATGCAATGGCACTCACAGGGCCAGAGAGGAGGTGGTGGCTCCCAAGTGGTGACTAACGAGAGTGACACAGAGGAAGTGTGCTGAGCATGCAAAACTTCTTTCAGAAATCGAAGACTGGGCTGGCAAGATCTTGCTGCCCAGGCTGATGACCTAGTCTGATCCCTGGAACCTATGAAGGTAGAAATTAAGAACTGACTCCACACGTTGTTGTCCTCTGACCTCTACATGTGTGCCACACATGCATGTGCCTATATGCATCCACATACAAAATCAATGAACAACAACAACAACAAAAACAAACAAAGAAGGAAGGAAAGAGAAAAAAAAAATCTTTAGACTGGAAAACAATTCCTTCATGAATCCCAAAGAGTGTAGCTCTCTAAGTTCCATGAGAACCTTAGTCTGAAAGATGAGAGTAGGCCTCGGCTCACTTGCTGCCTCCACTTTGTACAATCTCACATAAGTATATAAAGGCAAGGGGTCACACACATGCAACAAGATGCCCCTGAAACAAAAATTATTTTGTTTGGTGTGTGTGTGTGTGTCTGTGTGTAGGCCAAAAGACAGTCATGGGTGTTAGCCTCAGGAATACTGTCCACCTCCTCTGACACAGGCCCTTTAGTAGTTGGAGAGCATCAGGTAGGCTAGCTTGCCAGTGAACTCCAGAGTTCCTCCTGTCCCTGCCTACAGATGCTGGGATTACAAGCATGCATGACCATTCCTGGCTTCCTGTGTGGGTTCTGGGGCTCAAACATGCTTGTGAGGCAACTTATTCTGCCATCCGAGCCATCTCCCAAGTGGCAGGTCTTTGACAAGGAAAGGCCATGACAGGACACCCATTATAGCTTGTGACTTTCTGACGAAAAGTTGAGAACAGGGCCCACCAGTTTCTAAGTTAGTTTTATTTGTTGTTTTTAAAACCTTTGTGAAGGGGTCTCAAGATGTGGCCTAGGCTGGCCTTAACTATGGTCCTCCTGCTTCTGTCTTGGTGCTGAGTGACAGATGTGCACACAAAGCCTGGCACTTGTTTGTCTGTCTCTCAGTTCCTTGTCCCAGATGGCCCAGAGGAAGAGGTGAACAGTCACTTCCTTCCTCTCTGGAGGGAAGGTCATAGGGATGATTCAAAAGAGGATTCTGTTCCAGCGACAGCAGCATTGAAGTCTCTCCCAAGTCATCCCTCATGATAAGCAACACAGACAGGCCTGCTGGTTGGCAGCCACGTCGGGTGGGAAGAGACACCACAAGCTCTCATCTCTCCTGGCAACCTGGGCTCCACACACAGCTGTGTCCATCCCTCCACAGGAGGAAGCCATTTCAAGAGGCCAAGTGGCTCAGCTCCTGTGCTGACTTTTCCCTCTCTTGGTCCTGTCTACACATCCCCTCCCCCAACACAAAGACAGGAAGCTGCTGGATCTTAGTGGCTCCACTATGTCACCTCAGCAGGCTGGCTAGGGGTGACAGCTCACAGCCTGGGCCACTCCCTCTTGGTTCTACTCAAGCAGTAGCAGAAGCAGAAGGAAAGAGTCCTGTCTAGAGCTTTGGGTGCATGCATGCCTCTGTGTGTGTGCCACAAAACCCAAGGACAGACTTGGTGTCATCCTCAGGACTGCTGTCCACCTCTGCTGACCAGGGTGTCTCAGTGGCCTAGAGCAGTTTGTACATGTCTTCAAGGCTGACTGATGTTAGACGTTTCCCTGGCTGCTCTCTTAGGTGGTGGCATCAGCACAAGAAAGGAGGAGTCCCTACTTAGTGCAGTAAGTGGCTACGGATTAGTGGCACAGCAAGGTAATGTGTACTGGGGTCTTGAGGACACAGCCAATGGTGGGCCGGTCATGAGGAACAGCTGAGAATGGTCTTTGCTGACAGCTCTCAAGAAAACGAGGACATTAGTCACAGACCTTAGAAGAGGGCACAGATGACACCTGGACTGGTGAGGATCCAAGATTCCTCATGCGATTGCTCTCCCGCTCTCCATCCCTCCCCCCCCTACACACACACACACACACACACACACACACACACACACACACACACA
>OU015754.1:9763642-9786877 GCA_907169655.1 Acomys percivali | reverse complement strand
CACACACACACACACACACACACACACACACACACACACACACACACCCCACACACACTGCACACCCATACACACTTGGGACCTCACACACCTTATCTTGCTAATCCAAACACGGTGCAGTGAAATCTCCTTTTTTCCTCAGTTGAAGAAACCAAAGTTCACACGTTAACTTGGCTATGGTCCAAAAGCTAGTAAAGGATGGGGAGATGACTCAGTCAGTTAAGTGTTTGCTAGGAAACTGTGAATACCTGAGCTTGGATCCCCATGTAAAAGCTGGATGGAGATGCACATTTGTCACTCTAGTGCACACGTGTGTGTGAGGCCCTGCTGGAGAGTGAGAGAATAAAACACCCAATGTCAGCCAGGTGAGGTGGTACATTTTAATCCCAGCATTCGGGAGGCAGAGGCAGGAGGATCGCTTTGAGTTCAAGGCCAGCCTGGTCTACAAAGCAAGTCAAGGGCAGCCAGGGCTACACAGAGAAACCCTGTCTTGAAAAACTAAAAATGAAAAACAAAATGAAGAAACAAAACCACCCAATGTCAACTTTTTGGCTTCTACATGTATGTCCACACACATGCATAAATACACACTCACACTTTCTTTCTCTCTCTCTCTCTCTCTCTCTCTCTCTCTCTCTCTCTCTCTCTCTCACACACACACACACACACACACACACACACACACCTGAACTCTTCACTTCACTATGTGCATGGCCTGAGACCTGTGGACTACAAAAGGCTACTGACCAGACTTTCTGTCCACAAGTGAAGTGCAACTGTGTCTCCTACAGACTACACTAGGCCATCTAAATGAGGGAAGTAGCTCCCCTCTGAGAAGACCAGGGGCACAGAGCTGCAAGACATGTGGGGCCAGGCATATGAAGTCCCTCCCATTTGGTGGTGGAGGCTTGCCAAAGGGAAGGGGTCACAGCGTCTTCCTATTGGCTATGACAAGGCTTCGACCTCCTCCACCACAGGCTGAACAAAAGGGAAAGAAAAAGGCCCAAAACAGCTTCTGCCTGCCAGACACTGAGTCATCCCTGGTGTGGGGGCAGTGGGCTCTCTGAAACAAGAAGAGGCAAGTTCTGCCATGCAGCCCAGGCGCTGTGGCCAGCTGGGAGGCCAGGCGGAGGGCAGGGAGGCCCAGGCTCCCCGTGGGGCCTATCCAGGCCTCCTGTTCCTCATAAAGAGCCCTTGTGCTGTCTTTCTTGCCTGGATGCTCTGGCTCCTGGGACTGTGGCCCCAGGACCACTGACTCAGCAACCACCCCTTCAACTAGCATTTTCAACTTGGACTTCGGGAGGATGAGGGACTGAAAGCTCCTTCCTGGCTTCTGACCAGAGATAGCAAACAGAGGTTGCCTTCTCTTTTTTCAGAGGTTCTCACTTCTTGAATGTACTGCTAAGAGGCTAGCAGGATTTTATGAGACCCTGCTCCAACCCGCCCTCCCCGCACTCTCCTGCATGCACACAGAACCTCCTCCATCACACAGTGGTGTAAATAGCAAAGTTGCTGTTCCCATGTCCCTCAGGAGATGTAGACACAGAATGACCTCATCTGACCATGAATGGCAGTACACACTTGCCAACTTGCTAGTCTGACAGCTTCACATGGCAGATGCTCAGCCCAGCACAAGTGGCCCTCTGAAGGATGTTTCCCTTGCTTGGCTCACTGTGAGTCAAGGCCTTGTCCGACACAGTAAACTCCCTTCATTCACTCCTGCTGCTCTGTGAGGCTAACTCTGTGACACACCTGCTACTCAGAGCCCAGACCCATGTGTACCAGGAGTGTTTTGACACCAATAGCCCCAGGGTCTAAGGCTGGCTCAATGCAGGGGGAAAAAAAACACAAAAAATCTGGCTAAGGCGAGAGGACCCTAAGCTCAAAGCCAGCCTGGGCTGCACAACAAGGCCCTGCCTCACAATACAAAGCAAAGTGAGGGCTGGGAAGGAACTCTGTGGTGGAGTACTTGCTCAGAGTGTATGAGGTCTGAATTTGATTTCCAGCACCACCCTCCCACAAAAGAAACAACTCAAGTATAAACATCTGGATATAGATGAAGTTATGACACTTGCATTTCTCAATGACTGACAAGTATGAAAACAAAGAGTTGGTTAGGCAACTTTGCATAAGTATGTATTCTGCTTATGTATTGTTATTGGATTATTTCATCATATTCAAATTTTGATTGTGTGTGTGTGTGTGTGTGTGTGTGTTGTACTCCAGGCTTGCCTTCTTCCTGCTTCAGCCACCTGAGTACTGAGATTAAAGATTTGTGCTACCACATCTGGCTTCTCTCTATCTCTTAATTAACCTAAAAAAAAAAAAAAAAAAAATCACATTAACTGCAGCCTTACAAAAATAAAAATTACCATACAAAACAAATCAGATGAGGGCTTTCTCCAGGTTCTTTTTTTTTTTTTTCACCAGCAGACAGTTTCCATACAGAACTCCATGGAGGGAGTGCACGGGCACAGGAGGGTAGGACTCAATGAATGAATGAAATTACTTCTATGGATGCTGGCCATGGTGGTGCACACCTTTAATCCTGGCACTCAGGGAGGCAGAGGCAGGAGGATCTTTGTGAGTTCAAGGCCAGCCTGGTCTACATAGTGAGTCCAGGACAGCCAGGGCTACACAAAGAAACCCTGTCTCAAAATAAAACAAACTAACCAACCAACCAAACAAAAAATGCCACAAAAACCCCCAGCCAAACAAACAAACAAACAAAGAAACGAAATTACTTAGACGAAACCACTTGCCAACTGACAGAAAGCACACCGTAGCTAACATTTAAGTTTCCTGACCATGCCTGTCTTTCCTCTTTGTGTTTTCTAGAGCTGGTGTCAGGCCAGGAGTGGTGTACACACATGGAAGCCCAGCACCTGGGGAGCTGAGATGATGAGTTGGAGGCTTGCCTGAGCGACAGAGAGAGTCTGTCTCAAACCAAACCAATGCGTCAGCCATTCAAGAGTGGAGACTTGGGGCTTCTGTGACGGCAGTGCCACCTAGAAGGGTGTTCTTCACAGAACAGTCTGGAATGCTCAGAAGCCAGGCCACCTCTGGGTTCCTCCTTGGAGCAACATTAGGCGTTTATGCAGGAATAGTGCCAGGCGAAGTGTCACCTTCCCTTAGCCTGAGCGGCAGGGGCTTTTTGGACAAAGTGGACATTTAAAAGGTGTCAATGACTTGTCTCTCAAAGCAACATGTTTGCCACTTTTTTTTTTTTTTTTGGAAAATTTAACTTGATATTTTTGAAAATTTTCAAAACTCGGTAAATAGAAGTACATCACAAAGTTTGGCTTCTTGAAGCTGGCTGGCAAAGATAAAATATTTTATCACATTTTTCCCTCAAGTAAGTGAGTTCCTTTTGAGAAGAAAACATTCATTGAGAAGTTGAGGGGTGGGGGGCCAGAGCACTTGATGCTCTTGCAGAGGACAAGAGTTTGGTTGTAAGTACCCACATCAGGTGAATAAGAACTACCTGCCTGTACCTCTAGCTTCAGGGGACCGAACACCCTCTCTGGCCTCTGAGGACATCCACATGCACACACTTTGCTGATTGTTCTAGTGGGGTCCTCCCTGGGGAGGAGTTTGTCTTTCCAGGTAAATGTTTGGAGGACTGTGAATAGGAAACAACAAGCAAGCCTTCTGTGTGATGTTCCCTTTCCATCCTTGCTATTACAAACACTGAACCTGGAACTGCCTTTTTAAAAGTAACCATCACCAAGGGACCCAGTTTCCACAGAATACAGGATGATGTTGGAGGAAGGGAGCAACAACAGCGTAAAGAATAAGGCCTCAGCCCCAGTGAGTGCTATTCATATTTATCCTTCATTTAACAGCTTTGGAACAACATGGTTTGGTAGCACAGGCCTGCAATCCCAGCCACTAAGGGAGGCTGAGGCAGGGATATCTTAAGTTCATGGCCAGCCTGGGCACGTGAGTGAGACTGTCTCAAAAGACAAAGTGAGAAGAGGGCTGGGGATGTAGCTCAGTGGTAGAGCCCTGCCCAGCATACATGAAGACCCAGGTCCAAGCTCAAGTAAGAAAAAAGGTGGGACAAAGCTGTTCATAGTAGAGCTGTCCTTAGTAGATAAAACATTGTTCATCCAAACAATGAAACACAGCAACAAAAATGCATGGTATATGATCCTAATATAGGATGCATGTATAATCTGAGGGAATGTGAAACATGTTAATGCTAAGTCAAAGCAGTCAGCTATGGGCCAGCTGGAGACATGGCTCAGAAGGTAAAGTATCCTCAGAACCCACAGAAAAATCGGGGTGTGGAGGTATGTGCCTGAAACACCAGCACTGGGGGTGGTGGTGATTAATGGCCAGCCAGTCAACCAATCAGTGATCTCCAGGTTTAATGAGAGACCCTGCCTCAAAATGTAAGATTCAGAAGGCTGGAGAGTCAACTCAGAGCACTGGCTGCGCTTGCACGGACAGGACTCAGGTGTCCTAGCGCCTACATGGGAGCTCACAGGTAGCTCTAATTTCTGGGGGATACAATGCTCTCTTCTAGCATCTTTGGGTACTAGATATACACATGATGCACAGATACACATGAAAGCAAACCATCCATACACAAAAAATAAATAATAAAAGTGCTTTAAAGATAATATGGAGAAATTAGATGTGGTAATACATTCTTTTAATGTCAGCACTCAGGGTGGATCTCTGTGAGTTCAGGGCCAGCCTGGTCTACTTAGTGAGTCCCAGACCAAACAGGGCTACATGAGGCCCTCTCTCAAAACAAAACAAAGAGGAAAAGCTGGCAGAGGACAGTGACATTAATCTCCTGGCCTCTACATGTACATACACTGTAGGGCTCCCTTTCCTACTGCCCCACAACAGCACAATAAAAGAACAACAAAAGAAGCCAGCTATTGTATGACTGCTTTTACAGGAAATACCCAGGAAGCCTGCAGGCAGGGAATAGCTGAGGGACTGTCTGGGGTGGGAGCTGTGGCCAGTGTGGATGGGTGTGATGGGTCTCACTGCTGTGATGGAAATGTTTTAAAAATGGGTTTAGGGCAATGTTTGCACAACTTGGGGAAATTTACTGAAAGTCCTTGAATTATACTCTTTTAAAAAGCTGCATAAAAAGAACAAAGTTTCCACAAAGCAGCTTATTTACTTATGACAGCTCCTGCCTTACTTAACGAGGAGGATTAATCGTCTCCATTTAATAGCCCTGAGCAGCTCGATGCGGGTTCAGGACTAAGATCTATTTCAGAGCCTCAGCTCGCAGGGCAGGAGCGCTTGCTCCAATTATATAGTCTGTTACAGGCTGTGTGCATCTTTATTAAGCCACAGCTATTTGACAAAATAGCAGCAGGAAGTTAAACAGACCCTGCATGTCAATTAAAAGGAAACTGGGAAGGAGCCCGAAATGGAAGTACAAGCTCCAGCAAGTCCCCTTCAAAGGTCCTCAGAGAGTGGCTAGCCTCTGGGAAGGAAGGTGGGGGATTCCCAAAGTGGATCCCCACTTCCTTGAGGCAGTAAGGAAATGAAGCATGTTCAGGGCGCTACCCCACGGAGCCATCTCCCCAGCCCCAGGAACTCCTTCTCTCATTGACATAGAGAGAGTCAGGTGTGGCACTCAGCCTATAATCCCAGCAATCACTGGTCCAGGCAAAAAGACCACCATGGTTGAAGGCCTGCCTGGGCCACAGAGTGAGATTTTCTTCAAGAAAAAATAAAGGTGGGAAGGAGAAAAGAAAAAAAAAAAAAAAAAAAGCCACATTTAAAACATGTGTCATGAGAAAGGGGAATCGAGGTAGAATTATTACAGCCTTGCTGCCTGTTAGAAGTTTATTAAGATAATTTGTTCCTTACAGCTCTATGGTGGGAGGTTTCAAGGGTCAGAAAACATCGTGAGAAAACATGACCTGAGAAAGAGGGGGAGACAGGGACAGAGGAGAGAGGGCCGAAACAGCCGGCAGATGGTAGCTCTCAGAATAGTTCTTACAGCTATTCTCTAGGCCTGAAATTACCTCAAAACAAAAACCAGAAAACTAAGAACTGACAATACAGACATTGTGCCTTTGTGAACATCAGCATAAAAGCAACCAAAAACCACTGGACAGTGCTTCCAAACAGAGAGCTGTTCAAGCTCCTAAACCAGAGGAGAAAGCCAGGGACCAGCAGGGAATGCGCCTTCAGAATGGTTTCCCACCCTACCTCCTGCCACTATCTCTGCTGCTCCCTCCAGGCCAGTAGGACCTTCTGTGGACATGCACACCCTGTTCAACTACTGCTCCAGGGACTAATGGGTAGAATGGCCCCTGACTGCTGGTTACAGACCCAGCTCTCCTATGGGAACATCTGGAGGACCAGCACAACTTCTCCTTTAGGGAGGCCGGTCTGCACTTCCTAGAAGGCTTGCGGCCCTGCTCTCTCCTAGAAGAGCTTAGAGTCCTGGGACTGCCCCCATGACAGCTGAGCTGCTGTGTGGAGGTTACTGGCTTGAGAGCATGACTCTTCTGCACCATTCCCGTAACACTTTTCACAGTTAGCCATGCTGGGCTTAGCCTTGGCTTCAGGGCAGCAGAGTTTGTCTCTGTGTCGTATCTTAGGGATTCAGTGTCAGCTGCTCCCTGTGCTGGACCCCATCTGAGTGTGCTTGGGGTTTTCTCAGATTTTGAGCAAACCCTGTTTATAGGGCAGCCCTGGGGCCTCTCCCCTCCTTCCCAGCATGTGCCAGTGGGTCCTGGAGAGACTGATTACAGCTGGACTGGCATCAGCCCTTTCCTCTCAGTGGGTGAAATCCTTGGAGACTTAAGAAGCACTAATTATGTTAAACGCCCGTCCAGGCTGGGTGCTGAGGTAGATGGATTAGAAAGCAACAATCTACTGTGTCATGAAGAAAATGAAGACCTTTCCTTTGATGAGAAGCTTTTGGACACCAGGAACCTAAGTGACTCTCAAACCTCAGCCTTTGACATCTATAACCATCTGTGTTCAAGTTTAAGGGGAAACAAGGTTGTTTGTGCCAGGCTGATGGCAAAAATCTCAGTACGAGATCTGCTAAATGACTGAGTGGGCAGAGAATAATGGGTGCTCTGTGAACATGACAACCCTCTTCTGACTCAAACATCCAATTAAAGGTGAAGATCAAAAGAAAATGCGGAGAGGCCCGTGTCTTGTGTTCTTAAAGGTTAAGGCATCCCAGAGAACTTGGTCGGTGAAGGTGATGGATTAGTGAACCAGACTGTTAAAACCAAAGGACAGAACCCGAGATGCAGAGCACAGGAGCTGCCAAATGCAAATGGTCTCCATTCAGTTTTCTTTGCCTTTAAAATTTTTCCCTGTATTTTTATTTTATATGTATGGGTGTTTTGCCTGCATGTATGTCTGTGCATCACATGTGTACCTTGTGTCCGCTGAGGCCAGAAGCAGGTATTGGATCTCCTGTGACTGGAGTTATAGCTGAGTGCAGGGAATTGAACCAGGGTTTTCTAGAAGAGCAGCTGGGCCATCTCTCCAGCCTGTCATTTAGCTTTCTAAACACAGAAAACAAGTTCCTCTCTAATCAGTTTCTTGGTGCCTAAGTTTTATTCTAGTAGGCTGTTAGGATGTGGCTTTGCTATGAGATAGCATGTTTCTCTGTAGCCCAAACTCGCCTCACACTTGCAAGGCCTCTTGAGCTCTGGGATCATAGCCATGCAAGGCAAAACAGTCTTCTATTTCACAGCCTTAGTCTGGCTGAAATATCACCACAGAGTGGCCTGAAATTAGACAGTCAGCTTGAGCTGCCCTGGGAGACAGACATGTAAGTGATAGGTCCTGAAGACACTGTGGGTAAAGATCAGTAAAGAGCCACAGAGGTAGAACATGATGTGAGAATCAAGGCTTGAGGCCCCCATGGTGGTACATACATATAATTCTAGCACGCTGGAGGCAGAGGCAGGATCATGAGTTCACGTTCAATACCATGAAACTGCTCAAAATTGGAGACACAGTTTAAAGCACTGATTTTCATTCTTCTGAGTTACCAGAGCTTAGGACTCTGGTGCCTGGTGTCTGAGCTGGTAGCTGAAGGCCTGAGCTAGCTCTATCAATAAACACAGCAGAGAAACAGAACTGCCTGGAGTTTGTGCAGCTGAAGACCCAGGGCACCAAATATACAGTAATATTAGATACCCTGTTCCAAGTGGTGGGTTTTCCCAGGAAGGTCAGGTACCGTTAAGCCTAGGAACTACAGTAGATTTCCAAGTGGATAGGCATGGTAGGGCAACAGGGCATCAGAAACACCTAAGGAGCATCTTACAGATATGCCAAGTGCCATCCCAGTCCCCTGGAGTTGGTCCAGGGGTGAATGGCCCAGACTGTACTCTGAGAAGGTCTGGCTAACTAACATGGTGGTGATACACTGTGTTAGCAAGAGAGAAGTGCAGCAGCTGTGGCAGAGTCCTCACGGGGAACATGAGCGAGACCGTGAGCTGGACACTCAGATGGGTCTTCACAGGCATGCATACTGATTCTGCACAAGCCCTGCTCATCCACGAGCCATGGAAAATGGAAGGGTGCTGGTTTGGGGAGGATGGCTAGAGATAGGTAAAGTGCTTCCTATACAACACAAAGACCTGGATTCTGACCCCAACATCTATGTAAAGAGGTACTCATGGCAGCCATCGCTGATAACTCCAGCTCTGGAGAGTGGGGACAGAGAGATCCCAGGGGCTGGCTAACTAGCTAGTCTAATCCAAACTCAGTGAGACCTTGTTTCAAAAAACAAGGTGGAGAGAAGAGCTGTGTGTGGGGGGGGCAAGGGGAAGGTACAAGTCTAATGACCTGAGTTTGATTCCCTGAACTCACAGTGGAAAGAGAGAACTGATGCCTAAAAGTTGTCCTTTGATCTTTACAAGTGCTCGGTGGCACATGTGCCCTTTCCTGGCCCCAAGGACAAGATTCTGAGGTGGTCTTACTGTTACCATACTGTCGCCAATCTGCCTAGCAACCTATGACATCACTACCTACCAGCCACTAGATGAGCCAGCTGCCCAGGATATAAAACGGGCAAACCCACCTCATCTCCTCTTCCTTTTTTTTCCTTTCTCATTTCCCTCTCTTGCTCCTCTCTTCCCTTCATCTCTCTCTTTCTCTCTCTTGCTGTCTCTGTCTCCCTTTCTCTTTGGGGTGCCCCTTCCCCTTCCCTGTCTCCCATGCTCCTATAATAAACTTCTCCATGTCATATCTGTTGCCTGGCATCTTATTTTTCATATTTAATACTCAGTATGATGCTTTCTCCTTTCTGACCTCCTGAGCTTTGTGTTAGATGGTGACATCCACTGGCACTCACCAGGGTCCAACTGGCAGAGGTGTGTACACCTTTACCTGTACTTTGAAAGGATGTTCAGCTAGAAAGGCTGGAGGCAAGAGACTGTAGGAAAAAAAAAAAGGATATTTCACTACAATTAAAAAAACAATTAGGAAGCTGGGCGTGGTGGTACACGCCTATAATCCCGGCACTCAGGGAGGCAGAGGCAGGCGAATCCCTGTGAGTACAAAACCAGCCTGGTCTACAAGGTAAGTCCAGTACAGCCAAGGCTACATAGAGAAACCCTGTCCCCACCTCCCCACTCCCCCAAACAGAAGATGCATAAAGGAGGCAGAACAAGACAGTCATTTCACTATCCTACGGATGGCCAGCCAGATCAGGGTACACCTTGCTTTTCTGAAGTGCTTGTTACTCAGGGTTCACTAAGAACAGTGAACAGTGCAGCGCCCTTCCATCTCATTTCTTTGGAGAATCATCTTTAGCCTCCCTGAAAGGATAAAATCCCACTTTCTCCTGGTGGTTTGGCCTACTATTTCCCTCTCATGGAGGGGTAGGAACACAGCCTGCAGCAGGCCCCATGAGAAGCTCCTCAACTCCACACTCATTGGGGAAATCACCTCCCAGGGTGGAGCAAAAGCAGAATTCTGAGGGAGGGATCCCGAGGTGGTACTGGACATGCCTATATGCCTCCCAGCATTTACCTGAGAGTCTGCTACCCGACACAGCCAGGCAACGGTGGCTTCAACAACAGGAGCAGATCTGGAGGGCACAGGCTCTACCTGCCACTTGCTGACCTGGGTGGAAGGGGCCTCACACATAGCACATGGCAGCTAGTCAGAGGGAGCTAAACTGGAAGCCTGCTGTTGTAATGCTATATGGACTTCATAAAACATGTTTCTGCAGGGTCTACTTTTTAAAATGTCTCATGGCTTTATGATTACGAAGATAATATGTTTTCAGCACAATTAAAAATAAAAATAATTTAGGGACTAATGAGATGGCTCAGTGAGTAAAGGTACTTACCACCAGGCCTGACGACCTGAGTTTAAATCCCCAGACCAACATAGTAGAAGAGAACTGATTTCCAAACTGTGCACATGTGTTCTGTAGCACATGAACATGTACACATGAACAATAATATAATAAAAATAATTTTGAGCTGTGTATGGCAGTGCACATTTGTATTCCCAACTCTCTTAGGGGCCAAGACAGTAAGATCATGTGAGCCCCAGAGAGCTGGAGATCAGCCCAGACAACCTTGGTATTACTGCGACAACAGCTAACTTGGAGAATTATTGTTTTGTGGCTGTAGGCCACAAAAATGGGAGCAGAGGTGGTCCAGCCACACCAGGCTTTACACGTACATGCCCCAGGCACATGTGCCTCTCTTCAGAGACAGGATAGACAGATGTGTTCCGCTTCCTGCCCTGCTTCCTTCACTGGCAGGATCAGGGACTTCCTGCCACGTCAGCACCCAGAGCCCTCGGCTTTCTTGGTCCTTACACTGTGCTCAAGAGCTCTAATCTGGCTCCCCAGCTTCTAGGGAGTGTTTGGGTTACTTCCTTTCTGTTTGCTTTTCCTTTTATAAACAACACAACTCACCTCCTTACAAACGAGCTTCGAATATTCAGCTCATTGCTTTTCCTTTTCAGTTCCTAACACTGCAAATCATGACAGATGGAGAAAGTACATAAAAGATAAATATACAACTAACTAACTGACACAACAGAGCTCACAGGGCCAGGGGAGGTGGTGCACCCTTTTATCCCAGTATTCCAGAGGCACAGGCATGCGGATCTCTGTGAGTTCCAGGCCAGCCAGGGTTACACAGTGAGAACTCGTCTAAACAAGCTACAAAGTGGAACATGATTTGAACCCCAGATGTGGCCTCGTCAAACCCTCACTTCATCCTTAAAAAGTAACTCGTGTTAACACTAGGATATTTCTTTTCACTTCTGTGTAGCTGTGTGTGTGTATGAGTGTGTGCACGTGCGCAGGCTACAGATTGATCATGTTTCATTTATTTATTTAGATAGGGTCACTCACTCATTCACTTACGCTCGCTGGCCAGCAAGTCTCAGGGACACTGTCTCTACATCTCCAGCATTGAGATTACAGGCATGTGTTGTTGTTTAGGCTTTTCTTTTTTTTTTTGCATGTATCTCTGTGTGCCTTTATCACACCTTGTTATGCACTGCCCAGCTGTGTAGTTGAATTTATAGAACAGTCTGGGTGGCATGCTTGCCTGGTAAGCCCTGACTCCATACTCAACACAACTGGTTGTGGTAGAGCACACCTGAAATCCCAGCACATTGAGGCAGGAGGAAGGATCAGGAGTTCAAGGCCAGTATGGACTACAAGAGACTGTCTCAAAAAAAAAAAAAAAAAAAAAAAAGAAAAGAAAAGAAAAGAAAAGAAAAAGGGAAGCCATGGGCAATACATAGGAAATCATGAATACATGTGCCACCTTAATCATCTGCAGGGCTCATTGCACAGTGGACTCACTGTCATGAATGACAAGCCTTTAGCTCCCCTCGGACATCTGGGTTGTTTAACTAATGCCGCAGTGACCCCTCTCACACATCTTTTCATACACTGTGTGACACAGGGAGCACACATCCTTACTTCAGTAACAACACAGTTCTGCTGGTTTGCTTTCTGTCAGCACCAGTGTTGAGAGCTCCAGATGCCATATCCCTGCTGCATAGTGGACTCCTTAGATGTCTTAGTGCCTGCAGAGGTGGCGGGTGCCTGTTTGAGGCTTTCCCTCATTTCCTTAGTGGGCTGTCTGTTTCTTGCAGATACAGTGTGGAAGGTCCTGAAATGGCCTGGACACTTGCACCTGAGCTTACAACTACAAACACTCTCACTTCCATGGCTGGTGGTGCCTCTGAAGGCAAGCCACGTTATGTCTGGACTGGAAGCTTTATGGACAGACATGTTTTTAATCCACCTGTGTGTCCCTAGCATCTGGTTCGATCTTCAGCACTGGACTTGGGTGTCCAGCTATCCATGGGTACACATTCAATGCTGAACGAGTAAATGAATACAGAGAAAAACAAGCAGACAGGAATTTGAAGCCCCAATTTCTCAGTGACTATCAAGAAGTAGCCTTAGCCACCCTACTACCTTTCTGAGCATATTTCCATGCCTGAAACCATGTAAGACTGACTATTTAGGTCAAAGGTACTGTACCCAGTGGGACAAGGCAGGCAACACCTGATCAAAAAGCTCCACACTAACTTCCCAGATGGAGAACTTATCAAGCACCTCTGGATGGTCACACTCCTTCCTGGTGTGCCCTCCACAACTAGAGTAATTTTCACTTCAGCTTCGGGTCTGAACCTCCCTTCCTAGCTGGTGGGGTGGGGAAGGTGCTGATGGGGAAGGCCCACCACTCAGTTCCACATGGAATAGTACCCTCTGCTCAACTTCTAGGCCTTTCTCATAGTCTCCCTAAGGCAACGCATCATCTGTTGTTGATTCTTTCTCCTAAGCAGTTCAGGTGAACGTGTGAAGTATGCAAACGGAAAGGGCTAGGAAAGCATCATCTTGGAGTGTGCACCAGTAGAATCCAGTACCTGGAGTCGTGAGGGTTTGTGAGTTTGAAGCTAGCCTTCGGCTCCATAGTGAGACTCTGCCTTAAGGGGGAGAAAAACTCCATCTTTATGCTCTCCAGATGGATGCTAAAACAGTGTGTAGAGGTTGAGGGCAAGGCTGGGAGATGGCTCACTGGATCAAGTAGTTGACACACAAATGTGTGGACCAGAGTTCTGATTTCTAGAACCCATGTAAACTGCATGGGTGTGATGACCCAATGGCAATTCCCTGGAAGGCAGAGACAGGGGCTCCTAGGAGCCAGATGGCTTGCTACATTAGTCAGAGCGGTAAGCCCTGGGTTCAAATGAGAGGATCTGTCTCAATATATATATGGTGGAGAACAATCAGGAAGATGAAGATATCAAGTTCTGGTTTCTACAAAAGCGCACGCGCACATACTCACACCTACATCCACAGAAAAATAAAAAGGTTGAAGAAAAAGAGGGTACACACAGTCTCTTAGTGTCTCCCATGAGGACACGGTAATTTCCCAGAAGAGAAAGGCCATTGGACAGTGCTGTAAACAAAGAGCTGAACAAACTGCTATCACATGCCTCTTGACACACTGTCTGGGCACAACGCCACTTCTGTGGCTTTTCTGCCAAGGGGTGTATTCTTGTATTCTTTTTAACAAGATTTGTTTTATTTTAGTTTTTAATTTTTTGGTTTTTAGAGACAGGGTTTCTCTGTGTAGACTTGGCTGTCCTGGACTCTCTTTGTAGACCAGGCTGGCCTTGAACTCAGAGATCTGCCTGCCTCTGCCTCCCAAATGCTGGGATTAAAGGTGTGGGTCACTACCACCCGGCTAAGATTCATTTTATTTACGTATTTATTTATTACGTAGGTGTGTGTGAATGTGTTTGTGAATACGTGTGCCTGTGCATGCACAGAGGCTAGAAGAGGGCAGCAGATCCTTCAAAGGTGGAGTTACAGGTGTCTCCAGGATGCTGGGATCTGAACTCCGTTCTCACAATTACTCAGCAAAGACTCTTCACTGTGGGGCCGCCTCTCCTGCCACCCACGTCATCTTCCTTTTATAACTTGGGCTGCCCTTACACTCAGAGTCCTCCTGCCTGAGTCTCCGGTGCTGAGCTAACAGGACTGTGCCACCATGCCCACCCTCTACCACCTCATTCCAGCGATGAGGAGGCACTGGACACACAGGGGCATTCTACAGAGTAATTGCCAGTGGTCTTAGGTGCCTAGGTCATAACAGACAGGGAAGAAGGAAGAGACCAAGGGAACAGAAAGCTCCACACAATGGGCATCCAGGGCTGTCCTTGGCATCAATGTGAAGGTGTTAGTTTTGACCACTGTGATGTGGCCATGGGAGATGTCACTATAGGGATTGAACCGAGAGGAGTGTGAGTGGACTGTGAGAGAAAGCACAACTCAATGAGAAAGAGATGGCAAAAGACAGACACAGACACTTTGCAGAAGAGAAAACCCAGGGAGCCCACAGATGAATCAAGGTAACTTCAAATGAACCTAAGGAGATGGTTACACCCCAGGCCTGTGTGTGACAGCAGGGTCCTTCTCTACCAGTGGAAGCAATGCAACCAGCACAACTGCTGCTCTGGAAAGATCTGATGTCACCGTGTCTATCTGGAGATAAATATGCCTCGTGACCCACTGATTACGTTCTGAGGTAGACATCCTAGAGCCATCCTTGAGCCTGTACACCTGGAGACAGATAAGATCACAGCAGTCTCTGACACAAAACATAAAGATGGAGCAGTATATAGCAGTGAAAAGAAACATTGGAGGGTAATCTGAATGGGGAAAAAAAAAGAAAATGTGCCCTATGAAACCACTGATATACTTAGAAAACTGTGGCAAGCTCAAGGCCATATTGTTTGAAAATAAGAAACCACTGCAGCAACAGCATGAAAGAAGGCTAGGGACAAAGGAGGTGGAATAGGATCCTGTGTACCTGGGACAAAGACACAAGAGGGATGTTGCGATCCTGACACACCATGAGCAGAGCAATCAGGCACACACAGCTCGTGTTTACTGGACACATGATCATTTCTCTTTGAAAACTGTCAGTGTTAAGGGGTTGTTGGAAAAAACCCCACATTTTCCAGCCATAAGCTATGTCCTTAGCAGCTGAAAAGGCTACACTGACTAGCCTTTCTGAGTCTCAGAGGCTCTTTAGTGGAAAGAACAAACCTGCAGAGAATGACTTACAGAAGTCAGACAGCTGCCAAGGGAATCAGGGAACACCTGTGACCTGTGGCTGCTGCCACCTCCCTGGTGAAAAGCTGCTCTAACAGTGGGCAAGGTAGCCCGAACAACCTGCGTCCCTGTGCTCTGCCAGTCTGGACAGTCTGAAACTTTTGCTTTGTGTCAAAAGACGTGTGCTCTCCCTGGAACCACTGAGCTAGTCAGGTTCTGCTATGTGTTTTGTTTAGTATTAGGGTCTGTAGCAAGATACAGCTCGCTCCCATTAATACATTTTTTTTCTTTGTCTGATGGTCTCTCTATAAAACCCACACTGTTCTTGAGCGTGAGATCCTCTTGCCCCAGCCTCCTGAGTGAGTATGGGGACGACAGGGCTGGGTTTTAAAGGAATTCTCCAGGGTGAGGGGGGGGGGGGAGAGAGGAGGTGGACAAAGGTGGAGGACAAAGGCTCCCTCACCAGCTGGAACTCGCTCCTGCGGCTGAAGGCTTCCCTGATCCCGGAGTCCCTCCAGAGTGCGCTCAGGGCTGGCACGTAAAGTTGGAAGGTGGCAGGCTCCACAGGCAGTCCTGCCTTGTTCTCGAAGGCCATCAGAAACATCCCATGCTTCTCATTCTCAGAGTGCTGCCAGGGAATGCCGAGCTTGTCGCGAGCATCCACAAGCACCCTTGAGCCCTGGAAATGAGGTGAGAAAGGAAGGTTTAATTGTGCTCGGAGCCCATAGTGGAAAACCTTAGCACTGGCCACCACAGGCAGGACACTTACATGTCATCAAGCTTGTAGCCAGTGCATGTCTCCTTGTCTGTCCTGGCATGAGTGTCTCCATTCCTAGGACCACACCTTTTCCTCTGAGAGGAAAGCCTCAAGAGGGAATTGTCTACACCCAAGTGGCCTGTGGGGGATTGTCTTAACTATTAATCAGTGCAGGAGGGTCCAGCCCACTGTGGGCAGCACTCCCTGGAGCAAGGTGGTCCTGGTCTTAGAAAGCTAGCTGAGGGCTGGAGAGATGACTCAGAGGTTAAAAGCACTGTCTGTTCTTCCAAAGGTCCTGAGTTCAATTCCCAGCAACCACATGGTGGCTCGCAGCCATCTATAATGAGATCTGCCGCCCTCTTCTGGTGTGCAGGCCTACATGGAGGCAGAATAATGTTCACACAGTAAATACATAAATCTTTTAAAAAGCAAGCAAGCAAGCAAGCAAGCAAGCAAGCTAGCAGAATGAGGCCAAGAGTGAACCAGCAGGCCTTGTTCCTTTATAGTTTCTGCCTCAAGTTCCTGCCCTGACTTGCTCAAAGATGAACTGTGACCTTCGAATGTGGGTGAAATTAACTCTTTATTCCCCAGATTGCTTCTAGTCAGAACATTTTACCATAGCAGTGCAGAGGGAAGTAGAACAATAGCCTGTGTCTACAGGCAGAAGTTCATGTGCAGTGTCTCCTCCCCTCCTGTGAAGGCACTGGGATGGAGCAGCTGCACAGGAAGGGAGCCACACTGTCCTAGGACTGTCAACTCCTAACAAGATACAACTGCTTGTCCCAACCCAGAACAGGCAGGAAATCATGCACACAGGGCAGTGAGCAACCCTGATCCCGGAAAAGACTGAGGTGCCGGGAGCTGAGCCCACCCCTGGCAGGAGCCAAAGCCCCAGATGTGCTGCTCACTGTGCTGAAACTCTCTATTCTTTCACTTGTTTCCTCAATGTTAATATAATGAGTGCTTCCCTGCCCTTTCCTCCCCTTGCAGACAGGGTCCAGCGATGGAAGAGCCTAAATAAAACAGGACGCCTGGCCTGAAGAACTCCATGCTAGAACACTGCTTCAAGACTGGCCAGGCAGAGCCTGTGAGGGCTGCAGTGAATGCCTGAGGATCACTGGCTCTCTGAATAGTTGGTATTGCCTGGAGTAGTGCAGACACCAAGGCAATGGCCGGAAAGACCTCCGAGTCAGGCTATGCACCCACTGTACCCACATTCATTTCCTGGCTCTGCTACGGTACTGCAGTTATGTGTGCCAGCCTAGAAGTCACCAGCTCCACACTGCCCATGTGGTATTCTACCCTTTAGTATTGTTTTACTTGTGTGGTGTATGTGCATGTGGCTACACATGCCTGTGCTCTCATGCGGAGGCCAGACGAGGGTATCTGGCATCCTGCTCTATTGCTCTCCATCTTACTCCTTTATCTCAATGAGCCTGGTGGGAGGCTGGCAGCAGTAAGCCCCAGAATCCTCCTGTCTCCATCCCCACAGGGCGGCAGCTAGAGGGCTACACGGCATGCCCAGTTTTCAGGTGGGTGCAGGGGATTCAAACTCAGATCATCACACATGCCCAGCAAGAGCTCTTACCCACCAAGCCAAGCCCTCTAATTGTGCTTATTTTGTTTATGAAACAAGGACTCATGCAGTGCAGGCTTGTCTTGAACTATGTGGCTTCCTACCTCCACCTCCTGAGTGCTGGGATAACAGATATGCACCACCCTATTCCACATACTTAAACCCCTTTAAAAACTTAAGGAACAGCCTTATTGGGATGGCTATATGCATACGCTGCCTAATTGTCCATGAAAAGTGCATGGCTCCATGGTTTTAGTTACCTCACCCTAGCCCCAGGGCAGGCCCTCCCCAGCTGTGCCTTCTTCATAACTCAACTGCAGCCCTGGGCTGCTGCTTTAACTTCCACTCTTGCCTCAACCCACCGAAGCAATGAAATCATACCTCAATCTTCGCTGCAGGTCTAACTGACAGGAGTGCCTTGTGGAGGTGCTGCCCCCTTGGAGTTAGGGTGTTTGCACCCACATTATCATTCACTCAACAATGGGAGAAAACATTTGCCAAGCACACAGCTGACAACGGGGTTCTTTATAAAGAACACTCAAACCTGGAGTGGTGAGATGGCTCACTGCTAAGCCTGACAACCTGCATGCACCCACCCTTGCCCTCCAAGCGAGTCATCAGATGGAGGCTTACATGCCCACAATGCTCTCAACTGGGAGAGCAGAGCAAGGCCTTTTACACACGTCCATGTACACAGGGAAGATCCAGCACTGTGTGAGGGTGAGAGTGCTGGGAGGTTTGGAAGCAGCTCAGAAAATTTGAATTTTGACAGCCCAAGGACATCCCTTTCAAGCATTGATCCTAGAGAAACAAAAATCTGTTTACAAAAACCTTTGTAAGAAGGTACATATGGTATGGGTGGTGGACAGTTCCTGCTGTGGAATACTACTCAGCAATAAAAAGGAACGGCTGTGATAGGGTATGGCTCAGGGTGGAGTGTTCGCTTGGCATGCAGGAGGCCCTATAGTCTATCCTTGGTAATACAGAAAAAGGAAAAAAAAGGCGATGGGTTTAGCTCAGGAACCAATGGCCACAGCAACCTGGAAGGATCTCAGGTACACTACTCTAAAGGGAGAGTGGTAGTCTGAAAAGATCACATTACACAACAGTTCATATGATATTCTCTTCCCCTTCTCCAGCCCCTTACATAATGTTCTCTCAAATGATAATGTGAGGATGGACAGTGTGGGGTGGCTGTGGAGGTTGGTGATGATGACAAGGGACAGCACAGGACCTCTGTGATCCTGACTGCTATGGCTATGCACCCACTGTACCCATGTTCACTTCCTGGCTCTGCTATTGTACTGTAATTATGTGTGTCACAACAGTGGAGAACGCTGGCTGACACTGCTCAGACTAGCTTGGCAACTTCCTGCAAACCTATCATTATTTCAAATAAAAAGGCTTTAGAAAGTTCACCAGCAACCATAAATTCCTGCTCCAGTGATGGGCCAGGGGCAGGAACTAGAGAAGTCAGGGAAAGAGCAGGAAAGGAGGCTCCTGAGGTTTGAAAGCCCCTAAGAGGAGCTGGGTCTTCAGCAGATACTGAGTGCGGCCACAGGGAACTCACTTGGGGCACTGTGTCTGAGCAAGCCGTCCACTCTCCTGCCTCACTGCCCTCAGCTGACTGCTGCGATTGGGGCCTTCCTGCCTCCTGCTCTCTTGTACCATACTGTCTCATCTCTACCTTCCCCAAAAGACAAAAGCCTGAAGGTTGAGAATGAAACAGAGATGATTCCTACTTTGACCATCATGTTCAACAAAACAGCCTGAGTGTGCACAGAGGCCCCTCTGTAGAAACCAGGCAGTGGCAGCCTGAGCCTGGCAAAGACAGCTGGGGCAGGATTTCATCTTCCACCTGGCCTGGATTAGGAAGCCAACCCACCCAACAGATGACATAGGCTGCCCTACTGTGCTATTCTGTGACATCTGGTCTTGTTTTGTTTTCTGAGACAGGGTCTTGGGGCACAGCCCAGGTTGGCCTTGAACTTTCAGAGATCCTTTTGTCTCTACCTGTGAAGGGGAGCTACAATGTGCTTTTTCAGGTGTTAGAGTCATAGAATAAAGAATTTAGCTTCTTAAGGAGTATGACTTCACTCAGTGAAATCTACTACCCAGGTCAGTTTGTAATGGCAGACTTGTCATCTAAGTAAATACTTGAGAGATCAAGTTCAAGGACAGCCGAGGCAATTTAGGCTTAAATCTTATCTCAAGAAACAAAAGCACAAACACAAATGAGATGGCCAATTCTCAAGAGCAATCATTTCTACATAGTAGAAACTGACCCTACAGGTCCTAGAGTAAGGCCTTCCTCAGCACTGCTGGGGACAAGGGCTGGGCTTAAAATGTGGTTGCAGGGACCAGCCTGTCAGATGGCCCAGCTAGTAAGAGTACTTGCTATCAAGCCTGATGACGGGAGTTCAATCCCTGGGAACCACATGGTAGGAGAGAAGTGACTCTTGCAAGTTGTCTTGTGACTTCCATGTGTGGGCTGTGGTGCAAATACTTGAATAAGTGAGATTGTGCACACACACAATTTAAAAAAAAAAAAAACTGAGGCAAGTTGCCAATGTCTTAAAAGTAAGATACTAGTCTAGGCATGGCGGTGTAAATTTATAATCCCAGCATTTGAGAGGCAGAGGCAGACTGTGAGTTAAGGCCTTTCTGGCTACAAAGCAAGATTCTGTGGCTTCCAAAAACCCAATGGGGTATGTGGAAGTGTGTGTGGGCTGCACTGTATAACACTGATAATATCTGCTACCATCTTTTTAAACAAAAGCCCAACCTCCAGCTGAGCAGTGGTGGTGCAGGCCTTTAATCCCAGCACTCAGGAGGCAGAGGCAGGTGGATCTGAGTTCAAGACCAGCCTGGTCTACAGAGTGAGTTTCAGGACAGCCAGGGCTACACAGAGAAACCCCGTCTACAACCAACTATAAAAAAAGAAACTATTTTTTCTAAATAAGGAAGAAAAGAAATCCTAAAAACTCAAATACAGAAGCCTACAGCCAGGAGTCTAACAGCTGGAGGAAAGCCCCAGTGACTGTTAGTGCACATTGGGGGGGGGGGTAGGATGTTTCAAGACAGGGTTTCCTTGTGTTGCCATGGCTGACCTGGACTCATTTTGTAAACCAGGCTAGCCTCAAACTCACAGCAATCCGCCTGCCTCTGCCTCCTAAGTGCTGGGATTAAAGGTGTGCGCCACCACACTCAGCTTGTTAGTGCAAATTTAATCTGTTGACAACTGTACATTTAGTCTATTGTGAAAATATAAATAAGGTTGTAAGCAGCTTGCTGACTTCATCCCAGAACACCGGAGTACTTGAAACTATTCAAAGAGCACCTTTAAGACAACTTATAAATCCAGCCATTTAAATATTCAATGGAGAACAAAGCCCCTGTCTGCTGGGGATGTGGATTTGAGGGTATTTTGGTTGTACTTTTTTTTTTTTTTTTTTTTAAAGGTGAGAACACGCAAACTTGAAACTCCTGTTCTCATTTCCAGTGGCCTTACTAGTTTAGCCCCTGGTCACCCAGTCTTTTTAGAGTAGTGAGTCTTGACTGAAGTCTTTCCAGAAAGCATACTAAAGCTACACTGGATGTCAGAGGCTGGAGTGGACACTTGGCTATGATGGTACACAGAGGACATGTTGGGTTTGGGTGTGCTCTCACAGCGCATGTGCACTCAGAAAACTGTTGGTTAAAAACCCACAAGGGCTTGAGTGGCTAGCTGTTGGCCACCATCCAAATCAATGAGAGGCTGCCAGAAATATAAACAGGATGTGTTTCTGTAAGTTGCTGAATCCGGCAGGCAGAGACAGTGCCTCTCCGTTTTTTCTCTGGAAGCAGCAGCAGGGACATTCACATTTAAAGGCCAGAGAGATAGAGGAGAAAGAAAAGTAAAGGCAAGTAAAGGCAGCCAGTACACCCCCAGCCACCTATTTACAACAGGAAGGTGGATGGGCTCCTGGTGGCTCTCTCACTGCCTCTCTCTGGGATACACAAGCACATTATTCTGCTAGGAAAGCCACCCACAGAGTTCCACCAGCAGCCTGAGGGGGGAAAAATGCCAGGCAATGGGAAAAGGTCCAAGAGGCTAGAATGTGGCTCCCACTCCCAGGGTGCTCTCAAAGATTCTCAGAGCAAGACAGTGGAGGGCCTTCAGATGGAGCCTAGAGATAAAGCTACAAAGGAAGGTCAGAACAATGGAGGGATGGCCAGAAATGTCACTGATGGTGGAAGGCGTGGTTTAAAGGCAGACTATAGGCCAGCTAAGAAATCTGGAACTTCTTTGGTAAGAAATGGGGACAAACAACGGTTTTGGAAAAGGGACATGAGGCCTAGCTCCGCCTCCAGATCTGTGCAGAGTGGGGCCTTGCAAGAAGAGGATGCAAGGCAGGGCAGCCACAGAAGGTGGTCAATTGCTCAAAATGGGAGCCAAACAAAGGAGAAGGGCATGCATAGCAGTAAGAGAACTCAGTAAGCTGGGAAGTAGTGGGGTGATGAGGTTTTGGCAAGCTTAAATTAGTGGGTCACTGGGAAATTCTAAGCAAAGTTTTCAGAAAATCGATGGGCCCAGGGGCCACACTGGATTGTGCTGGGTGAGGTGGCACACACTTGTGATCCCTACAGTGAGGAGGTGGAAGCAGGAAGATTCATGCTGCATGACAAAGTGGATGCCAGCCTGGAATACCTGAGATCCTAAATCCACCACAACCCCCCTAAGAGACATGAAACCCTCTGGGTTTAGGACATGCAGAGAAATGGCACCACTACTCATCTTCAACTGCCTAGAAAAGGGTTTTCTGAAAGTCTGAAGAAAGGGGGGAAAGAGGAATTCACCATCTACTCGGGTTTCCTCAGTTTTCCCAAAGTGGTATGTGAAAAGCTGGGTGAGAGAGCTCAGGCTCCAGTACTCAGGGGCTTTAGACAACCACCACCTGCAGCTGCTCGAAGCCAAGTCCCTCCTCTCCTGCTTCTCCCAGGTGTCAGGCCAGAAACCCTGGAATCTTCTAAA
Organism: Acomys percivali; assembly: GCA_907169655.1. NCBI lineage: Eukaryota > Metazoa > Chordata > Mammalia > Rodentia > Muridae > Acomys > Acomys percivali. The sequence continues at coordinate 9,764,460 of OU015754.1, read as the reverse complement.
TATTTCGCCAAAGACAAACACGGAGGGGAAAGGAGGCTTTCCTGTTAGTGTGCTTAGCACTGACAAGCAAGAGTAAACAAACAGCCCAACCACTCCAGCCCTATGTGCTCATTCCATGTTTTCTGATTCAAGCCTGTGAAATAATCTCCAAGGCTTTTTTAAAGGAAGGAAATAGTATGCAATAGTAAACACTGGAATTAATGGTACATAGCAAAGGTGCTTCATAGGAATTTTGTTCAAGGTAAAAATAGCCATATACAATCAAGAACACCCACCCCAAACCCCGCTGTGTGGTATGTCTTCTTGTAAGCAGCACAGGTGCTAGCCCTTGCTGGTGCCCACTGGGTCAACCCAGTAGTAGATTTTGGGAAGAACAAGAGCAGGCTGTGAGAAGGTGTAGGCAGAAGGATCAGGAGTTCCGGGTTATCTTCAGCACGGTGAGTTTAAGGCTAGTCTAGGATACAGGACAGCCTGTCTCAAAAATCAGCAAACATGCAATCAATAAAACCCCAGCATCACTTCTAGTGGCTGAAGAGTAGAAAATCATTCAGGATCCTCTTGATCATACATATCTGACTATTTCCTTGTGAGAAATTTCAGCTAGTTGAATTATGGAATTTCTGGGTCAAAATTTATTCATAAGGAGCTAGAAAACGGCTCAGTGGTTAAGAGAGCTACAGCTCAATTTGGTTCTCTGTACCCATATGAGGGACTCAATACCTGTAACTCCAGTTCCAGGGAATCCAGATCCTTCTTCTGACCTCTGTGTGTACACACACACACACACACACACACACACACACACACACACACACACA
>OU015754.1:9744109-9757632 GCA_907169655.1 Acomys percivali | reverse complement strand
ACACACACACACACACACACACACACACACACACACACACACACACACACATCTTTGAGGGCTGCAGTATAATTTAGTGGTAAAGTGTTTATTTCACATGCACGAAGCCTTGAGTTACATCTCTAGCACCTAAAAGAAAATTCTTTATAAGTTTGCCAAAATAGACTTGGAGACCTCCCATTTGGGAGCTTGGCCTTCTGTCACACATTTATCCATGTGTGGACCACAAAGCCACTCTCAGATTTGGTCACCACTGGTCAGGATGCCAACTTGAGGACACTGCTTGCCTTGCCCCCAGCACAGCACCAGGTCCAGGAGAGAGGCAGGACTGTAAGAAGCTGTTTGCCTGCTCACTCTGAAGTCATCAGAGACTGCCTTCTCCAGGGCTGGAGGATGCTAAGAAGCCTGTAATTCAGTCTGCATCCACAGGGAAGCCCAAACCTCAAAGCATTAGGAGCAGGCTGACAGCAGACTGTCAAAACCAAAGGATAGAATTAAGGTCTCTCTCCACACTGCCCTCAGTCAAGAACTATGGGTTGTACGGTAGGGAGGGAGGTGAGCTATGGTGATTTGAGTTCAGACCAGGACAGACAGACACTTTTACATGGCCATCTCTTAGGGGACAAGTGGGTAAAACCACTGATGGAAGGTCAGAAACTGACTCTGCATCTAAAATGAAATGTCCCCCAGAAGTTTAAAGCCTCCCCTTGATAAACCGTCATAAAAAGTGCATTCCACTGTTGTCACTGTATTGTGAATCCTGTCCACAATAGCAGTAGAGTTTGATTCTCTTGCTACACAGGCCTCTACTACATGTTGCTTACTGGCTGCCATGATCTTTCCGCTGTCCCTGGGGGCTCTGGTTTCTTTCTCTTCCCCTATGTGACTGCATATGTCAGTGGTCCCCACGAGCAGGCTGAATCCTCTCTCTCAGCCTCAGAATCACCTGGGGAAGTTGAACCTCCAGACTTCAGGCTGAACCCCAGACCTCTTGAGTTGAAGTCTCCCAGGCTGAGTACTTCACAGGGCCTATCCTGTGGCTCCTCAGCCTGTCGCCTGCCCAGCTAGGACAGGACAGTAGTGGATTTCACATTTCTCCGCACTCAAGAACCACAGGTGAATCCATTTTCTGCATCTCTCCCCTTGTGACAACTGAGGCCTTGCTGATGAGAGAGACATGGACCTTCCCAAGACAAGACACTCTCCTGCGGGAGCCCTTCACATCTGAGCAGATGACACTCTCAGAGACATCTCTTCGAAGTATCTCTGCTTGAGAAGTTTCTCTGCCTCAGCCACCCAGGGCCAGGAGCTTGACAACTGGAGACCACTCTGTAGACCCCAACATGATTTAAACTGCCTGATCCTAAACCTCTTATCTGACTTTGCTTGTTGCTTTGCACAGAAACCACAATGGAGGGCAGGCATGGTGTGACTGTTCTGGCTTCCCAGACCGGTAAGCACTAAGCCCTTTCTCCAGCACAGGAATATCCACATCTGAATGTCTCTCATCCCTGTTGGAGAGAGAACCTGGCACTTCTCCACCACCCTTTCCTTCTTTTTGTAGCACACATATTCAGTAAGATCCAATGATATATTTACTGTGCATTGTTCATTAATCTAAAATAAGCTGTGTGGTTTTCCAGACCTCAGACAAATCCCTTGAGAAGCAGTGTTGACGGCATCTGGTGGAGCCAGCCTGCCTGCAACCACCCCTCGACCCACATCTAAGTACGTTCCAGCACAGTTCTGGCCACAACACACTAGGGACATGGGCAAGGACATGCAGTGCGGCCCTGTAGGGCACAGGGGGAATGGTAAACAACTGGCTGCACATCAGGAGGGACCCAGATCACCACTGTGGCCGGCCATGCACTGTTAGAATGGCTGGGACACAAACCGGAGCCTGAAGAATTTTATTTTTCAAACACTGTGTTCAAGTCGGCATTACTTAAACTCTTAACACACACACACACACACACACACACACACACACACAGAGAGAGAGAGAGAGAGAGAGAGAGAGAGAGAGAGAAATAGAGGTGTAAAGTCATGGAGTGAACAAATCCAGCTATTATCTCTGGGCTAAGGGCAGTGGCTATCTGCTTTATTATTCTGCAGACTTCTTATTGCCTGGCATTCATACATCTTTCACCTTAAAATTTTTTATTTTAGTGTATGGATATTTTATCTGTATGTAAGTGCACCAGGCATGTGTTTGGTGCCCACAGAAGCCAGAAGAGGACATTGGATCCCCAGAACTGGAGTTACAGAGAGTTCTGAGCTGCTTTTTGGGTCATGGGAACTGAATTGAGTCAGGGCTCTTAACTGCAGAGCCATCTCTCCAGCCCCCTTTATGGTTTTTGTTTTGAGACAAGATCTCACTATGTAGCATAGCGTGTCCTGAACCCGGCAATCCTCCTAGATTCTAGGATTATAGGTACATGTTACCATGCCTGGATCATGTATTTCTTAATTTACTATTTGTTTCTAAGCTGTCCAAGCCCAATCATTTAAGTTCCATGGCTGTACAGACTGTGTCTGTCTGACCCCTGCTGTCTTCCCAAAGCTGACTTTCACTCCTAGCACTCAGGAGTTTCTGGGATGAATGAATGCATGCATGAATGAGACACTTATCCCAGCACACAAAGATGGAGCTGGTGAAGACTCTAGTCTACACAGTGTGGTTTCAGTTCCAGGAGGTGAAGAAAGCACCCTGGAAGGAATTTCAGAATGAATGAATGGAAGGCACATCTAAAATAAGGATGATGGTGTCTTCGCCTGTCAGTTGTGAGTGATGGACACTTGGAATGCTTAGCCCCTGTCTTCCTCCCTTGCTCGGTCTCTCCCACTGTGAATCTCTTCTCAGTTTTAGTTTTAAGGCTCCGTGAATGCACTGCACACTAATCACTAGTTTAAAAGGCACTAGAACTCTGTGAAATTACTTTTAACATTTCAAAGGGCACTAACACTCAGTACAGTACATTAAAGTTAGTTTACTGAATGGACAATGGCTATGTAATAGCTGAAAGGCACATTAGGGTTTGGAAGGTTCTGGGAAATTGCCATTAAGACGACTCATTAGACACAGAGCGAGCCTTCTGCACACCAGAGAAAACAGTGAGCTGGGTGAAGATACCTTACAGTATAGGAGAACATCTTTGTCAGCTACACAACTAACAGGGTTAATTTCTAGATTATATAAGGAACATGCAAAAAAAAAAAAAAAAAAAAAAAAAACAAGTACCCCCTCAAACAAATCAGTAAATGAGCAACTAAGATAGACAGATAGTCCCTGAGACATGGAATACAAATGGCAAATAAACTTGAATAAATGTTGCGCACCCGTGGCTGTCAGGGAAAAAGGCACATTAAGATGACACTGACAGTCCATTCTCATCCCAGCCAGAATGGCTACTATGATAAAACAAGCGCTGGTGAGGAAGAAATGTAAAGGGCTGCAGTCACTGTGGAAATAAACCCCTGATCCAGCCACCAGTCCAAGCGGTATACTGCAAGGACTGAAAGGTTTCCCGTAGTGAGGTTATAGGCCCTGCAAGCTACCTATACCTACACAGACAAGAGAGTAAGAAAATGTGATACAAAGCCGGGCGATGGTGGCGCACACCTTTAGTCCCAGCACTCGGGAGGCAAAGGCAGGCAGATCTCTGTGAGTTTGAGGCCAGCCTGGTCTACAAAGCAAGTCCAGGACAGCCAAGGCTACACAGAGAAACCCTGTCTCAAAAAAAAAAAAAAAAAAAAAATGTAGTACATACACACATAGAGCTTTTTCAGTTGTAAAAAAGAATGAAATCAGATTGGGGAGATGGTTCAGTAGGTAAGAGCATCTGTTTTGTGAACATAAGGACCTGAGTTTAAACCTCCAGAGCCTATGGAGAAAGCTGGGTGTGCCTGTGACCCCAGCGTGTCTCTCTCTCTCTCTCCCTCTCTCTCTCCCTTCCTCCCTCCGTCACAGGCTCAGCAAGAGACTGTATCAATGAACAAGATGGAGAGTGATAGCAAAGAACACTAATGCCCCTTTTGTGCTCCTGTGCATGTTCTTGTACGTACATGGACACATACCACATACATATATACAACACCAAACCTCATGTCCATTGCCTAAGGAAACATCACACTAAGTGTTACATCTTGAGTCTGAAGTGCCCCCATAGAGCCCAGGCACCAGCAGACCTGGCTATTGTTTAAGGTGGGGGGAAAAAGTCCTAGCTGGTCATAGTGGCTCATGCCAGTAATCCAGGACTAGAAAGGCTACGGCAAAAACAACAGTACAAGTCTGAGGCCAACTGGATCTATATTAGTGAGAAAAAAGAAAAAAGGTCTGGAGATGGTAGAAGCATTTGCCTAGCATGTGCAAGGTCCTGGGTTCAATTCTCAACACTATCAAAGGGGAAAATGAAGTCTTCCAGTGAGGTGAAGCAGGGCCTGCCAGCTGCAAGCTTCGTGTTCCTACGCCCACCCACCCAGTACAGTCCAGTACAGTATGTCCAGCAAACTATGGTCTCTGACTTACCACCTCATAAAGAGACAGCGCTGCCACCTTCTAACCTACACAGTCAACACTCTCTAGGAGCCATTCCCACTCTGCTAAGATGATAAGAGAAGGAGGCCAATCAGGGATTTTCCAGATGAACCTTCTAGCTATTCTAGGTTTATGAAAACATGAAGCAGTGTGGACTACAGCAGGTCTATGAAGACTACTGAGAAGTGGAGTTCTCTGCAGAAGTGGGACCTTCTGCTTCCTGCTGCGAGGCACCCATCTTGGTGTCTTCTAGGAAGCCTTCATTCCCTTCAGGAGTCACTACAGTCCCCAGAGGATGTAAGAGCAACCAAATCCTTTATCACAACTCGAAAGCATCAATACAGAACTGAGTTTACCATGGAGCACAGGACTAATGACTCCTAATGACAACGACTCTATATAAGGAAAGGAGCCTTGCAAATCCCCATTAACTCCCTGGGTGGCCGCAGGCAAAACAATCCCTGAGCCATGCTCCTAAAGGACAATGGAAACCTCTAGTAGAAGTTCTATATGCTGAGCTCTCTGCTTCACTGTCCCCTCCACTTTAGAAAGCTGTCATACTCTAGAATCCATCTATTTTCCTCCCTCAGTAGGTCTGCCAGCCAAGGGTGAGCTGCCAGGAAACATGAGGCCATACTACGTTCCTGCTCACAGGATCTCAATCTTGCTACTGAAACATGGTAAACATCTTGTCTGTTGACAAGATCAGCAATAGCAAAATCTGGTTTTTCTGTTCTCTCAGACATTCTTTGCTCTAAAGGTCTTTATTTATATCTCCAAGAAACATTTGAGTACCTACTGTGTGTCAACAGTAGGCCAGGACTAGGGAGGGGGAGGAATCAAACCAGGTCCCTGCAGGCTACCCAGGACATTATGGGATCCACTCTCTGAAACTATTTACATCATCATATGCACACGAACAAGTGGGATTCACATCAACACTGACATTCTTGATGAAGTGAGTCCTAAGATAAGGGAATCAGTGTTTCCAACTTCCACCTCCTAGCTTCTGGCTGGCTGGAATATAGAGCTCGGAGTCCAAGTGCTTTGTTAGAATATACATGGCTCTGGAACCCATGTTGGGAAAAGAAAACAAAGCCTTCAGAATAAACCTGGCCATCCCTGGAGTTACTGTCAGAAGGAGTTCTTTTAGATGCATCCTTTGAAGGTTTTCTTCTTTTTTTCTCCCAGCTCTGCTTGCTGGGGGTCAGCTGCATACTTTCCCTTTCTTTTTCTCTGTATGTGTGTCTGTGTGTTTAAGATAAGGTGTTACTGTGTGACCCAGACTACCCTCTTGTTCCACCTCCTGAGTGCGAGGGTTACAGGTGTGCACTAGCACACAGAGGCAGCCTCTTCGGAATGCAGAGACCTACTTGTTGCACTAGGATCTGCAGACTGTCCAATAACCAGGGGATGCGGCACGTCCCTTCCTGTCTCCTCCATCTATGTGTCCCTGTGAGGAATGAAGAGAGGGACTTGCAAAGAAGTTGAACAAAATCAACCTTCTTAGGCCCTAAGTCCTAAGACAGTGAAAACCTCTAGAACACCACCTAAAGAAGCTCCATGGATTTGTGCCCTCTACCACACTCAGTGACCTCACATCTGCTGGAATTCAATACAGTCTAAGAGATTAGAATCAGAAAGTTCTTCAGGAGCTCAGCAGACATCAGCCTCCTGGCTTTGATGACAGTAGTTCTGACGGTCAGGGACTATTAACGGGGGTACTGAACCTTAGCCATTTCTTGCAGCCTTTGCTGGAGGGGACTTTTGCACACTGAGGGCTTGGCCTTCAGAACACTTTTCTACACTTCACGTAATGCACACACAAGCCCAAGAGACCAGTTTCCTAACTGCGGAGATGAGGGAATTATTTCTAGAAAAAAGCTAATTATTGGACTGAGGAATGGCCGCAGTACAGGGCAAATGTGGCTTCTGATGTTGCAGCTTATACAGTAACATGCCTTTTTGATTACAGAGGTGTCTGGAGGTGGGTCTGTGCGTGTGAGTGCGTATGCCTGAAGATGCCTAAGAGATGCCGAATCCCCTGGAGCCAGAGTTCCAGATATGAGTGCTGAGAACTGAACTTAGATCCCCTGAAAGAGTAGCAAGCTTTTTAACTGCTGAGCCATCTAGCCAACACCAAATTCAGAACTTTTTGATGGCATCAGAGAAGATTCCCTAGGACAGGTAAAAGACATAGGGCCTAAATGTGGGCCTTTTAAAGAATCAGACAGTTTCCCTTGTGCGCACAGCCATGCTAATAATAAACCTCTGGAAACTTACAAACACGAGGCTGTCTTGAAGTGGGCATGACGCACAAACTTAAAACAATTCACTCCACAAGCACTTAGGAAGGATCTGTCACTCCCTGGACAGGGAGAATCAAATCACAACCCTGGATGTCAAAGGATCCTGTATTCTAGTTGGTTAGACAAACAAAATTAACAGAATGAAATTTAAAAGGCATGTTGTAGACATAATAAAGTAAAACTCTATACTCAGATCTATTAAATATGCTGGGTGTGGTTACATGCTGGTAACCCCAGTACTTGGGAGTCTGCGGCAGGAGGATTGTGGGTTCCAGGCCAGACTGACTATACACTAAAGTTTCACAGAGCTTGGGCTACACAGTGAAACTTTGTCTCAACCAACAGAAAATCTATAAAAGACAATGCAAATAAGTGACCTGATGGGATAAAGGACATGGGGTAAAATCACACAGACAAGGAGCAAAATAGTTTAATTTGTGTTTGAAGCTAGTATATATTCTAGGAATGAGAAACAAAAGATAAATTCTCATTAGTTGATTATTTTGATGAATGTCAATATATCAACCACTATTTTAAAAGAGATTTATTCTACTTTTTAATTTATGCGTATATATGTGTCTCTATCTGGCAGCTGTGAGATGTGCAATATGGGTGGTGATGTGAACCCCCAGTCTTCTGCAAGAAAAGCATGCACTCTTTTTTTTTTTTCTTCTTCCTTTTTTTGGTTTTTCGAGACAGAGTTTCTTTGTGTAGCCTTGGCTATCCTAGACTCACTTTGTAGACTAGGCAGGCCTCAAACTCATAGCGATCCGCCTGCCTCTACCTCCTGAATGCTGGGATTAAAGGTGTGAGCCACTACGTCCGGCCTAAAGCATGCACTATTAACCACTAAGCCACCTCCTCAACCCCCACCATTTTTACATTCAAAATGTAGATTTTTTAAAAGGAGCTCATGAAGCTAGGAAGATGGCTCAGTGGGTAAGAGTGTGTGCTGTGCAAACATGAGGATCTGAGTTAGAATTCCCACATCTGCATAATCAGGCATGGCCTGAGCCCTGTGGGCAGAGATGGGAGGATCACTGGGACTTGCTAGCTGCCAGGTTAGTTTGAGGTACAGCAGGAGACCCTGTCTCAAAGGAGTAAGGTGAGATAAAGCAGGACTTCTAACATCTATACACAAATACATCCCACAATCACCACACATATCCACCACACTCCACAGAAATACGCCCCCAACATCACAGTCTCCATATTCACACACACAAAAACAAAACACAGTTTGCTCTTTTTCCAGTTAAACATAGCACAATCATATTTCCACATTACAGAATATTGTTTTTAGTACTAATGCCTTAGAAACACTTTGAGACTCCAGGCCCTGGTGCCTATCCCCACTCCCACGGTCATACCTCCACTGGAGCCCCTGTGATCTCCGGTCTTTTTCCAGGGTCAGCTGCCAGAACAAACTTCAAGGTAGCACTCCTCTGCTGAGACCAAGTTCCCAATGGCCTGCAAGGCCCATGGAAGTTGCAGCCATCTCACCCTAAGCTGCCCATAATGTCTTTCTGTTTATGGGATCCCAGCCCTGCAATGACAGCAAGTTCCCTACCCTCAGCTGCTCAGATGTCTCCTAAGCAGTGACACCTCTATCTTGACACTCCCTGGCTTGGCTCTTTTATGTTTTTCTGCACTTCTTTACCTCCCCCCTCTTACTGTGTATTCCAGACTCTCCTGGAACTTGTAATCCTCCTGCCTCAGCCGCCTGCCTGGGTTCAGGATTACAGGTTTTCATCTGTCTGGCTTGTTTTCTTTTTTGTTCCAGGGATGTGTGAGCATCTACACACAAGTAAGTGTTTGCTAAATACCTGCTGATTAAATAGTTTGGGACCAGGGAGGTGGCTCCTATTATGTTGTCATTTTATCCTGACATTCAGTTAGCTTGTTGCAGGTTTTTAATCCCAAGCATCTTTGTTCAATTAAAATCAAGTGGCATAAATACCAACTGTGAACTTGGAGAACTTCAGACTCCCAGAGTCTGTTCCTGCTGACTGAAGTACAGTCTGCACGAGAAGACTGCCCTGAGACTGCACAGCAACACAAGATCCCTCAAGCACCCTCTGCGAAATGCAGTAAGGAGGCTCCATCCCCTCTGGCTCAGGAGAGATGCCCGACTGAGGCTGACTGGACCCAGAACCTGCCCTGGGTGATACATGAATCTTCATGATCATCTCTGCTCATGATGCTGCCCTCAGAAGACAGCTTATAGCAGTCTAACTCTAAATCCCTCTGGTACTCATGAGAAAGCAAAGACACACACAGATTGGTGAGCGGGAGGTGAGGGAACCACAACAAACAATACTGGAAGAAGAAGGGACTCCCTCTCTTTTCCCTCTGATCCCTTACCAGGGTTCCCTACCACTACTACACAGCAGCTAGAGAGAAGGAAGACTGTAGCTCTCATCGACCAGGTCAGCCCCTGCGAGGGCACAGGCAAAGAGGGTGAAGGGAAAAAGAAGGGCAGTCAGGGGGTTGTGTAAGCCCCACCCAAGCAGTGTATCAAGAACAGGAAGTTCTCTACTTCCCCCCAATGAGTGGCTGCCCTGGATTTGATGATGCTTAGAAGTGGAGAAAGCATAGGCAGTAGACAGGAGGGCCTAGCGGGGAAGAGGAGTGCCTTGTACTGATGGACAACGTAAGTAGTGTGGTCAGTTCTGCCTCGCTAAAGACTGGGTGCAGGGCTGGGAAGCTGGCTCACTCAGTAAGGGGCTTTCACTGAAAACACAGGACCTGCATTTGAGCCCCAAGAACTCATGTAAAAAATAAGGAAAAGTTGTGCTACGCATGCCTGAGATCCCAGCGCTAGGGAAGGAGGATCCCAGGGGCTCACTGGCTAGCCAGGCTCACCAGAGTGAATACCAAGAGCAGTGAGAGGCCTGCGACTGCAACACCTGATGGCACCTCTAGTACCACACATGTGCACCCCCACCCACAAATTCTAGACGCTGCCACAGGAGGAGCATGAGTTCCAAGCCAAACTGAGCTATAGTAGGAGATCCTATCTCAAAAAACCAAACCAAAACAAACAAACAAAACAACCCCAACTACCACAAAAAACCTCAAAAGAAAATAAGTAGAGCGGGTCGGGAGAGAAAGGCCCCACTGCAGTTTCTTCAGCAGGAAACAGCCTCGTGAAGAAGATCTGAGAAGACTTCTGAGGTCAGGTGTGCAGAGGACACCAGCCCCCCTCAGATGGTGGCTGTGGAGAAGGCAATGCACACAGCTGAAAAGCTTAAGTCTGTAGAGGGTTGTACATTCCCAACGTTTTCTTAAAGTAATGACAGTTTAACACTTTAAAATCACTGCATACTTCTAAGTCTTTTTGATATGTGACTGTTCCAAATTGCTATAGGTCCCTCCCTCCGTCCTTTCATATATACATGAGGGCCATTAAGAAGACAGGATGAGTCACCACCTAGCTATTAGGAAATTAAAGAAGCAAATGATAAGAAGTCAAAAACAAGTTTTGGGATGGGACTTAGCTCAGTGTGCTTGACTAGCATGTGGGGAAGCCCTAGGGTAAATACCCATTCCGAGCAAAAATAACCAACTAAAGAATAAGATGTTCTTAAAGGCAGAACACAGCGAATAAACATATGGAAAGACCTCAACACCACAAGGGAAATGCAAATCAAACCCACAATGGCTACACTAAAAAACCAGGCAATAACAAGTGTTGGCCCGGGGCCTGGAGGAAAAACAGGGCCTCCTGGGACTGGAGCATACATGAAGCGAGGAGGAGCTGCTGCTTCTCCTCCTCCTCCTTCTTTTTGTTGTTGTTGTTTATTTATTTATTTATTATGTAGACAGTGATCTGCTTGCATGTACACCTGTAGGCTGGAAGAGGGCATCATATCACATTACAGATAGTTGTGAACCACCATGTGGTTGCTGGGAATTGAACTGAGGACCTCTGGAAGAGCAGGTGGCGCTCTTAACCACTGAGCCATCTCTCCAGCCCCACAAGGAGCTTCTTTACCGTATGATTTGGGAAGCAGCCTGGTACCTCATCAGATCATCAGCCACAGGGTTACCACCTGTTCTGACGATCCCAGTCTTAGGTTTGAGCCCCTAAAGACCAGACCCAGACAGAGGTGCTGATGGGAGATGGCAGAACTTTTAGCACACTGGCGGTATGCCCCCAAAGTGAGATATGGGCTCTCCTTCCTCTCTCTCCTTATCTGACAGGTTGACTCATTGGGGCCTACATATAGTATGGCCAACCAGCTATGAACTGAGACTTGCAAAGCTCTGGGTCAAATCTAACCATTTCTTTCCAAGTGCATTTAGTTAAGATGTTTTTATAGCAACAGAAGCTAACATCATACACATCCAATGAATAAAGACTGGTTTACACAAGGCATATGTCCACACATGAATGCTCAGAGACGCCTTGTCTGTACTAATCAAAAAGTGGGGGGAAAAAGTGGCAAGAACCCCAAATGTCCATTAACTGATAGACACACATCGTATACACCTACACAATGGGATATTATTTGGCCATGAGATGAGTGAAGTACTGTGGTGCCTTATGCATATACTCCCAGCACTGAAGAAAACAACAGCCTCAAACAAACAAAACCCCAAACCCCTCAGCGAATGAGCTGGCACTACACACCTTTTGGCACGCCTAAATCCAAAGCACTGACCACACTAAATGTAGGCACAAATGTGGACCAACAGGCACTCTTCAGTCCCTGCTGCTGGGAATGCAAAACACTCAAGACTGTTCCTTAACAAAATGGACTCAATGCTGGTGTGTACTATAAAAACCTGCTCTCAAGTGTTTGTAGCAGTTTGGTTCATGATTGTCCAGATTTGGGGAATATCAAGACTTTTTTTTTAAACAAGCAAGGCCACATAAGAATCCAGAGAACCCCAGCTGCACACTGCCAAGTGCGACAGGCTAAATCTACAGACGCTGTGACTCACATTTAAGCCGCTCTGGAGAAGGGGAAAGACGGAGGCAATGAGGAGTGGCCAGCAGCCGGGGAGGGACGAAGGAGGACAGAGGGGACGAAGGAGGACAGAGGGGGCTTGGGCCAGTGAACTTACTGCATGATACATTTGCCAGCAATCACAGAACCGCATGACACAGAGAGTGGACCCTAGTGTAAACCGTGAACTTTAGCTCCTAAGGGTACCTCAGTACTGGCCCAGCAAGCATAACAAACAGAAGGGTCACAGAAGAGATGGGGGGGGGGGGGGGGAGGAAGGGATGGGAACTCAGGCAAGTCACCAAGAATTAAAACAAGTTTCCAATTAAAAAGAAAATGCTGAAGATGCTGTGGTTTGCTTGGCAAATATTTACACATTCTGAAAATAGTCGAGATGACAAAAATTCTAACGCAGGATTCTAACCAGAAATTAAGTTAAAACACCTACAGTTCAAAATCAAAGTTTCTGGGCAACTGCAGAGGAGCAGACCGGAACAAAGGCATCAGTCGCTACAGGAAGACTATCTTCCTAGGGATTCCACAGTAAGGCAGCCACACAGCAATTTCTAAAATAGCATTTACTGTGGAAAATAGGTCTTAGAGCTAACACATACACAATTTTTAATCATAGAAATAAACATATGTTTGTTTTAAGACAGGATCTTAGTACTTGTACTATTGTGCTTAATATGTGAGTGTTGGTGTGAGTGTGTGTGCATGACGAGGTGAGCATGAAGTGGGTCCTGTGAGCATATGTGTGCTAGTATGAGTTACAAGTGGGCAGTAAGCCAGATGGTGAGTGTGCCAGCATGAGGTGAGTGTGAACTGATTTGCCAGTGAGAAGGTGAGTGTGTGCAAGGGCAGTAGTGTGAGGAGGTGAGCTTGACAGAGGTGTGAGCATTTATCCTCCCACAGCAGGCTGGGGTGGTGCGCTCGTGGGTAGCCAGTGTTCCTGCTTCTCTTACTAGACAAGCTCATGGTACTGTAACCACCTTTCCAACAGCCCAGCAGGCAGTCACATTTCACTAGGGTCTAGCGCCTCTGTTTTCCTATCTGAAACATGAAATATAAGCACTGCCTTGCCTCTCTCCAGTAATCATGGGCTGCCACCACTGATAAAGGACTTATGCAAAAGGAGGGGTTGAGAACTGTTCAACCAAACACCTTCATGGTGTCAAGGCCAGCACAGCCTGCTATGCCTGGAGCAGCTGTGCAGGAGCTCCTGCTACACTTCCAGATTCCTAGCACCCACAGCAGGCAACTCAAGACAACCAGTAATTCTAGCTCCAGGGGAACCAATGACACCTTCTTGCCTCTGCAGGCATGCACAGGCATGTGCAGACACTCATATACAAAAATATACATTAAAACAAAACAAAACAAAACAAACCAGTAACTGATAAAATGTTCCTGCTTGGAGAGATGGCTCAGTGCGCTCAGTGTGTAAAAGTGCTTGCTGTGTAAGCATGAAGACCTGAGTTCAAATCTGCAGACCCACATACTGGGCATGTGTCTGAATCCCAGAACTCTGTACTAGGCAGCTCCTGGACCAGCAGCCTGGAGTGCACTCTGTTCCAAACAAGGTGGAAATTGGGGACTGACACATGAAGCTGATATCTAACCCCCACATGCATGTACACACATGCTCATACTTGCCTATGAATGTGCGCGTACACACACACACACACACACACACACACACACACACACACACACACA
>OU015754.1:9713018-9742340 GCA_907169655.1 Acomys percivali | reverse complement strand
TCTCCCTCTCCCTCTCCCTCTCCCTCTCCCTCTCCCTCTCCCTCTCCTTCCAATTCTGGTGCTAGAATCTTGCCTCTGCCCTAGTTACAGCAGTCTTCACTATTGGATTCTGGACTCAAAATAAGACTCATGACTTGGTGCGGTTGGCACATACCTGCAAATCCAGCACTTGGGAGGCTGAGACAGGAGGACCATGAGTTCAAGGTCAGCCTGAGCTACATAGTGAGACCCTGTCTCAAAATAACAACAAAAAATAAAAAAGGAAAAAAGTACGACCAGGCAAATTGAGATCAAAATGTTGAGTTCTCAAGAGCTTCGCTTGAGGGCAGGTAGACTCACTCATTAGAGCAGGCCAACAGACACAGGCAAGGACCTCACAGCCCTCAGCATCAGGAAAAGGGGATGTGTGCTCTGATAGTAGGCCTGCTGAGCCCAGTCTGTCCACTTGTTCTCCCAAACTCCCCAGCCTAGCTGGCCATCCTTCCTTCCTTGGCACATGGGCTGGCAGGCACTGGGAGAAGGTTCAAGGATCACTATGGCTGAAGCTAGAAGATGAAGATCTTGTTCTTTTGAAACTCCAGCCTACCCAAATAGCATCACTTGGAGGCTCAATAGAGTGACAGTTAAGGTGCTGAGAGAGAACACAGAACATGCTGGCACAGAGGTTGTCTGTCCTTAGGCAGACGTCCTTGGCCATCTGCAGCTGTGGCAGTGTCTGGCTCACAGTGAGACTTAGGGACTTGCCGACTCAGCTTCCCCAGATGATTACTTTTAATGAGACACCTGCTCTAACTAGCTGCTGACAGTCCTGCCATGTTTGCTCAAAAACTATCTCAGTACTTTACAGTCCCACTAAATCTGTACTGATAAGGAGGGAAGTGACCAGCTCTCCATTTCTCCATTCTGACAAAGCTCCCAGGGAGTTTTTCTTCCTAGGCACTCCACACCATGTTTAAGTCTTCCTCATGCCCACCCTCCCTCCCTCTTCTCTGTTTCTGTTTTGTTTTGAGACAGATTCACTATGTGGTCCTGGACGTGAACTCCCAGAGCTCCACCAGTCTCTATCTCCCAGTGCTAGGATTAAGTAGACCAGACTAGCCTCAAATTCGGTATGTAGCTGAAGATAAGTGTGACTTTCTGATTTTCCTGTCTCCACAAGTCCTAGGATTACAAATGGGTGTTAACACCCTGGACTTAACATTAAAAGAGCTTCTCATTTCATCAAGTCATTAGGATCCTGGGACAATCTTCCCCACACTAGTATTATGATTTTTTTTAAAAATGAAAATCATTCCCCCGCCTAAGGAAATTCATGTTTTTCCATGAAAAAGCATTTAAGCAGCCATGAAAAATACAGTAACTGGCTATCTTGTGGGAGGTAAGAATTGTTCATCTGTAGCAGACAGTCATGACACGTCCCACTGTCTTTGAGTGCACACTGAAAATCCTATTAGAACAGAGATAGAAAAGCTTTCAAAAGCTCACCTTTGAAACAGTTTCATTTGTATTGAAGGGAGAGGATGTGTGTGCACACGTGTCAGGGGACAGCCTCAGGAACTGGCCCACAGGTGCTGCCTCCCTTCTTTCTGAGCCCTAGGTTCCTGCTTTTGTTTCCCCATGCTGGGGTCACAGACAAGCACTACTACACACACAGTTTTTTAACAGGGGTTCCAGGGCTCAAACTGTGGTCGTCCAGAATTCCTCTGATTGAGCCCATATCTCCAGCCCTGTTTTGTGTGGTTTCTTTCTTTGAGATAGGGTATTACTCTGTAGGGCAGGCTGAGTTTGACTTTGGGCATCTCCTGCCTCAGCCTCTTGAGTGCTGGGATTACAGGAGTATACTGCCCTGCTGGGCTGAAAGCATTCCTTTCAAGGGAGGGGCCTGGGAGGGAATAACATCCTTTCTGGGCTAATGGGTCTTTCTCTCAGAGCTCTGGGTATCCTGTCCACCACAAAGATGATCAGGGTTTCACCTTAACAATTCATGTAATTTGTGTCTCTCTGTGCTCTCCGAGGCTGTGGAGGTGTGCCCACCTTAACCCTGGCCCTGATGGATATTTCCCATCTGTCTGAATCACTGGCCCCAGCACAGTGCAGAATTAGTCAACTAATCTCCTCAGACACTTGTTAGAAGGATGGAGTGGCCTATAGCCAGGCAAGCTCTCCTGGCTTGCATTTTTCCAGTCTCTTGACCAGTGAGTGATATTCTGCCTCCTGCTCTGCCCTGCCCCCCATCTTCCTAGTCCCCAGAGATAAGCCACCTAAAAGATAAACCCAAGGACCAGGCACAGGGCATGGCTCTGACTGGCTCTGAGGGATGGAGCAGGTCTTCCTGCAGCCTTGGAAACCATCTGACCCCTCTTCTGCCCCAAAAAGACACTGATGACTGGTTCATTCCTAGCAGACACAGTCATGACACTTTCCATTAATGCACTCTCTGCAACTGCACGCTCTTCCACACACAATTCTGCTCAACTAGTTTCAGTAGCTGCTTGGAACCCTCCGTCACCTGCAAGAGCATGGGCTAGCACCAGTGATTACCATTACCATGGCCTTGGCTGCAGCAGTCTGACTCTATAGGGCCAAATGGTGCCCAGGTGAGATGGTAAGATAGATGCCAGCATCCAGAGAAAGCTGCCATCCACCAGGCCTCTGAAGCTGTATAAAGCAGGGGTCAGGGACAATACCTCTCCTGGACATTTGTAACTCCTGACTGCTCCTCAAAAGCTCTCCCAAGAGAAGGACTATGCCCCATTGCCCTATGGGTGTTGTGTATCTTGTGTATCCAAAGTTTAAGTTTTAGACTAGCTCAAGGAACCCATGCAGAAGCAGCTGCTCCAATAGATATACTAATGCAGAGTGAAAAATATGTCAGTACATCAGGACAAAGCTAAACACTTATTTGGACAGACGTGTGAATGGTGCTGGAAATCAAACCCAGGGCCTTGAGCATGCTAAGCCCATATTTTTTACTCAACCACATTCTATGCCCCAAAACAGATGTCTTATTTAATTTCATGTGTATGTATGTACACCAAGTACATGCACATGTTTCCAGAGGCCAGAAAAGGGTGTCAGATGCCCTCGAACTAGAGTTACAGGCACTCGGGAGCCACCATGTGGGTGCTGGGAACTGAACATGGGTCCTCTGCAGCAGCAGCAAGTGCTCTTCACACTGAGTCATTTCTACACCCTACGACAGATGTCTTTTTTGTTTGTTTGTTTGAGACAGGGTTTCACTGTGTAGACCTGGCTGTCCTAGACTTGCTTTGTAGACTAGGCTGGGCTCGAACTCACAGTGATCTACCTGCCTCTGCCTCTCAAGTGCTGGGACTGAAGGCGTGGGCCACCATGCCCGGCAAGATAGTTGTCTTAATTGTCAAACGAAGCACACAGAGAGACTATCACACAGGCCAGCAATAATTATTCCTGCTTTGCTTACCCTACAATTGAATCAGGTGATACTAAGTGAGAGCTTTGACAGCCCACTGCAGCTCTTTTGGTTTTCCTTTTTAAACCTTGCTTTTACTTATTATGTGTGTGCGCACACACATGCACTCGATATGTATATGCAGGCACATGAGTGCCACAGTGCACGTGTGGAGGTTGGAGGACAATTCTGTGAAGTTGGTTTTCTCTTTTGACCTTTACATGGGTTCTGGCAACCAAACTCAGGCATGAAGCCTCTTGGTTTCCTTAGGGAGGGTCTCTCTATGTTCTCCTTACCACACATACCAGTTGCTACAAGCTTGCAGTGACTCTCCTGCCTTTGCCTCCCGACAGGTGAGCTCACAGACAGGCATCAGCTGAGCCTCACAGGCTCTGCTCCTTCTGTCTGGATGCAGCCAGCCTATCCTTAGGAATGGTGTTGCACTTCAGGTAGTAAGAGAACATCAGGCCACTACAGGAGTTCCTTTGACAATCACCTGTGATTACAGCTCTAGATAAACTTTCTATTTTTGTCTATGAGTGATGAGCTCGTTGGCCCATTCTTGGCTTTGCCATATCAAAATTGCTATATGAGTTGACCCTGAACATCTGCCAGCACCAGGTGCAGCACTGGTCCAAATGGCACCTGACAGATGATGAAGGGCTCCTCTCACACAAGTAACTGGGAACCTGGGGGCTCTGAATCTCATTTGGTAGGCACAAAGATCTTGCTGGCTTTTTCTCCCCTGACTGATGAAAAAGATGCTTTTGTTTTTGGGCGTTTCAAAAGAACCAACCACATGTGTCCAAGTGTAAGAGAAAATCTGCTTACTCAAGTGCAATTTGCCAACAAGGCAGTAAAAACCCAACTGTGCTCCAGACCCAGGAAGCTGACTTCCGCCTTAGCACCCGTGCCAGCCCACCCACTGTGGGAGGCGCTGAGCCCCAAGCAGGGCTTCTGAGCCCAAGAAACAGGGACTATCAGAGGCCAGGAGTTGAAAACACAAGCAGGCAATGAAGGTATCACCACAGTCCCAGACTCCTTAACCTCAAGTTCTAACTAACAAAATGCAACCAATTCTTTTGGGTTGTTATATGTGTGTGGGAGGGGTGCCTGCATGTGTGTACATGTGTGTGCAGGTACACTTGCCTGCGTGTACACACATGCAGGCTAAAGGCAGACACTAGTTGTCTTCTGTTGTTCTCCACCTAAGTTCTGGAGACAGGGTCTCCTCACTGAATGTGGATCTCACTGTGCCAGCACCCAGGGCTGGCCAGCATGTCCCTGGTAACTCCACCACTGCTGGAGTGACAGGCTTGTACTGCTGCGCCTAGCTTTTTATGTGGGAGCTGTGAGAGCTGAACTCAGGTCCTCATGCTTGTGTTAATCACTTTAAAATTGAGCTAGGCTTCAATTCTCAAAACCCCCAATTTGAACATCATCTTTCTCGTTTACAATAAAAGTTTTAAATTTGCAGTGCATAGGTACCCTTGAAACTACATGCTTGTGTGTGGGCTTTCATTATAACTGTAGTTTCCTAGCAAACCACCACATTTTAACCACTCCTTTAGATCGCGAAGCTCAGCTTGCACCTGTGCTGCCTGTCTCCATAACTCCCTGTTATGGGCTCCCTGTTGTGTGAGCCCAAATGGCTCTTGCCTGTGTATCCTCCTTCTCTACCTGCTGGAATCTTCTAGTCTTCAAAAGCTGGTGCATTCACACTTCCTGGACAAGGCCTCTTAGATGCCTCTGCAAGGGTTCATCTTCCCTTCTGAGTCACTCCCACTGAGTCACTTCTCTGCCTCCACAGTGGCGTTTAGTGTGGTATACAATCATACCTTAGTTATTTGTGCAATATCTCTGCAGCACAACAGATGCCCAAGGCTGAGAATAATTGGTATTCATGAAGTGTCTCTCCCCTACAAGCACCCAATACAGTGCTCTACACATTCTGAACTTAAATAATACTTTAAAAAATTAATTTTAGCTGGGCGGTGGTGGCACATGCCTTTAATCCCGGCACTTGGGAGGCAGAGGCAGGTGGATCTCCATGAGTTCAAGTTCCAGGACAGCCAGAGCTGTTACACAGAGAAATCTCGTTTCAAAAAAAAAAAAAAAAAAAAAAATTCTCTGTGTATGTATGTATGTATGTATGTGTGTGTTACATATGTGTGCAGTTTCCCAAGGAGACCAGAATAAGTGGATCACTTGAGCTGGAGCCACCTGACGTGGGTGCTGGGAATTCAATTCCTGTCCCTTGGAGGAGTGGGAAGTACTCTTAACTGCTGAGCCATCTCTTCAGCCCTGAACATTTTGAATTTAATTATTTTACTTTAGTCTCAACATGGGAGCCCCCACTCAAATAATCCAATTTCCAGAAGTGACTAAAGCACTGCATACACATGTAGGGCAGGTCTCAGCTGAAGGAGTTAAATGAGACACTGATATAATTTTGTAGATGGAATTACAAGATATAACAAAGACCCTCCAAACAGATTATTGCCTTCTAACTGTACACGAAGTTCAATAGTTAACAATGGTCTTAACACTGAACAATTACACACAGATCAAAGGATGGAAACACTGTCACATGACCCCAAGATGGGCTTCAATGTGGAGGCCATTCTATTACATGCTTTCCAAAACACCAGATACATGTGCGCCAAAGAATCCCCAGCTAGGAATCAAGAGAGTATCATCTTCAAGCTTAGAGAAAGAATGGACCTGGCAGTCTTACTGGGATCATTTATGGTAAATCAAAGCAACAAGTAGATCAGCAGAGTGGAGAGGGAACTAATTTCCCCTATATTCCTGCCCCAAGGAACCAGGAGGCAGGTATGTTCCAAGTGGCTCGGCAAAGAGAGGTGGCAGGGCCACAAAGGGATCTAGTGTCCCACCCTGTGCCTGGCAGGGATGCTTCCATTTGTCCACTGGGTAGTGTCAGGGCTCTCATACAGGACCAAAGATGCAGGGGGTTGGGGCTGGGCTGGTGTTACTCATTTAACAAGGAAATAGACTCAGAGGTCAAGAACAAAAGTGCAGCTGGAGCAACAGCTGAGTGTGCAGTGCTGCCTGGCCAGAGGGTGGCATTCAGCTCAGTCCCAAGTCCGGGAAAACAAGAAACAAAGCAGAACAACAAAAAGAAGTGGGCAGCTCTGTCAACACAGCCTCACATTAGGAAGAAAAAGTGCATGGATAAAAAAGTATTTGACACAACGCTGCTGAAAGACCCACCGCCCCCATTCTACCCCTGCTGCTAAAACCTGGCAAAACACATAAATGTCCAGACTTAAGAAGATGAGCAAGCCCCAAATAGCATAAACACAGAGAAATCTATGTTGAGGTAAATCACAATTAATTTTCTGGCTACTAAAGATGAAGAAAAAGAAAGCCATAAAAGTAGCTGGAGAAAAATAAAGCACTGAAGAGGAACACCAATCCACATGACAGGAACTTCTCCTCCGAAGTCAAGGGTGGGGGAGGCACAATACAGCACATTTTCTGAGTACTGAAAGTGTCCAGCTAGGGATGTAGCTCAGTTGACAGAGGACCTCCCTGGGTTCCATCACCAGGACGACATAAACTGGATGTGTTAGTGCATGCCTGTAATCCCAGCACCAGGGAGATGACGGCAGGAGGATCATAAGTCAAGGTTATCCTTTGTTGCATAACAAGTTCGAGGACAGACCAGGCATATGAGATACTGTCTCAAAGTAAATACTAAGTGTAAATATGAATTCTAAAGCTGGGGAGGGGAGAGCCTTTCGTAATGAAGGGCAAGAGGGCTCAGTTGGTAGAGTATGTGCCTAGAATGTTGAAGGCCTGGGTTCGATTCCCAGTACCACATACACTGGTTGTGATACAACAAGCCTGTAATCCCAGTGCCTGGGAAACTGAGGAAGAAAGAGTCACAACTTAGCCACTGGCCTGTGCTACATATGGAGATCCTTTTTAAAGAAACAAGTGAGATGGCTCAGTGGGCAAGTGCTGAGGACCTGAGTTCAATTCCTAGGTCTCACAGTAGAAGACAATAGACTCCTACAAATTGTCTTCTGACCACCACCCACACTTGTGCCACAGCACACTTATGTCTGTGCTCATACCACACACACACACACACACACACACACACACACACAAAGAAAAGTGCAAGGATGGAGCGAGCAGACATCATGTAATTGGGAATAGAAAGAGCTGTGACAATGGCTGCTGAACAAGGTTTCAGTGCAAGGACACTAGATAGTTCCCTCACATCCTGAATTCATGCAAAGGTCACATACATTCAGTAGAAACATGCTTCAAATTGTGAGTGTATATGTACCACAAAACAGAACCATAAAATACACAAAGCAAATGGGCAGAGCTACAGGCAAGACAGATCCACAATTACAGCTGGGGACTTAAATACCCCATTGACAGCAACTGATGAAATCATTAAATAGCTCAGTAAGGATACTGTACTTATCACTGTTTTTGTTTTTTGGTTTTTTTTTGAGACAGGGTTTCTCTGTGTAGCCTTGGCTGTCCTGAATTGACTTTGTAGACCAGGCTGGCCTCGAACTCACAGAGATCCGCCTGCCTCTGCTTCCCCGAGTGCTGGGATTACAGGTGTGTGTGCCTGGATGTTTATGCATATTCTTAAGTGCCTATAGAATATTCAGAAAGGACCGTAAAACATAGGCTAATGAGACTGTGACTCGGGCTGTAAAACAAGCTTCAAGAAATACAAAAGAACAGGAACCATATAATGTGTCCTCTGCCCACAATGGACACAACTAGTACTCAACAACAGACACAACAGTCGGAAAGTACCTCACACATATAAATGATTTATGAGGCAAAGAGAGCCAAAATATAAAACAAAATGAACACAAGACAGAATAAAAACAAAAGAGATTTTAAGATGTGTAGCTATAGCTGAGGCAGCACTGAGGGAGATTTAAAGCATTTGAAATGTCTATGTAAGAAAAAGAGATGCTGGAACAAGTGGTAAAGGCCCTTGGCTCAGAAGCCTGACAACCTGAAAAGCCAAGTTCAACCATCACAACCCATCTAAAAAGCCAGATGCAGACTCAGTGGTGTGCACCCAGAATCCCAGCTGTGCTAAGGGTGAGAGGAAGCCGCAGACAGCAGAATGCATCAACTACGAGCATGGAGTTCATAACACGGAAACAACGGTAATGACTAAGCTTCGATAAGGTGGAGAATCGCAGCACTTGGGAGGTGGAGGCAGAAGGATTGACTGCAAGTTCCAGGCCAGCCTCACTTATTGGTTTGAGGCCAGTCTGGTTAGAGGCTATCTGAAAACTCAGAAAGGAAAAGAGCATGGTGGCTCACACCTCTAATCCCAGCTCAGGGGTGTCTGTCTGTCTGTCTGTCTGAACCAGGAGCAAGGGCGAACAAATTAAATTTAAAATAGAAAGAAAAAATAATAAGGAGCAGGATTAATCCTGTGGTGCTGGCTCATATCTATCTCAGTACTCAGGAAGCTGAGGTTGAAGCATGAGAATTGCCACAGGTTAGCTCAAGGCCAGCCTAGGCTACACAAAGAGGATCCTCTTCCCCTTCTCAAAAACAAACAAATAAACAGAAATAAATGAAATTTAAAACTGGACCATCACAGAAGGGGAAAAAAAGCAATGATATAAAAAAGTGTATCATTTTTGGTTAGGGAAAATTAGTAATAAAATTAGTAACCCTATGGGAAGAGTTTAAAAAAAAAAATAGAAAGGAGCTGGGATTGAGGCACAGCAGTAGCACTTGTCTAGAAAAGAAAGTGTGTGTGAGTGTGGTGTTAAAAAAAAGTCAACCCAATTGAGATGGTTTAGTTGGTAGACACTTACACGAAAACATGAGACAGGACTTGGAGTCCCAGAACTGCCATAAAAAAGCTGGACTGGGTGGTGTTCATGTAACCCCCGCAGTGGGGAGGAGGGGACAGGTAACTCCCTGGCTTACTAACTAGCCAGCCTAGCTTAGTCAGTGAGCTCCAAGCCAGTGAGAGACCTTGTGTCAAAAAGCAAGGGATGACACTCAAGGTTGACCTCTGGCCTCTATGAACACAGGCGCAGTCACCTATACACAAAGACACAAACAAAATCAGTCAACAGAGACATTGTCAGGAGCAGTAAAGAAGCAAAGGCTATCAGAATTCTCAGTGCTCTCACTTGACACAGTGTTGAAAGTTGTAGCCACTGCAATAGGCAAAGAAAAAGAAATTAAAGACATCCTCTTTTCTTTCAGAACTACTCTCATCTTTTAATTTTTAAAAATCTATTCCTTGAGAATTCTATACAAGTATACAATGAAATATGAACACAGCCACCTCCATGCTCCCACCAGACCTTCCCAACTTCTCATCTTCTTTTTAAACACTCCACCGAGTCCATCGGTGCTGCCATATGCGCACAGGCACGCTCATAGGAAGAAGGAACTAAAACAATCGCTACATGCAGATAACACAACAGTCTGTGTAGAAATTGGCAAGTGATCTACCAGAAAGCTCTTATAATCACTGTGCTCAGCAAAACCACGGCACAAGACCAAAGCACAGACACCAGGCACATTGTTATCATTAGCAGTGAACATGGGGCTGAAAGCAAAAGCACAGGATCATTTATAACTGCCTTGCGAAAAACTCTGCTCTGGAGTATAAACTTCATAGAATATGGTTAGGACCTACGGGAAGAGAACAGGCTGGTGGAAAAAAAAAAATCAGACTTAAATGAGGGTACTCTTGTTCAACACAGGCACGAGGTTGGCTCTTTCCAAGTTCATCTTCTGGTTTAAAGTAATTGTATCAACTCCCCAAAAAGGTGTTTATAGACAGAGGTCATCTGTAAAAGTTACATGGGGGCTGGAGGGATGGTTCAGGGAGTAAGAGCATGTACTGCTCCTGCAGAGGACCCTCAGGCTCCCAGAACTCACATCAGATGGCTCACAACCACAGCAACCTCAGCTCCAGGGGGTCCAACTTCCTCTTCTGGCTTCTCTGAGCACTGCACTCCTGTGTATACTCACACTCAGGAAGGAGAATACACATTTTTGTTTTGTTTTAAAGTTGTTTAAAGGAAAAAGACTGACACAGGCCCTGGAATAACTAAAATCTGGAAAAAGGTAATGTGGGAGAAATACTGAAACTCAAATATAGAGTTACAGTAATCGACATCATGTGAGCTGGGCATGGCAGTACATGCCTTTAATCCCAGCACTCAGATGGCAGGTGGATCTCTATGAGTTCGATGCTAGCCTGATCTACAAAGAGAGTTCCAGGACACAGAGGCTATTACACAGAGAAACCCTATCTTGAAAAACAAACAAAAAACAAAAACACCAAAAAAAACTCACAACAAACAAAAACCCACCACGTGATGCTAACATAAGGACAGATATACAGACCACTGCAACAGATCAGAAAACTTAGACATAAATAGACCAACTAATTATTGTTCTTATGAAGGCATAAAAGCAGTTCAATGGGAAAATAACAAATAGTTCTGAAACCAGTGGATATTCACAGGCAGAAAAAAGAAAAATCAACTCCAATCTAAACCACACACTTAAATGTAAGATGTAAACCTATAAAACTCTTAGAGAAAAATCTTTGGGACCTACGGCCAAGCAAAAAAGTGAAGACATGATAGCAAATGCATGATCTATAAAAGGAAAAATGGATAAGCTGGACTTTACTGAAATTACAATATTTCCTTTGCAAAAGATCCAGTGTAGAGAATGGAAGGACAGAGCACATGCTTAGTCCTTATGTGGGATAAAGGACTAGTGTGCAGCATATGTAAAGAGCTCCTCACACTCAACAATAAAGCACAAGGAACCTAATTAGAAGAGGGAAGAGAAAGAAAGAAAGAAGAAAGAAAGAAGCTTTTCCCCAAAGAGGGTGAGAGGCAAATGAAATAAGATTTTCAGCATCATAAGCAGTGGGAAAATGCAAATTAAAAGTGCAAGAAGACACAACATACACCTCTAAGAACAGCTGAAGGAAGGCAGTGAAAACACCTAATGCTGGCAGGGATGCAGAGAAACTGTCGTGTGCAAAAGAACCTCTGGGAAATAGCCAGGCAGCTTCTTATAAAGAAAAATGCCGAGCCGGGCGTGGTGGCGCACGCCTTTAATCCCAGCACTCGGGAGGCAGAGGCAGGTGGATCGTTGTGAGTTCGAGGCCAGCCTGGTCTACAAAGCGAGTCCAGGACAGCCAAGGCTACACAGAGAGACCCTGTCTCAAAAAAAAAAAAAAAAAAAAAAAAGAAAAAAGAAAAAAAAAAAAAAAGAAAAATAAAAATGCCTCCCTGCAGTATGACCCAGTTACTACACTGTTGAATATTCATCCCAGACACATGAAAGCATAGACATGGACACGAAATACACCTGTCACCCCAGCACTTAGAAGGTAGAATCAGGAAGATCAGTTCAATGCCAGCCTCAGGAACATGGTAAGATTGAGGCCAGTCTAGGCTTCATGAGACTGTGTTGCAACTAACCAATCAACCAATTAACGGACAAGAATGTCCATTAACGTTTGCAGAAGACTTATTTGTACTGATGGGGAGGTGGGAAGAGCCTACACTCAACAGGTGAACAGAAAGGCGGCACACTGCTCAGCATTAAGGTTGGAATCACTGCTGTGTGCAGCTGTCTACATGGGGATCTCCACAGAAATGTTCTGATAGAAGTCACTTCCAAAAGATCACACACTGCATGAATTCCATGTATAGAACATTACGTGTGGGGGGGTGTGGTGCATGCACATGAGTGTGTGGGTGTGCAACAGAGGCCAGGACAGGCCATCAGGTATTCTCTTCTATCATTTTCTGACTTAAGAAAGGGTCTCTCACTGACCTGGAAGCTCATTCTTACCAGGCTGGCTGCCCAGCAAGCTCCGGGGACACATGGTCTGCTCTTTCTCGGGTTTACAGGCTGTGCCCAGCGTTTTGCATGGGGGTTGGGGATTTGCCCAGGACCCCTGCTTGCACAACAAGTGCTTTCACCCACTGAACCATCTCCTCAGCTCCTACAAAATATACTGGAAATGACAAAATGACAAAAGTGGGAGAAGTGATTGGTACTGCCAGGATCAAGACAGGAGGCCTGGAAGTGGGAAGGATCTAAAGTTGAAAAATGATCTTTTAACTAGTTACAGCAGATAAACTGTTCAATATGGAATAGTGAGGAGAAAAGCTGGGAAGAAAAAGATGGCATGGAAAGAGAAGGGGAACCTGTGGGAAGAAGGGGCTCATCGGGACTCAGAGGGGAATGGGAAAGAGTGACAGGGTTTAAAATTTCTATACGTATATAAAACTGTAAAGGACTAAACATTTTATATTACAAAAAAAAAAAAAAAAAAAAAAAAAAACCCAGTTTTTAAAAAAGGCACTGTATAACACCAAACAAGCAGAATCCTTGTTAACAAGTCTTGCTTCTGTTGCTAAGGAGGCCAGTAAAAGTTAACACTGACTAGTGCAGGAAAGAAAAACTGACTTCTCTAAAACGCACTTAACAGACTGACGCAGCCTTGAGATCCAAGTTTCTAAATATTTTTTCTGCCTCCCAAGTTGAAAGAAACTGAGCCTTCCAAGCCTACCTGGTTACGGGGTTCAGAAAAGCAGCAAAAATAAGACCAGGCTCCTTGAAGGAGACTGGAAAACAGGCCTTCAGTGACAGTCAAGTGCATTTCTCCTCTTGCCCAACTGGGGAATTTCTGAACTGTACCTGTGCCTTTAAGGTGCCTGTCTTAATGTTTATGAAGCACTTGGCAAGAGCCCTGAGCTGCCCTGAGGCTCTGAAAGGTGAAAAGGGTGTGATTTATCCTTCAAATGATTTTCTTCCTATCTTGAGTCCAAAGGAGCTACTTGTATTCAAATCAAACATTTAGTAACAAACATGTTGAGTGTGGGAGTGTTGGCCCGGAAGTCTGGCTCCCAGGATCCCAGCCCAACCGCCCTACACCAAGGTTCCTCAAGGCTGAAGCAAAAGACATGTCCCAGATGGGCTTCTGCATCCCCTTGCTAATTTAAAAGCTCATCAGGCCCCGGGAAATTGAGACTTGTAGGTAGGTTCTCTGGCATGACAAACCCCTCTCCCTGCTCGGGACAGCTTTCCTCAGACATCCCTCCCCGCAAAAGATTGGGCGGGGGAGCTTAGGACGATCAAGAAGAGGACGCTCTGTGCCCTCCTCCACACTTTTCTACATCTTTCTTTCTGTTTTGAGACAAGGTTTCACAAAGCCTCAACCTTTCTGTGTAGCTAAGCCTGGAACCTCATATCCTCCTGCCTCTACCCTGCCAGGGCCGGAATTATAGGAGTATGCCACCTTGGCCACTTTATTTGGCACTCAGCCTGGGGCCTTGTGAATGCTACACATGCAGTCTACCAACTGAGGCACAGGCCCAGCTCTCCAGATCTTTCTTTCAGACTCACAGTACTGACACTGATCCTAGCCTCCATCAACACAACTGCTTCTTTAACATATATGGCACCGAATATAAGGGCACAAGCACATGAGGAGTAGTGCATCTGGTCCAACACGGAAAACAACTATTCAACAATGAAGGAAATGTGGACAGTGAAGTACAGCGAGTGAGCAGGCCTTAAGGAGGCTCTTTGTTTTTATGCTTTGCTGTGCTGGGGCTGTGCATGCTGGATAAGCGCTTTACCACTGAACCACATCCCCAGGCCTATCTCTGTTGCTGTTGTTCTTCTTCTTCCATAACGGTCCTGTGCACAGGTTTTTAAAGCAAGGCCTTATCGCTCGTGACACACATCAAAATGCTTTCTAAAGCAATTATGCATCTAGAATTAGCTTGGAGACCAAGGGGTCAAGAATTGACGAGATTGGCACGGCATTGGCCCTTGTTTTAAAGCTGGACGGTGGGTGTCTCACAGCTCCTTCTGACATCTCCTCCAACTTGGTGTACATGTTAAATCTCCATACTAAAAAGCTTAAAGAACAAAGTGTGGACGGCACATGCCTGTAATCCTGCCACTGGGGAGACGGGGCAAAGTATGTAAGGAGCGCAAGTCATCCTTGGCTATGTACATAGCAAGACCAGCCTGGGCTTCATGACGCCCTGCCTCTAAAATACAGAACAAACACTGGCACCATAGTTTAGTTAGTAAAGTGCTGCCCAACACACATGAAGCCCTCGGTTCAATCCCCAGCTCTGCATGAACCAAGTATGGTGACACAGCGCCTCCCTCCCCGATAATTCCCGGATTTAGGAAGTGGAGGGGGCTAAGGATCAGGAGGCCAAGGTCATCCTCAGCGACATAGTTGAGTTCAAAGCCAGCCTGGGCTATATATATGAGACACTGGTGTCCAAAAGAAAACACGACTAAAATGGTCAATTCTCATTTACAAATAAAAATAAGGGCTGATGTCCTCCAACCTACTCTGTAAACTTGGCTTGCTGGAGGGATTGGGAGAGTTGGCGACCCTCAATCCACGTGTCCTGCCCTAACAACCCATTCAAAACCCAAGGCCCCCTGAGAGTGGTCCTGCTTGCATTCCCACGGTCCCCAAGCATCCAAATGCTTTGCAAAGACATCGAGCCCCCGGGGGTCACTGGAGTAACCCCGCCTAGCAGGCAAGGCTTGAGGTCTCTACTGGAGGGGAGGGGCGCCCAGTGGCAGGGGCGCGGGTCCGTGGAGGACAAAGGGGGCGGGTCCCGCGCCCCACCTGGGCCAGGTGTGTGGGGGCGGGGCCGCGCGTCACCTTAAGGATGTTGTCGAAGATGGTGTCGCGGAACTCCAGCAGCGCCTTCTGGTCGAACTCGCGGCCGTGGATGATGCGCATCTGCTTGAGGAAGGTGGACTTGCCGCTCTCGCCAGCGCCCAGCAGCAGGATCTTGACGAGCCGCCGCACCGCGCGCCGCTCGCGGGCCAGCAGCGCGTCGATGTCGCGGCTGCGCCGTCGGGCCTCGCGCTCCGCGTCGCGCGCCGCGCCCGCCCTGCGCTCGCGGGCTCCGGCCTCGGCCGGCAGCAGGCAGCGGCTGAGGGTCCGCACCACCCCGGACATGGCCGCCCTCAGGCCGCGGCCGCGCCCCGCCGGGGCCCGCGTGCCATGGACGCCCCTTAGCCGGCGCGGCCCTGCCGGGCCAGGCGCCGCCCCGCCCGCCCGCTCCCTCAGGCCGCGTCCGTCGCCGCCGCCCCGAGGCCCTCACTCACCCGGCCGGCTGAGGGGCGGAGGGGAAGGAGCGG
Source organism: Acomys percivali (assembly GCA_907169655.1). Classification (NCBI taxonomy): domain Eukaryota; kingdom Metazoa; phylum Chordata; class Mammalia; order Rodentia; family Muridae; genus Acomys; species Acomys percivali. Next base: position 9,726,700 of record OU015754.1, on the reverse strand, counting down.
AGGGCGGGGCGGCGTCGCGCAGGAATCCGTTTATTGGTTAAAAAGCCGCCTATCTTGTGAAGCGCGCTTTCTTATTGGACGAGCGTGCTTTCGAGGAGGCGGCCACTCCAGTGGCCCTTGGGGCGGAGCCTGCGCCGAAAGAGGCGGGATCTTTGTGGTGAAGGAGCTTTTCATTGGACGACCGAGCGAGCTTCTTTCTTTCAGAATGAAAGGGAGGCGGGGTCATCTGCGAGGAGGAGCTGCACCTCGCCACGACCAATAATAAGTGCTCTAAGCGTTTGTCAATCACAGTGACTAAGCTTGGGATTGGAAGTTGGTGGAAACGGGGCGTGGCCCAAAGTGCCAGGTGTACAGAGTGACTGTCTCCCTTGATTCCTAGCTGGGTCTGTCTGTGAGACCTTTATCTTCTGCAGCTGGCTAAGACCTAGCAGCAAAGTTGGGAAATAACGGTGAAGTCGGCCTGTTCTTAAGTTTACAGAGAAAGCTTAGCCATTTTCCTTACAAAAACATTGGAGCTGGGCAGGCCATGATCTTCAAACAAATGCTCCTTTGAGTGTTGCATGGGCCCAAAATAAAACAAAATGTTGCATGGGTCTCCCCTAGGCTCTTTTTTTAAAAATGTGATTAAGGGGAGATGGCTCAGTGGGAAAGGGCGTTTGCTGTAACAGCGTTAGGACGTGAGTTCAAATTTCCAGTTGTGCCTGTAACCCCAGCATTGGAGAAGCTAAGATAGACCAATTCCAGGAACTTGTTGGGCAGCTAACCTAGCCCAAACGGCAAGCTTAAGTCTCAGTGAGACAACCTGTTTCAAAAAGTAAGGCGGTGAGGCAGTGGAGCAAGACGTCGGGAAACCACTTGGCCTCTGCATGTGCGTCCGCTGGCGCGCGCACGCGCACACACACACACACACACACACACACACACGTGTTTGTCATAATTACTCAAAGGCAGGTTGATATGGGATAGCGATCATCACAGCCTTCGAGGGGCAGAGAGCCAAAAGCAAGAAGATTGAAAAGCAGCCCGGGCCACTTAGTAACTTTCAGGTCATCTTGGCTACAGAGTGAGAGTTTGTCTCAAAGAGAGGCTAGGAGGAGAGGGAAGGCTTGTGTGATAATGATTCCAGTATTGGAAGAGGCTGAGACAGGAAAATAAGGAATTTGAGGCCAATCTGGCTTATAGCCTGACTCTGTCTAAACAAAAACAAACAACCAAACAATAAACATAGCTGTTCTAGATCCCATTTTTTCTTCCAAACAGAAGACAACCTTTAGTGTTGGCCTTGCCTTCCACCTGGTATGCTGCTGCCTATGCCGGGCTGGCTGGCTCACAGTCTGAAGGCTCTCCTGTCTCCACTTCCCATCTTGCCATAGGAATACTTGGATTGCAGATGCTTGCTACTGCATCTGGCTCTGTGTGGACCCTAGGGCTCTGAACATAGGTCCCCCATCCTTCGAAGGAAATGTCTTACCCACTGAGCCAACTCCCCAATCCATATTTTTACTTTTTGAAGTCCGGCCACATGAAGCTCAGGCTGGCCTCAAAGTAGCTGAGGATGACTTTGAACTCCTGATCCTCCTGCTTGTGCTTTCTAAGTGCCAGAATCACAGGCATGCATCACTACACGTAAGGGTCCGTTTCTAAGACAGAAAATGGGGAAAGCTGAACCCGTGGACTGGAGTGCCTCCCTTTATCCAGTTAAATAATTGAGAAGCAATTCACAGCTGGGTGGTGGTGGTGCATGCCTTTAATCCCAGCACTCGGGAGGCAGAGGCAGGTGGATCGCTGTCAGTTTGAGGCCAGCCTGGTCTACAAAGCGAATGCAGGACAGCCAGGGCTACATAGAGAAACTTTGTCTCAAAAAACCAAAAACCAAAGGAAAAAAAAAAAGTTCCAGACATTTATAACTTTATAAACAGCTTGATGTTTAGACTCATCAACTATTTTAAAGGACCACTTTGCTTTTTTAAAAAAGTGACACATTGTGGTGTTTTATGGGAGCAATGATATACTGTTGATAGTCTCTAATTTGGGACTTAGACGAGGGCTCTGGACATATCCTTCACAATTTTCTAATAAGACTAAAGTGCTTGGAATAAATATGTGTATCCACGCACTCGGTAGTAGTCTCTTAATTACCCCTGGGATTTATACGGCATGCTGTGACACTTCTCCATACATTATCTCATGTCATCTCTTCTCTCCGCAAGGCTGGACAGAGGCAAGCACGGGACAGCTGTAATAATAGAGTCCAAGGCCTAGAGAGATGGCTCAGTAAAGGGCAGAGCAGAGCACAAAGCCCTGAGTTCAGATCCCCAGAACCTATGTAAAACGTCAGGGGTGGTAGTGTGTGGCCCTAACCCCCCAGTGCTGGGCAGGGCAAGGCCGAGACAGCTGGATCCCTGGAGCTTACTGGCCACCAGTCCAGCTAAAGCAATGAGTGTCAGGTCCTCAGGCATCTAACTTGCTTTTCGGCAGCAATGATAAACACTGTGAGAAAAAGTAGCCGGAGAGGAAAGGGTTTGCTTTAGCTCACAGGGTTCCTAGGCAGGAACCCAAGGCAGGAGCTTGAAGCAGAGACTGGAACAATGCGGCTTATTGGCTCACTTCCCCTAGCTCCTGCTCAACTAGCTTCCTTATACAATCCAGGACCACCTGCCCTGAGATGGCACTACCCACAGTGGGCTGGACCCTCTTATATCTATTAGTAATTGATGATGCCCACAGGCCAATCTGATTCCTTCTTCCCAACTATGTCAAATGGCAACTGAGGCTAGCTACAACAGACCTTGTTCCCAAAAGAAAGGACAGAAAGAGATGTGACTGAGGAGGAAAGATAGTCAAAGTTAACATCATTGCCTCATACTCCACATGCCCACATTCACATGTGCACACACACACACATGTACATGCTTACACATACACACACCCCACAAGTACATGCTTACACACACACAAGTACATGCTTACACATACACACACCCGACAAGTACATGCTTACACACATACAAGTACATGCTTACACATACACACACACCCCACAACTACATGCTTATACACACACACACACACACACACACACACTCAAACACACCATGCCTTCCCCCACCCACAAGGCATGTTGGGTTCCAAGCACTACCAGCAGTTATTAGGTGTTACTATGGTTGGTGAATGGCAGAACCCGGCCAGGAAGCCTGACCTAGTGCCTGCTTCACACACACTGTGGGTTCCTGGCACGAGTGAGGGTTTGGAAGCTTTGTTCTACCCTTTAGGGATGTGTGACTTGGAATGAGTCACTTCATGTCTCTGAAACTCACTTTTCTTATCTATAAGTCAGGGGAAAAAAATAGAGCCCTGGGGCTGGAGAGATGGCTCAGTGGCTAAGAATCCTGGCTGCTCTTCCAGAGGACCCAGGTTCCATTTTTAGCACCCACATGGTGGCTCACAACTATCTGTAACTCCAGTTCCATGGGATCTGATGCCCTATTCTGGCAGCCTCTGCAGGCACCAGGCACACACATGGTTCACAGACATACATGTAGGCAAAATGCCTGCATGCAGTGAAATAATAAAAAAAGAATAATGTACCGCTATCGCAGAGACTCTCAATTCAGTTTCCCAGTACTCACATTGGATAGCACAAAACTGCCTATAATTCCAGATCCAAAGGACCCAACACACACACACACACACACACACACACACACACACACACACACACCACAGACATATACAAATGCAAACAATAAATAAAAACAATATGAAAAATGGACCTTGATAAATTTCAAACAAGTTCACCAACAGAAAGGCTTGCCTGGGTGTTGAGGCTGGTCCGGTGGATAAAATACTTGCTGTATAAGCATGAGGACCTGGCTTTGGATCTTAGCGACCATGTAGAAAGTGCAAACCTGTAATCCTAGCACTTCCAAGGTGGATTAGCAGGTGGTGATGGTGGTGGCAATGATGATGCTGTCATGATGATGGTGATGATGGTAATGATGGCGATGAAAACGGTGACAATGACAGTGTCGACTGTGATAGTGACAGTGGTGATAGTGAAGATGGTGGTGATAATGGTGGTGGTCACAGGGGTAATGGTATTGGTGGCAGTAATGACAGTAGTGGTGGTGACAGGAGTAATGGTGATGGTACTGGTGAGGATGGTGGTGATGAAGGTGGAAGTGGTGAATGGTGGCACAGCAAAAATTGAAAAAAAAACACACACTACACAAAGGAACCTGAATTCTGTCACTGAGCAGAGTAAGGAAGTCCCAAAGGCCAAAACCAAAGAGAAAGCAGATTCTGAGGGTTAACCTGCCAAGTTGTAAACTGTTCAGCTGCCCTTAGGCGCCTGCTAAAGCCTCACAGGCTGACTGTCTGTCCTCCTGTGCGCAGGTGAGAGACAAGAGCCCAGGGACATCTGGTAGACCACTGCATGAGGCCAGGTCCACACAGTCCTCAAAAGAATGAACTAGCAATAGCAAAACTGTGAGTATGCAACAGCCATTTATCAGCACATCGAGTCCCAAGGAAAGCGAGTGCTTATTGTGATTGCTGTTGTTACTTTAGTATTTTGAGGCAAGGTCGCACTCTGTAACCAAGGCTGTCCTCGCAATGGGACCCCACGTCCCGCGGCCTCTGGAATGCTGGGACTAGAAGTATTTTCCACCATACTGGGTAAGGCGCATCCTCCTCTCTCTGTATTAGAGATTGAACCCACGTCCTTGCACTTTCTGAGTTCTTTCTTGCTAAAGATTGATTGATTTTGTGTATGAGTACCCTATCTGCGTGTACACATGCAGGCCAGAAGAGGGCATCAGATCCCATTATAGATGGTTGTGAACCACCATGTGCTTGCTGGGAATTGAACTCAGGACCTTTGGAAGAGCAGCCAGTGCTCTTAACCGCTGAGCCACCTCTCCAGCCCCCACTTACTGAGTTCTTACTCTATCATTCTGCTACGTCCCCAGCCCCCAAGTGCATTTTCATTGTACCGAATAACTTAAAGGCATTTATTTAGTCACTTTATTTACTTTGCGTGTGGGATCCCCATGACACTCATGTGGCGGAAAGAGACAACCAACTCCTGCAAGTTGTCCTCTGACCGCCACTGGGTCCTAGGCTCAAACTCGGGTCCTCAGGCTTAGCAGCAATTACTTTTAGCCATTGAGCCACATCTGCAGCTCATCAAGCACTTAATAATAATTAAAAAACAACAAAACAAAACAGGGTTTGGTGAGATGGCTCAGCCATTAAGGACCCTTGTTGCCCTAACAGAGGACCTGATTTCAGTTCCCAGCACCTCACAGTTGTCTGCAACTTCAGTTCCAGGGAATCTGGTACCCTCTTAGACCTCCATGGGCACTGTATGTATTCATATACATACATACATACATACATACATACATACATACATACATACACACATAGGCAAAATACTCATACTCATCAAATAAAAAATATTAAAAATATCACCAAACAGACAAGGAAATAAGATCTGAGTGGATCAGGGTATGGTGGCTCACGCCTTTAATCTCAGCACTCAGGAGGCAGAGGCAGGCGGATCTTTGTGAGTTCAAGGCCAGCCTGGTCTACACAGAGAAACCCTGTCTCAAAAACCTTTAAAAAAAAAAAGATACGAGTAAAAGCCAACTGAAATTTCAGAGAGCAGGGCCACACTGCAAAGATTTGAGATGGAGAGCCAATCTAGAGGATAAACTAAACATGCTTAGAACTCCCAAAGGGATAAAAGAGGCTTTTGAAGGTCTCAGTCAGAGGTCTGGGCCTGGGCATACAGATCTGTCATTCAGGTTAGGAAAAAAAAAAAGGCTGGAGATGTAACCTGGAGGTAGGTGTTTCCCTAGCATGTGTGTGAGGCAGAGGGAGGAGGGGCTTGGAGATCTGTGAAGAAGAGTAAGGTAGGAGGGTGTCTTAGTCAGGCTTTCTGTTGCTGTGGAGAGACACCATGGCCACGGCAACTCTTATAAAGGAAAACATTTAACTGGGGCTGGCTTACAGGTCAGAGGTTCAGTCCATTCTCATCATGGTGGGAAGCATGATGGCACGCAGGCAGACATGGTGCTGGAGAAGGCGCTGAGAGTTCTACATCTGGATCCACAGGTAGCAGGAAGAAAACTGAGCCACTGGACCTGGCTGGAGCTTCTGATTCTTCAATGCCTGTGCCCTAGTGACACACTTTCTCCAACAAGGCCACACCTTCTAATAGTGCCACTCCTTATGGACCAATGGGGGCCATTTTATTCAAATCACCTTAAGGCCCATGGGACCATTTACCAAGGTCAGTTGCTATGTCAGATTGTCAACTGCTTTGGCTCCCATGATCTTGGTAGCTAGCTGCCTGTGTGGGTCATCACACTGAAGTTTTATGACCTGGCTCCACTTCCGTCTCTGCTTCCTGTGTGTGGATGCAGTAAGATCAACCAGCTGCCTGCTCCTGGTGACATGTCTTCCTTGCCATCTGGATCTGGAAGCCAAAACAAGTCCTTTTTCCTTTAAGTTGCTTTTTTGTCATGGTGTCTCATTACAGCAACAGACAAGAAACAAGGACTGGGGCATTGGCAGTGGGCTGAGCGGGCTTGGTGCTGGGGCTGAGCGGGCTTGGTGCTGGGGCTGAGCGGGCTTGGTGCTGGGGCTGAGCGGGCTGGGTGCTGGGGCTGAGTGGGCTTGGTGCTGGACAAGGGCAACAACCCCCTAGGGACATTCCCTTGCTATGGCTGGAAAGACACTTGGAAGATTCTATTCTTCCTTTATACTTTTAAAAGTTAGCTTATGTTCAGGCTGCGTGGGGGGGGCACACACCTGTAATATTGGTACTTGGCAGACAGAGGCAGGTGGAACTCTCTGAGTTTGAGGATAATCTGACCTACATAGTGAGTCCCACTCCAGCCTGAGCTACATAGTGAGATTCTGTCTCACAAAGAAACAACTTATGTTCATCCTGTGAAGTGATGGCGACGAGTATGTGTACAACATTTGCACACAGCAGCAAGTCCTTTGTTCATATTCGTCCCACATGACACCGATTTGTACTCCTTCTCCCACCTCCTCCTGACCATCTTCCTTCCCTCTAAATAGCTCCCCTCTACTACCTCCTATAGACACACAGACACACACAGACACACACAGACACACACAGACATGCACACACAAAGACACATACACACATACACACACACAGACACATAGACACACAGACACACACAGAGACATGCACACACACAGACACAAAGACACAGACACACACAGAGACACAGACACACACACACACACTCAGACACACATACACAGATACACACAGACACACATACACAATACACACACAGACACACACACAGACAGACAGACATGCACACAGACACACGTGTGCGTGCGCGCGCACACACACACACACACACGTTTAGATTAGCAGGCAAAGTAATGGATTTTTGTTATGACATCCTCACACTGTCGTTGTATTTTGTTGTAATTAAATTCCTTTCCCCACTCTCCATCCTTGTGCCCCCATTTCCTTCCTTCCCAGATTGTACCTCCTTTATTCCTGTAGCATTCTATTACTATCTTGCCAATCTTTATTAGAGTCCTTTTTCTGTTTTTTTTTTTTACTACCCCCCACCCCCTCCTGACTTAAATCTAGACACCACACATAAGAAGAAAATATGACATTTGCTTTTCTGAGTCTGGCTTATTTTGCTTAACATAATGATGTCCAGTTTTACCCATTTTCCTGCAAATATTGTGATTTTATTCTCCTTAATGGGTGCATAAAGTTCACTATCCACACGTGCCACGTATTCTTCATTCACTCACCCACCGGCTCCACACCCCTGTCTTGCCTATTGTGAATCACGCAGCAACAAACATGGATAAGCAAGTAGTTCTGTGGTACTCTGAATGCTTGTTTAGATGTGGTACGACAGGGTCGCATGGCAGTCCTTAACTTCTGAGGAACAACTGTACTAATTTTCACAGTGGCTACGCCATCTTCCAGTCCCACCGACGGTGCATCAAGGCTTACCCCATACACATTATTAGTTCCTTTTCTATTGCTGTGACAAAACATCAGGACCACAACAACTTACAGAAGGAGGATTTGGGGGAGCTTTTGGTTCCAGCAGGTTAGGGTCTGTAACCACAGGGACAGCATGGCGGCCTGCAACAGACATGGTTGCTGGAGCTAGAAGCTGACAGCCGAGGGCTTGCACTTCAAACCACAAGCAGGGAGAGCAAACTAGCAGTGGCATACCTCTTTAAACTCTTAAAGCCCACCCACAGTGACATACTTCCTCCAGCAAGGTCCTATCTCCTAAACACGCCAAACAGCGCCACCAACTGGGGACCAAGTATTACAATTCTGGAGACTAGGGTAGACATCTCATTCAAATGGCCCACCCCACCATCCTTGCTTCACTCCCCCCCAGTGCTGTGACCACAGGCACATGCTTCCTCATCCAGTCCCCTTGTGTCCTCACATGGTGGAAGGGTAGCCCAGATGCCACTCTCTGAAATGACATTAGTCCTGTCTCACTGCCTGATCACATCTTCATAGTCCTACCTCTCAACATGATTAAATGGCAGTAAAATGGTACCATGAGCTTTGAGGGGCACTAGGTTCTGAGCTCTCACCTGACTTCTCTGCAATGAAGGCGTACTAGCCTAGGATGGGTGTAATGGTTAACATATGTTGCATAACTGTATCAAACTTTCAAAGACTAAAAATATAATCGCAACAACGGGGCTGGAGAGAGTGTTCATCTGTTAAGAGCACTTGTTGCTGTTTCCAGAGAACCTGAGTTTGTTTTCCAGCGTCCATATTAGGAGGCTAACAGACCACCCATAAGCCCGTCTCCAAGAGATTCAGTGCCCTTTTGATCTTTAGCACACATCTATCCACCCATCTACTCATCCATCCATTCACTGATCCCTCTGCCTATCCACCCCCATTCACTCTTCTAACGCCATCCATCTTACCCACCCATCCACTCACCCACCCATCTACCCACTTGCTCATCCATCCAGTGATGATACAGACCTACTGCTCATCCATTCATGCAGCCACCCACCCACCCATCCACCCACTCAATCATACTTTTTATTCCTTCCTTCCTTCCTCCCTTCTTTCCTTCCTTCCTTCCATTCATCCTTCCACCCACTACTCAATTCATCCAGTCACCCATAACCATCCATCCACCACTCATCTGTCCACTCACGTGTCCATCCTTCCAATTATCCTACCATGTACCCACCTATCCACTCATCTACCCTCTACCTACCCATCCAGTCACCCATCCACCAATACACTTACCTATGTGTCCACCAATCACTCATCTAACCATTCATCCACCCACCCACCCACCTGTTCATCTATCCACTAATGCATACACGCATGCATCCATCCATCTACCCATCCCCAAGCCTACCCACCAAACCCTCTGAATCCATGAGCCCAAATAAACCTTCCTTCCCTTAAGTTGTTCCTCACGTCCCTTGATCACAGAGACACAAAATGACTAATACACAACCCAATGATGGGGCCAGTTAGAAACCTTTGGAATCTGGAATACATTCCTGGCTTAGTTGGCATTCTCTAATGGAATATATGAGAGAGAGAGAGTGTGTGTGTGTGTACATGCACAAAGGGATTTATTCTAAGGCATTGGTTTATATACTTATGGAGGCTGTGAGGTCCAACATCTGCAGTGTGGGCCAGCAGGGTGGAGATCCGGAAGAGCCGATGTTGTAGGTCAAGACCAAAAACATCTGTTGGAGAAAGTGTCTTTTCTTGGGGAAGCCAGTTTTCTCTGTTCAGGCTTTCAGCTGCCCGGATGTGGTCCACCCACAGGCTGGAGCACTGTGCCTTATTCTAAGTCCATTGATTTAAATGCACATCTCATCCAGATACACCATCACACATCACAAAAGCATCAGGGCACTGTTAGGTGGCTGGATGCAGGATGATGCTGGCTGGGCACCATGACCCTGCTAACCAACACATAAAATGGGACACAACAATTTGTACTAGAACACTTGCTGGGTTGGGGAGATGGCTCAGCCATCAGGGTGCTTGCCTCCCAAATATGAAGAGCTAAGTGTCCATCTCCTAAACCCATGTGAAAAGCTGGGTGTGGTGGTAGGTGCCTGGGAGTCTTGCACTGGCAAGATGGAAGAGGCAGATGGGATGGTGGGTCCCTGCTGCTCACTGGGGAGCTAGCTTGCCTCTGATGCCAACCTCTAGGCTAGCGAGAGACCCTGACGCAAATGAAAGGTGGAAGGTGCTGGATGAATGACATCTGAAACTGTCCTCTGACCTCTACACACATGCTACGCATGTACCCTTGCATTAATACAAATGCATGTGTTTTGCATACATACACACACACACATATATACATACTGCACACGCATGTGTGCGCGTGCGTGCGCTCACACACACACAGAGAGACAGACACACAGAGAAAGACAGAGAGGGAGAGAGGGAGAGGCAAACAGACAGACAAACACACACACACACACACACACACAGACACAGAGAGAGAGAGAGGCAGACACACAGAGAAAGACAGAGAGGGAGAGGCAGACAGACAGACAAACACACACACACAGATACAGATACACACACAGACACACACACAGAGAGACACACAGAGAGAGAGACAGACACACAGAGAAAGACAAAGAGGGAGAGACAGACACACACACGTACACACATGCACACACACACAGAGGCAGAGAGAGAGACAGAAGGGAAGAGAGATAGACACATAGAGACAGAGAGGGAGAGGGAGAGACAGACAGACAAAGACACACACAAAGAGACAGAGACAGGGACAGAGAGAGTTGACACAAGATTTCTTCACATTCCCAAAGGACACCAAAGACTCCAACTGCAGCCCACTCTTACACATTGTTTAATGGAAGGCTCTAGCCACTGCTGCCAAACATGAGGCAGTAAGAGAGCAACCCATAATGTTTGAGCCTTGCTCAGAGCCCGAGATGAAGTCACACAGTTGTCCAAATCTGCTGAATTTCTTCTCAAAACTGCTTCTAGTTTTCCTGGGGTTGTGAGAAAAATAACTTGTATCTAGACTCAGATATGGAAGCAGGGCTGAGGGTGGAGGTCATAACAGAGCACATACTTAGTGTGTGGGAAGCCTCAGCACTCAAGCAACGGAACAGAAACAGATGCGGAACTGCTTCTGAGCAGGAGGCCCAGGCTGCATGACCAACACTTCTTTTAAAAATGTGCTGACTTTAGGGCACATGAGGCAGTTTTTGTTCCTCCAAATGTGCTGGCAGCACTCCAGAGAGCCCCCATGTCCAATTCTAGAAACACAGACCCATTCTAGAGATACAGAGCATCTACTGATACTACCAAGGCCCCAAGATACTAAGCTTGCTATCCATCCACCCACCCATCCACCTATCCATCTACCAACTCAACTATGTATTCATCCATCCATCCATCCACCCACCTACCCATTCACCTACTCACTCATCCATCTACTCATCTATCCATCCATCCATCCATCCATCCATCCATCCACCTACTCACTTATCCATTTACTGATCCATCCATCCATCCATCCATCCATCCATCCATCCATCCATCCATCCATCCATCCATCCGAAGTGGAAGTTTCTGGCTTCTTTGAAGACTCAGCTGTGTCAAATGAACATGTTTTTTGTTTTGGTTCCAAGTATGGAATGTAGGAGTGTTTTTCCACCTCTGAACACCACCTCATGACCCCCCCTTTTTTTTTTTTAGTGGAAAACAGACCTGTGAGAGGGCATGTGATGTTGACCCACTGACCCACCTCTCCAGCCCTGTATGCTGTGTTTATTGTTCTCACTGTTGTTCCTGTAACATGTTCATATTGTTCCCACTTTTAAGATGAGGAGCAGGAAGACATAGCAACATTTGGTCATGTGCTCAAGAGGCCACAGCTAATAGCTGATAGAGCCAGGATTCCAATGCAGCCAGCCAGGTCTTCAAACCCTCCAAGAAGTTATACCAGCGAGGACAAGGTAGGTTACAGTGCAAACAACAACAAAAACAACAAAATTACCACCAAACAAACAAATGCTTTTGCCTGTCTGTCTACTTTTGTGATGCTGGTTAGAATCCAAAGCCATGTATACACTAGCTAAGGACTCTACCACTGAGCCACACCCCAGCCCCTCACTGGGGGATTCTAGGCAGGGGCTCTACCATTGGGCTGCATTGTCAGTCTTCTTTTGGCTTTTTAGTTTATTTATTTGTTTTAATTCCACCCCCTCCCCCCTCTGTGTGTGTGTGTGTGTGTGTGCGCGCGCACACACAGGCATCTACCACAGCATGCATGTGGACATCAGCAGATAACTTTCAGGAGTTGGTTCTCTCATTTGCCATGTGGACTCTCTAATCTAACTTAGATTATCAGCTTGGTAGCACATGCTTTTACACACTAAGCCATCTTACCAGCCTTTCACTTTAAAAACTCTGAGACAGGGTCTCATTAAATTGTGCAGGCCGGCTTTGAACTCACTTTGTAGTCTAGGAAGACATTTGCAATCCTCCTGCCTCAGATGCCCAGTAGCTCTGGAAGCAGGCCTGCACCTCCAGGTTTAGCTTCTGTGTGACTTTTAACAACAAAGCTGTATTTCACTTTTTCTTTTTTGCTGCCTGAAGCCTCCCTGATGGGTCATCTCCCTTGGGATCCACTCTATGTCAACAGTGCTCATCTTGAACTTGCTGGTGCATGGAATATTTGCTCAGTACGAATCACTGCCTTGGAGTTAAGGCCACATCACACACATGGTGAGATCACCAGGGAATTCACTGTACCCTAGTCTCCCCTATCCCTGCCTCATACTGGTTGTGCGGACAGGTTGTACTCTGCGCTGAGTCCCAGTACTGTGAGAGGGAGACAAATGGGGGGCTCTAGAATGTGACACTCACTCGAGGCAATGCCTGGATGCCGCTGCATATGCTGGCAGGCAGTGAAAACCCAGGTTCTCGTGATCCTGGTGGTCTAGAACTGCAGGGTGCTGGGGCCTTTCCAAGAACCAGCGGAGTCTCTGGAGAACAGGCCTCTGGGCAGAGCTGGGGGACAGAGGCCAGCTCATCCTACCCATGTTGGGGCTGCAAATGCCCTGGGCAGAGGGAACAGCTTGTTCCTGGCAGTGCTGGCTGGGTACTGAGGATCTTCAGAGCCTAAGGACGAATATGCTGTGTGTTTGAAGCTTTGACGTCTATAGGACACACAGCAAATGGTTTTCCTTCTCCAGTGGTGACTCACTTGTCTTTTAGCCTTGCCCTTTCCAATCCTGGCTTCCTGTCCCTTTCTTTAGGCCTACACATTTTGGGACAATAAAAGAAAGTTGGTTTAATTGAACCAAGAACTTCCATCTCAGATCTAATAACATGGTCTTCTTGTTGCTTCCTGTAGAACCAACTAGGGCTAGGGAGGAGGGAAGGAGGGGAGGGGAACAGAAGAGAGGGGCTGACTAGGAGGAGGAGAAGGGGGTGGGGGAGGGAAGAGAAAGAGGAGGGAGGAGAAGGGAGAGGAGAGGGGAAGAGTGAGAAGATGATGAGAAGAGAGGGAGGAGGAGAGGGAGAAGAAAAGAAGAGGAGGAGGGAGAGGAAAAGAAGGGGAGGAGGGAGAGGAAAAGAAGGGGAGGAGGGA
>OU015754.1:9686680-9697282 GCA_907169655.1 Acomys percivali | reverse complement strand
CTCAAACGAGGCCACGCCTACTCAAACGAGGCCACGCCTACTCAAACAAGGCCTCCTAATCCTTTCAAATACTGCCACTCCCTATGCGCCTATGGGGGCCATTGTCACCCAAACCATCACAGTAGGATGTTGAGGAATGGCTTTTAGGGACTTGGACTTTGGGGTAGGGTGGGAGGGGTGGGAGGGGTCGGGAGGGCTGTCCTGCTTATATTGTTTGCTCTGCTCAGGCAAGCCATGCACAAGAGGGGTGACCAGTCATGCCGCATCTCTGTGGAGGTTCCCCTGTGTCCTTACTTCCTGACTTCCACCTTTCTGGCTGAAAGGCAGACCAGTGGGTCTGAGGGGGATGGACAGTCATTGAAGGTTGGGTCTACTCTGTCTGGGGCACAGCTGGCTAGCACATCAGGGAGGTGTTGAGCCTAATGGAGGAGAGTTAGAACATCCAGGCATTCACGTTGGGACTGTGCCTGTATGTGCCTTTCACAGATCTGAGCCCCCCCTCCCGCGCCCCCAGCACTTAACACGAGTGGACATGTGTGCGCATGAGTACTCAAAGCCACATATACAGTAGAACACACATATGTGCACACACACATCTATATACTTAAACGTGCATACACATGCAGGTTCTGGAACACTCACGTAAACATGTGCACTTTAACATCCTCACAGACCTAAATAAATAAGCATGTATATACACCTAGGTACACAGGTACACAGAGGGCATGGTGAAGCCATTCCCACCACTAGAGGGCGCTAGAAGATACTCTCTCTCTCTCTCTCTCTCTCTCTCTCTCTCTCTCTCTCTCTCTCTGCGCCAAAAGAAAGCAGAAGAAAAGGGAGCCGTTGGAAAAAGCCTCCCGGATGGTAATTCCAGTGAAGACAGCTGTAAATCCCCTAGGCTGTTGACGATAATGAAGTATGAAGGACTGAGGCCAGATTGACAGACATAGGAAGCAAGCGGTGTTTCCGAGATCAGTCAGCCATTTGAGGTTCTTCCTGGACACCTGGCCCCCAACTCAGCCCCCATCTCCAGGTCTGGGGCCATTAGGTGTACACCTCCTCCCTAGTTTCGGTTTTGCTTTCCATCTGCTCCGGGGCGGGGTGGATTTTACAAACACCTTCCCCTGAGCGGTATCTGCTCATTAACCTCAGCCCCCAATACAGCAGAGCCAAGGTTTGAAAAGTTCAGTGCTGGGTGGGTGTGCTGGCTCCAGTCCCTGTCTCTGCTGGGCTGGGGATTCAGGCTGGTGTTCCCTCCCTTTGGGTGTCCTCCTCCCCTCCAGGGACAGGCAAGTGCAGCTGAGGGATCTGGCAATCTCAGCGAGAACCAGGGATAACCCCAGCTGTTCACACTCCACCACACCCTTCACCTCCCGTCCATGGAGGATGCACATTTGCTCTAGGGTCAGGGTGACATGAACTTTCAGAGGTGAGTTCTGAGCTGGGTATCCAAGGCTCCAGATTTTTACTTGTGTATGCTGCTGGGAATCAAACGCAAGGACTCATGCATGAAAAGCAAGCAGTCTAACCACTGAGCAGCACCCCCCAGCTCCTCAAGGTCCTTTCAAAATTTTTATTTACCTACTTACTTATTTACTAGATACGGTCTCAGATAGACCAGGATGTGCCCTTAAACTTCTGATCCTCCTGCCTCTACCCCCTGAGTGCCAGGACTTCAGGCTAGGCAAGCACTCTACCCACTGAGCTACACCCCCCAGCTCCTGGGGCTCCAGTTTTGATTGTGTGATGGGCAGTCCTGACCACTTAGGTTGCTGAGCAACAGCTCACTCTTAGCCATGCCCAGGGTCAGGGTCACTTTTGTAAGATACCAGAAAGGATCCTGGACCCCGGGCCCTGTGAGCCTTTGCCAGCCTGGAGTCTACAGGGTGCTAACAACACTATGGCTCTAGAAGGTTGCTTGGAATGTTCCCAAGCATCGGACATTAGCCTTCCTCTCTGGGTGGTGGAGGCATGATTGGGCTGACCTTGCATGTGCTGACCCTGCAACCCTGGCCCTGCAGTATTGGGCCACTTGATGCTTCTTCCTATATGCTCTGAGCTAGATTGTGTTTGAGGGATGAGGGATAGAGATTCAGGAGGGGACTTCCCTGGAGTGGGGACAATGGAGCCATGTCTAACGGAAAGCCCCCAGCCACAGGCAGAGGCAGCAGTGACATGCTGAGGAGAAAAGGCTCAGTGAGATGACCCAGAAGGTAAGGTTGCTGGTCATCAGACATGACAACCTGGGTTTGATCCCTGAGAGCAACATGGCGGAAGGAGAGAAGTGACTCCAGAGATCGCACGCATGCGCGCACACACACGTACACACACACACGTACACGAAGTGTTAAAATAAATAAGTAATGTTTAAGGTGACATTTAACTCGGCCTTCACCCCTCCAATTTCCCCAGGCTCATTACCCCGAATGGGGTTAGTAGGGTTGGGAGATGGTACTTGTATGACAAGCGTGAGGACCCGAGTTCAATCCCCAGAACCCACATAAACAAGCCAGGGATGGTACATGGGTTTACCATGCCAGCAGTCCTTGGGGCCGGCAAATACTCTTCCATTGTGTTTTGTGATTCCTCCTCTCTCGTCCCTTTCCTTCTCCTCTTCCTCCTCCCCTTCCTCCTCCTCCAGATATAAACCTATAGGTAAGTATAGTTGTCCAGCCTAGCCCCGCCCCCAATTACATCACCATTCATGGGGAGGGGGAAAGATGCTCAGAATGGAATGTTGCAGAAAAACAAATTCCCACATTGGGGGTGGGGTGCGGGATGGTGCTTCCAGTCACCCAGCTAGCGTGGAAACTAACTTTCTCTCTTTCTCTCTTTTTTCTTTCTTTCTTTCTTTCTCTCTCTCTCTCTTTTTTTTTTTTTTTTTTGTGTGTGTGTGTGGAAACTTTCAATATGGTTTTGAACCAGGCATCCAGTGGCTTCAAAGGCACCTAGTGTGTGTGGGGTGGGGTGGGGTGAGGAGGTGGGGATAGGGTGCTAACATCTACCCTCTCACTCATGACTTTGATGTCCAAACAACAAGGAAAGCACCCCGTTCTCTCTCCCCCTGCCTCCTACACCCCCTTTCCTGTGCAGCTTTGGGCTCTGCCCACATGTGAGTGTTCCTTCCAGAGAGGCCCTCTGGAAGCCGGTGGTAACCCTGTGTGTGCGAGGGTTGGCAAGCCTGTGGTGGCCCTAAGTGAGGGAGGACAAGGGCCAGGAGCCTGGGAACTTGAGGCTGTGTTGGGGTCAATGTGGAGAGTGTGGGGGCATTGAAGGGAGCCTCCTTTCACTCCCTCCCCGCCTTGTCACTCTGGGCCTGTGCGCCCCCCCTGCCCTTCCACTCCCCTCCCCGCCATTACATGGTGGATCTTGACCATCCGTGGAGGGAGGGAACACCTAGACACTCATTCTCTTCCTAGATCGTCACTCTGCACCCCTCCCCCCCCACAAACTCTATGCAAGTGCATTTGGTTTTTCAGCCCAGCCAGCCCGAGGCTTGTGAACTTAAACAAATAAATAGAAATAAATCAGTAGACCTTTTATCCGAGACTCCTTTCCGGTCACGTCTGTCCCCTTGGCGAGACTTCTAAGTGGAAGTGCGACCGCCTCTGCTAGGAGGAAATTTACCATCACTTCAGGCTTTATCGAGGTGGGAGCGTTAGCCCTACAGCCCCTCGGCTCCTCACCAGGCGCTTTATCTCGGCTTAAATGGCTGCAGCTGGACCTCAGCAGACCCAGAGCAGTTAGCTTGTTTCCAGGGGCTGTTCTGGAAAAAGAAGGCTCTATGTTTGCTGGCCTTGCCAGGACTGCTGATTGGGAAGGTGCCTGGCTCCTTGGCGGATTAGGGATGGGTCGGGAGGCAGGCGGGAGAAAACCAGCGTCCTCCAGGTCCCGGCTATCTACTCCCAACTCCCTAGTATTGCATTTTGGGTATCTTTTGAAAATGGCGGTAACCGAGGCACTCTGCTTTTTTAAAAACAAAGATGGGGCAAATGGTGTCTTGATTATGTGACAGACCAATGGAGATCCAATCTGTGATATTTGCCATAATAAACCCATGGAAGTGTGCTGCTCTCAACCCGGGTCAGAGAAGCCCCTGAGTGCATCAGGCAGTGCTTGCTGCAGAGAAGAGCAACTGGCTGGAGCGCTGATAAGTGACCACGAGTGCCCAGCTGTAGATAGAACATCTCTGTCAACCTTCCCATCCCCAAGTGTGTGTGTGGAGATTGCAAAAGTCTGAGGATGGGGAGGGGAGCTGTAAATATGCTGCCCTTTGGACACCGACAGGGCACTAAACTCATGAGTTCATAGCCAGTAAACAATCTCGTGGGGCTTACAGGAGTGGGCGTGGCTCCCGAGGCCCCACCCCTAGCTAAGAAACTAGACAGAATCCCTTCAGAGCATGCGTGCCTGTGGGAAACCTCAGCCCATTCCCACTGAGTTTGCCCGCAGGAACCCCAGCTTGTGAGACAGGGTGGATTAGAACCCCTGCAAAGGATTTGATCAACAACAAAGAACTGGAGAAAATTTAATGCAAGAAAAAGAATGGCAGGCGAGGAGGAGTCCGGTCTCCCCGGACCCAGCCTGGCCGGGATGCATGCTTGTGCTTCCTCTAGGGCCCCCGCAGCCATTCTGGAGGTTGGAGGTCTGTGCCTTGCAGGTAGTCACCTGTCCCTGTCCCGTGCATTTACACTCTACTGATGCTCTGGTCTCGGAGGATCTGCTGGCCTCGGGCCGCAGGCTCTGTTCACACCCGCAGGTGGCTTCTGGGGACCTTATTTGCCAGGGCCTCAGGAACCCCATTTCTCTGTCTATGGGCTCAGACTCCGACGTGCTCACAGCTGGTCCTCGTCCACCCAGATGGTCTTCCGCTGTTCCTCCACGATCTTGTCTTTGAGGACACGCAACAGTTCCTCCACGCTGCCCCACATCTCAGCCTCCACCGTGGCGTAGAGGCAGGGCAGCGCTTCTAGCTCCTTCTCCTTGAGCCTGCACACACGTAGGAATTCCTCCTCCGTCTCTGGCCGTGGTAGCAGCTTCCTGTGGTGGGGTGGGCAGGGGGAGGCTGTGGGTCTTGATGCCCACAGTGTGAGACAGAAGCCTAGGTTGCACAGTTGCCTGTCTGGGCCACTGGACCACACATGCCCCATCCCCGCTGCCCCCATCTCCCGGTTGCTGGGAATATAGCAGTGAGCATACTTAACACTGCTGAGAGTTTAAGACCAACTTGGGCTAACATGTGAGTTCAGGGCTAGCCTTGGGTATGGGGTGAGCACCTGTTTCATTGCAGAATCAGGTCATCATCCCAAATGGAAACTCTGTCACCATTAAACACAAACTCCACCCCCCACCTCCTCAGAGCTGGGCTCCCACCATTCTGGTTTCTGTCTCTGGGAGTCTGATCCTGTAGGGGATTTTGTGTAAGTTGGAACCATATGGTGTCTGCCCTCCTGGATGACTTCACAGCATCCTGTCCTTGAGAGTCACTCACACTGCGGCAGGTGTTAGAAGATGCGCCCTTTTCAAGGTTGAATATCATTCTACCAGGTTGACCTTGAACTCTCAATCCTCCCGACTCGCTGGGATGTTAGGCCTACGCTGCCACATCTGGCCACTTCCCCCTGCCCCCTTTGAAGTTCATTTTCTCAGTGACAGGAACTTGAAAGATCCTCTCCCAACAGCCACAGTCATCCCATTGCATCTTACAAATGCGCGCCAGCATCTGCCCTGCTGAGCTCAGGGTCAGTATCAAAGGTCCCCGCATCCAGGATGTTTGGAAGGGCTGAGCAGAAGGTGGTGTGTGGGACAGGCATGGGGGGGGCGGTTATGGGGTGTCCTGGTTATGGGGTGCCCTTACCTGAACCGTTTGATGTTCTTCTCGCTCACCCGGATGAGCAGCACGATGGGGTACACCTTGCATTTGATCAGGTCGCGAACGCAGCTGATCCCGGCCTCCAGCAGGCAGTGTTTATTCTGCAAAAGTAGAGCAACCACTGTCAGCAGTGGCACCCACATTCCCCGCCCTTGTGGGCACCGGGCCAAGGCTGGCTGCCAGGCTGTATTAGGGAACCTCGAAAGTTGCCCTTGGTGAGGTTGGAGCCCCACACCTGTGAATACTGTTCAACCCTGCTGAGCACAGTGACACGAGCTGTCTAGGCCCTGCCTCAGAGGGGCTTGCAATGGACACTCGCCTCCCCGCCTTCTAGGGGGTTCCTGGTAATAAGGTAAGTAGAATAGAAAATGCCAGGAAGGGCAGCCGGCTGAAGGGTCCTCGGGGCCACCTGCTTAAGTAGGAGCTCGCTATGTGCAGAAAAGGACGATTCCCACTTGGCTGGAGGCATCGCCTTAAAAAAAAAAATCAAACTTTACATCAAAGAGAAAAAAATGAACAACTGCCATCCCAGCCCTGGGGGAGGCTGTACTGGGAAGATGGGGAATTAATTTCAGGTCAGCCTGAGCTACCTGATGAGACCCTGTCTAAAAGGCCAAGCCAAACCAAACAAGAAAACAAACACAGAGAGCTGGGCATGTCTGTAATTCCAGCATGTGGAGGCTGAGGAAGGGGCCTCATGAGTTGGAAAACCTGGACTACCTAGAAAGACTCAGTGTCAAAATTAAAAAGAAAAAAGAGAAAGAAAACAATGTAAAAAAAAAAAAAAAAAAAAAAAGCAGGCTCACAGGATCACCTGTGATCCTAGCACTCGGGAGGCAGAGGCAGGAAGATAGCGATTGGAGGGCAGCCTGGGCAACATAGTCAGTTCCAGGCCAGCCTGGGGTACATAGTGAAAGCACATCTTAAAAAAAAAAAAAGCAAACAAAGGCTGGAGAGGGCACTTGCTGCTCTTGCATGGGACCTGGGTTCAGTTCCCATCACCCACGTGACAGCTCACAACCACTTGGAAGTCTAGCTCCAGGGGATGTGATGTCCTCTTCTGACCTCTGTGGGCACTGCAGTCATGTACACACACACACACACACACACACCCCAAATGCCTTTTTAAAAAAACCCAGCCCCCTCCCAAAAAAAATCAAGCGTGGCAGTACATGATTGTAATCCTGTCACTCAGGAGGGAGGAGACTCCAGTTAGTTTTCAGGCCAGTCTGACCTTCACAGCGAGACCCTTTTGAAAAATTAAAAAAAAAAAAGAGGGAGAGAAAGAAGAGAGAAGAGGAGAGGGGAAGGGGGAAGGGAAGGGGAGGAAGGAAAGGAAAGGAGAGAGGGAAGGAGGGAGGGGAGGGGAGGGGAGGGGAGGAGAGGTGGGAGAGAATATGAGAATGAATTGCTACCCTTTGCATTTTCTGTCTGCACACACTGAGGACCTGGCACCCAGGCTGCAGGTAGACACAGCACACTCCTGGGGTTGGGGGCTTTCTTCCCCTCACTGTTTGTTCCCTGCCTCCTGTTAACCCAGGCTGTAGGGGTACTGCCTTGTCCCCCGCCATCTTGTCTGTCCGTGACTAGATCCATTCACTTTCTCCTCACTGTGACCCGACCTCCCTAATAGGGACGTATTTTCTTTCTTTCTTTCTTTCTTTCTTTCTTTCTTTCTTTCTTTCTTTCTTTCTTTCTTTCTTTTTTTGAAATAAGGTCTCAGGCAGCCCACTGTGGCTTCTAATTATCTATATATTTGGCTAAGGTGATGGGAGGCAAGAGAACTCAGCTGTAGTGCTAAGCACAGGGGCAGGCCTCATGGTTTCTTTTGAGACAGGGTTGTTCTCTTGGCCTGGGGCTCTTTGATTTGTTTAAGTGCTGGTCAGTGAGCCTCAGGAACCTTCCTGTCTTAGTTAGGGTGACTACTGCTGTGATGAAACATCATGGCCAAAGCAACTTGGGGAGGAAAGGGTTTCCACATCTATTTATCATGAAAGGAAGTCAGGACAGGAACTCAAGCAAGGCAGGAACCTGGAGGCAGGAACCTGGCACAGGCCACAGAGGGCCGAGGAGTGCTGCTTACTGGCTTGCTCCTCATGGCTTGCTCAGCCTGCTTTCTTATAGAACCCAGAACCACCTGCCGTGGGGATGGCACCGCCCACAATGGGCTTGGCCCTCCTCCATCAATCACTAATTAAGAAAATGCCTCACAGCTGGATCTAATGGAGGCATTTCCTCAATGGAGGTTCCCTCCTCTCAGATAAAACTCTAGCTTGTGTCAAGTTGACATAAAATTAGCCAGCATCCCCCCCTTCCCCCCGTCCCCCAGCTCCGGCTCCATTCCCGGTGTTGAGTTTACAGTATTTGCCACCATGCCTAGGTTTTTATTAAATTCAGCCCCTCATTCTTACATGGTTGCAATCAACCAACTCCACTATCAACTTAGCGGCTGTCCTCTGATCTTGACACACACATATGTACATACATACACATGCACTTTCTCACATATGAGCCCACACACATCCGTGCTGGTTTCTGACTCATACACTTAACAAAAGAGACAACCCAACAAATGTATGCAGGCTAGCCAAAAAGGTTGGCCCTGCCTTCACCTGTGTATGTCAGTGATGCGTGGGGGAAGGTGTACCCAAGGCCATCCAGATGTGCTGTAAGCCAGGTGCTGTCCCATGCCCTGCCACAGCCCTCAAGTCTCAGAGCAAGAAAGAGCTCTATGCTTTATCACCTTGTTAGGGCCATTCAGAGGACTCTGACCTTCACACTGTGATGTTCTTGAGTGGCTGCCTGTGAGTCCTCTATTCTTTCCCTTTCTCGTGCTTGAGTGGATGTGACGCCTGACACCCACCCCGAGCTATTTATGTATTTAGTCAACTTGGCACGCACTAATCTGAGGAGTTGCCTTCAACCATATTGCTTGCAGGCAAATCGTGGGTATCTCTCTTGCTTAGCAGTTGATGTGGAAGAGCCCAACCCACTGTGGGTGGTGCCACCCCCTAGGCAGGCGGTCCTGGGTTGTCATCGAAAGCAGGTCAAGCAAGCCCAAGAAGCTCAAGGCAGTAAGCAGCGTTCCTCCACAGCTTCTGCTTCACTTCCTGTCGCTAGGGCTCCTGCCTAGAGTTCCTGCTCTGACTTCCTTCAGTGATGGAGTGTGACCTGAGAGCTTATAAAAGGAAATGAACCCTTTCCTCCATCCCCAAGTTGCTTTTGTTTTATGGTCTTTATTGCAGCAACCAAAAGCAAATTAGGATGTGCTCTAGACTCACCCTGGTTCTCTGTCTCTGTCTCTGTCTGTCTCTCTGTCTCTTTGTCTCTCTGTTCCTGTCTCTCTCTGTCTCTCTGTCTCTGTCTGTCTCTGTCTCTCTGTCTCTCTGACTCTGTCTCTCTGTCTCTGTCTGTCTTTGTCTCTCTCTGTCTCTGTCTCTGTCTGTCTCTCTGTCTCTGTCTCTCTGTCACACACACACACACACACACACACACACACACACACACACAGAGCTGACATGGGTCCCAACATACAAGCCTACATCAGAGATCTGGGGACAAAGATGGAGGAAGAGAGTGGTCTGGGGCCTGGACAGAGAGAGAAGATGGACATGGCTGTGGCCACCCACCCCTGCCCATGACCCAGAGCTTCACAGAGATGGTTGGATGGGGTCTTGGTCTGGCTGGTACCCAATGTCCTTTACCTTGGCCGCCACAGCCTCAATGTTGGCAGGGACGATGCATTCGAAGGTGTTGGGGTTCTTTTCCCGGGAGTAGATGATGGTCTCTGTCCTCTGCTTTCGGAGGAACTCGTCTCTTGTGACAATATCTGCAGAGAGGGGAGTTAGTGCCGAGAGTGGCAAGTGCCATTTGTGGTGGGTCATATCTGTCCCCTCCTGGGTGCCACAGAGTTTGATATCTATCCATCTGGTCCACTCCCACTATGGTTATATGGAACCTCATCTTCTATGGAGATAGGGAAGCTCCATGAGGGTGGGATCAATACTGTGGCTTATGCTCTTTGTGCCAGACTATGCAGCAGAGGCTTAGTGGACACTTGTGCTCTGGCTTTTCAGCTGTGAGTGTCACTGGACAAAGTAGCTCAAGTGTTGTGGATCAACACTGTGTATGGTCCAATAAAGGAACTCATCCATGGAGCCAACTCTACATACCTATCCACTCATTTGTCTATTCATCATCCATCCATCATCCCTCCATCCATCCATCATCAACCCAGCCATATCTATCATCAATCCACCCTAAAGTAGATGGACTTGCCACCTGACTGGCCATCTGACTGACTGTATGCCATACTGTGTTCTTCACCCATGAGAGAGTAGAACTCAGCTTTTCTGCCACCTTGTCTGTCGCCACCTTGGAGACCTGGGGTAGACTTCACCATCACCATGAACTTCCCATCCAGCTGGCCACCTTGGCCCTGCCGGGCACCCCACCCCCCCACCAAGCTTCCCCATGAAGTGGTTTGACTTCTAAGGAGATAAGCATCCTGCTCTCTCACTAGTCTGTTCCCCATCCCACACTTGGGATCAACACAAAAACATGTTTATCTCGCCTACACTACCCATCTGTCAACTATCCATCAACCCACCCATCCATTATCCAATTATTCTCCATCCATCCATATACATACCCATCCATCCATCTATGTACCCATCCATCTATATACATACCCATCCATCCATCTATGTACCCATCCATCCATCTAT
>OU015754.1:9639944-9651369 GCA_907169655.1 Acomys percivali | reverse complement strand
CAGCCCCTCACTGGGGGATTCTA
Organism: Acomys percivali; assembly: GCA_907169655.1. NCBI lineage: Eukaryota > Metazoa > Chordata > Mammalia > Rodentia > Muridae > Acomys > Acomys percivali. The sequence continues at coordinate 9,651,346 of OU015754.1, read as the reverse complement.
GGCAGGGGCTCTACCACTGAGCCACACCCCAGCCCCTCACTGGGGGATTCTAGGTAGGCACTCTCCCACATAGCTACACCTCTCAGCAAAATAGTATTTTAGAACATTACACACACCAGACCGCAAAGGAACCCCATTATCATAAAATACAGCTCTCAAATATGAAACAAAATTGTGAGTTGATACTAAATGACTTTCTTTATTAATGTTTTAAACAAGTTTCCTTGACAGGTCTAATAGCTGCTGTAAGTTCTAGTAGTGATGAGTGAAAATAGCACACGCAGGCACCTGCGGGGCTGTGATGTGATACAGACCTCCCTGTTGTTTTTCCTGTTGACAGAGTCACAGGTGTTACTAATCAGCAGGGCTCTCTGTCGCCTGCTGACATTCATAACGTAAAATGTCAGTGTGGGTTTGTAGGAGCAAAACATGCGCCCTCCCCTTCAAGCCCATTGATTCTGAGTTCCGCACACACAAAGCCTAGACAGGGGGGGAGTGGTCTCCTGTGACGTCTTTCCCTCCACGTGTAAGATTGCAACCCGGAGAGAGGACCCAGGGATGCTCAGGTGAGGGATTACCAAGACGTGGGGGCACCGTGAGGCTCAGGAGAGTCACAAGGCCCCTCCCAGAGGGTTCACAGTCAGTGATAATGGCTGGGGAGGGGTCTGGTGGGGGTAGGAGACTCTTTAGTGGAGATGCCTGCAAGTTGTACAGGGAGCTCAAGCGACGCAGCTTTTGAGGATCTGTCACCTGTACGCAGCTTTTGAGGATCTGTCACCTGTGTTGGGGTGGAATGTCTGTGCTGAAGCTGCCCGAGTCACCTATGCTCCTGCGAGAAGGGATGCTCACTCACACTATAAGGACTCCTTTACCCATGTAAGTAAAACCTCACCCATACTTCTGCTAGGGGGTCCCCCCGCCCGTGTTCCTCTGAGGAACCCTCCGCCTCTGTTCCCGTAAGCAGCGCCGCCATTCATGCTCACGTAACTCCTCACCCAAGCTCCCATAAGTCACCTTACAAGAAACTCATTAGCTCCCAAGATAGACTTGGGTGGAGCCTTGCTGTTGGTCTGTCACTGGTGCCGAGCTGGCGTGAGTAGAAGACATTCGCTCAGGCCCTCACTAGGAAAAGTCAACTAGCACCTCTGGTCCCCCGGAGTAAAACCCCTCCTCCGGAGGAGGACACATCTTGATTCAGCTAAGCAGAGGCATGAGCATGACTCATTTCCCCTTCCCGCCCGCTGTTACCTGCCCGGTTGATCTTGGAAGGCAGCATGGGCGCGTTGAGCACCTCATCTTCGTCTTGTTCGTCGATGACCTTGCACTGGCGCAGGTAGGGGGTGAGCTTGGCAGGGTTGATGTAGCGGCTCAGCATGTGCCGGTTGCACTCCACGTTGTCCCACAGGGCCTCTTCTTCGTCCTTCAGCGTCTCCATGTAGTCATCCATAGCGGGCCCTCCTCCTGTGAGGCGGCGCAAACACCAACAAGGTTAATAAAAAAAAGCCTCTGGGAAACGAGGCTATAAAACGCTCAGGAGTGAAGGCCGGGATATACCGCTAAACTGGGGGAAAAAAAGAGAAAAGTATAGCAGAGAAAAGTGCACAGGACATATTGCCTTTTATCCGAGCGAGAAAGTTATGGGGACATAAATATGGGTATAAATTTTCTAACACACTAAACACAAAACAATAGAAAGATGAGCTGTAACATTTTTAAAGGACGGTTTATGGGGGGAGGGAAAGTCCTCTTGCTGGGATATGCTTTCCCATGCAGGTTTAACTCACTAAAAACATATCTTTCTCCAAACAATATTTATATAATACCATTTGCTTTCAAATCCCACTCAAATGATACCATACTGTCTTTCAATGCTGATTTTTTTCCCCTCTGCATTTTTTTTTTTTTTTTTTTTTTGAGATAGAGTTTCCCTGTGTAACAGAGCCCTGGCTGTCCCATACTTGCTTTGTAGACCAGGTTGGCCTTGAACTTACAGAGATCTGCCAGCCTCTACCTTCTGAGTCCCTCAGGAATTCTTTTAAGGTTTATTTAGGTGGGTACATATAGAACTAATTAGTTCATTATACACCATAAACTTGCTCATTTTAATTCAGTGACAAAACTTTTATTTATTACTTATGTGTGCCTACATGAGTTTATGTGCACCTTGTGTGTGTGTGGGTGCACGTGAAGACCGGAGGAGGGGGTGAGATCTCCTGGAAACGGTTGTTTCAGGTGCTTGTCAGTTGCCAATCTTGGTGCTTAGAACTGAACCTGGGTCCTCTGAAACATCAGGAAGTGCCCTTAGCTGATGAGCCGTGTTGCCAGCATAATAGGCTTTTTAAAATGCTATGATGTTGATGTCGACCATTTATCATCATGGCCAAATATTTTTAGGATACTTTTGTCTCCTCTAAAAGAAATCTCGTAGCTATTGGAGGTTACTCTTTTGAAGAAAATATTTTGTTGGCTGGTTAGTTGTGTGTGTGTGTGTGTGTGTGCGTGCGCATGCGCGCACCTGTGTGCACCAATGGAAGCCAGAGAACATCAGGCATACTGATCGGCTCTACTTTGCTCCTTTGAGATGGGGTCTCTTCCTGAGCCTGGAACTAGGCTAGCATCCATCGAACCCCAGGGATCCTCCTGTCTCTGCCCCTATACCCGAGGGTTACAGACACGATTTTCCTGCCTGGCTTTTTACATGAGTGTCAGGATTTGAACTCAGGTCCTTATGCTTCTGCAGCAAGCTCTCTCCACTGAACCATTTCCCCAGGCCCCATTAGCAGTCACTTTTGATTTTCCGAGTGTCCTCACCTGCAGCCACAATCTGCTTTCTGTCTGTGGTTTTGCCTAGGCACAGACTCGAAATATATGATCTTTTCTGGACAACTTTTTTTCCCCTCACACTATCCTCAAAATCTGATCATTTTGAAGCAAGTATCAGTCATCTCTCCCTCCCTCTCTTCCTTCCTCTCTGGGCTGCCTCCTTTTCTTTGGCCCTTCTTTTCAAAACAGCTTTCTTTATTGGGCTATAAGTCATGGGCCATATGATTCATCTTTTTAATGTGCACAGCTCAATGGTTCACAAACTGTGTGTCTGTCACCACAATCAATTAAAAACATGTTCATTATTTCAAAAAAGAGAGCCAGCCATTCATTTCCCTCCAACACCTACCAGCTCCTGGCAACAGCTAATATGCTTTCTCTTTCCTCGGCTTCCCAGTTTCCTTTCCGTGGCTGTGATAAAATGGCCCGACAAGACAGTGGCAGAGGGGATAAAGGGTTTATGTTAACTCAGGATTCCAGCTCACCATCCATCATTGCAGGGAAGACAAAGCAGGGGGTTGAAGCAGCCGATTATATCGCACTCACAGTCAAGAGCAGAGAGAGATGCTCGGCTCGGGTTGTCTACCCTAAGGCAGGTCAAAAGTCAAGCCAAGGGAAGGAAGGGCTCTTCCCACAACAGCCAATGTAATCTGAACACCTGGCCCCACAGGTCAAGCTTTCTAGACAGTTCCTCGGAGAGACTCTTCCTGGGTGATTCCACTCTGTGCCAAGTGAGAATGGAAACCTTTGACACACACAGACTGTATAACAGAGTCCAGCCTTCTGTGGCTTGGTTTTTCCACATACTTGGTACTTCCTACAAAAACTGTCCATCAAGACTGGGGAGTTGTAGGAAGCCCTGGCTTTGATCTCCAGAACCCACATAAAAACGGGCATAGTGGTACACACTAGCAATCTCAGCTCTGATGAGAAAAGACATTGGACTCTTGAGGCTCACTGGACAGCAAGCCCTCACTCACTGCTTGGTGTGTTCCAGACCAGTGAGAGACCTTGTCTCAAAAACTCCAAGGTGGGCAGTACCTGAAGAATGACACTAGAGTTGTCCTATACATACAAGTACACCCCCACACAGGCGAACACACACACACACACACACACACACACTCGTTGTCAGACGATTGCTCCTTGTGTTGGTTTCACAGTTTGTTTGAGTCTTCATGATGGATGTTTGAGTTCTTTCTGCCTTCTTGAGTAATTTGATGGGCAATGCTGCTTGGGACACACATGGACAGCATTTTGTGTGGACATTTTTTTTTTTTTTAATTCCCTTGAGTAGATACAGAAAACTGGAAACCCTAAGATGTAGGAATTTGCATGTTTAAAAAATACTTTGTGTATGTATGTGTGTGTGTGTATATGTGTGTGTGTACACACAACTCTGCACGTGTGTGGAGGCCAGAGGAGGATATTGGGTGTCCTACTCTATCACTTTCAGGGTCTCTCACTGACTGGAGGTAGGCTGGTGGTCAGCAAGGCACAGTGACCTTGTTGGCTCCTACTCCAAAGCACAGCCACACCAGGCTTTCTAGTTGCGTGCCGGGAATTTGAACTCAGGAATGTGGAAACTCATGTTTTCACAGCAAGTACTCTTGAGCCACCTCCTCTAACCCAGGATGCATTCCATTCTGAGGACCTGCCAGGGGACCTGCCACACAGCGTATTGCAAAGCAAGGGATGCCACCTCACATTGGCACGAGGGAAGCGTGAGGACCCTGGCCCCTCCGCAGTCTCACTAACCATGCCAGCTCTTCTCTGTGATAGCCAACCCCCTTACTGCTGGCATCTCATTGTGGTTTTGATTTGGATTTTCCTAATGGCTAGTGGTGCAGAGTGCCTTTCATGTGCACACTGGCCATTTGTGTAGAGAGAACTCTGCTCAGACCCTCCCCCCATGCTAAGATTGGGTATCTTTCCGTTTATCACTGAGTTTCAGGGGTTCCTCAGGAATCCTCCATATAAGACTGCCATCAGCTATCCGACTTGCAAGTGTTTTCTCCTTTCCTGTCAATGATCTTCGCACTGTCTATAGGACAATGTGCTTTGCACTTTCGAATCTTTTGTAAAATTACGTGTGTGTGTGTGTGTGTGCGCACACACGTGCGCACACGTGTGCATATGTATGTGGGTGAGCATGTACCAGAGCAAACATGTGGAGGTCAGAGGACAACTTGGGTGAGTTGATTCTCTTTCCACCAGGTGGGCCCCTGAGATTGAGCTCAGGTTGACAGGCATGGTGCTGAGCCATCTCTGTGGTCCATAACTTTTAAATTTAGATGTAGTCCAATTTGTTGAATGTTTTCACTTCAGTATTCATAAAATAGCCGTTGTCTAACACAGTGTGGTTCTGAGCCTTCCTAATGCTACGACCTTTTAATACAGCTCCTCATGTTGTGGTGACTCTCCAGCATAAAGTTATTTTGTTGTTACTTCATAACTGTAATTTTCCTATGAAGGATATCTAATATGTAACCTTGGCTGCCAAAAGGGTCATGACCCACAGGTTGAGAACCACTGGTGTAATGACAAAGCAATGATTATTTTCTTTCTTGTTACAGTTTTCTATTTTTGCTTTTCATTCAAGGCTTATGACCCACTTTGTTAAGTTTTTGTTTTTGGTGTGAGGTAGGGATCTGGTCCTGCTGCCATGATAAAACACCCTGACAACATCAAGTTAATGGGAGAAAGGATTTGCTCTTGAGCTCATTTGGAAGGGACCATTTTGTCATGGTGGGGAAGGTTTGGTGGCAGGAACATTGGCCACGTGGTCACATCACATCCATACTCAGGGAGCAAAGAATGAACAGGAAGTGAGGTCAGACTATAAAGCCTCAAAGCCCACCTCCAGTCACCCACTTCTTCCATCAAGGCTGAACTTCCTAAATGTTCTACAGCCTCTTCCCAAACAGCACCACCAGCTGGAGCCAAGTGTTTAAACCCACAAGGCAATGGCAAGTCTTTCACATTTAAGCCACTGGATTGGATCTTCCTCCTCCTCCTCCTCCTCCTCCTCCTCTTCCTCGTCCTCCTCCTCCTCTTTCTTCCTCCTCCATCTTCAAGATGAAAAGCTCCAACTTTGCATACGTGTGTATGACTACATGTGAGTCTGCACATGAGTGCAGGTGCCCATGGAGGCCAGAAGAGGGCATCTGTCTCCTGGAACTAGAGTTATAAGGGGCTGTGAGCCACTGATGAGGTTGCTGAGAACTGAACCTGTGTCCTTTACGAGAGTAGCAAGCCCCTTTCACTGCATTTTAAAAAATGTATAGGCATCTAGCTTTACAAAAATGATTTGGTGAGCTGGGCATGGTGGCGCACGCCTTTAATTCCAGTACTTGGGAGGCAGAGGCAGGCAGATTGCTGTGAGTTCAAGGCCAGCCTGGTCTACAAAGTGAGTCCAGGACAGTCAAGGCTACACAGAGAAGCCCTGTCTCAAAAAAACAAAAACAAAAACCAAAACCAAAACCAACCAAACAAACAACAAGATTTGGTGGAAAAAAAAATCTAATCTTCCCCCTCTGAATGACCTTGATGACCTTGTACTCTGCAAAGCAACTGGTTAATGCCAGTGTCTGTTTCTGGGCTCTCAACACCATTGCAAGGATCTACATTTTTCATGCCAACACTACAATGTCTAGGTTCATGTAGTGCGCTCTCTTTCCCTCCCTCCCTCCTTCCCTCCCTCCCTCCCTCCCTTCCTCCCTCCCTCCCTCTCTCTCCTCTCTGTCTATCTCTCTCTCTCTCCCTCTCTCCCTCTCTCCCTCCTCTCTCTTTACAGGTAACTTTGGCACCTAATAAGTTGCCCCCCTTACAGTTTTATAATTCATTAGTTAGTTTCTCTGGATGTGTGTATTACGTGTTTGCATGTGCTGATGCATGTGGAACCAACAGTTGAAGTTTTGTTCTTTCCCCAAAGCTATCTATCATCTATCTACCTACCTACCTACCTACCTATCTATTTTTTGTACAGGGCCTCTCAGTGAGCCTAGAGCTCTAGACTGTTTGCCTAGTGAGCTCTGTGCCTCCTCCTGCCTCTGCCTCCCAAGTGCTGTTGTTGTTATAGATACGGACTGCCATGCCTGGCTTCTTCCCTGTGTGAAGGGAACAGACATCTCCCCAGGCTCTCCCCTGTCATTTCTGGGGAAAAGTCAGCTGGTATTCTGACAGTGAACCCAGTGAACACACTGAATTCGAAAAGCAACTTCGGCACTGTTGCTGTCTAACAAGATTGAGTCCCCTGATGCAAACACATGGGATGCCTTTCCCTGTGTGGACATCTTCTTCAGTTCTTTCAGCGATGGTTTATAATGGTGGTGTATGCCACAGCCTGGATGTCAAACATCACCCAAAGGTCTGTCACTACGGACATAGGATAAAAGGTGAAGATCTCTCTCTGTCTCTCTGTCTCTCTGTCTCTCTGTCTCTGTCTCTCTTTGCCTCTGTCTCTGTCTCTCTTTGTCTCTCTCTCCCTCCTGCCCGCTCTTTCTCTCTCTCCCTCTCTTTCCCCCTCTCTCCCTCTCCTCCTTCCTCTCCCCCCTCTTTCCCCCTCTCTCCCTCCCTCCCTCTTTCTTGCTCTGTCCTTTCTTCCTTGATGTTCTGTTTCCTCATGATGTGTTGTCCTCACCAGAGGCCAAGCAGAGTGCCACCCACCCTTGGACTCTTCCAGAGTGTGGGTAGTTTTCACCTGTTAAGCATCATGTATCAGAGAATTTTATTACAGTGTCAGAAATCTCACTAACACACCAAGTAAGCCGTGCATTTCTTTTGTTAAATTTGTTCCTGCATGTGTTTTTTTTTTTATTTCAATGATTATAAATGGGCTTTACTTCCTTAAATTCATTTGAGGAATGTTCATTGATGGTGTACAAATACACAATTGATTTTCATGTGTTGATTTTCAATCTTCAGTTTATTCAGCAATGTTTTATAGTTTGCAGGGAATGTTACAGCATGGGTGTTGAATGCCACTCAAAGGTCTGTATATAAAGACATGGTCTTCAGAGTGGCACAACTTGTGGTGGGAGGTTCTGGCTGTTAGGAAGCCCATGCCATTTGAAGCCATTAATTAGTTTGGATAGTTCCTTAGTGGGGATAATCATATGATTATCTATGTGTAAGGTCACGTCATCTCAGATACTTTTACTTCTATCTTTCCAGTCTTGATACATTTTGTGTGTGTGTGTGTCTGTGTGTGTGTGTGTGTGTGTGCGTGTGTGCACATGCTCATGGATATGGTTTTGTGGTGTTGATGGAACCCAGGGTCTAGAGTTTTCTAGGTAAGAGCCAACCCCTGACACTATTAATGATGCTCTGCTATGCTTTCATACAGGAGCCTAGCATAACTGGCTTCTGAGAGGCTTCATTCAGCAGCTGACGAAAACAGGTGCAGAGACCCACGGCCAAACAATAGGCCAAGCTGGGACAGTTTTGTGGAAGGAAAACTTATGGCAGGAAGGACTGAGGGAACCAGCAGGTCAAGGACACCACAAGAAGACTCACAGCGTAAACTAACCTGGGCCCATGAGGGCCACAGAGACTGAACCACCAACCAAGGGGCATGCATGGGCTGGACCTAGACCCTCTACACATCTGTAGCAAACGTGTAACTTGTTTTCATGTGGGTCCCCTAACAATCGGAGCAGGGGTTGTCTCTGCACTTGTTGCCTGTTTTTTTTTGATCCCTTTCCCCTAGCTAGGCTTCCTTGAGTGGCCTCAGTGGGGGAGGATGTGCTTAGTTCTGCTGTGACCTGATGTGCCAGGGTGGGACGGTAGTCAGAGAGGGGGGCTCCTCTTCTCTGAGAAGGGAAGTGGGGAAGAAGGAAGGGTGTTGAGGGTGAGATGGGAAGGAGAGGAGGGAGGGAGTTGCGATCAGGCTGTGAAGTGATTAAATAAATAAATAAATGAAAAAACCGAACTCTACCACTGAGCCACACCCTAACCCCTCACTGGGGGATTCTAGGCAGGGTCTCTACCACTGAACCATACCCCAGCCCCTCACTGGGGGATTCTAGGCAGGGGCTCTACCACTGAGCCACACCCCAGCCCCTCACTGGGGTATTCTTGGCAGGTGCTCTACCACTGAGCCACACCCCAGCCCTCACTGGGGGATTCTAGGCAGGTGCTCTACCACTAAGCCATACTCAGTCCCTCACTGGGGGATTCTGGGCAGATACTTAATTGCTGTTGAGTCCAAGCCCTTATTGGGAGGTTCTAGACAAGCATTCTACCCTTGGGTTTCCTCCCCAGATCTTTTGTCTTTTATTTTATCTTTCATATCTAATTGCTCTGTCTAGTATCTAAGTACTCAGAAGTAGAGAGCATGGACACTCTTGTGTCTGATCTTAGGGGAGAAGCACCAAGTTTTTACCATTGAACATAATATATTCCCCCCTTCTCTCTGTTTCTCTCTGTCTCTGTCTCTGTCTCTCTCTTTCTCTGTCTCTGTCTCTGTCTCTCTCTTTCTCTGTCTCTCCACCGCTCTTTCTTCCTGGTTGTCCACCACTGCTACCATGAATAGTACATGGATTCTGATTTTCTTCCGTCAGACTTTCCTGCATCTATTGAGGTGATCGTGTGGCTTTTAAGATTCTATTAACATGGTGTGTTCCATGTTGTTTCCAGATGCTACTTAAACCTTCCACCCCAGCGATGAATCCAATTTAGTTACACACACAAACACACACACATACACACATATACACACACATGCACAGACAGACAGACAGACACACACACCTCAATTCAATTTCTTAGGTTTGAAACAAAAAGGGTTTTCTGCATCTGTCTTCACAAGAGTTGGTCATCTGTGGTTTTCTTTTCCTGTGGTGTCTGGTTCTGAGTTCAGGGTCTGAGCTCTAGGCTGTTAGGAACGACTTGGGAACCATTTTTTCCCATTCAACTTTTTTGGAAGAGGATTTAGGAGGATTAGTATTAAAATTCCTCTTGCCTCATCAAGCTTACATCTATAAACATTTGAGCACAGGTTTCTCTCTGTGCGTTGGAGCCATCTGTGTGTGTGTGCATGTGTGTGTGTCTGTGTGTGTGTCTGTGTGTGTGTGCAAGTGTGTTCGCCTATGTAGAAGCCACTGGTCAGCCTTAGGTGTTGTTCCTCAGGTGTTGCCCACCTTATTTGGAGACAGTGAGCACCTGAGGTCCTCTTGTCTGTCTCTGGGATTACAGGACGGTGTTACTGCACTGGTTTTCCTTCTTTTTTAAAAACATGGCTTCTGGGTATCAAATTCAGGTCCTGTCCTCATACAATCACGACAAGCAGTTTCCAGACACAGTCATCTCTCCAGACCCACTTCTATTTTGATAAGATTGCTCTTTTTACTTGCCATGGGTCAGCTTCTGTACTCTGTTTTTCTTGAGCTGGTTTTGGCTATCTATACCACTCTAGGAATTTGTCTCCCCGATGTTGTCCTGTTTACTGGTGACAGTTGTCCCTGGCTTCTGTCACAATCCTTTTCATTTCTGTAAAGTCAGTTACAATACCCTTTGTATTTCTGATTCTAGTACTCTGAGTCATCTTTTTTTCCCCTCCCTTCATCACTGTAGATAAAGGTTTGTCAAGAGAGCCATTCCAAGGGCTGGCTGGCTGGCTCAGTGGGTAAAGTGTTTGTTGCACAAGCATGGGTCCCGAGGACCCACTAAAAATCAGAGATGTGGGATGTAATCCCAGTGCTGGGTGGGTGAAGACAGGAAGATCCTTAGGGCAGAATCACTGAACTCCAGGTTCAGTGAGAGACCATGTCTCTAAGGAGGTGGATGGCATCCTTGAAGATGATAACCGAAGTTGGCCTACTGGTGCACCTGAAAACACTTGTGACACACATGCGCGCGTGCGCACACACACACACACCACCACCACCACCACCACCGCCGCCGCCACTGCCACCACCCCTGGCCCCAAGTCCTGACTCCTGGCTTCACTGGCATTTTCTATTCCATCCCTATCTCAGAGCTATTTATTTCAGTCTTTTTTTTTTTTTTTTTATCATTTCTTTCTTCTGTTCACTAACTTGGGATTTTCTTCCTTTCAAGTGCAGGCATGCAGAGCTATGATTCTTCCTCAGAGCTCCGCTTTGGCTGCATCTCACACTTTCTAGGATGCTGTGCTTTCACCGATGCAACTAACTTTCCATGAGATTTCTTCTTCAACTCACTCACTATTCAGAAATGTGCCATTTATTTTCTTCTCCATTTCCGTGATAAGTTAACAGAGTCCCGGGAGGTTGATTCTTCAGTATCTTTCCTCAAGCACATCAACAACATCTTCTCTGAAAGCCACTGATGGTCCTGACACCTTGTTAGTGCCAAATAGAACCTCCTGGTCATCCTCTGGGGTACAGAGGATGGCACCCACCAGTCCCAGGCCCTGAGTTTTATAGATGTGGCCAAGGAGAGGCTCTGTGTGTGTGTTTGTGTGTGTATGTATGTGTGTTTATGTATGTGTGTATGTATATATGTATGTGTGTGTATGTGTGTGTATGTGTATATGTATGTGTGTATGTGTGTGTATATGTATGTGTGTGTATGTGTATATGTATGTGTGTGTATGT
>OU015754.1:9628194-9639934 GCA_907169655.1 Acomys percivali | reverse complement strand
TGTGTATATGTATGTGTGTGTATGTGTATATGTATGTGTGTGTATGTGTGTGTATGTGTGTGTATATGTGTGTATGTGTGTGTGTATGTGTGTGTGTGTCCAGCTGGACCACAAGAAAGCAGAAGGACACAGGGGTGTTGCAGCTTTGTGGGTAGAGAAGGGGTGAGTGAGCAGAGGAAGGGTCAGGGCAATGGGGCCTGAGGGAGGCACCAGGTCCCCCTCTCCTCATGTATGAGCCTCCTTTTTCCATGAGCCTTGGACGAGCCTGGTTTCTGGTCATTGTGCACAGTGTCTGGTCCTTGCTGGAGGCCTTCACAAGCCTCCTTATTAAGATGATTTATTGATTTTTATGGGAGTTTGTTCTATACAACTGGAGGTTTGAGTAAAAATATGTTTGCTGTGATAAGCCCAAACTGGATTGAAGTGGACAGAAAACAAGGCTGGCATGTGATACATTGCTGTTGCGTAGACAACAACTTCACATCACAGATTCTTGAATATTTTTTTGTGAGTATATTGCATTTAATTGCACATGGATGCACAAGAATGTGGATGTGTAACTCAGTCGATGTCAGGTGTCTCCCTCTATTGCTCTGCACCATATATACACATACATATTACATAGTGCACGTTGCATATTATACATTACACATTATATTATACATTATATGTTACATATACCCATGTCCTGAACCCAGAGCTTGCCCCTGGGTTCCCTTGTCTCTGTTTCCTGAGTGCTGGGACTACAAATGGACCACCATGCCTGCCAACACTTATGAGAGCACTGGAGAATCTGAACTCAAGTCCTCAGATTTAGGCATGAATCGCTTTAGCCACTGAGACAACTCCCAGGCACACAGAACAGTTCTCTGTAATCATTCCGCTGTGCCACAGTGTGCTCTGTCCACCTTTCCCTGCTCTCACTTTCTGTGATGCTTGGTTTTAGGTGTCAATACAACTTTATTGTCACCTGGGAAGAAAGCCTTAATGAAACATTGTCTAGATCTGGTTGGCCTGTAAACATGTCCATGAGGGATTTTTTTCTTTAGTAACTTAAAAAAAGATTTATTTATTATTATGTATATAGTGCTCTGCCTGCATGTACACCTACAGGCCAAAAAAGGGCATCAGATCCTATTATAAATGGTTGTGAGCCACCATGTGGTTGCTGGGGATTGAACTCAGGACCTCTGGAAGAGCAGACAGTGCTCTTAACCTCTGAGCCATCTCTCAAGCCTGGGAATTTTTTTCTTAATTGGACTGATTAAAGTAGATGACCTGGCCAGCTGTGGGTGGTACCATTCCCTAGGTTGAGATCCTGGGCTGTATATTAGAAGAGAAAATGAGCTGAACACTAAGCACACAGCATTCGCTGTTCTGTATCTTGACTGCAGATGTGATGTAATTAGCTTCCTCAAGTTCCAGCCTCAACTTTCCCACAATGGTAGATTGCATCTTGGAACTGTGAGCTAAGACAAACCTTTCCTACCATAAGTTGCCTTTCTCCAGGGTACAAAACTATAACAAAAAAAAAAAAAAGATGAAACCAGGACACTGACTTAATCAACCTGAAGTTGCATCCGCCTCCCATGTTCTTGTCCCTTACCTCCACACCCCTTCATCTATAAAATGGTGGGTGCCTTGTTGTCCTGGGCCATGTGAAGCTGGCCCTCTGTGATACATGGCCCAAACCCCTGAACTGCAAATGTGTGACTCTGTGCAAAGAGCCACTCAGCAGAGAGCTGCAAGACAGGTGCTGAGAGGCACATCTGGAGGGCCGAGTAGGAAAGAGTCCCCTGCCCTTCTGGGACACATCATGGGGTGCTTAGTGCCGTAGAGATGCTTTCTGAGGTGCCCCGTGCATGGCAGGGCAGTCAGCAAGGCAGAAAATGACTAGGGTAAAAAAAAAAAACCCTTCCTCCTTAAGTAGACATAGTGGGGACCTTCAGCCTCAGAGACAAGGTTGTCACAGACCTGTGATGTCACAGGAACTGACACATTATGAGCACCCTGTTAAGTATTTAGCTCAGCCATCATAGATTGAGAGTTGCTCGGAAAAGAGATCCAGTGAGTGCTGTGGCTCCTCCCACCTGGGGGCTTGGAGTTCCACAGGGAGAGTCAGTTACTGACACAAAAAGCCATGGGAAGATGTCCCAGTAGCATTCTGAGACACACAGAAGGGAAATCATAAAAACCTACAGAAGTGGCACAGTGTTCCAGCCATCATGTCTGAACCTTCATGGAAGTCACTCTGCTTAAGTTGAGGCTGGTGGTTCATGCCTGAGATCTCAGAAGTCTGAGGCCGAAAATCACAGGTTAAAGGCCTGCCTGGGCCGTTCAGGTTGAGCTTCGGCAACTTAGAGAGATCATGTCTCAAAATAAAAACATAATTAAAAAGGGCTTATGGGTATGGATTAGTGGTAGAGTGCTTGCCTAGAATCCTCCAGTGAGGGGCTGGGGTGTGGTTCAGTGGTAGAGCACCTGCCTAGAATCCCCCAGTGAGGGGCTGGGGTGTGGCTCAGTGGTAGAGCACCTGCCTAGAATCCCCCAGTGAGGGGGGGTGTAGCTCAATGGTAGAGCCCCTGCCTAGAATCTCCCAGTGAGGGGCTGGGGTGTGGCCCAGTGGTAGAGCACCTGCCTAGAATCCTCCAGTGAGGGGCTGGGGTGTGGCTCAGTGGTAGAGTACCTGCCTAGAATCCCCCAGTGAGGGGCTGGGGTGTGGCTCAGTGGTAGAGCCCCTGCCTAGAATCTCCCAGTGAGGGGCTGGGGTGTGGCTCAGTGATAGAGCATCTGCCTAGAGTCTCCCAGTGAGGGGCTGGGGTGTGGCTCAGTGGTGGATCATTTACTGTAACATGTATGAGATCCTGTGTTCCAGGTCTCAATACCCACTTTCCCCAAATAGGAAAAAAATCATAATTATGGCTCCTTTTGAGGAGAACAGCCAGCCATATGTGATCCCAGAAGGGTATCCAGGGGCCATCATTGATGTAGCCCTAGATCATAGTTGGTAACATAGCAAGTGTATACTTTTTTTTGTCACCTATGCACATTATGTATACATTTTTAGAGCACACAATAGTTCACAGGCAAGGACTATGGTAGCATAGTCACTCTCAAAACGATCAAACATTACAGATTCAGTTTCAAGTTTAACTTCCCCTCTAAACACTGTCCCTTGGTTGGACCCATCCTCTTCACTTGGGACCTCCCAGTGGTGTGTGTCAATTTTCTTTGAAAGCAACCTGCCTTCACAAGCTCCCTTTGATACAGGGAGGGTGGATTTTCACAGCCTAAGGGGGAGGGATGGTTTGTGTCTAACCTGTTTGCATCCTGGCTTTGTTGAGTCTAACCTTGTACTGCAGAAAGAATCTCGTGTCTGTATGGTAGCATCACCTGTCAATAAAAAGCTAATGGCCTGTTAGCTGAGGCAGGAAGTAAGGAGGTGGGAGTTCTGGCAGAGAGAGATGAACTCTGGGATAGAGAGAGGCAGGAGATTTCACCTGCGGACTCTGGGAAGGAAGGGCACTTGAAACCTGGAGGAGAGGTAACCAGCTACGTGCCACACATAGAATAAAATAAATGGGCAATTTATGTTAAAAGCTAGTCATGGAACGAGCCAAAGCTTATGGCTTGGGCATTTATTCGTAAATAATAAAAATCTCAGAGTTGTTATTTTGGGGAGTAGGGTGTGGGAGGGATCCCCCCTGCGCTGTCACTGGACCATAGTGCTGCTGTGTTAAGAGCCAGAAGCAAGGTTCAAGCCTCGACCCAGGCTCATCTTTACCAAGGAGGTAAATGCCAGGAAGACCATTTACACTCGCACAGACCTCATCACAGCTGTCTGGCTCCTGCCAGGCGCCCCACCGCCCCCTTTTCTGAGATAAGGTTTCTCTGTGTAAACCTTGCTTGTCCTGGAACTTGATTTGTAGACCCGGCTGGCCTCAAACTCAGAGATCCCCTGCCCCTGTCTCCCCAGTGCAGGGATTAAAGGCGTGCGCTACCATTGCCCACTGCCAGCCACTTACATTCATGGATTTTATCATGTGGCTCCTCTCATTGCTACAATAAACATTCAGATACTGATCTTAGCCAGGCGCGGTAGCAGGCTTGTGATCTTAGCGCTTGGGAGGTGCTAAAATATCTTGGGGGCAGCTGGGCATGGTGGTGCATGCCTTTAATCCCAGCTCTTGGGAGGCATAGGCAGGCCGATTGCTGTGAGTTGAGGCCAGCCTGGTCTATAAAGTGAGTCTGGGACAGCCAAGGCTACACAGAGAAACCCTGTCTCAAAAGCAAAACAACAACAAACAAACAAACAAACAAACAAAAAACAAACAAAAAAATCTGGGGTGCTGGCTCAGTCAGTAAGCAAGCATAAAGACCTGAATTGAGACCCCTCCAGAATCTATATAAAATCTGGACGTGGCAGCACACACCCTTAACCCTGGAGGTGGGAGGCAGAGACAGGAGGGTCCCTGCACCCTTGAATCTAGCCTAAGGGGTGAAGTCCTAGGCCCGTGAGAATGCCATCTCAGAGAAGAGGTGGGAGGTGACTGAGGACCAATACCCAAGGAGGTCCTGTGACCTTCACATGCGCACATACACATATGCAGTGATACACACATGTGCACACCACCACATCAACACATACATTAAAAAAATCCTTGACTTTTGACCTGTAAAGGCTTCTGTAGATAACTTCCTGTCAGCCCCGCAGTCTTGTCACAAGCATATGCTAGGCAAGCCGCCCTTTCCTTTAACTGTCCCCAGACTTGGGCTTCTACTCTCCCCTACATGAAGTCTTAGGTCACCTCTGCGTGACAGCTGGTATTGACTGTCAGCCTGGCAGTATCTAGAATCACCCAGGAGACACACCTCTGTGCATGTTTGCTAGGGGCCGTCTAGAAGGAGTTAATCAAGGAGGGAAGACCCACCTTGGTAGTGGGTGTCACCATCTGAGGACCAGATTCCTCGCTCTGTGCTTCCTGACTGCAGCTGCTGTGATGATTGTGTGCTCTCCGACCACGAGCCAAAAGAAACCCTTCACATGCCTTAAGCTGATCGTGCTGGAAATTTTGTCACAGCAACAGGAAAGTGACCCATCACTCCACACCGCGACTTTTCAGTACAGAAGAGACCGAGCAGTGGTACCTGGCATACGGTCGGTGCTCTACAAACGAGAGCCGTGGAACTGTTGTCCCAGATCGGACAGTCACACTTTCTGGCTCCGTGCTGTCTTCCTTTGGGCCAGTCTGTGGTTGGATCTGGAGTGGGTGTGGCCAGAATCTGAAAAAAAAAAAAAAAGGAAAGATCGTTAAATTGGAGCAAAGGGGGGGGGGGGTGGGGTAGAGACAGGAGAAAAAGGAAAACATTTGAAGATTCCAAAAGGTTCTCTGCTGGGAAATAAAAACTCCAGGTGCATCTCTCTGGGGATGGTGTTAGGTGCAGCACACCATGAGCTGCAGGATGGTAGCTTTAGAAAGCGGTTGACCACACATACTGAGACCTAAGGGGAGGGAGAGATGGGCAGGTGGTAGCCCTGGGGTCACGTGCACGGCCTGGGTGGCAGATACTCAAGCGACCCACAGAATGGAGAAGTTGTACTCAGCTACAAATTCATTAGGTTCTGAGCCGTGAGCTTCCTTCTGACCCATAAGACTTCCCTTCGCTATGAATTACATCTTTGGCCTCCAGCCTGCTGGGGACTTGGTCAAGGACCTGCCACAGTGCACACACTCTTTAATTTCCCAAAGGTGGTGTATCTCATGATGACTGACATGGTCATGGCTGACCCTGGGCTCGGTCATGCTGGGAGGCCAGTGGTGGCTGGAGGCGGGGGGAGGGTTAGAGGGGCCAGGAACAATGTCAGCTTTCCTTCTGGGAAAACTGGTCCAGGAGAGGGAAGGGTGGGACACAAAGTCAGGGAAGGTGAAGAGAAGATTAATACCTGCTCTGATGGGTTCCTAGAACCCCTGGGGGCCTTGGGCCACTGCCCTATGTCCTTTCTTCTTTCAAGTGACAAGGACCATGGGGCATTGCGGTGTAATCAGGAACTTGCTTAGTGTGAGCCCGGAGCATTAATCACTGGTGACACTGCCCCCCCCCCCCCCCCCCGCTGTCTCAAGCTGTTCCCGCCAGTGTCTGGCAGCTTGGGATGAGCTGTCAGAGGTCTCTAGCTCTGGGATGCAACAGGGCCGCCCCTTCTCTTGAGGACAGTATCTCCTTGGTCCCTCCATGGTCTTCTTGCTGTGCTGTTGGGACACGTGGCTACCCTGGGCTGTGGCTAGTGATGAGGGAGGAGGTGACCTGAGAGCAGACTGCTTCATGGGACATGAGGAAGCCACGGGTCAGGGAGCAAAGGGATTGCCACTCTTCTACATGTGCTTCTGTGCGTGACTGTTCATGTGTGCTTGCATGTATGTGCCCGTGTGCACAGAGGCCAGAGTGCAACCTCAAGCAGTTTTTCTTAGGAACTGTTTATCTTATTTTTAGAGACAGGGTATCTTCAGTGGTAAAGTCCCGGGCATTGCAAGTACACACCGCTGTACCCAGATGTTTCTATGGTTGTGGGGGCTCAGACACAGGTCCCCATCCTCAGGCCCTACATGCACCTCTCCTTTAGAGAACGCAATGTTTCTTTTAGGATTAGCAGAAGAGGGTTTTTGATGATTTATTGTTAGTTATGAGAGAAGTTTTAATTGTTAGAAAAGAGAAAGCGGGTTGTAGTTTGTATGATTGTCCACCTTTCTTTTCTACCTTGATGGCATATTAATGCCAGTTGGGGAAACTGAGGCACAGGGCTGCCAACAGGGAGGCTGGGGTTTTGGTTTTGGTCTTAGAAGTTTGATTACAGCCTTTGATAACTTGGTCCTAAAGTCAGGGGAAATTTTAGGACTTTGCTTTGATAAATTCTTTTCTTTCTTCTTCCTTCCTTCCTTCCTTCCTTCCTTCCTTCCTTCCTTCCTTTTTAGTTTTTCCAGACAGGGTCTTTCTGTAGCCTTGGCTGTCCTGGACTCACTTTGTAGACCAGGCTGGCCTTGAACTTACAGATATCTTCCTGCCTCTGCCTCCCTGAGTGCTGGGATTACAGGTGTGTGCCACTGCGACAGGCTATATAAATCAACTTCTTGATTTCTTTCTTTTCTTCTTTCTCTTCCTCTTTTTCCTCCTCCTCCTCCTCTTCTTTTTTTGTGGAGACAGGGTTTCTCTCTGTAGTCCTGGTTGTCCTGGAACTCTCTTTGTAGACCAGGCTGGCCTCGAACTCACAGTGATCTGCCTGCCTCTGCCTCCCGAGTGCTGGGATTAAAGGCGTGCGCCACCACCGCCTGGTTTCTTGAGTGATGTTTCTTTTGATATTGACTTTCTGCTATACTCAATGATGGGAGTTCCCAACGCCAATACTCATAGACTGTTCTTTATGTGTCAATGTCTGCAACGGCTCATGTGTCAATGTCTGTCAACTCACTGGATTGAGAAACACACAGAAGCCGGGCGGTGGTGGCGCATGCCTTTAATCCCAGCACTTGGGAGGCAGAGGCAGGCGGATCGCTGTGAGTTCGAAGCCAGCCTGGTCTACAAAGGGAGTCCAGGACAGCCAAGGCTACACAGAGAAACCCTGTCTCGAAAAACAAACAAACAAACAAACAAAAAAAAAAAAAAGAGAGAAACACACAGAACCCTAGGGAGGTACACCCCTGGACATGTCTTTGAAGGCTTTCAAAGAGGAGTAATTGATGGCGGGAAAGACCACCCTGAATGTGGGTGGCACCGTCTCATGGACTGGGTTCATGGACGAAACAAAGAAAGGAAAAAGGAGAAACCTACGTGCGTGTTGCCTTCTCCTCTCCTCACGCCTGATCTGCAGAGATACGAGCAAGCACCCTCTTTCTGTGTGTATTGCTCTGCCATCATGGCTTCCTGGACTGTATCGCCCCGACTGTGAGCTAACAGAAACCACTTCTGCCTTGAGTCGCCTTTTGTCAGGTGCAATGAGAAAAACAACTGAACTACTTGAGGGACTGATGATACATTATCACTTCGCCCATCTTAGTGATACAAAAGTAAAAGCTTGTCACATCAGTATGAGCGTATGTGGATCTAGGTCTCCCTGATTCCACTCAGCTAATATACACTCTCTGGAATTGGTTGCAAAAGGGTTAACTTTTTAAAAGGGTTATGACCGGAAAGTATGTGCACAGATCCTCTGCGATGGCCATGTTCCTATATAAGCTCAGGGCAGGCTTAAACTAAGCTCTCAGATGGTCAGTTTGGGCTGGTCCACAGGGAAGGCCATCTGACCACAGGCAAAATTAATACATGTTACATTTTGTTGCCTCCCACCTAAGCATAAACAGAGACAGTGCCAAGGATGGCTTGATCTAAAAATCTCTACTCTTTAGACAGAGCCCAAGACGCAGCCTTGTAAAAGACACCTGTAAAAGGGGAATGATGAAAGCCGGGAGTGGTGGCACACTCCTTCAATCCCAGCACTTGGGAGGCTGAGGCAGGTGTATCTTTGTGAGTTCGAGGCCAGCCTGGTCTACAAAGAGAGTCCAGGACAGCCAAGGCTACACAGAGAAACCCTGTCTCAAAAAATAAAATAAAATAAAATAAAAAGGGAGGAGGGAAGCAGTGAATCAAAAGAGAAAAGCTTAAAAAGAAACAAACAACTATTTGACTAGGCTTCTTTAGTGCAAGTTTGTAATCCCAGACCCAGGCAGGCTGAGGGAGAGGAGGACCGTGAGTTACAGAGTAGCCTCGGTTACAGAGTGAGGAGGCTCTGTCTCAGGAAAAGTTGGAGAAGGAAGATAAGAAATGGGAGGTCAGTGCCTGAGGTCTAAAGATGAAACAAATCCCAGAAGAGAGCACAGATGTGTCTCCATTTTAGTAACCTTTGAGGATGGAAAATAAATTAAAAGGATGGGTTTACTATGAACAACGCTAGAGACTTCTCAGAATATAAGAAACCTCAACCTCCAGATTTAAGGCACCCCTAGAATGCTTAGCGCAGCAGCCTCACTGTGCCATTTTGACATTTTACATCACCAGTAAATAAGTGAAGACCCTAGAAGCTCCCAAAAGTAAAAATTCAGGTTGCACTTGGAGGGGAGGAAAGTGTGGTGCCAGACTTCCAGATATGAATTCTGGAAGTGGAAACCTGTTAGGGCAAGACCTTCACCATTTTTATAAGAAAGTGTTTTTAAATTTTGACTTCTATATGTACCCAAACTACTTGTCATGTATGAAAATAAATGAACGTTCTGGTTCCCTGTCTGTTGCTGTGACAAACATCATGACCAAAAAACAAACAAACAAACAAACAAACAAAACAAAAAAAACCAAAAAACAAAAAACTTGGGGAGGAAAGAATTTATTTGGCTTACATTTCAAGATCACACTCCATCACTGAGGGGAGTCAGGAGGGAAGTAAAGTAGGAAGTTGAGGAGAAAGCCTGGAGGAACGCAGTTTGCTGGCTTGCCCCTGACTACATTCCTGGTACAGCCCAGGACTGCCAGGGAATGGTCCCGCCCACTGTGGGAGGGACCATTCCCTGGCCCAGCCCACCATGGGTGGCACCTGGCACCGCCCACAGTGGGCTGAGTCCTACATCAATTAAAACCATCAAGACAATCCCTCACAGACCTGCTCACATAGCAACCTGATAAAGACAATTACTCAGCCGATACTCTCTTTTAAAAGGTGATTCTAGGTTGTATAAATTTGATAGTTAATGCTAAGTAGGACAAACTGACATGTTTTCATATAGCCAAAGTCTTTATTTTCCATGTGCCTTAGGCAGCTTCTAGA
Source organism: Acomys percivali (assembly GCA_907169655.1). Taxonomy (NCBI): domain Eukaryota; kingdom Metazoa; phylum Chordata; class Mammalia; order Rodentia; family Muridae; genus Acomys; species Acomys percivali. Next base: position 9,630,129 of record OU015754.1, on the reverse strand, counting down.
GGCTGTGCTCCAGCAAAACAAATGATTAAAACCACCACACCCTGTTTTGAAACACATTGTTTTGTTTTTAATTTTTTTTTTGAGACAGGGTTTCTCTGTGTAGCCTTGGCTGTCCTGGAAGTTGCTTTGTAGACCAGGCTGGCCTCGAACTCACAGAGATCCACTTGCCTTTGTTCCCTGAGTGCTGGAATTAAAGGCATGAGCCACCACACCCTCAAACCTTTAAATCCAAATTTAACCTGCCTACAAGGTGTGCAGGGATAAAAATGGAGCAGAGATTGAGGGAATGGCCAACCAATGACTGGCCCAACCTGAGACTCACCCCATGGGAAAGAGCCAACCCCTGACAGTATTAATGATACTCTGCTGTGCTTGCAGACAGGAGCCAAGCATAGCTGTCCTATAAGAGGCTACACCCACAGCAGATGGAAACAGATGCAGAGATTAATAGTCAAACATTAGGCGGAGCTTGGAGAGTCTTGAGGAAGGGTTGGGGGGCAGGATAGAGGGACCCCAAGGGGGCAAGAACTCCACAAATAGACCAACAGAGTCAACTAACCAAGGACCATAGGGGCTCACAGAGATTGAACCACCAATCAAAGCGCATGCATAGACTGGATCTAGGGCCCCTACACATATGTAGCTGATGGGTATCTCATGGTCTTCATGAGGGTTCCCTAGCAACTAGAGCAGGGCTGTCTCTGATGTGGACTGTGTTGCCTGCTTTTGGATCACTTTCCCCTAGCTGGGCTCCCTTGTCGGGCCTCAGTGGAAGAGGATGCAGTTAGACCTGATGTGACTGGATGTGCCAGGGTGGGTTGGTAAGGGGGGGGGGTTCCCCTTTTCTGAGGAGAAGGGGAGGGGGGAGGAGGAAGAGAGTGGGACAGAGAGGAGAGGAGGGATGGGGCTGTGACAGGGATGTAAAGTGAATAAATAAATATATTAATTAAAAAATGAATGAAGCCTCAAGGAGGAAGATGGGGGCTCAGGAAACAAGGGATCTCACTGGGGAAAGAAGCCCCCGAACGTCAGCTGAGTTGGGAAGGCGGCCCAGATACAGGATGCCAGGGGAGAAATGCTGAACAGTTATTCAACATACTTTATACCTGGGATGTGATATTATCAGGGCAATTGACAAACCTGGGAGCCAGATGAGAAAAATTAATGATATTAAAAAAAAAAAAACCAAATAGGAAAAAAAAAAAAGAGGCATCGCTAACTTCAGAACCAAACCAAAACCAAAACCAAAACAAAAACAAAAAAACAAAACAGAAACTCCAGGCAATCACAGCGTACAACTCCAACACTAACGTACATGACCTAATGAGAAGTCTGCGGGAAGGCTAAGTGGAGGGAGAGGCATGTTTGTAGATGAAGCTTATTGGTGTAGCCATCGTAAGGCATTACCAATCAACACATTGTTAGGGAACAAGGATTTAGCTCACAGTTGCATGCTGACCATGCTGAAGTTTGGGCCAGCCTCTCTGGCTGCGTTGCTTTTGGACTGGGGCCTTCTCAGCTCCTTTTCCTAATGATGTTGCTTGCCTCTTGAGTGACGTTCTCCTATTGCTTTATTCGTTTGTTCTTCTAGAGCATCTCCTATAGGAGCCTCAGAGAGGTCTGTACTCCCAGTAGACCATAGCACAAGCCTTTCCTCTGAATACATCACCAATATATATTTGTAAGCTGAGTAAATAGAAACAAAATTCTCATCTTGAGTAAAATAAACAGCAAGGGTGTTGTTACAAGTTCAGAAAATTCCAGGCTTTTCAGAAAGGAGGTGGGCTTTTTTGAGATTTATTTTAATTAGTTAAATTTAGTTCTTTAATCATCTTTGATTTTTTTCCTTTGCATGTGTGTGTGTGTGTGTGTGCATGCAGCGTGTGTGTGTGTGTGTGTGTGTGTGTGTGTGTGTGTGTGTGTGTGTGTGTGTGT
>OU015754.1:9605265-9622774 GCA_907169655.1 Acomys percivali | reverse complement strand
CTCTCTCTCTCTCTCTCTCTCTGTGTGTGTGTGTGTCTCTGTCTCTCTCTGTCTCCCTGTATCTCTCTCTGTCTTTCTCTCTGTTTCTGTCTCCATCTGTCTCCCTGTATCTTTCTCTCTGTCTCTCTCTGTCTCCCCCTCTCTCTCTGTCTCTCTCTCTGTCTCCTTGTATCTCTCTCTTTGTGTCTCTGTCTCTGTCGCTCTCTCTGTCTCTGTCTCTATCTCTTTCTCATTTATTTTTATTTTGAGACAAGGTCTCGCTGTACAGCTCATGCTGACCTCACTGTGTAGCCTGCTCTCGGGCTCAGAGCAGTCTTCCTGTCTCAGCCTTGCCAGTGCCTAGTGCTGCCATACTTGATTTGGCCTCCAGCAGCTTTCTAACGCTCTCATTATTGTGTCAGGATCCTCCTACATTTGAAGTAAGACACCACAGCTCCCTCCAACAAGAAAGTATTCAGGAAGGGACTCAGGAGTGGCTTTTGCTATTGTTGTGTGGGACTTCAGGGTCTGTCTGTCTGTCTCTATAAATCTCTCCCTGGTAGGTTGTCACATAACCTAGGCTAGCTTTAAACTCACTATACACCTATGGATGGTCCTTGGTTCCTCCTGCTTCTGCCTCACCAGTGCTGGGATCACAGGTGTGTATCCTAGCCCCACTACCTGGTTTATGCAGTGCAGGGGGTGGACGTGCATGCCAGGCAAGCACTGATCTACATCCGTAATCTTAGGCTCCAAGATCTTTATCAAGAGGCTTTAGGTCTGGCTAACACCTTAAACACCCCATCTCCACTGCTAGAAGTCTCAGCTAGGGTCACCCCCTTGGGCTCTCAGGAGCCTCCCCTATCCCAGAGATGCTCCCCAACAGATTTCTGTTCTCTCTCCTAGTCCTCTCCCCAACCCCCTAGCCCCGAACCCTGCTCTCTGCACACCTGATCCCCACCCCTGTCACCATCCCCACCCCCCCATCTCCCACCAGTTCCTGCCCTCCCTCTACATCAGATGTCTATTTTATTTCCTGTTCTGAGTGAAATTCAGCACCTTCACTTGGGCCATCCTTGGCTTCTTTGGATCTGTGGATTATAGCATGATTATCCTGTACTTTATGGTTAATATTCTCTTATAAGTGAGTACACGTCATGCGTGTCTCTCTGGGTCTGGATTACCCTATTCAGGATGATCTTTTCTAGTTCCATCCATTTGCCTGCAAACTGCATGATTTCTTTGTTTTTAATAGCTGAGCAATATTCCATTGTGTAAATGTGCCACATTTTCTTTGCCCATTCCTCAGCTGGGGGACATCTAGGTTCTTTCTGGCTATTACAAATAAAGCTGCTATGAACATAGTCGAGCAAGTGTCCTGGAGGTATGGTGGAACAGCTTTTGGATATATGCTCAGGAGTGATATAGCTGGGCCTTGAGGTAGCTCTATTCTCAGTTTCCTGAAAACCCTCCAGATTGATTTCCACTGTGGTTGTCCAAGTTTGCATTCCCACCAGCAATGGAGGAGTGTACCTCTTGCTCTGCGTCCTCACCAGCACATGCTGTCACTTGAGGTTTTTGATCTTAGACATTCCGATGTGTGTAAGATGGAATCCCACAGTCTTTTTGATTTGCATTTCCCTGATAACTAAGGAGGGAAGGGGACACCACCCATCAAACCTTAGACTCAAAAAATGTTCCTGCCTACAAGAAGTGCAGGGATAAAGATGGAGCAGAGATTGAGGGAAGGGCCAACCAATGACTGGCCCAGCCTGAGATCTGCCCCATGGGAGAGTGCCAACCCCAGCCACTATTAATGATCCTCTACTATGCTTGCAGACAGGAGCCTAGAATAACTGTTTTCTGAGAGGCTTCATCCAGCAGCTGATGGAAACAGATGCAGAGAGCCACAGCCAAACAATAGGCTGAGCTCAAGGAGTTCTGTGGAAGACTGAAAGGAAGGATTGAGCAAGTTAGAGGGGCCAAGGGCACAAGAAGAAGACCTACAGAAGAAACTACATAGGCCCATGGGCGCTCACAGAGACTGAACCACCAACCAAAGAACATACATGGACTAGACCTAGACCTCCTACACATATGTGGCAGATGTGCAGCTTGGTCATCATGTGGGTCCCTTAACAATGCATGGAGAAGCTGTCTCTGACTCTGTTGCCTGCCTCTGGATCCCTTTGCCCCTAGTTGGGCTGCCTGTCAGGCCTCAGTGGAGAAAATGTGCTTAGCTTAGTCCTGCTGTGACTTGAGATGCCTGGGTGGGTTGACAGCCTTTGAAGGGGCCTCCCCTTCTCTGAGAAGAAGGAGGGGGAAATGGGGTGATGGTGGGACTGGGAGGAGAGAGGGAGGGGACTGAGTTCAGGCTGTAAAGATATTAAATTCATATAAATGGAATAGCAGCAGCAGCAGCAGCAGCAGCAGCAACAGCAACAGCAACAACAGCAACACCCCTGTAGTTCTGTGCGATCAGTGGATATATTTCCAGGCAGCAGAAAAAGCAAGAGGTGGGTTTTGGCCAACGGGCTGTTGTGGCCAGCCATCCTTTCTTTTGTTGACTTAGTTGGATGGCTGGGTCCAGCAGGCAGAGCAGCCACAAATAAGGAAGAGAGACCTCCCGCCCCGTGAGAGCGTCAGGTCAGTTGTGTTTGTTAGTGAGAAATGAGATCTAAGAAGGGTAGAGTGGTGGTGGTGGGGGGAAAGGGCATGAAAATCTTCCAGTAAGCAAACAGAAAGGAACCAAACACGAAGGACTGGCCAGCCTCCTGCCTGCCCCCTTCACATGGTCCTTCCATCCTCGGTAGGATCTAGGGGAAACTCCGGAGTGCTCTCCTCAGCCTTTCTGCCAGGGTCTTTGGCTTGAGAGCCCCCTTTCCTGGAGATGCCAGTATCTTTTTTATATCTACGGTGCAGTTATCTCCAAGCGAGGACCTCTCTCATCTTTCTTTGTCCACCCTGTGGCTTAGCAAGTGTCTTACATAAGTGAGCGTTTAATATTTATGAGCGGATTGATTTCCAATGGATAAGCGCGGCCTCTCTTTTCCTTGTCCTACCAGCCTCCCCTCCAGCCAATAAACTCTTCTCCCCTCAAGCCCCACATGTTGGAGAGAGTTGCGGCCACAGCAGCTTGCTTATGGGCTTGGCGCCCTTCGTTCGTCCCCCCCTGTGTTTTGCTGTGCCTGCAGTTTGCAGCTAAGTGCCAATCCATCTCTCCCTCTCCATCAGTCATGAGCTTGAAGTCTACAAGAAACGTCCCTCCAGTGTCTGACCTGCGGGGACATAGCCTGCTTGTTACAAACCATCTTACTGGGAGAGTAAAGAGGAGATAGCGGCTGTCCCACAAGCTGACCACTGTATGGGCTTCTTGCTGCAACCCTGTCTTTTACCACATCCCCAGGAAGGGATGTGTGTCTGCAGTGTGCACCTGCCCTGGGGTGGCACCAGAATGGAGGAGCACTTTCTACAGCCTTGCGTGAGGGTCCGTGCTCAATGGAAGATTATGGAGTTTGGTTTTGTTTGTGGGGGAAATTTCTAAGATATAATACTTTTTCTTTCTCTCTTCCCTCTCTCCCTCCCTCCTTCCCTCTCTCCCTTTCTTCTCTTCCTCTCTTCTTCTTCCTCCTCCTCCTCTTTCTTCTCTCCTTCCCCTTGTGTTGGGATAGGATCTAAAATACCTTGCACTGTCTAGACCAGCACTGTACCGTGGAGCCACGCCCCCAGCCCCTCACTGGGGGATTCTACTCAGACATCTACTGCTGAGATATGTCCCAGGCATGGTGTAGGATTCTAGTTCTTAGAGAACTGACAACCAGACACCAGCAAGCATTTACCAGACTGTAAGGAACCTGCTACTGCCCCACCCCCCCACCGTGTCATTTTCACCATGCGAGCTTTAGGACAGATATCCCTGGAGACCTGAGGTGGGGATGCCCTTGAGCTGTGCTATCTGAGTGCAGCTGGCCCTCAATCCATCTCAGAGATGGAGACCAGAGTAACTCACTAATAAACCAGCAACAGACACCAGGGCGGAGCAGGCTGCAGCGAGGAGGAGGCTGTGGCTGTGGTATCCCAAGTAATGCCAGGAGCTGAAAAGGCAGCCGGCTGCCAATTCTGTGCGTTCATCCTTGGGTGTTTGTGATCTGACCCAGGATGGGTCTTGACCTGGCTGGATTTCCTGGGAGGAAAATGGACCAGCGGGATGCTGGTGTTGGGGGGGGGGGGACATGGCAGAACATGGTCGAGGTTCTTAGATTTTAAATGGACAGGAGCAGGAGAGAATTGTCCACATGCCCTCAGGGAGACAGAGCTGCTGAGAGCAACAGCGACCAGCCATTTCTCAGCGTCTGGACCGGCAGCTCATGTGGGGAGGCTCTATATCTGCCCCTTTTATCCTTCTCCAGTATGCCTAGAAGGAGCCTTTGTAGAAGAACCCGGCCCAGCGCCTTCATGTGAACCTCTTAATCGCAGAGTGACTGCAACAGGGAGCATTTCCACCGAGGAGTAGGTGGCCCCAGAAACTGGCCCGCTTTTCCACTCCCATCCCCCAAAGCCCTGACAAGGTGCTACCAGGGGAACCTGCTAGTTAAATACATTAATTGAGCAGCCACTATGTTGAGAATGAAAACAGGCTTTCGAAGCCAATTAAACGTTAGGCTCCGGCATGGGAGAGAGGTGGTGCGTGTGTGCGAGAGTGGGGGGGACCAGAAAGAAGTTCTTTACTAGTAATTAACCACAAAGTAAATAGCTCTCCCATGGAATGGGCCCCCTCCATCCCCACACCCCCGATCTTCAATTAGCTCTGTTATTCTGTCCCCTATTACTTGAGATAATCAAGGGTTGGATGTAATTAATTGCTGTAATGTGTTCCGGAGTGAAGCCAAATGGCAGCTCGGGAAGGCTGGCAATAGTTGCCATCTTCCCTAACTGGCTTCCTGGAAGGGCCAGCTTGGGTTCAGCCTGCACAAAGGAGACAACGGGGTGAGTGCGGAACATAGGCAGGGGGTGTCAGAGCTCCCCTGGTTCTTTCGATGCATCTGGCACTGGGCACTGACTTCCCTTCTCCCACCTCCTGTCATCTGTCTCTGTGTGGCCTTCAAAGTCCTGGACCCATAAAGCCACTGATGCCCGAAACAAAGGGAGCCTATGCATGTATGAAATATTACTCGGTTATAAAAAAAAGAATGTGGTTTTGACACAGGCTGCCACACGAACGAGCCTTGGGGGACACTGTGAGGAGGGAGACAGTCTGACAAAGAACACAGTGGGCAAATCGGAGAGGCAGGAGGCAGGCTAGAGGGGTCTGCCCTCCACAGCCAAGAGTTACCTAAAGTGACCACTGGAACTATTCAGTACAGATGTAGCTCTTCTCTGGACCCTAGAGTCAAAAGAATCTGAAATACAATACTCAAGGTTCATAGCATAGACATAGACGTGTGTGTGTGTGTGTGTGTGTGTGTGTGTGTGTGTGCTCTCACCTGTGCATTCTATGTTAAAGTTGGGTGTCTTCCTCTATTACTCTCCATTTTTTTTTATTACCTAAGTTCTCTCACCATCCTGGAGCTCAGTGATTCAGCTAGGCTAGATGGCCACAGAGCCAAAAGATCCTCCTGTCTCTGTCCCTTGTGAACTGGCACGCACTACAATAACCTGACTTTTTAGGTGAGCGCTGGGGATTTGAACTCAGATCCTCATGTTTTCACAGCAAGGGCTCTACCCACAGTGCTGGTTGATTCTGTCCGTCAACAAGGCAATCTGGAATCACCTGGGAAGGGGATCTCAATTACGGATCGCCTAGGTCAGGTTGGTCTGGAGCGCGTCTGTCCCCAGGACCCACATGGTGGAATGGATGCCCTATTATACATTGTAGCATTTTCCCCTACTCTCCCAAATAGATAAATAAACACTAAAAAGGTAGAGAGCAGTTGAAGGAGACCCCTGAAGTGGACTTTTGACTTCCACATGCATGCACACATGCACATAGACACATGTATTTGCAAACATCCCAACACACCCAGGAAGATATTTTGTAACCAGGTTGAGTGATGGTTGCTCAAGAGATTGCCTTGACTATGTTAGTTGAGCTAGGAAAACCTGCCCACTGTAGGTGGCGCCATTCCCTAGTCAGGGCATCCTGGATGGTCCAGGAGTAGATAAAAGGAACTGAGTGCAAGCAAATGAGCATGCAGTCACTTCCCTCTGCTGTGGGCTGCGGATGGCTTCCCCACAGGGATGGACTGTGATCCAGAATCGTGAGCCAAATAAACTCTTTGTCCTCTGACTTGCGTTTGTTGAAGTATTTTTTTTTTTTTATCACGACCACAGGACACAAAATGAATGCGTTCACTGAGCCGTCTCCCCAGCTTCAGACTCCTCTCCTTGCCTGCATTCCCCAAACAAGATGGCAGAGCAACCATGTACACGGCCTTGACATCATATGGACGATGATGAGTGCCGTTGTAAAGTGCACAGGGAGCGTGCGGAGGTTTTCTGCAAACACTGTGCCACTTTACAACAGGGCCATTAACATCCATAAGTGGTGGTACCCACCATCCTCCTGAAACACTGGGGGTGGCTAGTTGTTAGGGGTAGGGAAGGGGCACTGTTGGGGGAAATGCACCTCCTTTTGTGGAGATGAGAGTATTTTGTAACTTGTTGCTGGGGAGACGACTCAGTGGGTAAAGTGGTTGTAGCACAAGTGTGAGGACCCAAGTTCAGGTCTCCAGAGCCCATGGGAAAAGCCAGGACCAGCCCTAGGAAAGTGGAGACAGGCTTGTGGGGTCAGTCTAGTTAAATCAGTGGGCCTCAGGTTTAGTGAGAGACCCTGTCTCAGAAAATAAGATAAGGGCTGGGGACATGGTGTAGAGGGCAAAAGCGTCTACCGTCAAGTCTGACGACTTGAATTTGATCCCTAGGAGTCACATAGCAGAAGGAGCAAGTGGACTCCAGCAAGCTGTCCTGACTTCCATATGCACAGTGTGTCAAGTGCTCTCTCTCTCATATAAATGAATAAATGACAAGTGAATGAATGGAAAAAGTAAATGATTGAATGAATAAGTAAGTAAGTAAGTAAATAAATAAATAAATAAAATAAGGTTTAGAGCAATTGAAAAGACACTTGAGATGGACTTTTGGGGCCTCCACATGTATATACATGCAACACATACATGTACATGTATTCATAAACATATACATGCATGTCCCCCACACACTTAGGATATTTTGTAACTAGGTAGAAATGACTGCTGCCAAAGTTTCTGAATGTATGAGATGCTGCCAAACTGTTCAACTTTAAGAACAACAGTGACTTCCAGAGGTCCTGAGTTCAATTCCCAGCAGCCACATGGTGGCTCACAACCATCTAGAATGTGATCTGGTGCCTTCTTCTGGCCTGCAGGTGTACATGCAGGCAGAGCACTGTGTGTAATAAATAAATAAATAATCTATTAAAAACAAAAAAACAAAAAAACAACAGTGAATGTCGGGCCAGACAAAAGGGCTCAGTTAGCAAAGAGCGCACACACGTGTTCGTGTGTTAGCCTAGCCCAGTCCGGTATATTTCAGGACAGTGAAAGGCTGTCACAGACAAACAAACAAGGCAAGGGGCTGGAGAGTTGGCTCAGGGGCTAAGAGTGGATACTGCCTTTGCACCCAGCATCCGTATTGGGTGGTGCATACCCAAGTATAACTTTAGTTCTGGGGGATCCGATGCCTCTTCTTGTATTCACTGATAGGTACACACACAAAAAGAAAAAAACATGGAAGAAAAAAGATGGTGGGGGTTTAAACTTTATAAATTTCACCGCTGTAAATGAAAATAAATGCAGCTACAATTTCAGGAGCTCTCAGGGGCAGGGACCAGGTACAAACTCACGTGGACTCCAACCCCAAGACAATCTGACTACAAGTATTTTTGTTGTTATTGTTGTTGTTGTTCAAGACTGGGATAAGGGGGGAGAGGATGATATGGTTAAGGGGAATTGAGTGAAAGGATTTGTGCCCAGAAGGTGGTCCCCATAGCTTGTCAATGGAGAATGACTATGGCTTTTCAAACCAGAAGGTCCCTGGAGGAAGTGATGTGGGAGAAACTGGAAGGGTGTGTGTGTGTGTATGTGTGTGTGTGTGTGTGTGTGTATGTGTGTGTGCATGCGCGCCCGCGTGAGCGTGCTTTTGTGGGATACTGAGGAAATTAAGGCAGATGCAAGAAAGAAATACGGCATGTGTGTATGTGTGTGCACGTGTGCATGTGTGTGCATGTACATGTATGTGTGGGGTCACGTGGGGGAGTGGGACAGACAAAACCATGGGCTTTCGAGAGAAAGGGGAACAAGAAGTCAGTTTTATTTAGCACAGACAGGTGCAGGGGTGAGAAAAGGAAAGAGAAATGAAGAAAGGAAACAGAGAAGGGAGCCGGTGGGGGTGGCGGGGGTGGGTGACAGGGCTAGCCAGCAAGGAAGGCCATAGCTAACTCAGATTACATACATCCCTCCAGCGGAGCGCTCCCGAGACCACAAACCGCTTAAACAGAATTTGAGCAATTTCCCGGAGACCTGCTCACCTACTTTGAAGCCACTGGTAGTGTTGAAACTTAAAAACAAACCAAAACAAAACTTTGATTCACACTTTCCGCCTATCTGAGTAGAGTGAGAGGTGTCAGGAGTGATTCGTCTTACGACACTCCTTCCTTTCTCAAGGCAGAGACACCCTTCTTTTTTTCCTTAATGATCTATGTATAGTGTAAGCTTGTCTTTAAATGAGATTGTTGGCTTCAAAACCTTTAGGTCCTCCTTTATTGAAATATTAAATTGTTGGGTGGTGGTGGTGGCGCATGCCTTTCATCCCAGCACTTGGGAGGCAGAAGCAGGTGCATCTCTGTAAGTTTGAGGCCAGCCTGGTCCAACCAGAGCTATATAGTGATGAGAGAAAGAGAGAGAGAGAGAGAGAGAGAGAGAGAGAGAGAGAGAGAGAGAGAGAGAGAGAGAGAGAGAGAGAGAGAGAAAGAGACAGAGAGAGACACACACACACAGAGACAGAGACAGAGAGAGACAGAGACACACAGAGAGAGACAGAGAGAGACAGAGATACAGAGAGAGACAGAGAGAGACACACACACAGAGATACAAGAGAGAGACAGAGACAGAGACAGAGATCAGTAAACAGAAGACCACATGTTTTCCATGTTCAATGTTTCTTACACCTCAGCCATACTAAAAACACATTGCCCAGACTCCAAACGCAAGGAAGCGAACTTGAGACTCCGTACCCAGGGACCAGTTCCGACTTCTTGACATGCACCTAGCCTTTTACGTGTGTGCCGATGATGACACCATCCCAAGGAATGAAACAAAGAGCCCAGCAGCTCGGCCGGGCTCCTGGTCTGTGCAAAATGTTCCTCCCATCTCTAAGTCTTTTCATCCCTCTGTCCGGAGCATCAGTGAGCCTACCTAGGGAGCCAGACTCGAAGATTTTCAGGGATCTACAGGCTGGGGTCTACCTGAAGGCATGACCCTAAACTATCTGCACCACAGAGCGACTCTGTATGGCGTGGATGTACTGTGTGCTATTTCCAAAGCGTCTCTAAGCCCTGCTGGCTTTTCTGTCCTCTGCCCCCTCTCTTCCGTAGGCCGAAGTTGGGGAATCACGTTCAACTTCTCTGCCACCTTATTCATTGAGACAGGGTCTCATCTCATCCGTATGGCTACTTTCAATAGCCAGCTTGCTCCAAGATTCCCTGTGCCCACCTTTGGAGGCTGGAATTATAAGCAAGTTGCCACACCCATGAGCCTTGGTATGGGTTTCTGGGTCTGAACTCTGACCCCCTTGCTTTAACTGCCAGAGCCATCTCTCCAGCCCTCAGTGTTTTCTTTCCGGTTTTGAGACAGGGTCTCCCTCCGTATCTAGGCTGGCCTAGAACTCACCAAGCCACTCAGGCTGATCTCTAACTAATGATCTTCCTGTTTCAGCCTCCCACGTTCTTGGACTAAACTTAAGGGGTGAACCATCATAGCAGCTCTGGTTGACTTTTCAACTCACTGTTTAATTTAATCCCATAAAAACCAGCTGTGAGCTGGGCGTGGTGGTGCATGCCTTTAATCCCAGCACTCAAGAGGCAGAGGCAAGCGGATCTATGTGAGTTCAAGGCCAGCCTGGTCTACAAAGTGAGTCCAGGACAGCCAGAGCTGTTACACAGAGAAACTGTGTCTTAAAAAAAAAAAAAAAAAAAAAAAAAAAAAGACAGCTGTGTGTAGTCTCTTGTCTCTGGTGAACAAAAGGGCTCTTGGGGCTTCTAAAGTCTCTCTCAATCTCTTTTTCGTGCATAAGTGTGTGGGTGTACCTGTGTGTGAAGGTACACAGGTCGTATGTATGTGTCAGTGTGTGTGCATGTGTATGTATGTGTGATGTGTGTTTGTATGTGTGTGATGTATGTGTGATGTATACGTAATGTGTGTGTGTGTGTGTGTGTGTGTGTGTGTGTGTGTGTGTGTGTAAGTCAAAAGGCAGGTGTTTTCCTTTGAGACAGGTTCTCTTACTGGCCTGGAACTTCATCAAGGCAGCATGCTCCAGGGAGCTCCAGGGGTCCTCCTGGCTAACACGCTCATCTTGTCTGAGCCGGGAATTGAGAACAAGACATCAGATCTAGCTTTACTTTTTTTTTTTTTTCCTCTGTGTAGTCTTGGCTGTCCTGAACTTGCTTTGTGAACCAGACTGGCCTCCGACTCACAGGGATCCATCTTCCTCTGCCTCCCCAAGCACTGGGATTTCAGGCGTGCGCCACCATGCCTGGCTAGCTTACTTTTTAAAGTGAGTTTTGGGAACTTGGGTCTACATTGTTACAGGGCAAGCCCTTTATCTGCTCAGCCATCTCCTTGGTCCCTTCCAAAGATTCTTCATGCTATATTTCCCCAAGACATCCCACAAGCCTCTCACCTGGAGTTAAACATTCTAGTGGGCCCCAACAGTTCCTAAGGGGAGCCCATCGTTGGGGCCTCCAGTTTTGCTCTGGGTTTCTGGGGAAGTAGCTCAACCTGAACAGGTCTGACGTGGGTCTCGGGTACAGGTGCCCCTGGGTGGCCTTAGGCATTTTGCTGGACAGTACCAATACCCTGTTCGTCTCATCATACATACAAACCTAAGCAACCCCACGGGGCCCAGCTGACAGCACTGGGGGTGGGCGGGAAGGAATCCTTTCACAGTAGAGAGGCTCGCCTCTCTGTGGGGTCACCAGGATGAGAGGGGTACATCTCTGAAAGATGCTTCTTGTCCCCAGAGGGGGCTGCAAATGTCTCTAGCCTTCCAGAAAACACACTTCAGGTACTGACCCTGTTCCTCAGCTGTGACAGTTTGTTCAGTCAGAGGGAACAAAGCATCCACTGTGACAGCTGGAGGAATGGGGACATGCTGTTCCCATGGAACATCGAGTTGGTGGAGAGCCTTCTGTGGATCAGTTCTGGGCTCCTGTACAAGCCCAGCCCAGTGTGCTGTAAGGTCCCTTGCACTTAAGACTACACATCCAACTTAGGAGGTTACAAAGTAAGGGGTCACACATGGTGGCACATGCCTGTCATCACAACACTGGACAGGAAGAAGCAGGAGGATTTCACTACCCAGTGAGTCCCCATCACAAAAAAAAGCTCAAGGCTGGTGGAAGGGATGTGTGTCTCTCAATGGTAACAGCTTCCCCAGCATGTATAAGGCCCTAGACTCCATCCTAAGTGTTGAAGGGAAAAATGAGAAGAGACAAATTTGAAGGTCCCTAGCATGCGCGTGTGCACACGCACACGCACACACACACACACACACACACACACACACACACACACAAGCAAAAGGACCAGGTGTGGAGACCAATGCTAGTAGACCCGGGGCACAGCTTCACTACTTCTGCTCGTGCCGGCCACAGAGGGATTGTGGGGGAAACATACTCACGGGTTTGCAGGCCAGCTGTGTCCTGGACCTGGCACGGGCAACTGTCCACGATCCTGTCAAATTCTCTGTCTGCTGCTGTGGGGTTCACGGCACCCGGAAAAGTGCTGACACTGACAGGCTACTGCAGCCTCCCCCGGAAACTCACATGGGGTGCTGCACTCTGAGGAGGCTGCTTCTATTTTTAGCAGGTGCAGAGGGAGGCTGTGGTGGGCTGCACACTTCTCTTTTTGGTTGTACTCTGAGCAGAACCTGAAGACAGATGTGGTGGCATGTGCCTAAGAAGCTAAGGCAGGAGACAGCAAGCCTGAGGCTAGCCTGGGCTACAGCATGAGGAGATTCTGCCTCAAAAACAGAAACAGGAGGAGGAGGAGGAGGAGGAGGAGGAGGAGGAGGAGGAGGAGGAGGAAGAAGAAGAAGAAGAAGAAGAAGAAGAAGAAGAAGAAGAAGAAGAAGAACAACAACAACAACAAGAAGAAGAAGAAGAAGAAGAAACCCAGACACTTATCAGGTGCTTATGATCCTAGGGCCGAGGGGGGGGGGTGTCGAGGGAGACAGATCTTCGCATTTCATTGGCTAGTCAGCCTAGCTTATCAGTGATCTCCCGGTTCAGCAGAGGGCCGGCAAGATGGCTCAGCAAAGATGCTGGCTGCATAAGCCTGAGGACCTGAGTTTGATCACCAGAACCAACCTAAAGATGGAAGGACAGAACACAAAGCTGTCCTCTGACCTCCAGAGGAGCACTGTGGTACATGTGTCTACACATACATTATGTACACAGATATGCACAGACACACATCATATGCATACATTACATTCATGTACACACATATATACACATCATACATATGAACACACAGATACACACACATCACACATACACACACACACACACACACAAATAATGAGTAAATACCACTCCCCCCACACACACATAGTACAAATGATCTGGGGAGAAATGACATTGACCCCTGCCTTCTACATCCATATGCACACACTTTTTTTTTTTTTTTGGTTTTTTGAGACAGGGTCTCTCTGTGTGTAGCCTTGGCTGTCCTGGACTCACTCTGTAGACCAGGCTGGCCTCGAACTCATAGCGATCCGCCCACCTCTGCCTCCCGAGTGCTGGGATTAAAGGCGTGCGCCACCACGCCCAGCTTCATATGCATACACTTGTATACACACCAGTATGTGTGCATAAACAAAGTGCCCGCACAGATAACACATACAGTTAAAAAAAAAAAAAAAAAAGGAAGAAAAACAAGACCCTCCCACCCCTGCAATGCTGGCTGCTTAAATGATTGCTTAACTGGAGTCTGTGGGTGGTATGAGGTCCTGGGTTAGGAAGAGGCTGTGGAACACAGGGCGCCACAGAGAGCTGGGGTACATTAGCCATGGGTGGCAGAAGGGGTGCAAGGAACAAGGTAGGAGCCTCTCTTTCCCAGCATCCTTGGTGACACTGGCCTTTGCACTGGCCCCTGCTGCTATGCCAGATCCTCATGTTAGGAGACCAAGGACTCCATCTAGGGAATAGAAGGGTCCTGGAACATTCCAGAAAAGGGACAATTTATATACAGGTACACACAGTACTCTGTTTTCATCTCCTCTTGACTTTGCTATTGGTGAACACAGAGCCCAAAGCACCTTAGACTGCCTCCCCCAGTATCATCACCACCACTTCCCAGCCCTCATCAGGTCCGCCATGCACCAGTAGGTTGATCCTCTTTGTTACTGAGCAGTATCTTGCTGATGCATACACCACATTTATTCATTGGTTCACCGGTCAGTGGACATTCGGGGTTACTGTTTGGCTGGAAGTCTTTAAGTGGACATACACCATCATTTCTTGTGGGAACGTACCTTGTAGTGGGCCTGTCAATCACAGGATGGATGTTGGTTATCCTCAGAGCATCCTTGATACTTAGAGTGTCGGGCTCTTGGCCGCTCAGGCCTTCCCTGAGTGGGTGGTTAACACTGCGCGCCCTGTATCTCCCACGCCTTCCTGCTCTCAACCTTTCCCTCCAACCGGACCTCTCATTTGGGAGCTGTGGTTTGAATGGGAAATGTCCCCCATAGGCTTGCATGCTTTTTATACTTTTTATCCCCAGCTGGCGGTGCTATTGTGGTGCCTTTAGGAAGTAGAGCCTTGCTGGAGGAAGTGGGCCACTCTGGGTGGGCTTTGAGGTTTTAAAGCCTCACCCTACTTCCTATTTGCTTCCTGTGTCCTGAATGACTGCAAAGATGAGCCTTTCATTCCTGCCACCGTGCCTGCCTCCCTCCCAGAGATGGACCATATCCCATCAAACCCTAAGACTAAATAAGCCCTTCCCTACTTAGGTTTCTTTGTCACAGGTATTTCTGGTGACAGTGAGGAGAGAAGTAACCAATACAGAGGTCAAAGGGTGCCTCTTCCTAAATTCGTGTCCACATAGAAGATGACCTTATTTGGAAGTGGGTCCTTTGCAAACTCCATTATGATGAGGCCACACTGGGCCTAAATCCAGTAACTGATTTTTTTTTGACAGGGTTTCTCTGTATAGCCTTGGCTGTCCTGGAACTCACTCTATAGACCAGGCTAGTCTTGAACTCACAGAGATCCACCTGCCTCTGCCTCCTGAGTGCTGAGATTAAAGGCATGAGCCTGTGACAGGGGTGGGGTGTGGGGGGCATTTGAAGAGGAGATGAAAACAGGGGCAGGGACTGGATCAGGAGCCACAAAACGCTGGAAGTGGGGGTTGGGGATATGACCTAGGGCAGAAGAGCATTTGAGGACCTCAGCTTGGATCCCCAGAACCCACATAAAACCAGCCATGGTTGTTTGTGCTTGTAACTCCTATACAGTGGGGAGTGGAGCCAAGAGGACAGCTAGGCTTGCTAGGCACCGGCTCAGCTCCAGGATCAGTGACAAGACCCTGTCTCAAGACTAAGATGGACTGTGATACAGCAGGACTCCTGTCAGCCTTTAGCATACACGCACACCGCATACATACATACACATACACTCACACCATGTCACATACACATGTAAGTGCACATACATCACACACACATACACCAAAAAATAACAAGCTAGAAGGGGATCCACACATAGTGGTACAAACGCTTAATCCCAGCACTTGGGAGGCTGAGGCAGGGGGATTATGACTTTGAGACTAGCCTGATCCATACAAGGAAACCTTGTAAGAAACAAACCAAGAGAGTTGGAAGAAGCAGCAGAGTTTGTCCCCCAAAGCCACTGACATCTTGATTTTTGGACCTCTAACTCCACACTGTGAGAGACTCAACTTGTTTTTAAACCTCTCTCCTTGGCAGCAGCAGAGTAAAAAAATCTCCCTGAGGCCATGGGGGAGGGGTGGCCTGGAAACCCCTCAAGGAAGACGGTGGCGGTCACTGAACCCCACACAACAAGGAAGTGGCATTAGAGCACTTCTAGTATGTGCACACTGCAGGGTGTGAATCTGAGATTGATGGCAAGGATGCTTCCAATGCAGGGGGAAAAATGCTACCCAGAATAGCCAGGTATGCACTGTAGCACTCTCAAAGAAGCTTTGGGGACCCAGAAACACAACACCTTCATTTTAACTAGGAGTTGCTGAATCAACCTTCAAACTCCAAGCAGCCTAGAGTGTAAGCATCCAGGCACAAGCTCCATTTTCAGAGTGGGTAGAGGTCTGTCTTGTTTAAAGCCATCACAAGCCAGTTCCAGGGACTCAGCCGCATCCCGGGATTCTGTTTGCCTTATTTATTTTCGCTTTGAAACTGTGATTCTAAACAGCCCAGGCCTTCAGCTGCTGACTCAGCTGCTTGAGCCCAAACTCATAAAATCCTGTTTCAGAAAGGTCCAATGATTTTATTTTCTGATCGTAAATATGAAATTTAATTAGCAGCTTGCTGCTAATGAAGCCGCCATGGAAGCCAGAGTGGAGATGCAGAAAGGCACATAAAGTCAAGCGCACCATCCTGTTAACTCTTCCTGTCCTCGGTCCACCTGTCCCCGACTGGGTCCTGCCCATGGCCACATGCGGCAGCTCGCTGTAGACAGAAGACGGGGAGGATGTGGCCGGAAGGATGAGGAACGGCTGCTCACTCAGGCTTCTGTGTCGCCATCTTGAGTCTCTAGGTGCATCTACACACATTAGCCATATATGTGGAGGTTAATTTTATGTGTCAGCTCGATTGGGCTGAGGGATGCTCAGACAGCTGGGTTGGGGACATCTGGGTGTGTCTCAAAAGGTACGAGCAATTGATAAGGACTGGGTGAGAACACCCTCTGTCATCGGCATCGGTGGGCACCATGGACTTATTCAGGGTGGAGTACATACAGTTCGGACGTGATAGTCGATCTTGATTGTCAGCTTCCTGGCATTTAGAGCCACCAGTTGGAAGGAGACCCACCCTGGATGTTTGGAGCATTGTCCCATGGACTGAGGTCCTGAGATCAAGCCGAGTACCAGCGTCCATCTCTGTCTGCTTCCCCGACTGTGATTGCAATGTGACCAGCTGCCTCATGCTCCTGCAGCTGTGCACTCCCTGTCATAGTGGATGTAAGCCCTCCCTCCCTTAAGTTGCTTTCTCTCTTTCTCTCTCTCTCTCTCTCTGCATCTTTGTCTTCTCTTGGACTCCAAGGCTCCAAAGGACCCCCTTGCTCTTAGACTTCAAGACTTGGAGTGGGTCAGCCACTGGCTTTTAAGATTCTGTAGCCTCCTGGGATGTGTCTCGGGACTCCTAGTGCAAATCAGGTCTGTAGCATACCGGCATTTGCCCATCTCTGTAAGTCCTATTAGTTCCGTGTCCCTGACTGGCTGGTCTCTTCTCTTCACAGCCCTTCTAAAGGAGTACTGCCCAGGGGCAGTAGGAGAGACCTGGCACGATGAGGTGTGGTTGCCAAGGAGCTTAAAGGAAACCCAGCAGCAGACCTCAGACGCTAGATGGGTACTGGGGAGCAAACAGCGGGT
Source organism: Acomys percivali (assembly GCA_907169655.1). Taxonomy (NCBI): domain Eukaryota; kingdom Metazoa; phylum Chordata; class Mammalia; order Rodentia; family Muridae; genus Acomys; species Acomys percivali. The sequence goes on along the minus strand of OU015754.1, from coordinate 9,605,912 downwards.
TCAGTTTGCCCAACCGTTGATGGGGATGTGACGCTGAGGGGCGGGGAGGCACTGCCTCATCTTTCTCACAGGGATTATTTTTAGTTTCTTCTGCTTATGGCCCAGAAGGTCAGCAGAACTATGCAGGCTCTCCGCTGCACCTCAGGACATACCCTGTTCCTCCAGCTATGCCTACCTCTGGCTTCTCCACGAAGCAGGCATGACGACGCTCACAGCAGGCAGGATTTGAATGCGTTTCCAAAGCACAAGTCTGGAATTTTATTATCAACATCCTTCTGTGAGTTTGTTGTTAATTCCCAAGTGTAGGGGCTGGGGTGTGGCTCAGTGGTAGAGCCCCTGCCTAGAATCCCCCAGTGAGGGGCTGGGGTGTGGCTCAGTGGTAGAGCACCTGCCTAGAATCCCCCAATGAGGGGTTGAGGGTGTGGCTCAGTGGTAGAGCCCCTGCCTAGAATCCCCCAGTGAGGGGCTGGGGTGCGGCTCAGTGGTAAAGCACCTGCCTAGAATCCCCTAGTGAGGGGCTGGGGTGTGGCTCAGTGGTAGAGCACCTGCCTAGAATCCCCCAGTGAGGGGCTGGGGTGTGGCTCAGTGGTAGAGCACCTGCCTAGAATCCCCCAGTGAGGGGCTGGGGTGTGGCTCAGTGGTAGAGC
>OU015754.1:9557999-9571136 GCA_907169655.1 Acomys percivali | reverse complement strand
CAAAAGTAAAAAAATTATAGACAAATTTCTAAATTAAGGTATCTGCTACACATATTTGGTCAGATTTTTCTCAATTCTTGTCCAGAATAAAGAGCAAGAAGCAGCTTCCTCACAAGCTACAGTGCTCCCAAACTTGCCCTCAGAGTTTTCCTGAGTTGTCAGGTCATTGGGGTCAGGCAGGCCTGTGGAGAGCAAGTCTGTGGTCTAGGGATCAGAGGAGCTCCCAGTTTCCTCCCAGCTTAGCACTTTCTTTATTCCTCTATTTTTTTCCCCTCCTCAAACTCTATCATATACCATTTATTCTCAACCTGCTTCAGGCTATGCTATTTATATTGAGAGGAACAGCACTTTTGGCTTGTCAACCTTCTCTGTGGGAACCCGGGTTGTCTCTATGTGCACCCAGAGTAACTCACAAACTTGTTAAAATGAGAATTTGAATCCAGCAGACTCAGAGTGGAGCCTGAGAGTACGTTTCTGACAGCCCCAGGTACAGGTGGAAGCTGGTGTCTCAGGGACCGTGCTGAGTACCAAGATGCCATTCAAGCATTCTCTATCCCAATTGAGATTGTGGCTACGTGGCTAAAGACACGAGGGCCCACCGAATGTGCGCTTCAGTGAGTTTGCTTTAGAGCACACAACTTATACCGCGTATCAGTTCCTTTTGCCATGGATGTGACAAAGTACCTAAAGAAACCAACGTATGCAAGAAAGGGCATGATAGTTTTCATAGTCACCTCGACCCAGGGCAGGTTCACCTGGGAAGAGTCCCAGCGAGGGACTCAGATCATGTCTGTGGGGCATAGCCTTGATTGGCTATTGATGTGGGAACGCCCAGCCCACTGTGAGCAGCACCATTCCCTAGGCAAGGGATCCTGAACTGTACAAGTGTAGAAATGGAGCTGAGAAGTGAACACTTATTCTCTGCTCTTGACTATGGAGTGTGATGTGGCCAGCTGCTTCCTTCCCTGACATCCCTGTAGTTAGGAACTGTAACCTGGAACTGTGAGATAAAATAAGTTTTTTTAAAAAAATTAAAATCAGGGTATTTTAATCACAGTAATAGAAATGAATCTAAAACAGAGGATTTATTTTGGCCCACAGTTTGAGGGTGTAGCCCACTATGGTGGGGAAATCAAAGTGGCAGCAGTGCGAAGCAGCTGGTTCACTGCACTGCAAATTCAGGACACAAGGAGATGAATGTGGGAGCTGGGCCTGCTTTCTCCTTTTTAATACTTGGGACATACATAACTGAAAAATTCTAGTGTGTTACAAACAATCACCCTACAATATTATCTTTCAGCTTACTGCGTTCTGTTCTTGCTTCAGTGTCCCTCAGGAATGTGTGCACACTTTGTGACAATCACAGAACTACACACTCAGGAGCTGCGAGGCTCTCCTGTGTGTGTGTGTGTGTGTGTGTGTGTGTGTGTGTGTGTGTGTGTGTGTATGTGTGTTGCACTTTAATGCAGCAATGGAGTAACCGTGAACCTCTGCCTGGCCTGTGTCTAGTTGAATGAGGGCGCTTGCCTCTTGCCTTGAGGGCCCCATCTGTTCTCCTTCTTGCCATCCGTGATCTCTGTAACCTGTCCCTCTATCCTGGCTTGCAGCCCTTGTTCCAATGCCCCAGTGGCTCAACTTTGCCTGTAGGACAGCATCTGCCCTCTTTGGCACAGCATCCCAAGCTTGTGGTGGCCTCCTATCCTTGCCCCGTGTCCTCTGTCTGCCTGCCTGTCTGTCTGTCTGTCTGTCTCTGTATTCGTGTTGTCATGCATGCATGTACAGGCTAAAGCAGGGCATCACGTGCCCTGCTCTATCACGATCTGTCTTTTCCCTTTCAGACGGGGGTCTCTCTCTGAGCCTGAAGTTAGGCTGGTAGCAAGAAGACACAGCAATCCTCCTGTCTCCACTCTCCACAGGCTATAGGCATGCACAGCCACATCCAACTTTTTTTTTTACCTGGATGCTGGAGATTTGAATTCAGGTCACCACACTTCAAACAGCGCTCTCTCTCACCCACTGAGCCATCTCCCCACTTTGCTTTTGAGACAGGGTCTCCTACTGAATTGGAGCTCACACATTAGGTTGAGACTGGCTGCCCATGAACCCTAGGCATCCACCTCCTTGGCACTGAGATTACAAAAGTATGCTGCCTGATTTAAAAAAAACAATATATATATATATACACACACATACATAAATATATACACACAAACAAACAAACATACATACATACATACAAACATATATACACACATATATATAAAACATGGGTTTTGGGGATGAAATTCAGGGCCTCAGTGTGAGCCACCTCCTTGGCCCCATCATAGTACTGTATAGATCATTCTCCCTACTCGCCTGCCACACAAACTCCATCCATATTCCCACTGTCATTTCAGATTCTCTCAGCTGCAGGAGGTCCCATAGGGCCTTCTGGTCAACCTGCTCCATAGATTGTCATTCAAAGCAACCGTGCTATCATGCACCTGACTGTTACACATCTGCCTCAATGGATATTGTAGTGTCCTTTCTGCTGCTGTGGTGAGATGCTTGACCAAAAGCAACTTGGGGAGGAAAGGGTAGGTTTGCTGTACACTTCCAGATCACACCCCATCACTGAGGAACGGAACCCAGGGAGGGATGCTGCTTGCTGGCTTGTTCACTTCCTTACTTAGCCAAAGACCATTGCCCAGGGATGGCCCTGCCTACAACAAGTGAAGTCCTCCTACATCCCTAGTAATCAGGGCAATCCATTACAGACACGTCTGCAAAACAACCTGATAAACACAGTGATTGAAACCTTCCCCAGGTGAGTCTAGGCTGTGTCGCCTGCTATGACACCACATGATACTCACTGGGGTCATGTCCCATCTTTCCCTCATCAATATGCTTTTTTTTTTGAGCCAGGGTCTCAGGCAGCCTGGCCTCCAACTCATCAAGTAGCCAAAGATGGCCTTGAACTTCCGATACTCATGCCTCTATCTCCCCAATGCCATGATTACAGGTATTTGCCACTATACCTGATTAATTCAATGCCAGGGATGGAACCCAGGACTTCATGCATGCTAGGCAAGTGCTCTGCCCACTGAACCACATTTTCAGTCCTTTTCTGACTTCTTAGTACATACAGAGTGTTTATACATGATAGTCCCTGGGGATGTGTTAAATGCATGTGGTGTGTGTGTTATGTGTGTATGTTATGTGCATGTGGTATGTGTGTGTTGTATGTATGTGTGTGTTGTGCATATGTATGTGTGTGTTTGTATGAGACAGAGAACAACCTGAGTGTTGCTTTTTTGAGCCAATTACCTTGTTACTTTTGAAACAGGATCTCTTACTGGCTTGGAGCTCCCGGATTTGGCTAGGGATCTGTCAGTCCCAAAGTTACTCAATAATCAACAAGTTAGTGTTACTGTACTCAGCCTTCCCTCCTTCTTTTTTTCCTCCTCCTCCTCCTCTTCTTCCTTTTTCTTTCCTCCTTCTCCTTCTCCTCCTCCCCTTCTTCTTCTTCTTCTTCTTCTTCTTCTTCTTCTTCTTCTTCTTCTTCTTCTTCTTCTTCTTCTTCTTCTTCTTCTTCTTCTCCTTCTCCATCTCCTTCTTCTTCTCCTTCTTCTTCTCTTCCTCCTCCTCCTCCTCCTCCTCCTCCTCCTGCTCCTCCTCTAATGTTGATTGTGGGGCTGGAACTCAGGACTTAACTGCTGGAGCCATCTTCTCAACACTCTCCCAGAAGGAGCTTGGGTTACTCAATCTCACTGTCTGTGTAGGTGATCACACCCCTCCATCAGAACAGTCCTTTAGCAAACGGTGGCACCTCAGCCTCCTAGTGACACCACCTTCAACAGCCTCTAGCCTCTTGACTCCGGCTGAGACATTCAGATTTTAAAGAAAACAAAAGTCTGATTCAGTGTTTCCAGCATGGCAGGAAACTCACGTCCTCTAATTAATCGGCTGCTAAAAGGAAAAGGAAAAAAAAAGGCCCACACTTTTGTGTCTTGGAAAATTCTGAATGTGTATTATTTCACTCCACAGCAAACACTGCTCACCACAGAGGCTGCCCAAGGTAAAAGGCAGAAGGAGAGAGGATTGCCATACCATACACAAAGTAATAAACAAGAGCCTGGAAAATCATTCTGCAAATCCGACTCAGTATACACCACTGGCAAGAGGAGAAACCTCAAAGCCTCGCTTAGACCACACAGTGGACGAACAGATGGTTTCTCTGGAATTGCTGGGAGACCCGAATAGACACAGATCCTGGCAACCTGTGGAGCCTCTATGGGATGGTGGAAGATAACAGAAGTCAGGAGTGTTCAAGGTGAAGGAAAGAGGATTTGTGGATTTAGGGGCAGGTACGCATTTGTTGGGTGACAAAGATAGACGTGTCTGGGTATTTGCACTGGATTTCCTAGAGCTGTCAGTGGGTGCGAGCCTACCAGATTTACCAGAGCTTTCAGATACAGCTGCCACAGTGACAGAGTGCTTCTAACTACCCAACCGGAGGACTCAGTTCACCTTAGAGATCTGCAGAAGAAAGAAGAACCCTTAAGGGAAATCAAGATGAATTTGGGGAGGATGTTTTTCCCACCTGGTGGGCAGCGGCACCAGTGATGAGAGCAGTGGTATGGACCAGGAGCTCTGCGAGTTCCATTATGCAAGGGGGAACTCTAGACTTGCACTTGGCCAGTTGTTAAAGATGCTGAGTTGTGGCCCAGGGAGATGGCTCAAGTTGCTAAAGGCTTCACTGCGCAAGAATGAGGACCTGAGTTCAATCCCCGGAACCCACGAGCAGTGTTGGGTGTGGTGGCATACTCATGTAATCCCAGAACTGGAGAGTTGGACATGGGCAGATTCTTGGAGCTTGGTGGCCAGTCAGCCTTCTTAAATTAGTTAACACCAGGTCCCAGTGAGAGACTCTGTCTCAAAAAACAATGTGAGGGCCAATGAGATGGCTCTGAGAATAAAGAAGCTTGCTGCTAAGCCTGATGACCTGAGCTTGACCCCTGAGACCCAAGAGAGAACCAACTGCTTGCAAATTATTCTCTGATCTCTATATACATCTGTGGCATGCGTGCCTCCCCCCATGATAACTGCCCCCCCCCAAAAACACTTCAAGATGGATGAATCCTGAGAATGACATTCAAGGTTGACCTCTGGCTGCCACATGCATATGCACACATGTACACCTGAACACACACGCGCACACACACACACACACACTTAAAGATAGATGCTGGGTTACTGAAGGACCACAGCCTGTATCCAACATCTGTATTTATTGTTTCTCGCTGACCCCAGGGAAGTCAAATGGCCCCGTCTTCCAGAGGAAGGGAAGCCAGAGGAAGACGCTGAAGGTCAGAGCAAAGACTGGCACAGAGGGGACTACGATACATGCCCAGCTAGGTCAATTAATAAAAACCAGCCTTCACTTTACTGAGAGCTCTGTTGCTCCCATCACAATTTTTCACCCACTTAGCTCATAAGCGCCTCTGAGCAGTTTTGCACAGCAGGAAGGCAAAGATTATTCATCTTCATCTTGTTTCGTGAAGAAACAAAACGTTGGGGGCAGTGAAGTGATTTATTCAAAGTTTCAAGGTCACTGTAGGGTTCTATAGCTGGTAGAGAAGAGGACTCAGGCTGCCCTTTTCAGTTTCCTGACCACAGCAGACATCAGCAAACGATCCCAGAACTCTCTACCACTGAGTTTGGGATTCTCTGTGAAGTGCTCCTGGAAGCCATTACCAGTTGCCTAGAATTGCCCTGCAAAATGGAATCCCCTTCGACTTCCAATCCTGTCTGATATCCTTTGACTAGTGAGAGGGCTGAGTCTCTGTAGACTAAAGGGACTTGATTAAGATTGCCTCGTGGCTCAGTGATGCAAAATCTAAGCAAAGCCCCTCACCTTTAAATATGTTTCTTATATTGTTTATTTAAGGTGGAATTTTAAAAGTTTGTGTTTGTGTGTGTGTGTGTGTGTGTGTGTGTGTGTGTTGGCCAGTGTCTTCTTCTATCGCTCTATGTATACCTTCAGGCCTTGTGTCACAGTCTCTCACTGAACTGGAAGCTCGCTGTTTTAGCTAAGCTGATCAATCAAACACTTACCCAGAACTAACTGTTCAACTACATATGAACACCTTAAAAAAAAAAAAAAAGCTATTACTTCTTCTAAGGCTTGAGTGAGTTTCAAAATCCTTTCTGGAGGAAACAAGCGGATTATCAACGTCAATAAAATGCAGTTTTACTTCGTTCTAGTACTAATCCCCTGTCTCTCAAGTGCTGCTTGCCCAGGGCTTCTGTTCTCATCAGACTAAAAAGATAAGCAGTGTTGATGTTGATAGCTCAACAGGTAAAGGTGCTTGCAGCCAAGTCTGATAACTGAGTTCTGTCTCTGGGCCCAGAAGGCGGAGGAAGAGAACTGACTCCTACAGGCTGTCTTCTGACCTCCACACATGAGCTGTGCTGCCCTCACCCCCAAAAGATGGTTAGAAAAAAGAGGGACCTGCTGGATGGTCGAGGTACATACCTTTCATCTCAGTACTAAGGAGGCAGAGGCAGGTGGATCTTTAAAAGTTTGAGGTCAGCTTGGTCTACAGAGTGAGTTGTAGGACAGCTAAGGCTACATAGAGAAACTCTGCCTTGAAAAATCAAGGGAGAGAGAGAGAGAGAGAGACAGAGAGACAGAGACAGACAGAGAGACAGAGACAGAGACAGAGACAGAGAGCCTTAGATCCCCTGGATATGAAGCCAGCCACTAGGAGAAGCACACAGAACACAAGTGGCCACCCCACCCCCACCCATGGGCTCCACTATGAGAAAGACAGAAGATCCCCACATCTGTGTTCACCCTAAGTGTCAACGCCAGCAAGCATGAGGCCAAACAAGCCACGAAGATGCTCTGCAATAACGACACTGTCAAAGTCAGTGCCTTGGCTAAGCATGCTGGGAAGATGCCTTAGTTACTGTCCTATTGCCATGAGGAGACACCATGACCTAGTCAATTTATAAAAGGAAGCGTTTAGCCGGGGGCTTGCTTACAGTTTCAGCGGCTGAGTCCATGACCGCCATGGCAGGAGGCATGGCGGCAGGCAGACCGGTGTGGTGCTGGAGCAGTAGCCGAGAGATTAGATCTGATACAAAGGAAGGGCGATAGAGAGACAGTCTGGGCCTAGCGTGGGCTTCTGAAATCTCAAAGCCCACCCTCAGTGACACATCTTCTCCAACAAGGCCACACCTCCTAACCCTTCCCAAACAGTCCATCAACTGGGGACCAAACACTCAAATATATGACCCTACGGGCACAACGTTTATCCAACCCACCACCAGAAAAGAAGGCACCTACTGATTCAGACAGGGTGTTCTAGGTATTGCCAGCAAAGTCAGACTTAACCCACTTGAATCCAATTGTCTAATATAAGTACACTGCCCCCCCCCGCCCCCCGCTTTGTTTTCAGTGCTGAGAATTAAGCCTAGATCCTCAGGCAGGCTAGCCAAACACTCTGCCACTGAGATGAATTCTCAGCCCACGATACGTCTTTCACCACGTAGAAATGCTTACCGGTGGTAAAATATTGCAGCAAATACGTAGAATACGCTGAGCGGCCTCAGCCAAAACCAGCGTAGAGGAGTTCCCCAGACCCACTGAAAAAAGGAGGCCGGAGAGCGAGTTGACTATGTATGACTGCATTTGTGTGAAGGGCAGGGCCGGCAGGCTTATGGCACTGAGGGGAGAGTTTACCTTGGGGCTGGCTGCTGGGAGAGACCTGGAGGTCTGTGAATGACCCATGCCTAGATCTGAATGACTGACTCTGCCTGTGTGTACAGGAAATCTCTCTTGTCCTAGATTTTCTAGAGCTGCGCGAAGTCACTATGTGCAGATGACGTGAAAATAGAAGTGAAACTACCTAAGGGAACAGGCTGTGGGGAGGGGAGAGGCAGGGGAGGGTGATGAGGGAATGTACTCAAAATATATTTTTGTATGAAGGTGGCCTTATATAGCCCAGTCTAAGACAGCTGAGCCGAACTCATTGAGCTGTATGTGTGTATGTGTAAGACCAAAGCGAACAATGTTCTCTCTCTCTCTCTCTCTCTCTCTCTCTCTCTCTCTCTCTCTCTCTGTTGGTTTTTTTGAGTCAAGGTTTCTCTGTGTAGTCCTGGCTGTCCTGGAATTCACTCTGTAGAGCTTAGAGATCCGCCTGCCTCTGCCTCCCGAGTGCTGGGATTAAAGGCGTGCGCCACAGTGCCCAGCTTGTATGTTCAATCTTAATGATCTTTTGAGTTTGAGGCTAGCCTACTCCACATAGCAAGTTCTAGGCTAGCCAGGGCTATATAGTGAGACCCTGTCTCAAAATAAGTAAGTAAGTAAACAAACAAACAAAGAGGGGCTAGAGAGATGGCGGCTCAGTGGCTTAAAGCTCTGACCTGGGGCTCAATTCCCAGTACCCACGTAGCTGCTCACAGCAGTCTGTAACTCCAGTCCCAGGGGACCTGATGGCCCTTTCTGGTCAGGCCTGCATGTGGTACACAGACATACATGCAGGCCAAATATCAGCTACATAAATAGCAACAATACTAATAATAAATGAAGTAAAATAAGGTGGGTTTTTTTTCACTGATAGGCCTTAGTTTTGAGTCACAGCAGAGGCCACAGCCTGGGGTTTCTCACGCTGCTCTCATGGTGGGATATAGTTGAAAGAGATACTCAGCCCTAAAGGAAATGATGTTAGGTCTCAGTGAGTTAAAGTCTCCAAGACTAGCCTGCGACTCACAGCTTTAAAAAACGTTTTAGATAAGGGCTGGGGGTGAGGGTGGGGTGGCTATGTCAGCAAAATGCTGCCATGCAAGCGTAAGGACCTGAGTTCAATCCCCAGCATGGACAGAAAAGGTGAGCTTGGTTAACTAAACCAGGGCCCAGAGGGGCTTGCGGAGACTAAAGCACCAACTAAGGACCATGCATAGACTGGACCTAGGGCCCCTACACACATGTAGCTGATGGGCAGCTCAGGCTTCATGTGGGTCCCCCAGTAAGGGGAGCATGAGCCGTCTCTGACATGGACTCTGTTGCCTGCTTTTTGATCACGTCCCCCTGGTGGGGCTGCCTCACCAGGCCACAGGGGAAGAGGATGTGCTCAGTCCTTGATGCAGCTTGATGTGCTGGAGTGGGTTGGTTGCGGGGAGGGGGCTCCCCTTTCCTGAGGAGTAGAGGAGGGAGGATAGAGGGAAGACAGAGGGAGGGTGGGACTGGAAGGAGAGGAGGGGAGGGGGCTATGATTGGGATGTAAAGTGAATGAATGAATAAATAAATAAATGAAAAAAGAAAGGGGGAAAAAGGTGGGCTGGGTGGTGCATGCTTAAAGTTCCAGCACTGGGGCAGAGAGAGACAGGAGGGTCCCTGGGCTGCACTGACCAGCCACCAGTGGCCTAATCAGTGAGCCGCAGGCTGGTGAGACCTTGTCTCCAAAACAGAGTGGACAGCTCTTGAGGAACAGTACCTGAGGTTGACCTCTGGTCTCCATAAGCATACACATGCAAACACACAAACATGTATACACACATATACACATAATCACACATGTGTACAGGGACACATGCATATGCACACACGTGTGTACACACTACATGTACACAGATATTTATATAAACACACACACCTATACACACATAAACATATATACACATGTATACATATATACACACACACATATATAGACTAATGTATACACATGCACACATGTATACACACAGACACACAGGTATATACACCAACACATAAGTACACACACACATATATATATACACGCACCGCACACATTTCAGGTGAAAGAAAGGATCTAAGATAAATATTTTCAATCCCCAAGCCCACAGCCCCAGAGGCCCTGCTGTAAACTGTGTCTCACATGTATTTTAGTGTCTTCTTCCACACACAAGCCCACCTCATAGCATCAGTGCCCTCACAGCACCTAGTGTGTGTCTGGCCCTACCCTGTGATAAGCTGCACCTGTGTGTACGTCTGCCCATTTGCACAAACCTTCATATACTTGTGCAAGCATGTCTTCAAGGTAACGGCTCACAAAAGCAGAAGTTTTGAGCTGCAGGTTTATTCCTTCATGTAATGACGTGTGTTGCCTTGTCAACAGTGTGCGAGGCTGCCCCACTCCCTTCCCCTTGGCCATGACTAGGTTTCGCCAAACCCTCTCCACCTCTGCCCTCCTCTCCCTGCCCCTTTCTCTTTCTTCCTTAATTTGTGTGTTCACATGAGTGTGTATGCACGCTCACCCATATGCATGCATGTGGAGGTCATGCATTGACCTTACTCTGTTGTTTGTCACCTGATGCTTTGAGATAGAGTCTCTCAAGGAACCTGGAGCTCACTGGGAATCCAGACTGACTGACTCCTCCTGTCTCAGCTCCCCTACCCAGCGCTGGCAGGCTAAGAAAGGATGATGCTGCACTCAGCTTTCGGGGGACCTGAACCCAGGATCTCATGTCTGTGCTGCAGGCACTTTGTCCACCCCTCAACCTTTTTCCCCAGTATTTGAGGCAAGGTGTTGCTGTGCAGGCCAGGCTGGCCTTGAACTCCTGACATTATGACTGAATATCTTCCCTGACTCTCTTTTTCCATCAAACAGTTTTGAGTGTTTCTAGTCCAGCAGTTTAAACTGATGTTACCCCTTCAGTAATAGTTTGCATGAATTCACTGTAAACACGTGTCCATTGCTCCGTCAGTTTTTCTGTCTGTTTGACTCCTTTAGCACTTTCCCCCCTGGGTTGAACTCTCTTGCTCTGGGGTAGGTGAAGTTCCACTAGGCCTACCCTGTGCCTCCCACACACCCATTCTGTCTGTGGCCTAGAGTTGAGTCACATTGAAAGGGACCAAAGCTCACACACCCTAAAAAATATATATATATATTTTAATTTGGACCCTTCAGGATGAAGTCAGCAGATTGCAGTGACTAATTGTTTTATGAGCTTGCTCTTTATATATTAAGGAAAGGACTCTTTGTCTTATCTACTCTGTTTTGCATGGAACTCTCTTCTGCCTCCTATCCTTATAATAATCCAAACAAAAGGAAAATAAACTTCAAAGCACATACCTCGGAGCACTGTGGCACACGTGCTTCACACAAAAGTACTCTCTGTGTTAATGTAGGGATGCTACTTTTTTTTTTTTTTTTTTTTAAGACAGATAGAGTCTCATTAAGCTGCCCAGATTGATTGAACTCACTCTGTAGTCCTGGTTGAACTTGAACTTGCCATCCTCCTGCCTCAACCTTCTAAGTATTTGGGATGACAGGCCTGCATTCCCATGTCCACTTAGGGAACAGTTTGTGTGTGCATGAGTGCGTGTGTGAGTGTGTGTATGTGTGTTGTTGTTGTGTTTTGTTTTGTTTTGCTTTTTAAATTCACATGGAAGCCAGAAGACAATCCTGAGTACTCTCATCAGGGATGATGCTGTTCACCTTACTGTGCACATCTGGACAGGGTCTCTCCTTAGCCTATAGCTCATCAATTAGGCTAGACCTGCTGGCCCGCAAGCCTATGGATTCTCCTGACTTTGCATCCCCAGCTCTGAGATTAAAACTATATGCCAACATGTGCTGTTTTTTCTTTTTTAAACATAAGTGCAAGGGATTAAACTCTGGTCCTCATGCTGGCAAAGCAAACACTTTATTAAGCCATCTCTCTATACGGGACGGAAATTTTTTGTTTCAAGATGTTTATTTGTTTGTCTTGAAACAGGGTTTCTCTGTATATCCCTGGCTGTCCTGGAACTCACTCTGTAGACCAGTCTGGCCTCAGACTCAGAAATCCATCTGCCTCTGCCTCCCGAGTGCTGGGAGTAAATGCACACTTTATTAATATTTTATGAGCGTTTTACTTTCGTGTATGTCTATGCACCACGTGTGTGCCCAGTGCCCACAGAGGCTAGACAGAGTGTGAGGTACACCTTGGAACTGGAGTCAGAGACAATTGTGAGCCACTGTGTGGGTGCTGGGAACAGAATGCAGGCACTCTGCCAGAGCAACAAGCCTTTGGTCACTGGGCCAACTCCCCAGCTCCTGGGATGGTATTGTTTTATACGCACTCTTTGCTGAGGTCCCACAGCTCACAGGAAGCAAAGCTAGGGCAGCAGCCTCGCCACCTGGCTCCAAGTCTGTAGATCTTCTCGTAAAGCACCCTGCTTCCTAACAGTGAGGTCAATACGAGGAGCGACAGGTGCCCAGAGAAAGCAGGAGTTCCGGCAGGTGCTGGCTTCATTCCCTCTAGGTGTAAGAGGGATGCAGGGCCCAGTGTGATGGCCAGGGTGGCCCTCAGTGTAATGTGTACATATTCCTCAGTGAAACAGGCATGAGGGAGAATGGTATTCTACCACATAAAGCATATGGGGGGGCAGATTGGAATGAAGCGTGCACATCCTTCTTTTACTCAACCTGTCAGGAGCATCATCCAGTTACGGGTGGATGTGTGGACCACGATATTACAGTGGAGCAGATGTACTGGTGAGAGGAGGAGGAGGAGGAGCCAAAGGCGGGAAGAGGGAGCAATTGCCAGGCAGCAGGACCTGGTGGTGAGCTTTTATTACTCTTGGCACTGGGCCACGGCCACCCATTACACAAATCTGAGAGTGACCGTTATAATCCCTGAACCCTTGAGCAAATCACTGCCTGAAAGGTTACCTTTCTGAAAACTGTCACTCCGTTAAAACCACCGGGCCAGAGAGCAAGGAACCAAGAGGAGGGTGTGGGGATGCACGTGGGCTGTGTGCTTTATAGGTGGCTTGTAAGAACGGTGCTCTTCCCATGTGGCCTGGCCGGCTGAATAGGATGGTATCTGGGAATCTGTTCCTTGTAATGTTTCTTTGGGGCCAGGAATGTGTTCTCTGTGGTGGAGCACCTGCCTTGAATCCCCCAGTGATGGGCTGGGGTGTGGCTCAGTGGTAGAGCCCCTGCCTAGAATCCCCTAGTGAGGGGCTGGGGTGTGGCTCAGTGGTAGAGCACCTGCCTAGAATCCCCCAGTGAGGGGCTGGGGTGTGGCTCAGTGGTAGAGCACCTGCCTAGAATCCCCCAGTGAGGGGCTGGGGTGTGGCTCAGTGGTAGAGCCCCTGCCTAGAATCCCCCAGTGAGGGGCTGGGGTGTGGCTCAGTGG
>OU015754.1:9541722-9555882 GCA_907169655.1 Acomys percivali | reverse complement strand
AGAGAGAGAGAGAGAGAGAGAGAGAGAGAGAGAGAGAGAGAGAGCGATAAGAGGAAAAATAAAAGCTGGGCTTGGGATAGAACAGCTCAGTGGTAGAGCACCTGCCTAGAATCCCCCAGTGAGGGGCTGGGATGTGGCTCAGTGGTAGTGACCCTGCCTAGAATCCCCCAGTGAGGGGCTGGGGTGTGGCTCAGTGGTAGAGCACCTGGGGTGGGTCTCTGGTAGAGATGGTGCAGAAAATCTCCACCAGAAAGTGGAGAAGGAAGCCTAGGTGTCACTCTACTATCCTGCCTCAGCCTGGGATCCTTACTCATCCCTGGAGTCCAGCTGTCTCCTATAGTCTCTCTCTGAGCAGCCTGCCTGCAAGATAGGCATCTCAGGGCAAGCAGCCTCATGTTTTTTCTGTGGTCCCCATGTGTCAAACACAGAGCAAGACCAAAGCAAATTGGCATCCTCATGAGAGAGTTTTGTCTGTGCAGGATTTCTCTGTATAGCCCAGGTCAGCCTAGAACTCCCAGCCCTCTGGACTCTACTTCCAGACTGCCTCATACCCTTGTGAGTTTTACATACAGTTATGTGATACAGTGATTTTTCTTTGTAGTCATGGAGGATTTGTGTGTGTGTGTGTGTGTGTGTGTGTGTGTGTGTGTGTGTGTGTGTGTGTGTGTGTGTGTGTGAGCTTGGGGCTGGTGACAGACCAGCCTGCCCTCCTGATACTTCGCTAGTTGAATCTGCACAGGTGTGTGCACTTTCCTGTGATGCCACAACAAGTTGAGGGTTCCTGGCTTTCCTCTGCAAGCCCCCATCTCAGGCCCAGGGGTGTCTATTTTCTCTTCACAGATGCCTTGGGGATGGAGCTGACTGGGATTCAGGGAAGGCGTGGAGGTGAAGGACTGCAGTTAAGTTCCTGGCCATACACTAATTCATTGTCTGGGATTTCCAGCACACATTTTGCATGAGAAGGTACTAAATAAATGTTCGGTGAGGGGTCCCCCCTCCCCCACTTACTAGTAGGTCATACCTTCCAGAAAAGTCATAAATGTCACTTTTTATTTTTTTCCAAACTACAAATCAAACTGGCTGGTCATTTAAAGATCAAGGCTGAGCTAGTTGCCTCTGGCTAAGACAGCGAGAGGAAGTCCAGGCTTAGGCAATGGTCCTGGACAGTCCTGAAGGTGGCCACCTTTGCTCCTCATAGCATAAATATATCCCTAGCCGATATGTCACACTCTCTTGTGTTCAGAACCCCTAAAGGGATGGAAGAGCTCTGAACCTCCCCATCAGGTTTGGGGAGGTGACTCTAAGGGACAGGCCATTGGTCCCCCAATATACATGCCACCGGAGGACCATGGTTTGCCCTGGTACCAGCTCTTTGGAGAGCAAGGCCACCTTCTCAAGAGCCTCTGAGTTAGGCTGGGCTGTGTGCTGCCAGCTTCCGGCCATTCGTTGTGAGCTAAGTTCTACACCGGTCTCTGGCGGTAGGTACAACGTGGGGGCCGGACTCCCCATTCATTCCCCTCCTGATGATTGCTAGGGTCAGAGCCAGGTGTGTTTGCAGTTAGTGACCTAAGAGTTGCAGAGTGAGGTCCAGAACCCTTAAGGAGGGTTGGGGCGGGGGAGGTGAGAGAGCCAAGAGACAGGGGTGGGAGTGGGGACTGCTGAGTGGACTCCTTACCAACCCTCCGCACATGCCCTACTGCCTCCAGAACGGCCCTGGTGCCCTAACAGCACCCCCGCTTCATATCTTCTACTCCCCAACCCTGCTGCACCTACCTGGCGTGATCATGCTCCGCAGGCTCCGGGTGCTTCCTCCGCGTTGGCCTCCAGCTTCCTCCAGCTCTGGGCTCCGGCCTTCAGCGGTTACCTGCTGGAGGCTGCCACCCTCCCCAGGCCTTGGAGACCCACAGGGTCGCCAGTGGCCAGGAGCCCAGAAATAAGCCGTCTCAGAGAGAGGAGAGAGAAAAGAGGGAGAGAGAAGGAGAGAAAGAGAAGAGACAGAGAAAGTGTGTCATAGGCTGGTAGGGGCGGGGGAGAAAAATGCAAAACCAGACAGGAAATGAGACTTGAAAAAAATTGCAAAAGGTTAGAAAAAGAGATAAGGAAGGGGGATGGGCGGAGTTTGAGCCTAAGGCTTTGGGGGTTCTGGCTGTACTGAGGTAAGGGGTGCTCTCAGGGTGACGACATTGCGGGGGGCCTGGGTACTGAGTCCAAGGTGGCCAGGCTACCTGCTTTAAATGGGGGTGAAGCTGGCCCAGCCATAGGTTCCTAGTGCGAGTTTAGGAGGGGCACCGTTTAAAATTTTTTTTTTTTCTGGGGTAGTTTGGAAAGAGGGGTCTTGATTTCTTTATTAGGAGGGGTGATGTACAGGAGGGCAGCTTCTCCTACAGTGAGAGACTCAAGTTTGCTCAGAAATGGAGCCAGGCAGGAGTCAGAAAGAGAATGTCCCGAAAACAAATAGCCAGCAGATGGTCCCCAACACCGGGCTCAGGGAAATAGGCTTGCCTTGGGAGAAGGCTTTGAAATATTAATTATGACTACTTTTTAAAGTGTGGGGTGGGGGTGGGGTATACATGCGCTGGTTTCTAAAAGATGCTGTGTCTGGCTTTTCAAATCGCTTTCTGACTTTTCCCCTTGAGTCTCCTAGGCTGACAGACAGCAAACTGCAGTGACTCTCCTGTCTCCACGCCCACAGCCCCAGGGTTGCAGGTCTGGCCACACACAGCTTTGTGAGGGGGAGGGGGAGGGGGGGAGGGAGTACTTGGGATTTGAACTTGGGTCTTCCTGCTTTCACAGTAAGCTCTTATATGCCAAGCCCTCTATAAAAAGGAGAGCTCTCCCCATAAAAGGCGAGAAAGGAATCCACATGCTTCCAGACAATTGAACTGTATGAAGATGTACACAGGGCGCATGCACCGGGTGACAACTTGTCACCAACTGAACAAAGCGTGTAGTTCACACCCACACTGTGCTCCATCAAAACGTGAGACTTCTGTGTCTCCCCCACACCCTCGTTCTCTTCCAGTCACTGTCTCACCTGGTAGCAGCACGCTCAGCCCCAGCTGAGACTGGTTTCACCCATTCAGGAACATTGCTACGTTTTGTTTTTAAATTGATGGTGATTGAGTCCAGGGTCTTCTGTATAGTAAGCAGGCACTGCTGCTGAGCCACGCCCCAGTCCCTCACTGGGGGATTCTAGGCAGGGGCTCTACTACTGAGCCACACCCCAGCCCCTCACTGGGGGATTCTAGGCAGGAGCTCTACCACTGAACCACACCCCAGCCCCTCACTGGAGGATTCTAGGCAGGTGCTCTACCACTGAGCCACACCTCAGCCCCTCACTGGGGGATTCTAGGCAGGGGCTCTACCACTGAGCCACACCCCAGCCCCTCACTGGGGGATTCTAGGCAGGAGCTCTACCACCGAGCCACACCCCAGCCCCTCACTGGGGGATTCTAGGCAGGAGCTCTACCACTGAGCCACACCCCAGCCCCTCACTGGGGGATTCTAGGCAGGTGCTCTCCCATTGAGCCACACCCCAGCCCCTGGTTGTAAACTTTCCCTAACTGGAAGCAAGCACAGGCTTCCCTTTTTGTTTTTCCTTCTCACTCAGTCTTCAGTTTTTGACATTTATGGATGGGATAGAATGCAGGTGTAGTTCATTAAGACTTGGCTTCCTCCCACCGAACTCTTAAACATGTTAAACTTTTCAGAAAGCTCAGAAGAAGAATACAGTGATCGTCATGATATCCCAACACCTGATTCTTATAGTTGATATTTTGGTGCATCATAATCTCTCTATCTATCAATCTTCATTTGAATGCATTTTATAAACAGGTGAGCAGACACTGGTAAGGGACCCTCTACATTCGCCATCCTGTATGTCCCTCGCGGGAGAACTGGGTTTGTCCTCATGTTGGGGGTCATACACAGAACGTTGCCCATGCCAAGCAAACTATGCCCTTAGGCCTCTTTATACTTTTTATCTTTAAAAAATTAAATTAAAAGATTTTCTGTGTGTGCAATGTTTTCTTGTGTGTTTAGTTGCATGTGTGTGGGGGTGCATGTGTGTGGAGGTCAGAGGTCAACGTTGGGTGTTGATTACTAGGAAATTGTGCACTTGTTCTTTTGAGACAGTATATGTCATTAATTTGGAATTCAGCTAGGCTGGCTGGCCAATGAATCCCAGGGACCCACCTGACTATGACACCCCAGTGCTGGGGTTACAAGCACATACTGCCACACTCAGTTTTATTTAAAACATTGGCTCTGGGAATGGACCACAAATCTTCATGTTTGTAAGGCGTCACTCCACCCATTAAGGCATTACCCAGCCCTAATCAGATAATTTGTTGTTGTTTGAGATAGGGGTTCTCTGTGCAGCCTTCCATGTCCTAGAACTCATTATGTAGACCAGGCTGGCTTCAAACTCACAGAGATCCACCTGCCTCTGCCTCTGGAGTGCTGGGATTAAAGGCATGTGCCACCACCGCCTAACTAATCAGAGACTTTTTAAAGGCAACAATTTACATGTGGTTCTTACTATGTATATATATATATATAAGATATGTAAATTATTTATATGCTATTTTAAATATATTTATATTATTTAAAATATAAATTATTTATATATTATATTTAAGTATATTATTTTAAATTATGTGTATATGTCTCTCTCTATATAAATGTGCGTATGTTTATGTGTGCACGTGTGCACGCATGCCCACACGAGTGCAGGGGCTGAATATTTGGTCTCCTGGAACTGGAGTCTCAGGAGGTTGTGCGTCATCTGGTGTTGGTGCTAGGAACAGCACTTGGGTCTTTTGCAAGAATAACATTTGCTCTTAACCAGTAAGCCATCTCTCCAGCCCCTAAAACTTACAGGCAGGTTTTGGCTGTGTGATAAAATGAATTTTAGTAAATGTGTGTACCATGTCATGCAAAACCCTCGCGAAGGAACAAGACCTCTTCGTCTAATACGACTGTATCCAGCGACTTCTGACCACTGAGTGCTGTTTGGGTGGCTGCTATGAATAGGCACTAAACTTTAAATTCTGCTTAGGTTTAGTTGATCTTAACTTAAATCTAGGAACCATTATTTGACTCTGGCACTGAAAACCTTTTATGCACACTGAAGCAATTTACTTGCTGACCTACTTAGAAATTCCACGGAACCTAAGTAGAAAAACAAATATTTCTGAGAGCAACTGGATGTTCATTGACGGGCTGTAGGACTACTTCGTACACATCAGGTAAGCCAGGAGCTGGAGAGAAGGCTCAGCAGGTAAAGGGTTTGCAGCACCAGTATGAGAAGCAATGATCGGATCCTCAGCGCCCATGTACGTTGTGCGCAGGCGTGGTGGCCCCCACCGTGATCTCGGCTTATGGGAAGCGGAGACGGGGATTCCCAAGGCAAGACCGCCAGTTTGGCAGACGAGTCTGCAAGCTCTGGGTTCAGCGAGAGGCCCTGCCTCAGTGAAGAAGAGAGACTCGAGTAAAGAAGACATTTGCTCACAAGCTCTATCGAGAGATTGCAATTGCGCGTGCACATGGGTGCATAACATCCACACATAAGAGCCCAAGCCTACACGCAGAGTAAAGGACAGAGGATGGGGCTGTACTAGGGATTGAGCCTAGGGCCTCACTCACGGAGGAACAAATACAGGGTTGAAGAAACTGTCAGCTGTTATGTGTCCGCGCTGAGGGATAGGGTAAAGTGAGCCATGGAGCTTCTGGGAGAGGATGCTGTGGGCCGGATCTTATGATAGTCTCTTGTTGGTCACCATGTGTTCTGATTTCAGCATTGCGGCAGCTACCTCAGGCTGCATGACTGAACCTCATAACAGCAACTCTTCCAGAACTCTCTGCAGTATAAGACACTCCCCTTCTTAAAGTAAATGTCTAAACCAGGTGGGGTGGTGTACACCTGTAATTCCTGCACTTGAGGGGCAGGAGGATCACCAGTTTGAACTTAGTCTGGGCGATATAGCGGGACTCACAGGAAAAAAAAGAAAAGAAAAGATTAAATCAAATGTTTAAAAAAAAAGTCTAATCTGTTAGGGATTGATTTTTTGTAGAATATAATGAAAATTAATTACTAGAAAATGGAATGTTTAAAAAGACACTCAAGATACAAGCTGACAGACCATGCTTAGCTACCGCAACAATGTCGAGCATGCTATAAAAATCTCAAAATGCTGAGTCTCCACTTACGTTATCTGGTTTGGACTAGCCTACACAAGGCCCTCATGCCAGATTGTGGATTGCTCCCCTGCAGAAAAGACAGCTTGCTGATGATGCTCGTGCCTGCCCTGAGCTGGCCCAGCCAGGCTTCCCTCCTGAACCCACTGGAAGAGGAAAGATAAGCATCACATTGGTTGCTTGGATGTTCCCAAACAGGGGCTGAAGTCAGCAGCTTGAAAGATCCAGGCTTGGGGTGAGACTATAGCTAGTCGGTAGATGTGTGTACACTTTCTGGGGAGAAATGAACAAATGACTATTCACCCCATAGAGTACCAAGCATGGAACAAAGAAATGACTCCATAGAATTCAGCTTGGGGGAGTCAACAAGTTCTAGTGGGGTCCCTTACAGGAGTATGGGTGAGGGGTTAGTGACAGAAGCATGGATGACAGAAGCCTGGTGCATCACCCAAAGCCAGCCCAGGCCAGAGTGACAGCTTAGGAGAGCTGCATCCCTGAAGCTCCACACAACACTTGCATGGCACTCCACAGGTTGGAGTCTTCTCTCCCCAGCATCTGCTGCTGTGGCTTCTCTGACTTGTCAAGGGGTCTTATGAATCCTGTAAGTTTCATCTCTTCTGGGACTTGTGAGATGTCTTTGTATCCTAAGGCTCATGAGCCGCTTCCCTTCCACCAGGTGGGAGTTTTTCAACTCAGATTAAGTCTTGGCACACTAGCAGAGAGCTTGCCTGACAGGCACAAAGCTTTGAGTTCCAACCCCAGCACTGCAAGAGCTAGGCACGATAGTATGCCTGTGATGCCAGCGCTGGGGAGGTGGGGATGGGGGAATGAAGAAGTCAAGATCATCCTTGGCTATTGTCTTAGTCACTGCTCTACTGCTGCGAAGAGATGCCATGACCAAAGCAACCCATAAAGGAAAGCATTTAACTAGGGCCTTGCTTTAGGTTTCAGAGGCTTAGTCTGTATGACCATGGTGGGGGGTGTGGTGACACACAGGCAGACACCAGCTGCGAGACCCACAGGCAGAAAGAGAGAGGGTGGGGGGAGGGGAGGAGACTGAGCTTGGAATAGGCTTTTGAACCCTTAAAGCCCACCCCCAGTGACACACTTCCTCCTACAAGGCCATGCCTCCTAATCCTTCTAATCCTTCTCAAATGGTGCCACTCTTGATGACTAAGCATTCAAATAAATATATGAGCCTATAGGACTGTGCTTGGCTTGAATAAGTTTTGCCCCATAGACTCATGTGTTTGAATGCTTGGCCCATAGGGAGTGGCACTATTAGGAGGTGTGGCCTTGTTGGAGGAGGTGTGGCCTAGTTAGAGGAAGTCTGTCACTTAAATGCTCAAGCTATGCCCAGTGTGAAACAAAAATCCAGTCTCCTCCCGGCAGCCTTCAGATCAAGATGTAGAACTCTTGGCTCCTTCTCCGGCACCGTGTCTGCCTGCATGCTGCCATGCTTCCTGCCTGGATGATAATAGACTGAACCTTTGAACTGTAAGCCAGCCCCAATGAAACCTTTGCCGGATAAAGGAACTTTTATTCTCCTGATTTAAGCGTCATCTCAGAGGCTTACTGCCTCTGTCTGCTAACTTACTCTAGTCCCGGAAGCTTCTAGCCTCCATACAGTCTAATCTAGGCTTAGAATGTTTTCAGCCTCTGAGACTTTCTGCTGAATAGGCTCATCCTTTCTTGCTTTTTCTGAACTCTGGCTGGCTGGTTCAACTCAGCTGTTCTGGCTCAAAGTCCTCTGTCAGCTGATTGATTCAGTCTGGCTTCTCTCTCCACCTCTGACTCTGAATTTGTTTTGCTTGGCCTCAAACTAACTTTGGCAATCTGTTCTAATCTTCTGTCTCCTTCTCATTCTCTGGCTCTTTCTATTTTCACCAGTGTCTAGCTTGCTCTCTTTCTGCAACCGGTCTTGGTACAACTGTCCCAGTAAAATTGTCTCCTCCATCTGTCCCTTTGCACTGCTCTCCTAAGTCCTCTCTTTCCTGTCTTGTCTGGTGAGAGTTGGGCATAGCCCATCCTGTCTCATTCTGTCAACTAACTCTCTCTCTCTCTCTCTCTCTCTCTCTCTCTCTCTCTCTCTCTCTCTGTCAATTACTCTCATTCATTACTTTGCCTCTCAATTAGACACCATTTTCAAACATCACTGCTTCCTTATACCAACTAACTTTACCATCATCATTTGGGATAAAAGGTGTGTGCTAAGGGAGTGTCTGCATCCCAGCTGGGTCACTTAGACCAAGAAGGTCTTTGGATGTGATCTCTTGCCAGAACAGCCATATTCTGAATTTAAATTCCTCTACATTTGCCTTTGTAAGAGTTGCCTTGGTCATGGTGTCTCTTCACAGCAATGAAATCCTAACTAAGACAGAGACCCATTCTTATTCAAAGTACCACAAATAAGTAGTGAGCTAGCCTGGGGTAAGTCCCTGTCTCAAAAAAGAAGAAAAAGAAGAAGGAAGGAAGCAAGCAAGGAAGGAAAGAAGCAAAGAACAAAAGATCAAAGCTCACATAAGCAGCCAGAACAAACATTTCCCAAGGGTGGAAAGGAGCAAGGGATGCTGGGAAGGTACATGATCTCAAACAATTGAACTCCAGGACACACACAGAAGCCACACCTACATAATAAAGATGATTACTATGGGATAGCCTGGCCATTCCTGGGTTTGGAAAACACAATTGGCAAATTAATAAAATCAATATAAACATCTCATAATTGGGTTGGAAAACATCAGTCAGGCCCCTCCTCCGAGGCTAGAGAGCAAAATCAGTGTAAAACTCCAAAGAAAAGGAAAAGTTAGGAGAGAGAGTGAGATGCCAATGGTCGATTCAAAGGACCAGTCTCGCCTAGACTTCCAACAGAAGGGGAGGAGACGGGGAGGATTCACCAGGAAATGAGAATTCGTCTCAGAGCTTACTCTGCCCTATAGGGTGATCCAGGAAGAGCCCCTGAGAAGTTGAATGCGAGCACCCATGCCCCAGCTGTACCCCAGGCCGAGGCAGGTGGATTGAAGGAAGCCAGAAGTTCAAGGCCAGTATAGTTACTTTTTATGAGATCTTGCCCCAAAACAAAAATGGACACAGCATGAGTTTAAAAAAAAATCTTTGGGGCAGAGGAGCTGGCTAAGTTTGCAGAATGCTTGCTGCACACATTTGAGCATCTGGGTTCTGGTCCCCACATAAAGAGCTGGGTGTGGTAGTGCAATCTCAGCCCTGGGGAGGCGGATACAAAGGGATGCACCGGTCATCCGGTCTGGCTGAATCAGTAAACTCTGGGTTCAGGGAGAGAGCCTGTCTCTAAAACTAAGGCAGAGGACATGTGAGAAAGCTAAAGGCCCCATTACCACAAATGACACTGAACTTGATCTCTCTGGGGACCAAATAGTGGAAGGAGAGAAATGACTCTGGAATACTGTCCTCTGACTTCATACTCACATTGTGACTAGTACACACACACACACACACACACACACACACACACACACACACACACACACACACATGAAAATATAAAGAAGGACAAAAATAACCCAAAAGAGTAATTACCTCAGATATTGTGATGGTTAAATCTTCATTGTCAACTCGATGGGACTTAGAACCTCTGTGGATACAAATCTTAGCGCGCGTCTGAGAGGAATTTCCTAGAGAAGGTTAATTAACATGGGAAGGCACATCCTGAACATAGGCTAAGGTCCTTGGGTGAATAAAAAAATCAGGAAGCGAGCTGAACCCAACATTTCGTTCTCTCTGTGTGCTGGCCACAGATGCAATGCGACCAGTCACCCCGCATTCAGACTGTACCCCTTCAAACCGTGAGCCAGTAGGATTCCTTTTGCTATTAAGTTGCTTCTGTCAGGTATTTTGTGACAGTAATGGAAAAAAATTAATGAATATAGAGACCTAGGTGAGAAAAATTAGTATGCCAGGGATTTCAGTAAAAACCAAAACAAAAAGCAAAACAAAGCAACAACAACAACAACAACAAAAACCATCAACATCTAGCAGAAAGATCCTAGCTACCAAAAAGAACTGAAAAAAGTCTAAGTAGTAGTAGCATGTTGGGCTACATGCTGCTTTGGCCAGATTCCCCAATATTTGGTAAAAATGGTCATCCTTAAGAGTCTTACTAGAAAGGGAATAAGCAACGCTGTGTATTATTTTTTACTTGCCCTATGTGCTGTATCAGCTGGCCTTTTATTACTGTAACAAACTACCAGAGGCAAGGGTATGCTATATAGAGCGTTATAGGGAAAAGAGCTCTACTTAGGCCGTGTTTAGGTTGACTAGAAGTCCAAACAGTATGGCACAGGCTGTGTCAAAGGCTGTGGGTGGCTTGTCCCATTGTGGGTAGAGTATGTGTATTTCTTGGTGTAGGTGTGGGAGTGGTTATTTCTTCTTAGAAAGTCAGGAAGATGCTTCCCAATGACCTTCTCTAATCTAATCATCTCTCAAAGGCCACACTTGAAAATGCCGCTGTTGGAATAAATGTTCACCCTCTTGACCATTAGCATAGGACCTGGTGCTTTGAACTCCCATATGGATTCTAGAAGACAAATTATCTTCCAAACACTGCACTTTCTACTCTGGCAAACAACTGTTTCTAATTGTGCACGTGTATATGCTTGCAAGTGCTATGTGAGTGTCTGTGCATGCGTGTGTATGCATGATTATATATGTGTAGCTTGCTCTCCAATGAGACCCAAGAGTCTGCCCATTTCTGTGTTGGGTTCAAAAACATGCATCACTATGCATTGATTTTTTTTTTTTTTTTTGACATGTGTTCTGGAAATCGAATTCAAGTCCCTGTGTTTGCACCTCAGACACTTAGTGAATGACCCGTCTCCTTAAGGCCCACAAAGTAAAAACTAAATCCTTGCTTCTGGAAGTGAGTCCGTGTGTGTGTGTGTGTGTGTGTGTGTGTGTGTGTGTGTGCGCGCGCGCGCGTGCGCGCGCGCTGGTTACTCAGCTTCTTGTCAGCTTGACACAAGCTAGCCACTTAAAAAGAAGACCCTCATCTGAGAAATGCCTCCATCAGACTGTAGGCTAGGCTATGAGGCATTTTTGTGGTCAAGGATTAATGAGTAAGGCTAATTTTGGGTTGAAGCTTTTGTGGGTAGGTTGATATTTCCCCTCCATCTACTAGGAGTCCTGTCTGGTTAGAGGGTGTCCTTTTCAGTCACCATTGTTAGTAGGGGTCTCAGCTAGAGTCACTGCCGTATTGTCCCAGGAGCCTACCCCATTGTAGGTTTCAAGCCTGTCTCAGAGATGCCTCGGGCCACAGTTTCTCTCCTCTCTACAAGCTCTTTCTGTCCTCTGGTCTCCAGCTCGCTCTCCCCACATCGGATGCCCACCTTCATTTCCTTCAGTGCTCTCTCTCCTATCCTGCTCCTTTCCTTCTATTTTATTTCTCCTCCTCAGGGATTAAAGAAAGAGCAGAGATTGAGGGAATGTTCCACTAAGGCCTGGCCACACCATGCAAAAAGAGCCAATCCCTGACACTATCAAGGACACCCTGCTATGCTTGCAGACAGAAGCCTAGCACAGCTGTCTTCTGAGAGGCCCCACCCAGCAACAGAACCAGATGACTCACAGCCAAACAGTGGGAGGAGCACAGACAACCTTGTGGACGAGTGGGAGGAAGGATAGGAGGACCAGGAGGGAACAGGAGCTCCACAAGGAGACTTCCGGATACCCTTGGGACACTGTCCCACCTCAGGGCAACAAACCTGGGCCTAGGGGCCTTGCAGAGACTGAAGCACCAAGCAAAGACCACGTATGGACAGGACCTAGGTCCCCTACACAGATGTACCCGATGGGCAGCTTGGTCCTCATGTGGGTCCCTTAGTAAGGGGAGTGGAGCCTGTCTCTGACAAGGATTTTCTTGTATGCTTTTCAATCACTTTCCCCACGGTGGGGCTGTCTTATCAGGTCACCGTGGTAGAGGATGTGCTCAGTCCTGATGGGACTTGGTGTGCTGGGATGTGATGGGTGGGGCCTTCCCTTTTCTGGGGGGTGGGGGGGGGGGGGAGGGGGGAAGATGGAGGGAGGACTGGGCAAGGAGGAGAGGGTGGGGGCTACCACTGGGACGGAAAGTGAATAAATAAATAATTTAATTATTTTTTAAAAAGGATTAATGTGGCTGCACCCAGCTATTATTGGTGGTGCCTCTCCTGGGTAGGTGGTCCTGGAACCCCTAAGAAAGGTGGCTGAAAGAAAGGTGAGCCTTGAGCCACACTCCTCGCTGGCTTGCGCTTCAGTCTCTGCCTGCAGGTTTTTGTCTTGAGTTCCTGCCCCCGGAAGAGTTCAGGATGGACTGGGATCTATCAGCTGAAACAAACCCTTAACTCCTCAAGTTGCTTTTGGTCAGTGTTTTAACGTTAGCAACAAGAAACTGAGCTAGGACTTTGTCCCAGTGAGTAAGAAAAGTTTACTTCCTGCTCTTGTGCTTATATGTCCACATCATCACAGCTGGGGAGCTGGCCTAGGGCTACCCACACACCCCAGCATGTTCAGGAAAAACAGCTCTGTCCTGCTTGGTGTTTTCCTCTGGAACGTGTGTGTGTGTGTGTGTGTGTGTGTGTGTGTGTGTGTGTGTGTGTGTGTGTGTGTGTGTGTGTGTGTGTGTTTTAGGATCCAGGCCCGTCTCAGTTCTTGTGGCAGGGTTTGGTTGTCCGTTGTTCTGGAATGAAGGTGACCTCTCTCTTCCTTCTTGCTTCCTCTCCTGGTGCCTGAGTGTGTGGGAGAAGGGAGGCAAGAGAAAGGGATGTGAAAAGGATGCTGGGTATCCTGAGCCTCCATTCCTTAGGCTTGGGTGTCCAGTAGTGGCCTCTCTTTACCAGGGGCCACCAACCTGGCTCGAATGGAATGCATATTGGACGTTACACATTACCTCTGACGGTATCTAGTGTCCCACTAGGCTCCCATCTTTTGGGGGAATGTGGAGCAGTTTGGGAATGAAACCCACCTCCCCTCTTACCCCCCTCCACCCCCCTACCCTCCACACCCCCAGCCCCCAGACGTAAGGTCTGGAGACAGACTAGGGTACTGCACTTGTTTCTGCAAGCACAGACAAAAATTCTTCAGACACTTTCTCTTTGTCTCCTCTGCTCGCCTTTAGGGAGATCTCCAGCAGCCCCAGTCACCTCACACCCCACTGAAGGGCCTGGAAGTCAGCCTCATGCAGGCATCCATGTGGGCTCGATGTTCTGAGGGCTTGAACAGAACGTTGTATGCACATTCCGGTGTGACTTACAGAGAGTGTTTCAAGGAGCAGGAAAGGAGGAGGGAAAAACTACTCAGGCTTCCCACCTGGTGGTGGGGGGGTGTGGAGGCTGGGGGAGGGGGATGGAAGGTGGGGGTGCGGTGAAGGCTCTGAGCCTGAGATGCCCACCCACTGAGGCAGCTTCCTGTGGGAATGTGGCTTGTACCATCAGCAGCTAGTTAGCTGTGGGCTCCCTGAGCGAAACAGAGATGGTTCCTCAACATGGTGGTGCCTGTCATCTCAGCTCTCAGGAGGATTACAGCAAGTTAAAGGCTGGGCTGGGCTAGTTAGTGAGTTCCAGGCCAACCAGGGTTGCAGTATGAGACTGAAGTGTGTGTGTGTGTGTGTGTATGTGTGTGTGTGTGTGTGCATGTGTGTGTGTGCGCATATGTGGGGCTTGGGAGACATAGCTCACTCAGGAAAATGCATGCATGCAAGCACAAGGACCCGAGTTCAGATCCTGCAGAACCCACATTAAAAAGGCTGGGCATGGTGGCTTGTGCTTGTCATATCCGAGCTAGGGACAAGGATGACCCCTGAAGCTTGCTGGCTGGCCAATCTGCTAGAGCTGATTGAGGTCCAGAGTCAATGAGGAAGATGTTCAGTGTTGATCTCTGGCTTTCACAAGTGGCTGTGCACATATAAACACACACACACACACACACACACACACACACACACACACACACACA
>OU015754.1:9496054-9514305 GCA_907169655.1 Acomys percivali | reverse complement strand
GTGTGTGTGTGTGTGTGTGTGTGTGTGTGTGTGTGTGTGTGTGTGTGTGTGTGTTTTCCTGGTAGGATTAGTTTAAAAAATTTTTTTTAGTTTTTGGTTTTTTGAGACAGGGTTTCTCTGGGTAGCTCTGGCTGTCCTTGGCTCCCTTGGTAGACCAGGCTGGCCTCGAACTCACAGTGGTTTACCTGCTTCTGCCTCCCAGAGTGCCGGGATTAAAGGAGTGTACCACCACTGCCCAGCTCCATGGTAAGACTTTTTAAAAAAAGATTAAGAAAATTATTTATACAGTATTCTGCCCACACGTGTGCCTGCCCACAAGAAGGCACCAGATCTCATTACAGGTGGCTGTTAGGCACCATGTGGTTGCTGGGAATTGAATTAGAGACCTTTGGAAGAACAGACTGTGCTCTTAACCTCTGAGCCATCTCTCCAGCCCCCCATGGTAAGATTTCTAAGGCCTTTTTTTTTTCTTTTGCTTATGTGGCTGTGTGTCTTCCTTGATTGTTCTCTATTTTATTTTATTTTATTTTATTTTATTTTATTTTATTTTATTTTATTTAGACAAAGTCTCTCACTAAACCTGGAGCTCACCAATTTGGCTGGAGGTCCAATTGCCTCTGTGTCCTCTCCAGACTGCAGCCATATGTCATCTTGTCTGGCTTTTCACATGGCTGCCGAGGGTCCAGACCCACATCTCATGCTTGTGGGACAAATGCCTAAGCAACTGAGCCATCTCACCAGCATCTACCTAGTTTATTTGAAGCAGGGTCTCTCACTGAATCTAGAACTCACTCAGTAGGCTAAGATGGCCAGCTAGCTAAGGAGTCTCAGGGACCCTCTCACCTCTTCCTCCCCAGCACTGGGGTTACGAGCATGCACCATCATTCTCCTTCTCCTTCTCCTCCCCCTCCTCCTCCTCCTCCTCCTCCTCATTATTATTATTGTCTTCATAGGTGTTGGGGGCTGGACCTCAGGCCCTCCTGCTTGGGCAGAAAGGCCTTTGTTGACTGAATCATCTTCCTCAGCCTGGTTATGATGCTTTTTTGCAAGAAGCAAAGGTGACATTGTTCTAAGGGCCTGCATACTTCGTTGGTCAACTGTAGTCTTCAGTGACAGCCCTGTCCCTAGGCCGCAGAGGCAGCATGACCCCAGGGTGGGCTCTCTTTCCCACCCAACATACCCGAAGACTGTCATTTTGCCTTTTTGTCTTTCGGAAGCCTCCTCTACTCCTTGGCAGCTTGTGTCATTTCCTAAGAAAAGTCCCCGCAACATCTAAGTGAATTCTTCCTACCTGGACTGCAACTCCTGCGGGGGGCATTGCTCCTGGCACTGAGGTGACACCGCCTGGACTGGCCCCTGCATGTGGCACTGTTTTCACTCACCTTGGAGAAGGGCAGCTCAGTCCCAGCTCCTCATTCCTGAATCCTCCCAACCAACGCAGGTCATCTTCCCATCCTGGCAGCGTGGCCCAGAACAGGTGCAGGCTTTGAGTAAGTGCATTTTGCCAAGAACTCTGAAAACCTGCATCCCACTTTACTGGCAGTGATGGATGAGCCTCTCTGCCGGGGACGAAGCCCTGGTCACGGGCCACTGATGTTTTAGGAGAGAATTCACAGTATAACATTTACTTTCCAGCAACAGGGCTGGGAACAGAAGGCCACAGGAGCCGAGGGGAGGTTCGTCTCCATGGCAGGTGGCTTTTTGGCTTGATTTGCTATTTAGGGCTTGGATGCAATGAAAATACTGAAGGTCTCTGGATGCCTGGATGTCTGTCCGTCTTGTGTCCCCAGTCACACCCAGGGTCTGGAGCAGTCAGTGCAGTTTGTCTTGTAGACTCCGGCAGAGATAGATATATTTTCTCACTCAGCAGAGGAAGTCTTTGTCATTGGACAGCAACAAATGACAATGACAAAAGAAGCAAGCCTGGAAGTTGCTGAGGGCTGATGGGAAATCCTAACTTCTGTGGTAAGATGCGTGGAGGCAGGAAGATTCCTGGCTCACACGGCGGCAGCAAACCAGAGCCTCTGCCTTGAACAAGGTGGAAAGCAGGCAGGGGTCTCCGTAGGGGTCACTCACCGCATCAGCTTCCGGCTAGGACACTTGGTCCCAGGATGGGAGCGCTGCTTTGGGAAGGTTGTGGAAACTTTAAGAGGTGGGGTCCGGCTAGAGGAGGTAGGGCGGAGAGATAGGCCATTGAAGACTACACACAGTCCCTGTTTCCTGTCTGTCTCTGTGCTTCCTGTCCTCCATGAAGAAGTTCCCCTGTCAAACATTTCCACCACCATCACGTTCCGTCCAAGTGTGTGCACAGGGCCAAGCAACTACAGGTTGAAAGCAGAGAAACAATCATTCGAAAGGAGAAATGCCTCTCTTGAAGTTGTCCAGTCTTCCTCGGGCACTTGTCACAGTGATGGTATGAGTCACCACAGCTTTTGATGTCACGGTAGGGAGATGTCTTAGCAGGTGAAGTACTTGCCTCAAGAAGCAGAAGGACCTGGGCTCGAACCCTCAGAACTCAACTAAAGCTGGATGCTGTAGCGCATGTCTGTATGTATACCTAGTGCGTCTACAGCAAACTGGGATGCAGAGACGGGAGAATTCTTAGAGTCACACGGGCCAGCCAGCCTGGTGTGCACAACAGCAGAGTACCAAGGGACCCTGCCTTGGACAAGATGGAGGGTGAGGCTGGACATCCAGGGTTGTCTTCTGACCTCCATATGCCAAGGCACATGTGTATACACACACACACACACACACACACACACACACACACACAAATAATACAGGGATGTTTAAAGGCTAGCCAGTCATCCCAGCTCCTGCTCTCCCCTCACACTGGCTCTTGATGTTAGCCCAGGACACATCAGGAATATAAACCTGGGATGTAGCCCAGGCAGACAGTAGTGACACCCCTCCACCCCTGCACGAGGAGATATCATTCCTCCCCCAACAGAGGTGACAGGGTCGGGCCCAGCATGGCAAAAACACATTTGTTCTCATCACACCAAGGGCCCATTCAGTAAATCCTCCCAACCCATGAGTTGTGGCCTCATGGGGGGGGAAAAATGGCTTCCTGGTGTCTCTGCAGACACTCAGCTGTTTATTAACAGCCGGGCCGTCAATCTCTCAGAGCCGTCGTCAAAGGATGGAAGCACATTGTGTTCTTTTCTCCTTTTGTGTTTATTTTCTTAACAGCCAGTGGGAGTAGCCACAGATTTCCCATGGTGCCTGTGCGTGGGGGGGGGGGCAGGCGGGGAGGTTGGTTGCTAATTGATGAGTGGCCTAATTAATTAACCTGATAAATATTTATGCATGGCATTATTTCTTTCACGTTGATGTGCCCACAGTACCTGGCAGAAAC
The DNA here is from genome assembly GCA_907169655.1 of Acomys percivali. Taxonomy (NCBI): domain Eukaryota; kingdom Metazoa; phylum Chordata; class Mammalia; order Rodentia; family Muridae; genus Acomys; species Acomys percivali. The sequence goes on along the minus strand of OU015754.1, from coordinate 9,510,944 downwards.
AACTTAACGAAAGGAAGAAAGGTGTGATTTATTTATGTGAATTTTTGTTGGTGTGGGGACGGGGAGAAAGAGAGAGGGGTGGGGGTGGAGGTGGGGGAGGGGAAGAGAGAGAAAGAAAGAGAGAGGGAGAGAGAGAGAGAGAGAGAGAGAGAGAGAGAGAGAGAGAGAGAGAGAGAGAGAGAGAGAGAACATGTGGAGAGGCCAGAGGTTGACATTAGGTGTCTTTCTTTTTCTTTTTTTGAGACAAAGTTTCTCCGTAACAGCCCTGGCTGTCCTGGAACGCTCTCTGTAAAACAGGCTGGCCTCGAACTCACAGAGATCTGCCTGCTTCTGTCTCCTGAGTGCTGGGATTAAAGGCGTGGGCCAGGAATGCCTTTACTGTGCCTTTGTCTTTCTTACTGCTTAACGTGTCTGTGCGTTTCTTAATCAGTTTTTGTCTTATTTTCTGAGACAAGGTTCCACGCTGGACCTGGGGCTGGTTCGCTCTGCTAGACTGCCTGGCCAGGGAGTCCTCTTGTGCCCTTCCTCCCCAGTGCTGGGATTATAGCTGTAAGCCACCTCACGAAGCGTTACACAGGTGCCGGGGGATTGGAACTCAGGTCGCAATGTTTGTGAAGCAAGTACTTTACTGAGCGTCGGTACAAACCCAGAAAAAGGTTTTATTTGGTTTCCTCCGGTCCGTCATGCGCAGTAGCGTCAGCTTAGCCTGTGGTGACGAGAGCCTGAGGTCGAGGCTCCTTATATCTTCGTGGACCAGGAAGTAGAGACAGCAGGTGAGAAGCCCTCTGCTGGAGAGGGTGCCGGTCTGAGTCACATCCGTCTTCAGGAAAGCAGTGTGTGGCATCTGTCCAAACAGGGCTCGAGGGCATCGATGCTGCCGACAGCCCGAAGACAGCCCTGGGTGCCCCCGTATTTTCAGAGCTCCCTCTGGGGTGCCCGAGGCTTTCACTGGAAGCCCAGAGAAGCTCAATAACTTATTTCTGAGCCCGTGCCCGCCTCTTCCTTTCCATGGGGCTGTGGGGGAGAGGAGGAGCCTGCTTTTGGTGTACTCCTGTGCAGGGTAATGCTGAAATTCTAACCCCCAGGGCTTGTGAATGCAGCCTTATTGGGAAATAGGCACTTTGCAAATAACCAAATTAAGACAAGGTCCTTAGGCAGGCCCTGTGGTGGTTCAACTTAATTGTCAGTTTATGGGATTTAGAATCATGGTTGGTGGTGGGGAAGGTTGGGAAGGTGGGGGTAGGTGGGGGGCTTGGAGGTGGGGGATTTGGGGGTGGAAGGGTGGGAACCTCTGGGCATGTCTATGAGGGAATTTCTGGGTTGGGAGAACTGAGGTGGGAACAGCCACCTTCACTGTGAGCAGGGTCATCCTATGGGCTGAGGTACTGGGCTGAAGAAAAAAGGCAGAAAGCTGGCTGGGTACTGGCATTCATCTCTCCCTACAAAAAGTCAGTCAACCTGGTACCATCCGGAATCACCTGGGAACAGAGGCTGAATGAGGGGTCATTTAGATCCTGTTGGCTAGTGTTCCTGTTGGGGGTGGGTGTAAAGGGGGTGCCTTGATCATTATGTGCAAGGACCCAACCTGACAGTGGTCAGCACCATTCCCAGGCTTGGAAGTCGGGATGTGTACAGGTAGGGGAAGCCAGCTGTCTGCTAAGCATGCCTGCATCCATTCCTGGATCCTCTGGACCGTGGGTGTGACGTTGGCTAGCTGCTTTAAACTCCTGCCTTGACTTCTCAGGTGCGATGGGCAGCAACCAGGAGCTGGGAGGCGGAAATAAAGCCTTCCTCCCCTAAGTTGCACAAGTCAGGGGTCATCAAAGATGGGTGGCAAATGACCTAGAGATGGGAGGACACACTTCTCCCTCCCCAGGCCTCAGTAGGAACTGAGCTGATGACCCTCAGTCTTGAACGTCAGGACCCCACAGCATGGCATGTGACTTTTTGAGCTGCCAGGCTGGTGATGTTTTCTTTTTCTTTCTTTCTTTCTTTCTTTCTTTCTTTCTTTCTTTCTTTCTTACTTTCTTTCTTTCTTTCTTTCTTTCTTTTATTTTCTTTCTTTCTTTTATTTTCTTTCTTTCTTTCTTTCTTTCTTTCTTTCTTTCTTTCTTTCTTTTTTTTGGTTTCTCGAGACAGGGTCTCTCTTTGTAGCCTTGGCTGTCCTGGACCCACTTTGTAGACCAGGCTGGCCTCAAACTCACAATGCTCCGCCTGCCTCTGCCTCCCGAATGCTGGGATTAAAAGTGTGACCCACCGCGCCCTGTTTCTACAATACATTTTGATCATATCCACGCTCTAATAAACTTCTCCAAGACCCTCCATCAGGTGCCTCTCCCATGAAGGTTTCCTCTTTTGTTATAACAGGCTGCACCTAGTTAGTGCCGCTCATATCCAGGGCTGTAGGGCTTGAGCAGTTGCTACGCCATAGGAGAAAACCAACTCTCCCTCCCCTTGCAGCCATGAGCTGTCAATCACGGATGAGGGTGGAGCCTGTGAGCTCCTTTACCATCCCAGCCGGACTGTTGACTGGCTTGACTGTGTGCTGGCTGTAACCACCAGTGCAGTTGGTTCATGAGTAGTGCGGTCCAGAAGCCCATGTTTCGCAGTTCTCTTCCACATCTCTGCCTGGTTTCCACAGTGGTCCTTGCGCCACGGAGGAGGGTTTGATATAGATGTCCAATTTAGGGCTGAGTACACAGCAGTCACTTTTTCTTAGCACTTTGATGTGCACGGTGGGAGCTGAGGATCCCAGTTCGGGTCCTTGCGCTTACACAGGAACCGAGCCACTTCTTCAGTCCTTAAAAGGATTTTAAAAGGAAAAAAAAATCTGCTGCAAGGAAAGGAAGAGCGGTCAGATTTGCCCACTGCCAGCCCGCAGGCTTGATGCAGCTTCGGGCTCCACTTCCTGTGCCGCCTGCGGGGTGGGGTGTGTGGCTTCTGTGCACAAAGCTGGGGAGTCCAGGAACCCATAGCTGAGAGCAGGCGGGCTGTGTGCAGGCTGCAATCCTGCTTGCACTAGCCTGCTGGGTACTCTGGCCCCTTATGCTCGCCGAAGACCCATATCCCAGGAGGCAGTGGTCCCACCGGGAGCAAGTTCAGGAGAGCAATGGGAGCCGAGTGGGTGCATCTCCCATTTCAGTCATGTTTAACGTGCACAAAAGAGGGAGGCTTCGAGAAGGAAACATAAAAACCTGCACGCCTTTTCAGACCAGCTATTGAAGACTTTAGTCCCAGGGACAGATGCCTATGTGTGAGTGTCACCACTATTAAAGTTACAATGGCTCCCTCTTAGAAGACTTTAGAATGTCACTAGAACATTCTAAAGACAAAAGCCAACAAAAGGAAAAGCCAGGCACTTCGGCATGCGCCTGTAATCCCTGCACTGGAGGCTGAGGCGAAAGGATTGAGAGTCTGAGGCTAGCCTGGGCTACGTAGGAGAAGTGTCTCAAAAAGAGAAGGAAACAAAACAAAACAAAAGGCGCAGCTAGCCATTATCGTTGGACCCGAATACGGCTTTAAAAATGATGATTAACATAATCACAAAAGCACGGCTTAATCCGTGCAAGGTTATAAATATTAATTGGGAAAAGACGTTATATTGGGAACATTATTATACACTATCATGTTAATTTTATGAAAATAAGTCCACGAAGCACACATACTTTTTTTTTCTTTTCTTTTCTTTACTTTTCTCCTCAGCTTTTACTGGCAGTCTCAGTCTTACTGTGTGGATAAACACTTCCTGTTTCAGCAAGCTAGCTCTGCCCGGGGGTGGAGGGTGGGATCCTGACACTGTGAGGCTTTGTGATCTCCCACAGATAAGAACTAGAAGCTGCAGAAGCGGGATTAGGGGTTGAGCTACAAGCTGGGTGTTTACACTCGTAACTGTGTGCATGAGTGTGTGTGTGTGTGTGTGTGTGTGTGGTGTCTGTCTGTCTGTCTCTCCCTCACTCCCTGTCTTTATCTGTCTCTCCCTTTCTCTCTCTCCCTCTCTGTGCGTGTGTGTGTGTGTGTGTGTGTGTGTGTGTGTGTGTGTATGTGTGTGTGTGTGTGTGTGCGCGCGTGCGCACACAGCATGTGGAGGGCAGAGGACAACCTTAGGTAACAACAGACCTTAGTTCCTGTCCACTTCGATTACTGAGACAGTCTGGCCTAGAAGTGACCATGTAGGCTAGGGCATCAAACAGCAGGCCCAGGCATCCACCTGCCTCCCCAGCTCTGGGATGCATGTGTTGCCAGGCCCGGCTTTTCCTACATGGGTGCTATGTATCTGGACTCAGGCACTCACATTCATTCACACAGCAGGCACTTTACTGACTGAGCCATCTCTTCAGCCCTTATAACGGGGATCTGATTCACATCTGTACCTTTAGAGAGGCCCTAGACGTCAATGCAAGGCAAAGCCACTCAAGTCTGAACGGGCAGAAGCTGGCTGGTCTCAAAACTCTTAACTCTCCTACCTTAGCCTCCTCAGTGCTGGGCCCTGCTGGGTTCTGTATCACCCACAAGGCCCCAGTATCCAACCCCCCTGGTGGTGGGTTGTGCCCATGATATTTTACAGGTGAGGAGACAAAGACACAAGACAGACCATCACACATCTGTAGGCACGCCAGAAGGAAGTAGCTATTACCAACTGCAATTTCTTGAGTTTTCCTCTCTTCATTTTCTAATCCAAAAGCAAGTGCAAAAATGAAAAAAAAAAAAAAAAGATGCCATCAAATTCGCTAGTTGGGCCACTAGTCAAATAAACAGGGCTTATCAGTTTGCAGGTCTAAGTAAGAAGGAACCCCGAATACTCTCTCAAGGCAGCTGAAGATGTGCTGGAAACACGGCAGATCGCTCAGTCTTCAAGCTTCAGAAGCTCTCTGGCCTTAGACTTCAGAACCATATAGTTCGAACTTCTCGGCCTGTGGCGTATTTACTAAATGGCCTGTTCGGTTCTTATTCTAACTTCCTCTGAAGAGGTCAGTTATAAAGAATGCCTTTAAACAGACCTCAACTTGCTTGTATTGCAAATAAGCAAGAAGACGGAGGTAGTCCTCGGACGAGAGATGTAAGACCTATTGATCGTGCATCAGCCTTCATATCACCCCTGCACCTTATTAAACAAGAACAACAAATAAAAGGTATCAATTGCCAAATGGGGGGCTGTAGCTTAGTGGGGAGAGAGCTTGCCTAGTGTGCGCAAAGCCCTGGGTTCCATCCCTAGTACTGCCTAAGTGGGACATGGCGAGGCTTGCCTATAAGCACTGGGGGAGTGGAGAAAGCCAGGCCATCCTGCACACATAGTTAGTTCAAGACCAGCCTGGGTTACATGAAACCTACTCTAAATAGATAGATGATAGATAGATAGTCAGACAGACAGATGATAGATAGAGATAGATAGATAGATAGATAGATAGATAGATAGATAGATAGATGATATCGGTTGCAAGTAGGTCTGGAACTGGAAGCTTTGGCAGTGGAATACCATGTGGCGTTCACTGCTATCTCGTTGTCCATCCATGCCCTAAACCCAGGTATTCTCAGTAAAGGGAAACACAGCCATACTTTCAGCAGCCAGAGGGATACGTTCTGAAGGCATCTACACTTTTTTTTTTTTGTTTTGTTTTTCGAGACAGGGTTTTTCTGTGTAGCCTTGGCTGTCCTGGACTCACTTTGTAGACCAGGCTGGCCTCAAACTCACAGCGATCCGCCTGCCTCTGCCTCCCAAGTGCTGGGATTAAAGGCGTGCGCCACCACGCCAGGCCACTTTTTTCTTAAAGCTTCTAGAGAAGTTAAAATTGTACCATTCAACACTCTGTTCCAGTTTCCATAAGATGGGTAACTAGGTGAAGTCCTTTATAAGTGATTAATAATTAATTAAATGTAGCATAACGACGGTGACACACAAGGAGGTTGTGGTCTGGGAATCAGGCCGGAAGTTACATTGAAAACCCATTTGGGCTTCCATAGAAAGATCTGGAAACCTGGAGACAAGCCCGGCACTATAATCCGGGGAGAGCTGTGCAGGATCGTTGCCCATTTTTTCCCTAATTTGTGAGCTTCGAGCTGAGCACGCAGCCTTGTTAGGGAGCTAATATGGGATGAAACGGGACACGGCGGTGTCAGGGAGAACACGCCGTTCTTTAGTGAAGGGCTGAAGAGCGATCAAGCTGAATTAATTTCTAAGCGACCTCATGACAGATTCTTGATTATGATCCTCAATTAGGGGAAGCTCGATTTCGCTTTTGTTTAATGTCAGGGAGTTAGGGAGCTGCAGGGCAGGCGGCTGCCACAGAGAGCGCGGGGTGAGGGAGAAAGGGCGCCTCTTCTGAGGCTGCTGCTGTGGCGCCTCATGAGGGCTCTACAGAGGAAGTGTGAAGTGGCTGGGGACTGTGGCTCAAGTAGGTAAAGGAGTTCCTGGCCAGGTGGCAAGATCTCAGCTCAGGTCCCTGGGACAGATTGAGTTGGCCATGTCTGCCAATCCTAGCTCTCCTAGGGTAAGATGGGTAAGAGACTCCTCAGAGGATGATGGGCTAGCTAGTCTGGTGTAGCTCTCACATGATATACACAAACACGCACACATGTATACACACCTGTACACACTCACACACATAGTGTACACAAAACTTCTCTGTCGAGGACCAAAGGAGGAAGCACAGAGGCTTAAAACACTTAAAAGACTTGCTCTGTGAAAATGGAAAAGGAAGAAGCCAGGTTTGGTGACACAAGGCTGCCACGCCAGCATTTAGGAAACTGAGTTCAAGATCAGCTTAGACTACATAGTGAAACCTTGTCTCAAAATCCCAAAGCTGGGCATAGTGGAACATACCATGCTGATAGTTCCAGCACTTGAGAGGATGCAGCAGGGGGATTGCTCTGACTCTGAGGTCAAATTGGGCTGCATGATAAGACTCTGTCTTTAAAAACAACAACAACAACAAAAAAAAACCCAAAATAATGGGAAAGGCAGAGGCTGGAGGGCCTTTAGGGTTTCCTCACCTGGCAACCTGAATTATTTGTCAGATTCTATCATAAGGTAGACCAGTGTCTGAGGAATGGTGGTTGAAGTTGATTTCTGGTTGGCTCTTCACACATATGTACACATGTACACACACATGCACACACACGCACACACACACACACACTCACTCACACACAACCCAAATATGAGAAAGGAGAGGCTCAGAACAGATCAATGTGCCTTCATGAATGAGACAGCAAGGCCAGAAGTCCAGATGTTGTGGGGTTTTCTCCAGATAAAATGAGAAGCCGCAGCTGCCCAGCTGGTTACAAAGTACATCCAGGGCTCCCAATGTAGTTACAAGATCAGAAAGGCTTCTGAGCTCACCACAGCTTTTGGCTAGTGACCTTATCTGGGAGCCCGAGACCCTTTTCAGCTTCTGAAGTGTTTCTTCTTCAAATCCAGAAAAGAGACAAGTACAACAGCACAGAATTGTCAACACAGGCACCCAGGAGGCCGAGGCAGGGATATAGAAAGCTTCAAGCCTAAGAATGAGTCCAAAATCAAACTGGACAATTTAGAGGGAGACACTGTCTCAAAATAAAAAGTAAGAAAACTGAGGATGTGGCTTAGAGGTAGAGCACCTGCCTAGAATCCCTCAGTGAAGGGCTGGGGTGTGGCTCAGTGATAGAGCCCCTGCCTAGAATCCCCCAGTGAGGGGCTGGGGTGTGGCTCAGTGGTAGAGCCCCTGCCTAGAATCCCCCAGTGAGGGGCTGAGGTGTGACTCAGTGGTAGAGCCCCTGCCTAGAATCCCCCAGTGAGGGGCTGGGGTGTGGCTCAGTGGTAGAGCACCTGCCTAGAATCCCCCAGTGAGGGGCTGGGGTGTGGCTCAGTGGCAAAGTTTCTGCCTAGAATGTAGAAGGCCTTGAGTCCAATCAGTGGAGGGCTGAAGAGCATGGAGGAGCAGCAAAACCCACAGCAGCTCCCACTTTGCAGTCAGTGGAGAGCAATAGAATGTCCCATAGAAGAAATGTTTAATCACTTCCTGTCTCTTGGGGGCTTACTGCAATTACATAATGAAAGCGCATCCTCAATTAGGGACAGCTTGCATGTAATTCCCTAAAACAACCCAAAAAACCTCATTAGAAAAGGAGTTTGCCCTGAGAGAGTACAGTGTCCAGGCTCTGAAGTGTCACTCAAGTTCCAACATGGAAGAAAATACTATTGTCTTCAGAGGCTTCCTTTTCTCAGCCCAGCACATAAGAGGCTGCCTGGGAAATAATCTTTTCTCGTGTGTTGTGAAGAAGTGGGTGGGGGTGGTGGACGCGTCTCCGGCCGAGGTGTTAAAAGTTTTACAAAATGCTGGATTACTGTGCACCTCACCTGTGAAGAGATACAGTGCCAGTGTCTCTGGCTTTAATTAGCCGCAGCACTGTGACAAGATCGATCTTGCGGTTCCTGAGCCAAAGACCGGCTCCTCACAGCTGAGAATTTTTAGGATTCCAGAACCTGTCTCATGCCCTTGGTTTCAATGGCTACTTCTAGAGTCGGGGTTCAGAAGGCAAAGAGCTAGAAACTAGAATTCTCCAAAGAGCAGTGTTCAGCGAGCATGCCTGTGTCTCAAGGCAGAGGCAAGAGGGCTGTGTGTTTGAGGCCAGCCTGGGCTACATAGGGAGATCCTGTCTCTAACGAAATGAGTGGGAAACCCCAGGGGGGTGGTGAGTCTTGGATTCTGATCTCTCTCTCTCTCTTTCTCTTTCTCTCTCCCTGTTTCTCTCTCTGTTTCTCTCTCTGTCTGTCTGTCTGTCTGTCTCTCTCTCTTTCTTTCTCTCTCCCTGTCTCTCTGTCTGTCTCTATCTCTCTGTCTGTCTGTCTCTGTCTGTCTGTCTGTCTGTCTCTGTCTCTCTTTCTCTCTGCACATAGTGCATGTGTGTGCATGTCCTAGTGTGCTTATGGAATTACGCAATCACAGGAGAACTTGCAGTGGGTTCTCTCCTCTGCCATGTGGGTTCAGTTCTTCAAGCTTGGCAGCAAGCTCCTTTGCCTACTGAGCCACCTTGCCAGCCCCTTGGTTGTCTTCAATTTGTTGGTATCTATCTCTCTCTCTGTGTGTGTGTGTGTGTGTGTGTGTGTGTGTTCACCAGTGCATGAGTGTTTAAAACAGATACATCAGGTATCTTCTTCAGTCACTGGGCACTTTATTTTTTTGGGGGGGAGGACAGTGTTTCACACTGAATATGGAGCCCATTGCTTCAGCTAAACTCGCCAGCCAGTGAGCTTCGAGGATCTTCCTGTCTCTGTGCCCTTCCTGTCAGTGCTCTAGGTACAAGTGCATGTCACCCTACTGGCTTTTACCGTGTACTGAGGACACGAATTCAGGACCCCATGCTTGAGCAAACATTTTACCCATTGGCCGTCGCCCCAGCCAGCGCTCTTGCCCATTGTCTCAGTACACCTCAACAAGGATGCACTAGTCTTACCATTCCCACAGACAGATTCTACATAAGCCTATTGGAACCTTGGTCTTGAACCTGGAGCTCCCCAGTCCATCCTCCAGACAAAAGGCTCATCGGCTGTGTAATCCAAGAACACCTTCCGGTGGGCTTCTCCAACTGAATCAACCTGTAAAAGCTGGCTGCATTTCCGGTGTGCAACGGCTTGCTTCGAAAGTGAGCATGAATCGGAACATGGTGTGAATCAAAGATCCTGGAAAGATTCACACCTCCCGCTGAGCCTCCTGCAAGGCTGATAAACTGGTTAGAATTTTAGTGACTGCAGGGAGGTTGGGATGATGCAGGTCCAGAGCCTCGTTACGTTGGCCTCATGCTGTCTTCATGCCCCTTAGTAGCCGTCCCTTGCCCACCTCTGGGGCTGACTTCCTTGGGGTTAATAGATAACAGACTCCTGGCTTCCACCACCCAGCAGGCTAAGAGTATCCTCAGACAGTGTCCATGGCCCATAACAGAGGGCGGTTTCCACCAAATGTGCGTGGAAAGTGCCTTGATTTACGACTTCCTGTGTTCTGTTCCTATAAAACCTCATCAAACCTTTACCATACTGCAACACGGACTTGGTACTAAGCTAATATATATGGCCCCTGGCTGTGGTTGCTCTTATTTGGCTCCAAAATAAACTATCTCTTATGACCGTTGAGGTGAAGACTGTGTTTCTGTGTCTGCTGTGACTTTTTCTGGGTGTCCCTGTAGCAGCTGTGGTTGGGATGAGGGATGAAGGGTATGTTTACTTATTTTTTTTTAATTTCATGTGTATACGTGTTTTACCTACATGGATGGATGACTGTGCCACCCATATACCTGGTGTCCTCAAGGGTCAGAATAGAGGATGGATCCCTTGGAACTAGAATTACAGGTGGCTGTGAGCCTGCTACGCGGGTGCTGGGAGCTGAACCCTGGTCCTCTACAAGAATAACAAGTGCTTTTTAACTACTGTGCCGTCTCTCCATCCCTGAGTAAGATCTTTCGAGTCTTTTGCTCATGAGAATTTTCCTTAGTTGTTCTTTACAAACGGAAAGCGAGGACCCATTGTTGACGACAACACCTACACAGCTCACTGAGCATGGAGAAGTGGAGCTGGTGCCGACTTGGAGCCTTCAACCCTAAGTTCCAGCATCTTTGGTACTCTGCACACTCTCAAAAGAGAAACATAAAAACCAAGCCAGCCACAAAACCTTTATCTACAGTGGCATGCTGCCTCCAAGATGTTCTAGGGCAATGGTGGAACAAGGCTTATGGAAATAGCCATCCAATAACTGATTTGACTTAAGGTCCATCCCATGGAATGGAACCCCAAACTGATACTACTTGGGTGACTAAGAACCTAAGATGAGTTACGCTATAGCTACGGGATAAAACTAAATACAGAGAAGCTTCCTTCTGCAGCAGATGGGACCAAACACAGAGACCCACAGCCAGACGTTGTGCAGAAAGTGAGAGACCTTGGAACGCTCAGCTCTAAATGGGATCTCTCCATCAGATCCTCCCCTCAGAGCTCAGGGAACCCTTTGGAAGAGGAAGCAGAAAGAGTGTAAGAGAGTGTGTGGGGGAGGCGGGGGTGGAGGACACGAAGAAAACAGGCCTTCTGAACAAAGCTTGTATGAACTCACAGAGACTGAGGCAGCACGCACAGGGCCTGCGTGGGTCTGTACCAGGTCCTCTGTGTATACGTTATGGCTTCCAGTTTAGTGTTTTTATGGGATTTCTGAGTGTGCCAATGTGTCTCTGTTTCTTGTGCTTTTTCTTGGGCTTTTTTTCTTATGTTGGTTTGTCTTACCTAAAAAAAAAAAAAAGAATGAATGAATGGATGGGTGGATGGATAGATGAATGAATGAAAACCTAACCACTAGAGTAAAGTTTAACAACTTAACTGTCATTTTGAACTGCTGGGAAGACGGGAAGTTAACTTTTTCCCCCCAGTAAAGTGACACTGGTTCTATCAACTTCCACAGGTCAGGAGTCGTTGACTAACCTACAGCTGGACTCTATAGTTTTCTTTTTGTTTGTTTATTTTGTTTTGTTTTTTTCTTTTTTTGTGCTTTTGTTTGGTTACAGTTTGGTTTTTCTTTTTAAATCTTTTTGAATGTGGTTTTATTTTGTTTTCTTGGTTTTGTTGTTGTATTGGGTTTATGTTTCTTTCTTTGAGGAAGAACTCAAAGTTGGGTGTGTAGGGAGAGGAAGAAGACCTGGAGGGACTTGGGAAAGGGGAGAATATGATCAGAATATATTTGAATTTGAAAACTGTTTAAAATAATGAAATATAATAATGATCGTGACAATGACAATGCTGATATTAAAGAAACTTGGGAGAAAAAGTTTCCCTGAAAAAAAAATTACGGAGAGGCTAAATGTAGTGATGTATAGCTTTAATCCAGTGCTCAGGGAGCAGATCTCTGTGAATTCCATGTCAGCCTGGTCTATATAGAGTATTCCAGGCCAGCCAGGGCTGCACAGTGAGACCACATCTCAATAAATGAATAAACAAACAAACAAACAAACAAACAAATGCATGCTTAACAACCCAGGGGATAGATATATATATACATATATATATATAATATATATAAATATATATATATTTTTTTCAGGAAGATTGCCATGAGTTTGGAGTCAATCCTGGCTACAGAGTAAGTTCAAGGCCTGGCTGGGTTACAGAATAACCTCTGTTGCAACACAGAAATGTTAAGCCCCTGGCTATAGGCTAGTGTTTTCCAAGGTAGACTAGCTTCTAGAATTTTCTATCACTACCAGGCTCATGCCATACTTGCATTCCTATCTCAAGCATGCCTTCCATACCTGTCTGTTCTAAGAAGGGCGAGAGATGTGTCCACTTCATTCACTGTCACTCCTAGCATCTACCACAGTACCTGACCCAATGTAGGCAAGAGAAAAAAAATGCGTTGGAGTGGGAGGAAAGCCATTCCCATGGGGCAGAAGAGTCTGTGTCCCAGGAAGTTTGTTAGCTTTCCTTTCAGCACTGAGTAAGACCTAGCTAAAAATGCTTTTATCTCCTTTAGGCCATCTGTTTTCGTTGAGGGATTTCCCGGGATTTTTGTGTGATATGCATCCCTGAAAGGGCAACAGGGGACGGTGACATCCTTTCTAGGATGCTCAGGAAAGGTCCAGTGACTCGACCGTTGGGGATGCAGAAAGCCTGGGAGAGGAGGGGGGCAGTGGAGGGGGGATTGTGCCAACCCAGGGAAGACTTTGACTCTTTCCACTCAACCCACAGACCTCCTCATTGCTTTCGAAACTCGATCAGTTCATGTGTATAGGGAAGCTATGCTTTGTGTTCTTGGTTCAACAAATGTATAACAGGCATCACGAAGGCTGATTTGGTACAAAGCCTGACCCTTTCTCAGGCCCACAAGCTGAGTACAAAAAGACAAAAGGCCCCTATACCTCTGCCTTCATTCTCTGTCTGCTTTCCTTTGGACCAGTCATGCGCTGACCTCTACATACATACAAGCATATTGATCACTCCAGGAATGTCTGTCTCCCAAAAACTATCTCCTCCCCACTTAAGGCCGAAGGCACCAAGATGGATCCGTTAGGAAAGTGCTGGCTGCACAACCATGATGGCCAGCATGTAGATCTCCAGCTCCCGCTTAACACCAGGTGTGGCAGCACCTGTCTGTCACCCCAGCACAGGGTGGAGCGGCAGAGGCAGGTGGATCACTGGAGTTTGTTGGCTAGCTGGTTTAGCCAACTCAGTGAGCTCCCAAGTCCAGTGTGAGAGCCTGTCTCAAAACATAAGGTGGATGGGGACAGAGTAGAGAGGCTCGCCATCAACCAGGAAAACCTGTGTTCAATCCTCGGAACCCACAGGGTGGAAGGAAAACATTGACTCTTGCAAGTTGACCTGTGACCCCCAAACCTATGCCCCTTCCACAATGAACAAACAAATAAATGTAATAGAAAAAGTTTTTAAACAAATGAGGTGAGGGTGACCAATGAAGGCAGCTGATATTGACCTCTGCTACACACACGCACACACATATACACACAACACATGCACACACACACACGTGCACACGTGCACACATGCGCACAGGCACACACACACACGCACACGCACACAGGTGTACACCCAGGATAGTACAACCTGCTATTAGCTTGCAGAGAAAGAACAAAGATCAGTTTGGGAAGAAACGGGGAGCTCTAGAAAGAAGAATGGAAGAGAATTTAGCAGTGCATGTGGGGACAGAAAGAACTTGAAGAGGCCCACTCAGGAGCAGACCCAAGATCAAAGAGCTACAACCTTCAGAACTGGTCCCAGGAAGTTTCAGAGAGAGGAGGGAGAATCTGTCCTTACATCTCCTCATGCCTGGTAGAGAGCCCCTTCTCCCGTTTTGATACGATTACAGATCTGTTACTGAAATGCATGAAGTCAAACACGTCCCACTGCCCCAGGTACCGCACACCTTCCCGGATGTCTCTGGTTTTTCTAAATAGGTTACACTACGTAGGAGCCTCTGAGATGCTCCCACCACTAAGCCCGTTGACTGGGGTTTGATCCCGGGGCCTATATGGTGGAAGGAGAGAACTGACTTGTGTGAATTGTCCGCTGACTTCTATACATGGGCTGTGGCACATGGACACACAAACACACTCTAAAAGTAAATAAACACAAGATACTGTCAGCCTAAGCTTTAGTGGTTTTTGTCATTTTAAGTGAGACCTTTAATAGGTCTTAAATATATATATATTTTTGCACAGGCAATAGAGCCGTGGCAGGGAAATGAAGCCATCTGTCACATACATGCCAGCCACGGAAAGAGCAAGCAGGAAGTAATAGGGATGCCAGGCTGCCGAGATACCTGCCCAAATGAAAATTGATTTTCTTGAGAATTCTTCACATGAGGAAATAAATTAAATCTACAACTACTTCTATTTGTTTAAAAACCTCTTTGTTAAAAATAAGTATAGCACTATGCAGACGAAATTTAACAAATTAGAGGACACCAAATCATAGCTAACAGTGCTCTATACAGACACCGTTTGCCCAGGAAGTTCAATGGAGTCACACTGTGAAACCACTTAAATGTGTGGATTAATTCTATTTATATCAGTGAGATGGATGGACAGATGCATCTGGGCCTCTTTAAGTCAGTTTTCTTTTATTTTTTTTTCCAAAGTAGTTTTATTATCATCTTAATTTGGAAAAAAAAAAAAAAAAACTACCGAGTTTCCACTTTGCCTCAAGACAGATACTTTTAACTGGCTATTAAAGCTAATGCAGCTCAAATGGTGTGTGAGACAAGTACGGACAGAACTTTTCTGTTTTTTTCTGATACCAGTGATTGAACCCAGAATTTTGCACATAGGAAGAAGTGCTGTCATTAATTCACATCTCCAAGCTCCTCACTGGGGGATTCTAGGCAGGTGCTCTACCACTGAGCCACACCCCAGCCCCTCACTGGGGGAT
>OU015754.1:9478160-9496044 GCA_907169655.1 Acomys percivali | reverse complement strand
CTCACTGGGGGATTCTAGGCAGGGGCTCTACCACTGAGCCACACCCCTAGTGCCTCACTGGAGGATTTTAAGCAGGTGCTCTACCACTGAGCACACTTCAACCCTTACTGAGGAATTCTCATCAAATGTGACTGAGCCACACCCTCCGGCTACTTTTTACATCTTATTTTTGTCAGAGTCTCATTAAGTTGCCTGGGTTGGCAACAAACTTGCAGTTCTTTATCCTCAGCCTAGAAGTAGCTGGAATAAGGGGTCTGTGCTGCAGCGCTTGGCTTTGTTTTCTGTTTTGTTTGTTCAAGAGGAGGTTTCTTTACTTCTTCTATTCAGACTATCCTGGAACCCAAGATCTCCCTGCCTTTATCTCCTGAGTGCTCATAGTTGTTTTGGAGAGACCATAAAAGCATGAGACTCAAATTCTGTTTCTACTCTCTGTGGGTGCTCACTTCCCTTTTCCCTATTTTTGACTTCTGCCTTTTCAAATTCAGTCTGAGCTGTTCTTAGAAGGGGAAGTTCATGGTTTCTTGACCTTCGGGTCAACCTGGCCTTTACATTTTTTTTTTTAAACTGGAGACCCTTAACTTTTTGGAACTGAATGCCCATGGGGATTGAGGAAGCTAACAGAAGCCACAGAGCTTACGTGCATGGTATGTCACCCCATGCAGTGAACGGGGGTCAAGTGACACACTGGCAGAAGCTCCCGGTGCACAGTGGCTGATGCTGAAGTACCAGTCAGTGTGGTGAGATGCCCTTGAGACCCTGGAGAGGTGGCTGGCAGTCAAGTGTTGAACATGATTGAGGTACATAAGCAGACAGAAGCCAGAGTGCAGTGGGTCCTTGTGTCATGGCAGGGGTTTTAGCTTTGTCCTGGGGGACATCAGGTGATCATGGTGGGAAGCGAGAGACATATTTGACTATTTGGAGCTCTCTCAGTCACTGTTCTGTGGCTGTGAAGAAACACCACACCAAGGCAACTCTTATAAAAGAAAGCATTTAATGGGGGAGGGGGTGGGGGTGGGGGAGGGTGGGAGTGAGGGGTGGGGAGGGGGGTGGAACATTTGCTTACAGTTTTACTTCACAATTATCATGGCAGGAAGCAGATGGGCATGGTGCTGGACAGCCAGCCAGCCAGGCTGTAGTGTAGGCTCTTCGTTTTGTTTTGTTTTTGTTTTTCAAGACAGGGTCTCTCTGTGTAGCCTTGGCTGTCCTAGACTTGCTTTGTGGTCCAGCCTGGCCTCGAACTCACAGAGATCCCCTTGCCTCTGTGCCTCCCTAGTGCTGGGATTAAAGGCGTGTGCCACCACGCCCGGCCCGTTAGTGTAGGCTTTTAGAACCTCAAAGCCCACCCAAGTGACACATCTTGTTTTAGTCCCTGTTCTTCGCCTGTGAAGAGACAAGGCAACAGTCATCAAAGAAAGAATTTAGTTGGTGGCTTGCCTACACTTTCCAAGGCATATTCCATTATCATCATGTCCTGGAGCGTGATGACACATAGACAGACATGGTGCTGGGGAGGTACCTGCAGGGCGCGAGGGCACTGTGGCCAGCATGGGCATTTGAAAGCCCACCCCAGTGATACACTGCCTCCAACAAAGCCATGCCTCCTAATCCTTCCCAAATTGTTCCGCTAACAGGAAACCAAGCATTCAAACACACGAGTCCATGAGGGCTATTCTCACTCAAACCAGCACAGGCGCTACAGAGTGGGAGCTGGCCTGACCAGCTGAAGGCGGATACTCTGTGGCTATGCCCCGGGTCTTCACTGGGCTATTCTAGGCAAGTGCTTTACTGCTGAGTTAGGCCTCTAGGTCTTCACTAGGATATTCTAGGCATATGCTCTACTGTGGAGCCGTGTTCCAGATCTCTTGCTGTCAGGTTCCAGGCAGGAGCTCGAGCACTGAGCCCAAGCCTTCATTCCCTCACCAGCAGATTCTACAGGAGCACTACAGCAGGTGTTAAGGGAGAGACAGGTGGGCTCCAGCAGATGCAGAGCACCACTGCAGGTGTTAAGGGAGAGACAGGTGGGCTCCAGCAGATGCTGAGCGTAGGTGGGGAGAAGCCGGCATGGCTTGGAGTGTGTTTGGGAACACCCTCATGCCCCCCTCAACATTTTCTCTGTGCTTCTTCAGTGAGACCTTCCTGTGGCCTGTGTGAGATAGAGAGCCTGGCATTTTCCCATTTGGATCCAGACTGAATAACTCAATACGGTGCCTGTAACCAAAAGACTGTGGCAAGAGGCAATGCTGAACCATCCTAAGGTCAGGTTAGACGAGGCCATATACCTACCTGGCTCTCTGTGGATGACCACTCTGTAGACACCCTCTGGGCCTCTCGTCCTGGGAACATACTTCTGTGATGAAGAAATTCAAGGCACACTCGTTAGCTGCCCTTTAAGACCGGCCAAGGGTCGGACACGATGTGTGAGGTCTCTAGATGACCTAGGCCCTCAATGCCAGTGACACTTCCCCATATGTTGTGTTTTAAATGTGAAATGTCCCTAGTAGGCTTATGTGTTTGGACATTTGGTCCCCAGCTGGTGGAGGTGTTTGGAAAGAGATGGAACTTTTGTGAAGGGTCAGGATGTAGGGTCTTGGTGAAGGAAGTATGTCACTGGGGTGGGGTGGGGGGCAGGATGGGGCTTTGAGATTTTTCTATCCTGGATCCATTTCCAGTTCTTTTTCTACCTCAAGACTGCCAATGTGATGTGACTGGCTGGCCTCATTTCTAATCTTCATGCCCTCCCCACCATGACAGACTATGGGGGCAAAATAAGCCCTTTCTGCTTATACAGATTTCATCATATGTAGCCCTTTGTTCACAGCAACAGAAAAGTATGCAATACAGTAACAAAGTATATGTCAAGTGATGCTGAATAAATAAAGGACATTGAAGGTTTGCAGAAAGGTTAGGAGCCACAGTCTGGTACTCCCTCCCCCCTCAGGGCCTGCCCTGAAATCTTCCTGCTGGCTTTCATCTTGCTCTAGAAATGATAATTCAAGCCTTCTCAACCCCCCGCCCCCTTCACATGACTGTGATTTTGTGACTCCCCTGAAAAAGGCTAACCTTGTATTTTCCTTGGCTTTGTAGGAAACTCCTCCCAGGATGTGTTCCAAGGCGGGAAGAGGTCCAAGGTTTTTTGTTTGGATTTTGGCTCATGGGTCTTATTCTGCATCACATACATATTTAGCTCGCCTGTGTGAGAGCACGTACATATTTTGAAATGGAAACCACATGCAGACACTTTTCTCAACCACTTTCCTCCACTGCCCTCCCCCTCTCTCTTCCCTCTCTCTGGTTTTTGGAGACTCAGGTTTGCTATGTAGCCCAGGCCAGTCTGGGATATAGAGGGAGACCTTGTGTCCATAAGCAAGCAAGCAAGCAAACAAGCGAACGAGGGGCTGAAGAGACAGCTCAGCAATTAAGAGTGCCTGCTGATTTTGCAGAGGACTGGGGTCAGTTCCCAGAAAGGGTGGGATTTCAGGTTTGCACAACCTCATCCCATCCTATTTGTGTACTTTTGATTTTAGAGCAGCTGTTCTTCTGTTTTCCTGGCCTGATGGACAAACACGTTGA
The DNA here is from genome assembly GCA_907169655.1 of Acomys percivali. Taxonomy (NCBI): domain Eukaryota; kingdom Metazoa; phylum Chordata; class Mammalia; order Rodentia; family Muridae; genus Acomys; species Acomys percivali. Next base: position 9,492,474 of record OU015754.1, on the reverse strand, counting down.
AAGCCTGATCCAGGCAAAGGGAACCCTGTGCCCCTTCTGTAGAGGCTCGGAGCTCTGACTCCTCTTGTGTGGTCCATATCCTGAGCCTGTTTTCTTTTTTTTTTTTTCAGGAGAGCCAGTCATCGCTTGATGACATCAGCTGCAACATGAGCCACAGAAGCTCCTAGGTCCTCTCTTTCCTGGAATTGGCTCCTACAATCTGTTTTTACAAGCTTTGTGACCTGGTGCCATTTTCTTAGACTTTCTGTCCTTCATTTTTTGAATCTGGAGGCTGAGGTAGACTCGTGCTTAAGTTAATTTAGCCAATGCATGGCACATGCTGAGGACAAATCCCAACACAGTCACATGAGCACAGTGATGGGTGAGGCCGTCATCTTCTTGGAGGTCTGGGCTGCAGCCCAGGAGCAAAGCATGAGGATCCACGCTCAATGCCCAGAACTTCCAGGGAAAAAAAGCCAACATTGAAATTATTGTGTACCCGAATAGCAGCATGTTTCTGGAGAAGTTTTTGGAGCATTGTGTAACACAAAATGTCATCAGAAGCTTTAAAAAAGTGTGTGTGTGTGTGTGTGTGTGTGTGTGTGTGTGTACATGGTGTGTGTATGTTTAATGTGTGTGCTGCACATTAATGTACGTTTATGTGGAGGCCAGAGGATAACCTCCGGAAAGCGTTTCACCTCCTTTGAAATAGGTCCTTTCAACTGGCTTAGAGTTTACCGATTAGGCTAGATTGGCTGCCACTGAGACTTTTATCTCCACCTTCCAGGCACTGGGCTTCCATGCTCACACTGCCACACCTGGTGGAAGCTTGGGGAATTGAACTCAGATCCTCATGCTTGTAAGGTAAACATTTTAGTAGCTGAGCTATTCCACACCCCCCCCTTTTATTTTTAAAGCATACTTAAAAAAAAACTGCTGCTGACTGCCTCTGAACTCGATGTTTATAGCCTAATGTCCCTGACTTGCCCATAAACAAACTGGGACTAATTATCTGCAATTTTAGGGCTTCTGTTCTATTTCCCTGTGGCTAGAGAGCTGTTGGAGGCTTCTTTGACACTGAAGAGCTACAATGTGGAAGGCAGCCTGGAGTGCTGATTGATGGGTTGCTCCTTCCCCGTGAAGGTGTTGAACTGTTCTGGATGGTGAGAGACCCCCGCCCCCTGCAGGGATCCAGCGAGGCCTCTGTGTAGAGAGGAGTGTTCACAAAGAGGAGAGATGGTGTGAATGGAGGGGTAGCAATGGCGTGAGTATGCTCTGTGTGTGTTGGTGAGCCTGCATAGAAATGGGGGTATGCTTGGAGGCCGGAGGTCAATCGTGGGTGTTATCCCTCAGGACGCTGCCTGCTTTGGTGTTTTAAGGCAGGGTCTCTTCATTGGCTAGGAGCCTGCTGACTCAGCTAGGCTAGTTGGCCATTGAGCTGCAGGGATACGTCTATCTCTACCTGTCCAGCAATTGAATTATATGTATGAACCACCGCCACACTTGCCTTTCTTTTTATGTGGGCTCTGGGGGTCAAATTTAGGTCCTCATGTTTGCACAGTAAGCACCTTAACACCGAGCCCTCTCCTCAGCCCAGAAGTAATGCCATTTCCTTCTTTTAAAATTACTTTATTTTTTAGTAGTGTGTGTGTGTGTATGCGTGTGCGTGTGTGTGTCTGTGTGCATGTGCACATGCCACGATGTGCTTGTTGAAGTATGTTGCTAAAATTCCTTCCCTGAGGGAGATGCCAATATCTCCTCCTACAGTCCCAAGGACAAACCAAGGTGTTACCTACCAAAGCTCCTTCAAGGGGACCACGGAGTAAATTAGGCTTACTTACAGGAAACAGGTGAGGGGAGTTGTAGGAGCCTGGGTGGCCTTAAAGCAGCCAGTGTGGCTACAGCGTGCCTGCATCAAGCATGGATGATGACTCCTGAACTGTAAAAACTGACTATGTGATTTCTCCATGGTATGGTTAAGGGGAAAGATTTTATTGTGATGTATGGGGGGGGGGGGGGGGGGGAGGGAGGAGCTACAGGCATCTGGAAGAGTCCAGAACACACAGAGAAAGTAGTAGATTGAATATGGACAGCAGACTGAACTGAATCTGGCCATGAGAGAAGCAAGAACAGAGCAGAGAGAGGGATAGAAGAGAAAGGGTGGGGGAGGGAAGAGAGAGAGAGACAGAGACAGAGAGAGACAGAGAGAGACAGAGACAGAGACAGAGAGACAAGAGAGAGCGAGAGACAGAGAGGGGAATACAAGACAGAGAGTACAAAGAAAAGGGAAAGCTTAGTACCCAGTTAGCAGGGTAATAGGAGAATGAGTGGCTGAGGGGAGGTAAGCCCATGAGCTGGAGATGGTTAGGGTAGGAATGAGGTCAGAAAGTGGGAGGAGCCTGGAGTCTGAAATGTGCAACAGGTCCTTGTGATACTGAGGGAGCCTGGAGGCCAGCATGCACTATGCTGTGCTAACAAACACTACAGACAGCCACTTGCCCCTTCTGCCAGGGATAAGGGAAATGTCTCGTTTTATTAGAGGAGAAGCAGCTTCACAAATTCCTGAGGAATGCTAGCTTTTTTTCCTTAATGGCTAGAATTTGGGGATAATGGAGTGTGCTGTATAGTAAATAATAATACTAATAATACTAACAATACTACTACTACTACTGATGATGATGATGATGATGATGATGATGATGATAATGATAATAATGTCAATTTGACACAAGTTAAAGTCACTGGAGGGGAGGGAATCTCAATTATGAAAATGTCTCCATTAAGTTCAGACCGTAAGCAAATCTGTAGAGCATTTTAAAAATTAGTGGCTGATGGGGAAGGAATCAACCCACTGTGGGTGGTGCCACCTCTGGGATGGTGGTCCTATAAGAAAGCAGGCTGAGCAAGCCATGAGGAGCAAGCCAGTAAACTCCTGGCCTCTCCATGGCCTCTGTATCAGGGCCTGCCTCCTGCCCTGTTTGAGTTCCTGTCCTGAATTCCTTCCATGATAAACTGTGGATATGGAAGTGTAAACCCAATAAACTCTTTCCTCCCCAGATTGCTTTGGTCATGGTGGTTCATCACAGCAACAGAAACCCTAACTAAGACATCGAGTTTTCCTTGGCCCTGCCATCCATGGCCGTGTAGATTGAGTCTCCCTCTTTAACCAGACCAATATCCCATAGCTCTCTTCAGAGACTTCAAAGCCATATGAAGTCAGGGCAAAATTACACATAACTAGTTTGGAGAGGTGGCTGTTTACTTAGGTGAGGGGCCCGCAACCATGCCCTCCCCCTCCTTCCAGAAGGGAAGACCAACAGCCAACAAGCCCATCTGTGATGGTTTCCGTAGAGCAGGCCCAGTCAAACCCCTCAAGATGGTGACAGTTTGGTTTGGTGGAGAGTTCTGTTCAGCAAGGCTAGAGGACAAAGTTCAGTGGTTGGTTCTCCCCTTCCACTGAGTTCTAAGGACTGAACTCAGGCCATCAGGCTTGGGCAGCAAGCAGGTGTTATCTACATATCAAGCCTTGTCCTTGGTGTGAACTCCACCATGCCTACATGCCCAGGCTCAACCTAAGTGTGAGGGAAGAAGTGTATCGCATCTGGAGGGAGGCCCCTCTGCTTGCTGCAGCCAGGCAGGATGTCTGGAGTTCAGAGGATGTGGAGTTTCTGAATCGTGGGTGTTGAGTCTGAGAGTATAACACGACAGAGGTCTACATGTCCTCACCTGAGTGACCACAGTCCTGGGCTGGTCAGAGCAGGGAAAGCAGATGCATGTTGGGGTTTCCCGGTGTGGGTTTTGAAAGACAGGAAGTCACCACTGTGCCAGTAAAGGATGTGGACCACAGGATGGGGGGGGTGGTGGTGGTGACTGGTGGTTTTGTGTGTTCTCTGTCTCCATCTGTAGCCTCCTGTGGGAGGGTCGGACCTTGGCAGCAGCTGGAGAGAAAGGCCAAGGAGCAGATGTGAGCTCTGGATATTGCAGATGTGGGCCTGAGTGATGTCTCTGATGCTAGCTAAGAAAATATGACTGTTTGGCTTATTTTCTTAAAGTAGAGATGTCTCCTATGGGTCTGGGAAGATGGCTTGGATGATAAAGTGATCACCTGAGCCTTGAGAGTGGTGACATAGGTGCTTCTAATACCAGACCTAGGGAGACAGAGACAGGCAGATCCTTGGAGTGTGCGGTTATGTTCCAGATAGCTCAGCCTGCAAGAGATGCTCCAGGCTAGTGAGAGATGCTGTCTCAAGGAAAAGGGTTGAAGCACCCAAGGATTAGCACACAGGTTTGTCCTCTGGCCTCTGCATGCATGAACACATGTACACATAATAAGCACACACGCAAGCTCACAAAGAAATCACTTCTGTGAAAGGCAGAGGGTAATAGCTGCTATGAAGGGCCATCCATCTGGGAGTTAGCAAAGGGTATGGGAGCTGGGCAACGTAGCTCATAGGTAGAGCTCTTAGTTAGCATGATTTGGGCTCTAGGTCCAGTCCTCAGGATCACGTTTTGGTCCTGGGCACGGTGGTTACTTTGTTCTGGTGGACCTCAGCTAGTATCTGTAGAGACCTATGAGAGACTGGGAACACCTGTGAGAAAAGGCCACAGAAAGGTGGGGTGAAGCTGCGAGTGGCGCCCTAATGGTGTGAGAATCTGGAGACTATCAGAAAGGAGCCATGGAGGTTGTACGGCACCTGCTGGGGTCTTTGCTACAAGTCTTTGGAGAGTGTCCATGCAAAAGTGAAAATCCTCTGAGAAGAAATGCTATTAGTTTGGGTGCGCAGCCCGTAAGCTTGGCTACTTAGGAGGCTAAGGAAAGAAGGATTAAAAATTCAGGGATAGAGTGGGGTTGAAGCTCAGATTGGATAGCTTAGTGTGAGACCCTGTCCTAAAATAAAAAGCTGTTTGTTTGTTTGTTTAAAGGGCTAGTGTTATATCTCAGTGGTCAGCAGTAGAGCCCCTGCCTGGAATCCCCCAGTGAGGGGCTGGGATGTGGCTCAGTGGTAGAGCAATTATCTAACATATTTGAGGTCTTAAGTTCCATCCCCAGTAATAACATAAGTGAAGCTAACTAAAATGAAATAAAGGAAAAGGACAAAGGAAGATAAACCCAAGAAAAATGGATTGAAAAGAGAGGATCAGGGCCATAAACAGAAAGAGATCCTGAAGGGCATGGTGTCATGGAACACTTTTTTTCCATGGCAGCTTCAGACGCTTCTATACTGGGATCTACAGCCTGGCACAGCTCCTTCTCCCTTGAAACAGGATGGAGCCATGATAATGTGACATCATGGGAATGACACTGTGTGCCTTCAAAGGCTAGATGCTAAGGCACCTTCTTGCAGGGTCTCCCATCTCCTGAACCACTCACGGTGGACGAGGCTGGTCACTGAGCTGTGGGGTTATTCAAGGGAGAGTGGTGAGGAGCTGGGGGCCTCCTGCCCACAGCCACCTGGTGGGTTAGCCTTGGTATCATAGCATCACGGTGGTGGATAGCCTTACTGCAGATGGGCCTTCAGATGCAATACCCACTGCTGACATCTCCACTGTAGCTTCGTGTGAGACTCTGAACCAGAGCCACCTAGTGGGGGAAAACCCATATCCTGGCTAGCTTTAAGAGCCAACCTGATACAACTAGAGTTACCTGGCAAGGGAACCTCAGATCAGATTGGCTTGTGGACATGTCTGTGGGGATTGTCTTGACTGTTAATTGAGGTAGGAGTCCCAGCCTGCTGTGGGCAGCACCATTCCCTAGGCAGATAGCCCTGGGTTGTATAAACTATCTATCAGAGCATCAAGCACCATCTCCCACAATTCCTACATTACTTCCCTGGCTATGAACTGAGGTCCTGAGTAGAAGGCAATGCTGTGTGAGATGGAAAGCCGTCCAGCCTTCAACTCCTGTCTTGACTTTCCCTTAGTGATGGACCTAGAAGTGTAAGCCAGGTAAAGCCTTTCCTCTCCTAGGATGCTTTTGGCCAGCGTTACAGCAACAGAAAGGAGACTAGAACACCCACAAACTCCCAACGCCCAGAAATTATGTGACAGGTGTTTTGTTGCACTTAAGTGCCTGAGCTGGGGAGGTTGCCCAGTGGTTAGTGCTTGCTGCACGGGCATGAACACTTGATTTCAGATCCTCAGCACCCACATAAAAGTGGGACATGGTGATGAGTATCTATAATTCCAGACCTAGGGAAGTTGAGACAAGCGGATCCTGGGGTCTTGCTGGAGAGCTGGTTAAGCATGATTAGTGAGCTCTGGATTCAGTGAGAGACCACACTTGAAAATAACAAGGTGGAGACTGATGGAGGAAGCTATTGGAAGTTAATCTCTGGCTTCTATATCTGTGTGCACAGGTGCCCACATGCAAACACTATCAACACACACACACACACACACACACACACACACACAGACACACAGAGACAGAGACAGAGAGACAGAGAGACAGACAGAGACAGACAGACAGAGACACAGAGACAGAGACAGAGAGAGACAGAAAGATAAACTGGGAAGGTTGCCTGTTACATAGTTATGGTGTGACCACATTGATTCCATACCCAGGTTAAGGATCTCTTTGCGCTGGGAACTGACATGGCCTCCACAAGGGAGGAGGTAGTCGCTTGCGTGGAGAGTCAGGCACTGGACAATGAGACTAGAGATCAAGGCAAAGGCATCTGAGGGGATACAGGATGTTCCAATACCACCTGCAGGGACACGCCCAGCACTGGGATTGAGGCAGCCAGGGAAAGGCTCCACATCTCCCTGCACTGTGGAAAGTGGCTATAAATCCACTTCAGGAAGTCAAGGCTTGAGTCAACACTCGATTATGCCCCCTGTAAAATAGAGTGATAATAGATCCTAGCTCTCTGGGTGGCCATGAAAATGCAATGATGTCACCTAGGCATCCTTCAGCTCACAACAGAGCATTTGTATCAGATACAGAATTATATTGTCTGTGACTAGTTATAGATTAACTACTGCGAATGCACCAGGGCCTGCTCCTGGGGCTAACAGCTCTGCAGACTTGGGGATACCTGTGTGTACTTGAGGGGACCAACACCTTCTAAGGGTCAAGATGCAGCATGGATATTTCCTTGTCTCTTTAGCTTACCAAATGTACTAAAAGACTTGGCCCACCTTGGGACTAAGATGGGGCTTCCCCCCCCACATGAGGAATGCTGACTTCCCAGACACCTGCAGTGAAGCTCTCTGTCTGTGAGTACTGTAGTTGTGTCTCGCTGACCACTGCGTCTACCACCTTTTGATCCACACGACTGCTCTGGATCCTGCCGAGCGAGGCGGTGCGTGCAGATGCTGGGCCTGGAAGTGTGAATTCACTCTGAAGTTCAGTTGCAGATTCAGAGAGGGCTGGCGTTGCTCACTCCATGGGACGTTTCATCCCCTGGTCAGCTTGGCCGGATTTGGAATCACCTGGGAGACACACTCTCTGGCTATGTTGCTGAATCTGTTTCCACAAAGGTTTGGCCAGATCAGAGAAGATCCATCTTGAATGTGGGGAGTGCCCATCATACGGGCTGGGGTCCTAGGTTTAATAAAAAGGAGAAAATGAGCTGAGCACCAGCATTCCTTTCTCTGCTTCCTGACTGTGGTTGCAATGTGACCAGCTGTCTAGGTCAAGCTCTTGCTGCTGGGGCCTCCCCACCATCTTGGCTATTCCCTCGGACTATGAGTCATAATAAATCCTCCCCTTACGTGATTTTGGTCAAATATTTCATCACAACGATGAGAAATTAACTAATACATAAAATGTTGCTCTGATAAACCTCTCTATGTGGTCTATAGACCTTTAGAACTGGCTCGTGGGAGGAGTGTAGAAGAGTCTACAACTTTACTCTAGAATGCTGCAAGAGGCTTTAATGGGCTTGCTCTAGGGGGCCAGTTTAAAAAGACCACAATGCTAAGAGAACTGCAGGCAGGGGAGGCCCAGCCCATGATGTTTCGCAGCCAACAACAATTTCATCAGGAACGGAGCTGAAGCCAACTGTGTGGTGGTGGCTCGGTAAAGAGTCTTGCTGCATTCCGCCATGTCCTGAGGAGTGAGTGATGCTGAACTCAGAAGTAATGAGCTAATAATCTGTTTGGTGGAGGAGATTTTGAGATGGGAGAAATATTCGAGCTGAGGCAAAGCCACTGGTAACATTCAGGTCTGCATTGGGGTGGGGGAGTCGGGGGAGGCAGAGCAGAAAGAAAATCTTTTCTCCCCATCTGGCAAGGCATCCCCCAAATTAATTTAAGTTTAATATACTATGCTGGTTGCTCTTCTAATGTCTGTGAGGGAAGAGCCGATGGAAAGAGCTTTAGTTTTTGTCTCTTGGTTTTGGGAACATAGTTCACCAAGCTGAGGATGTTGCGGTAGCCAACGTAGCTCTGGCTTGTGGCAATGGAAGCTCCTGGCGCAATTCGTTTTTATATTCATGGACCATGAGGCAGAAAGCAGGAACTTGATGTGGATGCATCCCCAAGACCCCACTTCTGCCAAGTAGGCCATAGCTAAAAGGTTCCACAACCTTCCCCAAAACAGCGCCACCAGCTGGGGACTGAGCGTTCGAGCGTATGAACCTGCGGAGGACATTTCACGCTCGAACCACAACACTGACGTTGCATCTGACACTGCAGGCATCTTAAACTAATCAATTTCTAGGCTGTCTAGTTAAAAAAAAAAAAAGCGATGTCCTTGCAATTGTAGGGTCTGAGATCCATCCCCAGCATCCGTGTGTTCTGGGTTCCTTTCTGTTGTGACAAGGCACTCTGACAAACGGTGACATTGGGGAAGAAAGGCTCACACTTCCAGGTCATAGTCTGTCAAGCAGGGACCTCAAACAAGAACTTAAAGTAAAAACCATGGAAGAACGTGGCTAGCTGGCTCACTCACAGCCAAGGCCTCACCTGCCCAGGGAATGGTGCCACCCACAGTGGGTTAGGTTAATACTCATCTTCCCCTCCCAACAGATAGACCTACAGGCCAGCCTGATCCAAGCAATCCCTCAACCGAGACTCCTTTCTCATATGTTCCTAGTCTGTGTCAAGGTGACAGTTAGGGTACCATGTAAAAGATTTGGTGGTGTGATCTTTTGTGCCCAGCGCTGAGGAGGCAAAGACAGGTCCAGGGAGCTTGATGGCTGGCCACTGTAGCCCAATTAGAGAGCCCTATCTCAAAAATCAAGATGGATAATGACTAAGGAATAATACCTGTGGTTTACAAGTGACCGCTACATGCATGTGCAAACGTATGTACTTGTACCTAAGCACATGCATGTACTTGCACAATTTCTAAGACTGATGCATGCATTTCCAGGGCTTGGTCCCAACAGGGCCCACCCCCAAAACTCTGGAGCTGCAGAACAGGAACGGACTTGAGAGTTTAGAGGAAATGCTGCCTTGTTACAGGCCCGAGGCTTCCTTCACAGAATGCGCTCTATCGATTTCAGTTTAATAATGACAGACGCAGCTCGTGAGCTCTCCCTCTGATGGATCCAAACTGTCAGTCAGGTGATGAGCAAGGGCGAGAGTGAAGCGTTGCTGTTGCATTGCTATTCATCGGATGGATGGGAGACTGCAGCATCCATCCGCACAGGGGAGACTGCAGCATCCATCCGCACAGGGTACCAACGCATCGATGGCACAGACTGCAGCATCCATCCGCACAGGGTACCAATGTATTGATGGTGCAGAGGCTCCAGGTAAGAGGTTAGCTTCTGAGGCTCGAGTCTGTTTGTAGCTCTTGCCAGCCCATCCCACTCTTGTGTCTTCTCTCTCTTGGGATCCCACCCTCAACTTGAATGAGACAGCTACCATCTGGTGTTCCCCCTTTTCCACAAGCAACATCACTCCCTCTGCTCCCTCCTTTTCTACCTGCTCCCCCACACCAGAAGTGAGATCAAGCTCTCTGCCACTTTGTGTGACTCATGACTTTACTAAAAGGAACCTCTGTGTGTGTGTGTGTGTGTGTGTGTGTGTGTGTGTGTGATCTCACACATGTGGAAGCCAGATGTGACTTTGACATGCTACTTCCCAAGTAGAATAGGTTAGTTATCCAGTGAACCCCAGGGATTTTCCTGTGTCCACTTCCCATCACTAGGATTACAAACGTGTACCCCCAGGCTTGGTGTTTTAATAATTTATTGTGTGCATGTGCAGAAATGAGGTGACCAGGAGGTAATTCTTTTTCTGCCTGAGGTTTCCAGGAACCAAATTCAGGTAATCAGGCCTTGTCATAAGCACCTTAGCTGTCATTGGCCTGTGCTTGACTTTAAAAAAAAAGTTTTTTTTTTTCACGTGTATGAGTGTGTTGGTTGCATGTCTGCTCACCGCATGTGTGCAGTTTCTTTGAAGACTAGAAGAGGGCATCAGATCACCTGGAACTAGACTTATGGGAGGTTGTGAGCTACTATGTGGGTGTTTGGAACCAAACCAGGGCCCCTGTGCACGTAGGTTAGCATGCACATATGTGTGCACACGTATATATCTTCCTCAATTTTTACTATTTTTGTTGGTGTTGGTGTTGATTTTTTTGATACAAGGTCTCTCTATGAAGGCCTGGCTGTCCTGGAACTTACAATGTAGACCAGACTGGCCTCTACCCTCCAAATTCTGGGATTAAAGGCATGTGCCACCATGCCTGGCCAACCCACCCATCTTGCTTTTTGTGACAGGGTCTCTTACTAGGATTTTGGACTGGCTGATCAGGCTAGAACATGTGGCTAGTGCCCTAGTGCCCAGCCTGTACCTACCTTCCCACAGCCGGGATCACAAGCCCACACTGCCACACCCAGTTTTTTACATGGGTGCTGGGATTTGAACTCAGGCCCTCATGCTTGTCTGGGCAAGCACTTTACCCACTGAGCCACCTTCTCATTCCTGTTTTTGTTTCTTGGCTTAACACTTTACTCTGGAGCCTAAGCTGGGTTTAAGCTGGATATGCTTCTGCCTCAGCCTCCAAGGTGACATGCTCTGCCATGCCAGTCTCCACCTGGAGAAGTACTCTTATTGTATTTGATGATTTATTTGGGTGGCCTGTCGCGACTTGCATGTGGCAGTCAGTGGACAGCTTCCTGAGGTGGGCTCACTCCTTCCGCCATGTGGGCTTCTGGGACTGAGCTTACGTAGCCAGGTTTGGCGTGAAGTGTCTTTATGTGCTGAGTCACCTTGCAGGCCCTCTACCTGGGAAAATTTAAAAACAACTGATGCTGGGCTGGGGAGATGTTAGCTGGAAAGATTAATCAACCAGCCAGCTTCCAGTTCAGTGAGAGATCCTGTCTCGAGGCAATTAGGCAGAAAGCAATAGGAAAAGGTGCCAATGGCCTACTCTGGCCTTCACATGTGGGTCCATATATGTGAGGTGGACCTCCAGAACCCAGGTAAAAAGCTAGGTACAGTGTCTATACCTGTCTATAATGCCATTGCTGGATTGTATGCATGGAGACAGGAGGATCCCTGCAGGCTACTGGCTAGCTAGTTTAGTCAAATCTGAGTTCCAAGTTCAATTAAAGACTCTGTCTCAGTAATATAAAGTGGAGAGTGACCAAGAGAAATGCCTGATATTGACCTCTGGCCTTCATGCAAATATATTCACACACACACACACATACACACACACACACATACACACACACACCACAAGCACAGAAGAAAATACAAGAGTCTTTCCTGCTTTCCCTTAGAGCTTGCTAGACTCTAAGAGAAGGAAACACGATCTGGAGGAAGAAATATTTCTAGACTATGGCTCTCTTAGGAGTTAGGCTGTTACTGGGAGCATCATGTGGTACCCAGGCTTACACCTGTGTCTCACCATCACTGGGAGCGTCATGTGGTGCCCAGGCTTACACCTGTGTCTCACCATCACTGGGAGCGTCATGTGGTGCCCAGGCTTACACCTGTGTCTCACCATCACTAGGAGTGTCATGTGGTGCCCAGGCTTACACCTGTGTCTCACCATCACTAGGAGCATCATGTGGTACCCAGGCTTACACCTGTGTCTCACCATCACTGGGAGCGTCATGTGGTACCCAGGCTTACACCTGTGTCTCACCATCACTGGGAGCGTCATGTGGTGCCCAGGCTTACACCTGTGTCTCACCATCACTAGGAGCGTCATGTGGTACCCAGGCTTCCACCTGTGGCTCATCATCACTAGGAGCATTGTGTGGTACTCAGGCTTACACCTGTGGCTCACCATCACTGGGAGCATCATGTGGTACCCAGGCTTACACTTGTGGCTCAATGGCATCTCAATGAGATTCTTCCTTCTCGTCCTTCTTGTCAGGTCTTCCACAATCTGTGTTCTTCTGCAGCAGGAATCTAGTGTTGTTTCCGCCCAGTACTGACCTATTGACCAACACTTGGCATGGATACACATTCATCTCCCCTCACTTGCTCTTTCTGGCACATCAGCCTGCTGAGACAGACACACTCTGCATTTTGATCATGTGAGCTGTGGGCAATTTGCTTTTGGATGAGTGCTCCTGGCCCTGCCCTTCCTGCCTAAAGTTTCACCCAGGAGGAAAGATCTGAAGCAACCATGTCAAAGGTTACAAAAGCCTTTACACAGCAAGTAAGGACTTGCTTAGCAATTGGAGGAGACGACAGAGAGAGAGAGAGAGAGAGAGACAGAGAGAGAGAGAGAGAGAGACACAGAGAGAGAGAGAGAGAGAGAGAGAGAGAGAGAGAGAGAGAGAGAGATGTTTTAGGCTGAAGCCCTGTGTTGTATCATTTGTATAAAGTGGAATGTATGTTTCTGTTTTGTAAACGGAAAGCCAGTCCAGCTGATAAGGGAGAGGCCACTGTCTCATTTGCATACAAATTAACTGGTGCTTCATCTTCAGAGGAAGGAAGAGCAAGTGTCTTGTTCTAGGAAGATGCAAGTCTTGTCAAGGCAGGTTGTGCGTTTGTCAGGACTTTCTGGATGCAAGTAACAGGTACCTAACACAACCTCGTGTGGCTTAACCAAAGACTTTTTAGTCTACTGAATTAAGCCATCAGAGTGGACAGGAATCGAGCTAAGAAAGGAGATGAGAGGTCCCCTAGGGGTCTAGGGGTATGGATTCGTGGGTAAAGTGACTGCCGTGTAAGAGTGACGACCCAAGTTCAGATCCGAAGCACACACGTAAAAGGCCGGGCAAATAGGTGCCTGTTGCTTGCAGCCCAGAGGAAGGATGGGGAGACATGGGGTGTCTCTGGAACTGATTGGATAGTCAGACCAGAATAAAGGAGCTCAGGGTTCAGTGAGGGTCCTTGTCTCAGAGAACTTGAGGAGATAGTTCAGTGGCCAAAGTGTTTGTCCCACAGCGTGAGGACCAGAACCCACATACATCCTGAGGAGCTGTGGTGGCTCACCTGTAATCCTAGGAACCTAGGCAGAGACCAGGGAGGATGCTGCTCGCTGCCTTGTTCCTCCACAGCTTTTTTATACCACCAAGGTCCAGGGTTGGCACCGCCTCCAATGAGCTGTGCCCTACAGAATGGCCGATAGGTCAAACTTATGGAGGAATTCTCTCTTTCGCCAATGCAGAGGAGCACACCTGTCATCCCAACACTGCGGGAGGTAGAAGCAGGCGGATCTCTGTAAGTTCGAGGCCAGCCTGGTCTACAAAGTGAGTCTAGGACAGCCCAGCCAAGGCTACATAGAGAAACCCTGTCTCAAAAATTCAAACTAAACCAAACCAAACCAATCCAAACCAAACCAAGCATGTCTATGTTTGCATCAAATTGACAAGAGTGAATCATCACAGTTGGCCCTTTATCAAGGTGACAGAGTAAACCATAACCCAGAGACAATCAATGGTGTCCCACATAACTCTCATAGCAGCTGTATATGCAATAACATAGTTTATTCTGAAGTTAATTGTGAAGAGAAGGTTGTGTAGTCTTAAGGACCTGACCTGGGCAGAAACTAACACACTTAAATTTGGGACCACAAGTGCCAAACAGCATAGAGAGCTGTCGATGTGTTAGGGGGCCATTTGCCGAGCACACAGACACCTTTACTCTGCTATTTTTTTTTATCTACCTCTATAGGACAAAACTAATTTCTACATGTAATATGTATTATTTGGATTCAGTGGAGGTATCTCTCTGTGCAGTAAAATCGTCAAATATCATACAAAAAAATGACCCTCCTCGGTTCTTTTTTCTTTCTAAAAAAATGTGTGGTGTGGTATGATGTGTGTGATGTGTGATGTGTGTGCATATGGTGTGTGTGCATGTGTGTGATGTGTATGGTATGTTTGTGTGTATGTGTGGTGTGTTTGTGTGTGTGTGTACATGTGTGTGGTATGTGTGTGTGGTGTGTCTGTGATGTATGTGTGTGGTGTGT
>OU015754.1:9459568-9471154 GCA_907169655.1 Acomys percivali | reverse complement strand
GTGTGTGTGTGTGTGTGTGTGTGTGTGTGTGTGTGTGTGTGTGTGTGTGTCTGCATATATGTGGAGACCATAGGGTGTCTTTCTCAATTGCTCTCCACCCAATTACTTTCCATCTTAATTTTGGGAAACTAATTTAAAAGATTTTATTTTATTTTTAATTATGTTTGTGCCTGTGTGTCTATGTGGGGATATAGGTATGTTAATGCAGTACCCTTAGAAGCCTGAAGAGGGCATTAGATCCCCTGGAGCTGTTCTGAGTAGCCTGACTCGGCTGATGGGGGGCCAAGCTTGGGTCCCAGCAAGAACACTCTGTAGCCAAGCCATCTTCCCAGCCCTTCCGCTGCTGTCCTTATTCAACAAGGCTTCTGATCCTCACGATTGTGAAACAAGCCCTTGACCCAATGGAGCCATTTCCCCAATCCAAGCTTGTGGGAGGTCAGCTCCAACAGTGTGTTCAGCGATCCAAGGAGGGGATGTGGGGTTGGAGATGAGTGTAAAGCAGGTACACACTTACACACATGCACACACACACATACTTGATAGATGGAGCAAAGCTCCAACAACTTCACATATATACATATATATACACATATACACATTGGGCAAATGGAGCAAAGCTCCAACAAGTTTATTTTTTCTCCCACAGCTTCTATATATCTCAGCAAAGTCTTTCAAGCAGTACAAAAATCACAACGTAGTTACATTCTGATTTCTTTAAGTGAACGATAACAGTGAAGGAAAACATGTTCACCAATGGTCAAATGTTCACATAGTCAAATGTTTTAAGTATTATGGGTGAAAACAAATATGAAAAACAAATTATTCCCAAGAACCCACATACATTTGTAACTAAGCAACATTTTTTTAAAAAATAGATTAACAAAGTATAAGCAAGCAAGGTAATTTTCTCAGCCAGTTTCTCTTTATTGGCAGGCTGTAATTTACTGTTACAAAGAAAGGATCAATTATTTTATTATTTACCTTAAAAAAGTAATCCTATAAAAATCATAAATCTAAACTTTTATATAAAAAGTAATCAGTCATTTCTACTTTAAATTCTCAAGGTATGCATCTACTCATAATATATATATATAATCATATCAGGAAGCCGAGGGCAAAAGTGGTACAAGAAATTAATCATCACCTTGATCACCAGCGCAGCCTTAGCAGGAGAGTCACGTCAACCAGAGCCAGTTGGGATGCCACTGCTCTTGCTCCCTGAGCTCAGAAAATCCCTAGCTCAACTATTAAGAGTGTTCCTTTCTGAACTCCAAATTGTTCCCTGAGATTTTCTATGTCAGGGCCACTAACAAAAAACATCTTGACCTAACTTTACTAACAATCCACATCACCACATCCTAAGGATGGTGGACATTGCTAACAATCTAGGTCCTTCCTGAGGGTGGCGGGTGAATCACGAATCTGCCTCAGCAGCCATGCTTGAAAAAGATCGAGCACTATTATTGTAGGTGCCAGTGACACTGCCCAGTGAGGGGCTGCAAGCCCCCTTAGAGTTTTCATAGGGCTCATAGATGAGGGATGTGGTGACCATGAGGGCAACAAGCAGAGCGATGCTCCATAACAGCATAAAGTCCTCAGGGCTCTGCCTCCCCGAGACACATCCACTGTGGTTGTGCTAACCGGTGGCTGCATTCCATGAGTTCTAAAGCTGTTTTGCTCTTCCTCTTGCAGGGCCCCCAACACAAGCTCTTTTCTTATGTGGCTCCGGTTCCTCTCTGCGCTACGGAGCTACGGGACTTCAATGGTGATGCGGAGTCGTGCCCAGAGACCTTCTGCACAGCTCTCTCCAATTCTTTGATGAGCAAACATTTGAGCTTCCTAATTGGGCTACTACCATAGAGAATTATCTTATTATTAGAGATGATAGGAGCTGCCCTAAACCTTGATATTGTGCTTGCTTTGTTTGGAGCTTCTGGTAACTGAATATGCCAGTATTTCTCTTACAAGGCTCATTTTTTTTTTCCCTCACCGTGTAGCTAATCAGCGCTCTCCTCTTTATTCTTATAAGAGCTCTATGTCGTTTGTTCAGTTTCGCTGATGTCTTTCTTTTTTGGTGTGTTTGACATGCTATCAGAGGACAGTAGAGATCTTTATGTTCAAGGGCTAGGGAACAGCATCCAAAGCTCAGATACAACTCAGAAATTATAAGAGGAAATAATTATTGCAATAGAGAAGAAATATCACTACAGTCTACACTAATGCACTTAACTGTCAAACAAAGGGGTCTTTAAGATGATGAAGCACGCACCACGGGGGGGAGAAAAATGAGAAGGGAAAAATATGGCTGCAATTTATCCCGAGGGAAACTCTTATAGGAAGGATCCCATTCTGCATTGTAATCACTTACAGAGGAAATTGGTGTGAACTAGGGAAGGAGAATGGGGCTGGAAAAACCAAACTGAGGGTGGGTGTCACAGAGTCACGATCCTTCCCCACCAGGGTAGAGCAGAGACATGAAGCACAGCTCGGAGAGGGGACAAGAGATGGTCCCCTTCTCAGGAGGCTGTGATTGTTTAATGCATCCAAGGTCCATGGCAGAAGGCTCACAACCTCTAAGCATCAAAATAAGACAGGGCTAGGGGGATGGGCCAGTGGTAAAGTGTTTGCAGAGCAAGCATGAGGACCCGAGTTCGACTCCCCAGCACCCACATAAAAAGCACAGATGGTAGCATTCATCTCTCACCCCTCTGCTGGAGACAAGGAGATGGGTGGACCCCTGGGGCTCACTGGCAGCCAGTCTAGCCCATAGGTAAGCTCCAGGGTCAGAAAGAAGCCATGCCTCAAAAACAAAAACAAACAAACAAAACCAAGGTGGGCCTGGAGAGATGGTTCACCAGTTCAGAATGTACACTGTTTTTGCAGACCAAGTTTGGTTTCTGGTACCCACAGTGGGCAGTTCACAGCCACCTGTAACTCCAGCTCTTCTTCTGTCCCCCAAAATACCCGTATGTGTATTCATATACTGCCCTCCCCCATACACATATGAACACAATTTTAAAATACAATAAAAGCTTAAAAATTTAAAAAAGAAAAAAGGTGGACAGCAATCGAGAAAGACATCTGACACTTTTTGGCTGTCCAGACATTTTTCCATTCACTGCTATCTGAGCCTCATCTGGAGTAAAACAAACTCTCCATTCATTCTAAGTATGAAAAAGCAGAACTGGGCCGGGGGGGGGGGGGTTGCGGGGGGGGGGGGCAGGCATGGTGGCACACATCTGGAATCCCAGCACTTGTGAAGTGGAGGCAAGAAGATCAGAAACTCAAGAGCTACCATCTTTAGCTACATGGTGAGATCAAGGCCAGCCAGGGCTGCATGAGATCAAGGCTTTAAAAGGAACAACAAAACAAACAAATAAACAAAAATGTAAAACTGTGTGTTTCTTTTTTTTATATCACACAAAATTAGTGTCAGGGTTTTCTTAATGCCTGTGTCGACTGATGCTCAAAACACACTGTAGAGAGAATGGGGAGGAGAAAGAAAAGGAAGAAAATGATGAGGGAGAGAAGAAATAAGGAAGCTGGCAAGCTCCATGTGATGGACACAGTGTGACCCGTTCTCCGTAGGCTCAGTGTCTTGGGCTACTGGGTCCCCAGATGGAAGCGTGGTTTTGTAGTCCTTGAGGAATGGGACTTTTGGAGCAAGTAGGTCCCTGGAAGATAGGAATTAAGGTTTACAGGCCATTGCTGACAAGAACACATGACTTCCAAACTCCGCCCCCAGGTCTGTGTTCAAGGAGCACTTTACTCCCATGTAGGATCCACTCCCAAGCTCACAGCTGACCTTGCCCTTGTGACTCAGCATCCCCCCAGTTTCCCCACCAGAGTGAAGGGAGTCCCAGGCTGGCCTCGTTCTGCCACTGCTAGCCAAGGCACACATATTTCAGTCACCAACCTGACGCCGCATCCCTAATGGCTCGAGACTTCGTCCGCTCTGTTATCTCTGCCTGCAACAGCTGCTTCCTCCATCTGGTCACAGAGCCAACACAAGCTGAGTTAGCATTAGTTACTTTTCTCCTTGCTATGACAAAGCACCTGACAGAGGCAGCTTTAGGGATGGAGAGCTTCTTTGGGCTCACAATTAAAGGGTGGCTGGGATTGTCTTTGTCGGGGCTGTGGGAGCCACAGACACCTGCTTCTTCACATCTTTTCAGACCACGAAGCAAAGAACTTGGGCAGAAATCAGAGCCAAGGTATACCCTCAATCAAAACCCCTGCAGTGACCCACTCCTTCCAGCTAGACCCCGCCCCCTAACGGTTTGCACCACAAATAGCACCATCAGCTGGGGACCAAGTGTTCAGACACATGAACCTATTGTGGGCGGGTCACGGTGAAATCATTACACTGAGCGGTCCACAGACTCCTCACGTGCATCAGCATCTATCTGAGCCCAGCACCATCGCAGCCTAGCTGTCACTAGGTACCCTCTTTGTCTGACAGAGTCCAAAGTTCCCAGTGGTTTTTAACTAGTGTTACGAGTGGTCTGTCTAGACTGAGTGTTTCCAGGAACTTGGCGTCTTGTTCAAAGAACTGAAGAAGTGGGCACAAAGAGAGAAGCAGCGAAGGATTTTTATTCAGAGTCAAAGTGAACATGTGGGGCAGATAACACTGTTAGGAAGCAAAGAGTTCTGAGCAGCTCAAGGGCCTCCGGTGACTTCCCTGGACTTCCTTTTGTGAGTTTGCCAGGGATTGGTTGCTATGGGTGGAGTGAGGGTGGTTTTCTGTTTAGATTGACAGACTAGCGTTATGTAGGCCTTTGCTCGCTGTATGTGGCCTTTCCCATAATGCATCTGATTTTAATCATCTGCACACACAATCATGAATAAGATGGAAATTAGGGAGTTTTTCCTAAAAGTGCAGCCAGAGCCTAGTTTGCCTTATTGAACACGAACCTAAAAGCAGTCCCAGGGGGCATTGGCCTGTTGCTCCTAGTTCCAAGTTACACTGCACTGCGGGATGCGTTTGGCACAAAAGGGGAATTTTAGGGAGCTATAGTTTGGAGTGAAAAGAGACTCCTGTATAGAGAGCGGTGGGTATGAGGCGTGATGAAAGTGGGGTGCTGTGTGGTTGAAGCCAAGTGGGTTCTAGGTTGCTACATTGTCAGGATGTTTTCCTGCTTCAGTAGGATCTCCATCACCAGCAAAGCCTTCCTTCTTCCATCTCTGGTCCTTCCAAGGTCGTTATCTTCCAGCCACAGCCTATCTGGTACCTGCTTTCTCTTGTGTGAGCACCCACAGATGCAAGCTTGTCCCCCAGCCTGCCCTTGAGCTTCTCCTTTCTGAGGAGCCTTTCCAGCCCCATAGCCTGAGCTTTTCTAGGCCTCTCTCCAGGTGAAGCCCACAGCCACACCTCGCCGCATCAGACTTCTTCCTTTCCAGCGACTGCGTTGTGGACCCCAGAGAGGACACCACGCATCTCCTTGTGTCCCCTGGGCCAGCGCTCCACCTGGAAAGCGGGCCTGCTGTTTTCATTGCGCTTAGGATTTGTTTTTGACACAGATGGTGAGACACGCTTTCACAGAAATAATTGCCCCAGAGGAAGCCTACAGTCACAAATCCCCAGGATGGGGAGGTAGGGAACACCGCAGGGCATGCTGAGAAGCATCTGCACTGGTCAGGAGGGCCTTCAGTGGGGCTTCAGGAAATGGACAAGTAAGGCTGGGCAGATAGGTTTGGCATTGGCTTTGTTGTTGTTTGGTTTGATTTTTTTTTTCAGTGCTTGAGATCAAACTCAAGGCCATCAGGAGCCATATCTGCAGCCCTCAGGGCTGACTGAATGATTCCAACGGGCTCTGTGTCCTTGAAACTGTCCCTGTTTTCCAGGACTAGTGCTGATGTGACTAGGTGTGGTGTTGCTTCTGAGAGACATGAGCAAATGTTTACTTACCACATATAGGTGGCCGACAACAGTCTTGAGAAATTGTTCATCCAGCTTGGTGGCCAGTGAGATTGATGGGGCTACATACAGTAACATGAGGGTGAGGAGGCAACCACATCACCAAAACGCCTACCATAGTGTGTGTGTGTGCGTGTGTGTGTGTGCACATGCACACACACACACTCACACACCCCATAAATACATACACATATACACACATTCACACACTTACACACACACACCACAAATACACACACATATACATACATACACATATGCACATATACACAATATACATATACACAAACACGCACAAATATATAAATATACACATATACACAAATATAGATAGCACAAATATGTATCCCAGACATAAATAAATACACAAAAAATATACATATATACACATACACACAAACACACAAAATATACACACATACAGAAATATACATATACATACACACAAACAAATATACATACATGTACAAATACATCCATACTCATATACACATGTACACACACACATACATATTTTATGTTTTCAAGAAGCAAGGCTTTAAAACTACGTGAGTTGTTGTTGGTGGAGGTATAGTAGCATCTGCTCAGAGGTTTGGACTATGAGGTTGATCAGGAAGCTGGGAATTCATCCCCATTAATTGGCTGCTGGGTGACAGCTGTCCGGGAAGGGGTGTAGACTCATGGCATTGTAGTTACTTTTGGTTGCCATAGCAAAACACCATGGCATAAAGGGACTTTAGGAAGGACAAGGTTATTTGGGCTTCTGGTTCCAGAGGAGGGGGGGGGCTATAATGGCCAGCAGTAGGTGGCAGGAAGTGGAAAGATCGCACGTTGTCACACATGAAGCGGAGAGAGTGGACTCTAAGTAGAGTGAGGCTATCCACTCTTATAGTCCATTTCCCCAAGGCTGCACCTCCTACAGGTTCCATAATCTCATCCAAAAAATGGCACTGCCAGCCACGACCAAGTATCAAAGCACATAAGCCTCCAGAGGACATTTTCCACTCAGCCTCCATAGGCGCAATGTGATCTCTACAGGGGGAGGGAGGGGCTCACAGGTGAAGGTTTCTTGCCCATTGTGCCATCCCCAATGGGGGCTGCAAGGTCCTCTCTGAGGGCCATTGGGGACACCCACTGGCCACCATTGCCCACCTTCTCCTTCAATAGGAGGCAGCTTCAACCCAGTTCACCTCTATTGAAATATCCCTTGTTTGCTTTTTCTCGATGCATCAGGGTTTTTTTTTTTTTTTTTTTTTTTTTTACATTCATTCTGTCTTTAGCATATCGTTTTCCCATTTGCTTTTATTACAGGGTATGCTAATTGCTGTAGAGGAGGAAGACATTACATGGAGTGTGTACACACACATCCTCTAGTGGGTTCATTAAGTGTTAAATAATTAGGTTATTGGTGTTTTAAATGCTCTGTTATGCAAAAAAAGGAATACTTTGTGGGTTGTTAGACGGATGTTAAGGAGAGTTTCAGTAATTTTAGGAAATTGCTGGGGGGTTTTGAATGAACTAGGAACGTAGTATGGTATCTTCCCGCTTAAAAGGTGCGATATAGATGCAGAGGCAGGAGGATAATAATTTATAATAACAATTTCTAAGCCTGTCTGGGCTTAAAAGGAAGATTGTGTCTTGAAAGATCGAGGACTGAAGATGTAGCTCAGTGGTAGGACACTTGTCAAGAACCTTATAGTGAATGGGTGTGGTGTGGCTCAGTGGTAGAACCCCTGCCTAGAATCCCCCAGTGAGGGGCTGGGGTGTGGCTCAGTGGTAGAACCCCTGCCTAGAATCCCACACTGAGGGGCTGGGGTGTGGCTCAGTGGTAGAGCACCTGCCTAGAATCCCCCAGTGAGGGGCTGGGGTGTGGCTCAGTGGGAGAGCCCCTGCCTAGCATGCACATGGCCTGAGGTTCACTGTCTAGGAGAACCTTACCACCTCAACCAAGGTGGAAAATGGTTCCCTCCCAATCTACAGTCTTGCTCTCTGAGGTGTTTTAAGGGTGTATTCAGATTGGTTTGTCTCTGAGCTGCAGAATTTTACTGTTGTTGTTGTTTTTTAAATGGCTACTTAGTATTTCAAGGCATGGATGAATCAAAATGTATCAATGATGTAGTCAGAACGAATGAGTCCTGCTATTTAGTCTCCTGAGAAAGCTTGGTTTCTTTCTAGCCCCTCCCACTCCTACCCTATACAATCCCAAAACATCCTTAAAGCTTTTCTATTTTTTCCAGTCACATTGCTTCAGGAATATAAGAACCCCTTTCTCCTAATCCCACGGATTGTAGCAATATATACACTAAACCTCTCCCACCCAAGCCTGCCGTGCATTCCTGGTTCTCTAGGAGTACAGGTAAGATTTTCTGTGGTGGGATAGCTTGTTCAAAGGATGCGCATTTTCAAAGGTCACAGCCATTCACACCCAAGAGCCAGGTGACCGAGAATCTGACTTCCCACTGTCTGGCCAGCATCAGAAGCTGTTAGCTTACAGTAGTCATTCACTAACCATGACCAGTGTCTTCTCTTCCCTGGCTTCTTAGCATGACGGAGCCCCCCTCCTCCCCCCTTGCCCCCCTCCTTACCCCCCCACTGCCCCAAGCTTGCTATGCAATTTTGATTTTCTCTTCTCTGAGTTGTCTGCCTATCTTTCGGCATGCCCCGACCTAGCAGCTCTATCTTCCCATCCATAAAATGGGGGAACAATAGCAACACTCGTGAACACTTAATAAGTCGACACACATCAAAGACCTCTGCATCTAAGAGAGTCGGTACCCCTTTAATCCCAATATCTGGGAGGTAGAAGCAGAAAGATCTTGAGTTCAAGGCCAGCCTGGGCTGCCCAGGAAGAATCTGTCTCAAAACAAAAGAAGTTTAGAACTCACCACTATTGTGACAATCAGGTGCCAAATACAGGGTGAATGTGTTAAATTCTCATTTCCTAATGTTCCTCATGTTATGGTGACCCTCGACCATAAAATTATTTCATTGCTATGTTAAAACTTTAATTTTGCTACTGTTACGTATACGTAATTCTACGTATACAGGTATACGTATACAGGGTATGCAGGTATACAGGGTATCTGATGTGGGAACCCTATGGGGCTCATGACCCACAGGTTACAAACCACTCACTGACTTAAGATTTTTGTTGTTATTTGTTTGTTTGTTTTAAAATGTCTTCCATACAGTCATCTTGGGGAGCAAAGGTCCATATTAAGGCGTGAAAGGATATTAACGGCTGGATGAGGCAGCAGCAAAGAAAATTAGAATAGGTTGTAACAAGCATCAAGAACTAAGATGGGGCGAGGGGCGGGGAATTGGCTCAACAGTCAAGAGCACTTGCTGTTCTTCCAGAGACCAGAGTTCAATCCCAGAAGGCATGCTAAAAAGCCAGGGCTGTGTAAACTAGACCACCCAGCACTGGCAAGGAAGCAACTGCAGGGTCTCTGGAGCTGGCTGGCCAGTGGAAGACAGCCCCTGAAGCCAAGTGGCTGGTGTCCTGAAGGATGACACCAGAGGTTGGCTTTTGGTCTCCAAAGACAGGCTCATGCGCGCGCACGTGTGCTTGTATGTGGGGACGTGGAAGACGGAGATCAACCTAAGGCGTCATTGCTCAGCTGCTGTCTACCTTGTTTTCAGAGACAGAGACGGCCACTGCCCTAGAGCGCAACTCTTTAAGTAGGCACAGAGTCCAGGTCTCCAACTACCTTCACTGCCCCAGTGCTGGGACCATAAGCACACCACCCCTCCACGTCTCGTCTTGACATGCGTTCTAGAGATCCCTGCTCCAGGTCCTCACATTTGCGT
Organism: Acomys percivali; assembly: GCA_907169655.1. Lineage (NCBI taxonomy): Eukaryota > Metazoa > Chordata > Mammalia > Rodentia > Muridae > Acomys > Acomys percivali. The sequence continues at coordinate 9,461,427 of OU015754.1, read as the reverse complement.
GGCAAGTCCTTTACCCACTGAGCTGTCTTCACAGCCCCGCCCTGCCCCGTCCCGCTTTGGTTCCTTGGTTGATTTTTGAGACAAGGCTCATGAAAACCCAGCCTGGCTTTGAACTTACTACGTAGCCAATGCTGGACTCCTGATCCATCCTGCTCCAAATGCAGAGGGTTGCGAGGAGGAATTCCTGACACCACAGTCTTTTTAAGAAGTTAAAAACTACCTGGTTTCCAAGCGGGTCCATGCCCTCTTCCGCCTCCGCGCCCCTCCCCCGCCGCCGCGACCTTAGGTTGAGAAACCCACCAACCCACCGCTCCTTCAGGTGTGAGGTCCAGCTCTTGGCACCCCTAGATTTTTCTGCTAGAGATTCAGGAAGAACACGGGAAGGTTCCCGAAGCTATCATGCGCCCCTCCGCATTCCCCTCTCAGGCAGGAGACGTGTGTGTGTTACCATGCCAATTACGGCAGAAATGAACTGAAATGCCGAGTTTCAGCAGGGAGCCATTCATCCGCAGGTGCCCGTCATTACGGGAGCTCGAGGCTGGATGTCTGCAGGCAGGGCTCAAACTTGGTGCTCAGAAACAAACTACTACGTGGGCTTCTCGCTTGCCATCACTCATGCTAATGCATGTGTCTGTCTTAATGTTGTAATCTGGTGTAACTATTTTAAATAAATCTATAACACCGTCTCTCTGTGGCAGAGCAGAAATGAACTTTTCACTATGAAAATGAAATAAGAATTATTTATTTTTATTTTTATATTTTTTTATTATTTTCTTTATCGAGACTGGCATAAACCTGAGGAGAGGGGGACCCAAACAGCCATACAGAAGTGATGGTTTTTCTTGCTGTTGTTGTTATTCTCTCTTTCTATTTCTTTTCCTATTTTTCTTCCTATCTTTCCTTTTGGGTATAAACAATTCACCTCTTACATCCAGCCCTGAACAGGAATTGAACAAATAAACAGGAGATGGTAAAATTTTGTAGCTCTGCCTTAGAAAGCACCATCCATGGGGCAGAAAATGCTTGCCGCCCAAGCATGAAGACCTGAGTTTGAATCTCCAGAAGACTCATCTTGTGTCTAAGATCTCAGCTCTGGGGAGGTAGAAACAGGGAAAACTTTCTGGCTGGCCAGCTTAGCTGAAGTGTCAAGCTCAGTGAGAGAAACTGTCTCAAAACATGGGCACACGGGCACACACCACACACACACACACACACACACACACACACACCATTCATGGGCACACCTCATACACAGATATACACCAATTAAACATTTTCAATTGCAAAAAAGAAAATAGAATCTAGTCCACCAATCTGGGGGCCCCTGGCTGATTTTTGAATGACACAGGTGGAGTCAAGCGCCTGGAAATTCTTTTTCCTTGTGGACAGGGGTTATGCACATACATATTGAGTGTGTGCATGTGGGTGATGCACGTGCATTTTAGGGCTTTGAGGCAGTCTCTGTATCAGTAGTCACCAAACCAGGGAGGTTTCCACCATGGGAAACTGAATCTGAGGTCTCACTCTTACGTGGGGAGGTCCCGGTCTTTTCTCACCTGGCTGGGATCTAGGGTCTTTCTGTGCCTTGCCAGCTCACCACACATCAGTGTCTGAACATATCTTGGATGGCCAAGTAGGAGAGTCTGTCCCACAGCCTGTAGTTTGGTAAGTGGACCAGATCAAAAGTGGGTATTATAATGTTGGGGGAGTTGGGCCATGCAAAATAATTCAGCATCCTTAAAGATAGAGAAGGTTGGAAATGTATCTCAGCTGTAGAAAACCTGCTTAGAATCCCCCAGTGAGGGGCTGGGGGTGGCTCAGTGGTAGAGCACCTGCCTAGAATCCCCCAGTGAGGGGCT
>OU015754.1:9435613-9449630 GCA_907169655.1 Acomys percivali | reverse complement strand
GTGAGGGTTACAGAGCATGGGTGGGGGTTCCATAGCATGGGTGAGGGATACAGAGCATGGATGGGGGTTACTTACAGAAGCATATGTAACCCCCAAACAGCTACATCACTTGAAAGCCTTACCACCAGCTTTGGTGATGACTTCCCATAGCTACATAGATGAGTCCCCCATTCCTTCAGTTTACCTTCTACACTCTGTATGCTCTACCGCCTCTGGAGACCATGGAACACCTGGGGCAGAATGACAAACAGCTGGAAGAGGGCAGGTGGGCGTGGCTGGACTCCCAAGTGAGGGTCTAATGACCCTTCCCATGGCCTCCTTCTATGAGGAAGAGTCAAGTGGCCTGGTCTTCAGGATCACTTGTCACAGCTGGAGTTCTAGAGTGGACAGGGGCCTCTATATAGTTCAGGCTAGCCTGTAACTTTTGATCCGCTTGATTCTGTTTCCTAAGGGCTGGGGTGACAGGTGTGTGCCACCATGCCTGGACTTCTTTTTCCTTCTAGTCAGTTGTGTCTGTGTCTATGTCTTATTTATACTTGATTAAACACATCCTGAGTGGAAGTGACTCTGATGCCTACCTACCTAAGGACACCCTGCCCTCCAAAGTCAAAAGCAATATTTAAGGTTTACATAGACATATAAATATATATACATTTGTATGTGTACACATGCACACATGCCCCAGTCTGTGGACATCAGAAGACAAACTGGCGGAAATCAGTTTTCTCCTTTCACCGTGGAGGCTCTGGGCATTGAACTCAGGTCAACCAGGCTTAGCGGCAAGTGGCTGTACACACTGAGCCCTCTCACCAGCCCCAAAGCATCTGAGATGTAATGAGCTTCTGCATTCAGTAGCTCTCAGTTAAGACTAATATATAGACACATGCATATTTAATATATTCAGCATATTTAATATAAATACATATTTCAAAATACAATATAAACATAACTATAAATATCGCACTCGGCGCCAGCCAGTCTGAAACAGCTCAGCTTGGAGGCTCACAGTGCCCTGCAGTGAAGTCCCACTTGCCACAGCTGTGGTTGGCTTGCTGGAGTCTTTAGTGGGTTCTCTCGTTAGCCCCACTTTCCCATTCCCTACCTAGGCTCCCTTCCACCACCCAAAGAAGACCGTGCATCGGCATCATTTCTACAAAGTCCATTCCATATGAATTCACACAAAGACAGTGAGTGGCCAACCCCATGCCATTCCGTGGGGGGTGTCGGTTGTCTAAACAATATTCTTCTATATTGGAATTTGGTTGCAAGACTTAAAGTGGTCCAATCAGATTTCCCTTTCTTTCTTTCTTTCTTTCTTTCTTTCTTTCTTTCTTTCTTTCTTTCTTTTCCTTCCTTCCTTCCCTCCTTCCTTCTTTTTTTTGCAAATTAAACAAAAACTCAGGGACTTATTTTACACTACTTAGAATATGTTTATTAATTCTTGGAGGATTTGGTACACTGCATTTTGATCATATTCACTCCTACCCCCGGCTCCTCCCAGACCCACCCTGTTCACCAATACCTCTTGGCAGTGGGGTCCGCCCTGGTTTGTAGTCAGTCTACTAGGGGACACACAAGTAAAGAAAACTGATTCGTCCTCTCTCTGCAGCTATCAAATGCCAATAGCGCCTCAGCTAGGGGTGTGATTTCATGCCTGCCTCTCCCTCCATCCTGGGATTTTGTCTTGCTTGAGCTTGTGGAGTTCTTATGTGTGCTGCTGTGACTGCTGTCAGGTCACCTGTGCAACTGTCCTCTTGTGTCCAGGAGACACTGTTCCCTCCATGTTATCTACCATCTCTCGTTATGATGATCTTTCTGCTCCCTCTTCCTCGAAGAGCCTCGAGACTTGTGGGGAGGGGTGGTACATGTATACACCATTTACAACACTCTACAGCGTCTTATCCTGACACATCGACCAGTTGAAGGTCTCTATGACACTACTTTTTAATGTGTGTGTGTGCGTGCACATGTATGCACACATTCGCGCATGTACATGTACACACACACTGACCTGTGTGTGTGCATGCTCCAGTAGAGGTCCAAGAACAACCTCAGGTGTCGTTCATCGGATTACTGTTCACCTCCTTGGAGACAGACTCTCTCATTGGCCTAGAGGTCACCAAAGTGGCTGGATGGTCAGTGAACTCAAGACATCCTCCTGTCTCTGCCTCCCCAGACCTGGGATGACAGCGTAGGCCACCATGCTAGGCATTTTCATGTGGCTTGTTGGGATTAAACTTGGGTCCTTATGTTTGCAAGGCAAGTGCTTTACTGACTGAGCCATCTCCCCTAGTCACTAACTTGACACGTTGGTGAGAGCGAGAGCTGAGGCCTGTTGATGGCGGCGCTGGCACAGAAGTATCCAGAAGAGTGCAATGCCCAGCCCTGGACAGCTGCCTTGGGTGTGTTTTTGACCTGTGAATGCCCAAATCCATTCTCACCCCCTTCTTTGTGGCCCAGGAGGCTGACCTGAATCGACTATCCTGGTTTGGGCTGCTTTTTCTTGTCAGGAACCCTGAGTCCGGATCAGAAGGACAGACAACAGGCCAGAACTTAAGCTCCCCTATCTCCTTCCTTGTAGGGTCCTGCTGAAGCAGCTGTGTCCCTCCGGTGAACCTGAGGTCATCTCAAATTCGCTGTATCTACAGGATAGTCTCCTTCCCAAATCTGGTCTTTCCTTGGAGGTGGCTTTGCTGCCCCAGCCACAGTGTGTTGCATTCCTAATGTGGATTTCTGGTAGCCTGAAACTGTATTTGAAACAGGATCTCACAGAGGCCAGACTGGTATTGAACTCCCTATGTAGCCAAAGGGGAACCTGGCACTTCTGACCCCCTGTTCTAGGTTGGCAGGTGTATGCCACCCCACCTGGCTCATGCATTTGCTGGTACTTAAACCAGGGCTTTGTGTATACTAGTTAAGCATTCTACCACCTGTGTGGCATCTATAGCCTCTCCTCCAACCTCCTAAGTACCCTTCATCACTCTGGCCTACCTTGAGTGATCTCGAGCTTGGCACACTGCCTTCCCCTGTGTGTCTTGACAGAGGCATCCTTTTCATTAGCTATTCAGGTTACTGACCTTTGCAACGAGACGTGTGACTTTGGGCTTGAGGCACAGAAAACATCCACCCCTCGAAGGCCACGCTTGAAGGCCATGTTGGAATTGGGGGCCCTCTCCAGGAGGCACTGGCTCTTCTGGGCATGTTTTTACCTTCCCTCATGGAGGCAGCTCTTTGTTTCAAAGTGGGAGACTGAAGGACAGGATATTTATGCCAAGAAGCCTTTTCTTGTCATTAATATGTTAACAAATGCTGTCAAATAGCAGTTGCAGTCCACAGACTCTGCCGTTGGCAGAGGCTGCATGCTGCCAGACAAGGTTGAGTCTGTTGTACACAAGCCTGGCTTCCTCTGCCAGGGATGACTTGGCATTGGAGGTCACTGAGTCCCGCGGTGGGACCCATCTACCCCATCAGCAGTGACAGCGTCTCATGTGTGAATAATGTTTCCTCACGTCAGTGACACTGACTTCTTTCCTGCAAGGGGGAGTTGGGACCCAGCCACTACAAGGAGAGGAGAGGTGGGGTGAGGGAGGAGAGAGGAAGGCCAGATGCAGGGGTGAGGTCCGGATGGCCAGAGGCAGACATGAGAGGTGCTCTGAGCTTGAGAAAGGCATCAGGGAGATGGAAATGTCAATACAAGGGAAATTGATGGACTGCAAAATCAATGGCGGTGCTGAAGGGGTTTAGGATGTCAATACTGGGGCAGCATGCAGAGAAGCTGCCACGGTGGGTGTGGTAAGAGGTGTGAGTGAGCCCAGTATGTGAATCGGGGAACACGGAACAATCTATGGGAAGGGGTGTACCAGAGAGCTATTGCCGCAGAATCACTGCTTAACAAATGAATCCAAAGCTCAGCGGCTGAAAAACAGTCACGTTGCTTCTGAGGTTCTCTCAAGTTTGGAAAAACTAGATGGACGTGAAATGTGATACAACCTAGAATGACCTGGAAAGAGAGTCTGGGTGAAGGGCTGTCTACACTGGGTTGGACTGGGCGCGTGTCTCGAGGGGACTCTTCCTATTAAATTAACTGATATGGGAACACCAAGCCTCCTGTGGGCAGCATCGTTCCCTAGACAGGGATTCCTGAACTGCATGTGAGTCCAGGAAGTGAGCACGCTTGCACACATTCTCTCTCTGCTTTAAGTTCCTGCCTTGACTTCCCTGGAGCTGTGAGCTAAAATAAACCTTTTTTTTTTTTTTCCTTTTCTCTCTTAAGTTGCTTTTTGTCAGGGTATTTTTTTTTTTACCACAGCAACAGAAATAAACTAGAAGAGTGAGCTTGGCCAAGACGGGTCTGACTGATGTCTTCCCTCCTCCGAAGACAGTTGTTTTTCTAGGACACTCAACTCACCCTGAGGGCAGAAGATGAAACCATGAAGTTAAACCATGGGCACCCCTGGAGTCCTCACTGGGAACAGGGACACCCCCATACTCTGTTCCCATAACAGGAAGAGCCAGTGTTAAGGGAAACGTGGGTCCATTTCCTCATGGCTGTGACAGAATACAGCTTAAGGGAGGAAGGGCTTATTTTGGCTCATGGTCTTAGGGGATGCCAGTCTGCTGTAGAACGCAATCCTCCAACCAAAACAGACACCAGCTTCATCATCTCAGCTGGGCCTGCTGCAGGCTGCAGTTTGGGTCAAGCATGTTGACTATTCATGTTCCCTCAGAGCGGAGTTGAGAAGGCTCATCGGACCCTCACTTGAGGTTCCAGATGCCCGTCCCTCCCCCATTTATATGCAGTTCTTCCCTAACTGCATATGGCTTTGGGATCCCGTAGGTATGAAGGAATATAGGCTAGATAATGTTAACTGAAGGGACTCACATCATTTACACAGCTACAGGGAAGCTGCTGTCCAGGCAGGGTAGAATTTCCAGTGAGTCGGCTCCGCATTTCCCCATGTTCCTACCCATAATCCCTCACCCATGCTCTGTAAGTAAGCCCAATAAACCATGTGAGTGGGATCAAGCTTTGGTTTGTTAATGGAACCTTTTGAGGAAGGGCAGGGGCTGTTTATATCTCCCCATGGAAGGAACTCTCACAACACAGACCATCGTGATGGGGACGGTACGATGACACGATGGGTGGTGAGGTCTCGTGGCATCAGCCCTCATGTCTTAGCTGATGTGGAAGTGGACATCTGGGCCGGAAGCCAAGATGGAAGCAGAGCTGAGCCCTAAAACCTCAAAGGTTTGCCTCTCAGTGACCCACTGTCACTAGCCTTGCATCCCAAAGATTCCGCACTCCCCCCCAAAATAGCACCATCATCTGGGGGCCAAGTGTTCAGACACAAGAGCCTAAGGCACAGTGCAAGGATCACATTTAAACCACACCAGCATGGCACAGGGCTACTGGGAGATCCATGATGGGGCACCTACAATGGTGGCCTGATGGAGACCTAAGTATGAATCTAGGCATTGGGATGACCTTGAACTCATGACCTTTCTCTCTCAGCTGAGTACTGGCTGACACGCCACCATGCCCGGCATTACCTCTACGTCTTGCTAGGTCATCAATGGGTTATAAATTCTCCCAGAGCAGAGCTCTGTGGCTTTCTCGCGGTGACCAGTCTCGGTCCCCAACCCCCACCCCAAGTGGCCAGCTGTTTGTGTCCTTTCGATAGACCATCTTTGGTGTGAGATAGCTAAGAAAGAGGGGGCACCCAGCTATTTCCTTTGGAGGTCTCTGTGTCATCTCACTATTTAGTATCTTGAAATTTTGCAAATGGGCGAGGAATGAGTTGTAAGGAGGCAAAACGTTTAAATGCCTTTAAATCTCAACATACCTGATAGTGAACTACTAGCATCTGAAAAGGTCTCCAATTAAAAAAAGGGGGCGGGATCAGGAAAAAGCAACTCAATGTACTTTCAAATGTAAATCTTTTCCCCCACCTAGTAGGGTCTTTTGTAATCCCTGCTGGTCTTGAACTCACTGAGTAACTGAGGATAGCCTTGAACTTCTGATCCTCCTGCCTATACCTCCCAAGTGCTGGGGTTACAGGATAAGCCCACCACACTCTGGTTCATGCACCTTTAGGGATGGAGGCCAGGTTTTTGTGCATACCAGATGAGCACTCTGCCAACTGAGATGCAGCCCCAGCCCTGGATATCTGAAGGAGGTTTTCCGTCTCTGCCTGTGTGTGCATGTGGATGTAGGTGCAGATGCACGGACATGCATGGACCTGTGTGCACACGTGTGTGGAGGCCAAGACCAGCCTCAGCTGTCAGTTCTCAGAGGTTTCTGAGACAGAGCGTCCCACTTGCCCAGGCCTCACTGACTTGGCTAAGCTGGCTGGGCAGTGGGACTCCATTCTCTGCCTCCGCAGCAGCGGGAGTACAAGCACGCGCTGCCATCCCCAGCCCTTTTCTTGTTTAGTATAGATTCTGAGGACCAGACTCAGGTATTCAGTCTTGCCAGGCAAGCACTTTACAAACTGAGCCATCTCCAAGGCTCCCAAAAGGAGGCCGTAAAGCTCCCTTTATTTACACAACTCGCTCTGCTCTAAAACTTTCCAAACACATCTGCACCCAATGGCCACTTCCTCCCAAACTATAGTATCTGTTTTGGGGGGGTCCTCTTTATAATGAATTTTATGATTTGGCAGCAAAAAAACTCATCAGATGACCCTTTGACCTTGAACTTCCAGGTCCAGACCCAAGAGGTCACAATGAAGCTTGCTCTCCGCCCAGGAGCATCACTGGGCACACCACACATGTGCAGAACACAGAATCCTTATGTATCCCTCACAGTGCCCCACCCCCTACCTGCGCACACAGCCACAACTAATCTATTAAACAACACTAATGGCAAATTATTCCAGTGTTGGGTTCTGTTACTCTGTTGTTTGTTTGTTTGTTGTTCTTTTGAGACAGGGTTTCTTTGTGTTGCCTTGGCTGTCCTGGACTCACTTTGTAGACCAGGCTGGCCTCGAACTCACAGAGATTCTTCTGCCTCTGCCTCCCAAGTGCTGGGATTAAAGGCGTGCACCACCGTGCTTGGATGGGTTTTGTTACTCTTAAAGCATTGAAGAAGGTAAAATTAAATGTCAGCTTTTCATCAGTATGATAAAAAATACCTGAGAAAACCAACTTAAAAGAGAAGGGAAGATGGTTTACCTGGTAGCCTGCTTGTGTGCAAGCACAGGGACCCGAGTTCAATCCCCAGGACCCATGTTAAAAAGCCACATACTGTGGTGCCCACTCATAACTCGAGTGCCCAGAAGGCAAAGACTGCATGATTTTTGGGCCTCGTTGGTGAAATGTAAGCCAGTGAAAGACACTGACCCAACAACCAAGGAAGGTGGGGTTCTGAGAAAAGAGAGCAGACGCGGTCTGCTGGCCTACACACACATGTGCACACATCTGGATACACACACACACACACACAAACACACACACACACACACACACACATACCAGTAAAGGCCAGAGCAGGAGGCCAAATGTCTTTATCTGTTGTTCTTTACTTTATAGCCCAATTCAGAGTTTCCCAGAGAAGCAGTTGAGCTAGTCTGGCCAGCCAATGAGCTGCCCAGATCCGCCTGTATCTGTTGTTCAGTGATGGGATAACTGGTGCACACAGCCATGCCTGGCTTTTGTTGTGGATAAACAGTCAAAAACTGAAACTTTGCACTTTCCACGATGAAGAGGCATTTGTCTCTCTGTGTATATGCATTTGTATGACAGTATGTGTGCATGCATGTGCATGAGTGCCTGTGTGTATGAGTGCATGTGTGCACATGTATGTCTGTATGTATGTTATACACACATGTATGTGCTTGTGTGTGCATGCATGCATATGTGTCTATGTATATGTGTGCCTGCATGTATGTGTGGTTGTATGTGTGTGTGCACACCTGTGCCTGTGTGTTTAAGTGGGCGAGTGTGCACATGTGTTTTTATGTATGTGCATGTGTGCATATGCATATCTTTGTGTGTCTGTGTGTGTGCTGTATGCCTTCAGAGGACAGCCTTTGTGCTTGCTGGCCGTTACAAAGGTGCCTTCCACATTGGCCTTGTCTTGGATCTTTCATTGGCCCTAAGCTTCATCTAGCAGCCCAGGCTACTAGCCAGCAAGCTCCAAGGATGCACCTGCCTCTGCCTCCCATCCCCCCCCCCATCACTGGGATTACAAACGATTGCACCTGTGCTTAGCTTTTTACATGCTTTTGGGGCTTGAACTCAGATACTTCCATTGGCAAGGAGTCTCCTGTTTCCTTGTCTTCAGCTCAAATTTTACCCTCAGACTCCCCTGAATATTCATTCACCTCCTTTTCCCTCCATTAGGGATGGTAACAGTTGTCCTTGACCAGATATGGCCCTTCTGGGAAGGCTGGAGGACTCACTCTATGCTCTCTTTCATCCTCCCTGGGAGTTCTGGGAAGGGTCCCTTTGCTTGTCATTCTGACCCCTGGACTCTTCTCAGGTTGCCCCCTTTGAAGTCCTAATTGGAAACTTCTGGCCGACAAACAAAATTCTTCACCTTGGAACATCCATCTCCTGCTCCCCGATAGTGTCAGGTGTCTCCGATTAACCATGAACACCCAGCTGTAAATTCTGCTGCGGGATTTTTTTTTTTTTTAAATCGGGGAGGGAACCGTGTATTCACGGGCTGACACCCGGCTTTCCGAGTGTCCTTTGGAAGATTTTTGCTAGGCTTCCCATCTGTTTAGCTGTTGCTTCTCCTCCGCCCTCCCGCTGCTCCCGGTGGGAAATTGACTGGGAGACCGCAGTCCATAAATTAGGAATTGGAAACAACCTGTTTTCTTTGCTCCACTTAAACTGACATTTTACCCAGACTCCCCTCCTTGCCCCACCCCCTCCCCACCAAGGCTGGGCTTTAAATAGCATTTAAATGGGGGCAAAGCACCGAGGCGCCTCATGACGGGATGAGATAATTGGATGGAGTAGATGTGGAAATTTCTAGAACAGACATCCCCTGTCCATTATGCATTTCATCAATGGGACCCAGGGGTGTTCTACATCTCTGTCAGCACCCCCCAAGAAAGGGCTGGTGTTTCCTGCTTTGATACTTGCTCAATTCACAGTTGTCATCTGTCTAGATGACATAAGGATGGAAACTGGGAAGGTTCCAGCAGCTCAGTCCCCTCCATTGCCCCTGGCTGCCAAGGTTCAGGGCCCATGCATGCTTCATCAAGGGGGCAAGTGGCCTGTAGAGGGGCTTTCTGCCCACATTGACAGAAAAGGCAAGAGGGGCCAGGGAGGCTTCTGGGAGGATCAGGGCCAGCCTCTAATGTCCCTGGGGTCACTGTCACCTAGGACAGGGCCATTCATCTTGCTGGCAGACCACAGCAAGGGACGCTGTGTAGGCTGAGCCTGACACCCCGGGAAATTGACAATTTTATATTCGTTCACTTGTGAGCTCCATGGCAAGGGGAAAAAAAAAAAAAAAAAAAAGCTCTTGTGGGAGAGAGGGTTAGATGCAGCGTTCTGACTGTGTGCTGCTTTGGATTGCCTGCCATCATCTGAGTTTCTGTAGTCACACTATGTGAGCACACTTGCAGTGTATGTCCCTGCTCGGGGAACAGCTGGGCTGAAGCGGAATTCAGGTGCCCACGAAATTTGCCTGAATGGAATATCTCCCCCTAAGTACACAGGGAGCATACACGGATCCTTACACAAACACACAGGCAGGAAGTGGGTAGCACAGAGACCCCCAAGTGCCATCACTCCTGGAGAACCTCGGCCCCCAAAGCAAAGACAGACAAAAGAAATCGATTGCTGCCTTTGAACTTCTAAAGGTCCCTCTCAAGCATAATATTGACTCTCTGTGATTTCTACTTCGCAGGACTTTGGAATCTAAGCTTCAAGGAAATGTGTATCTGTGTTACCTGCCGCTGATGATATCACCTCAAGTGCTGTGGCGTTATAATAACGGCTACTAGAGAGACTCTGTCTAGAGAAAACCAAACAAGGGCTGGAGGAGATGGCTTGGCGGGTAAGGAGTTTGCAATACGAACGTGAGGGCCGGAGTTTAAATCCCTAGCATCCATGTTAAAAACAAAAAACAGAAAACAAAACAAAACAAACAAACAAACAAACAAACAAAAAACAGGCAAACCTAGCACTGGGGAGGTAATGGCTGGCCAACAAGCACAGACTAGCTTATCAGTGATCTCCAGGTTTGGTGGGAGGCCCCGAGTATTATGTTAGTTTCTCATTGCTGTGTTATAACGCCCCATAAGAAGCTTTTCCAGAAAGGAAGGGCATATTTTGACTCACGGTTCTGGTTCTAGGGAACTGTCGACCCTGTTTGTTATTTTTCTGACCAAGGCAGCTTGCAGAAGGAACAGCCGATTCAGCCTATCTCTCCAGGGCGAGGCTCCAGGATGGCTGGGGAGGGCACATGGCGACGGGAGGCTGGGGGGCAGGAAGCTGAGAGATCACAAACTCCACTGCAAACAGGAAGTAGAGAAAGTGAACTGATTGTGGGGAAAGACTACAAATTCTCAAAGTCCGACCCCCCCGATACCCCCATGACAGAATTCTACCTCCTAAAAAGCCTATAACCTTTCTAACAGCAACCTCCCAGCCAACCTGGGACCAGGTGTTCACACACCTGAGCCTATGGAGTTTATGTTCCAGCCAACCTGGGACCAAGTGTTCACATACTTGAGCTAATGGGGGACACGTGTCTCATTCAAAGCACCACAAGGGCCACAGTGGCAGCAGCAGGATGGCAATAAGTAGTAAGGAAGCAGAGAGACTCTCCTATACATGAACCACTTCCTCCATTGAAGTGACACTTACAGCGCCACCTGCTGGGGACCATGTGTTAGAACACATGCACCTGTGGGGACATTTCACCTGCAAGCCACACTACCCTGCCTCCTGCTGTGATAAAATAACCCCAACAACAAGCAACTTAGGGGAGAAAGGGTTTACTCAGCTCATGATTCTAGGTTAGTTACGGTTCACCACCGAGAGCTGATCCATTTGAACCTTGAAGCTGCTGGTCACGTTACAGCCACGGTTAGGAGCAGAGGGAAATGAATTAATTGCACATATGCTCGCTTGTGCTCAGCGCCTCTCTACAGTCATACAGTTTAGCACCCAAACAGAGGCAACGGTATCACCCCCAATGGCCTGAGCAGTTAAGGCAGCCGCCACAGACATGCCCATGGGCCAACTTGATCTAGACTATCACTCGAGAGACTCTCCTTCTCAGGTGATACCCAGATAATGAAGATAATTAAAACTAACCATCATATCCCACCATTAAAAAATATGTTAGAGAATGATAGAAACAATAGCTAACATTGACCGTTGGCTTCTGCAGGAATGAGTACATGTGCACACACACACACACACACACATACACCATGTGCATAACAGCACTGTATGTCTAGATACCACCATTAGGAGGACACCCAAGGTTTTCAACAGTCCTTGGGGGTCTGAGGAGGAGGTCAGAGGTCAGGAGTGAGTGGCAACTTCATCTCGATATATACGGGCCCCCTTCCTTGCGCTGTTTGAAAGTTTTACTCCACACAAGCCCAATTAAACATTTTCTTTTGTTCCATGGGTGGCAAGGTTATTCTTGGCTCATGAGCTGATTTTCAGTTTGTACAACCGGAGGATGGATTTGATGATTATTAAATGAAAAAGGGAAAAGCAATTTCTTGCAAATTGCTAGCTGCAGGGAGTGGGGGTGTCTATTCTGGTTTAGGAGGGGGCATTCTGTGGTGAGGACAGAAGCCAGATCTCTCCTTTCAGTGGGTCAACACGGGCTTCGCATGGGTTTCTGAAACTGCCTCACATGTTCGGTGCTATGGGGGGAGGGGGGAGATGCCCCGACACTAGCCATGAAGCAGTAGGCATTTGTCTCGAGCGGGCAGCTGCTTGCTGCTGGTGGCGAGCACACATGCCACTCATTAGCCTAGCTGGAATGAGGTCACAGGCTGAGGAGTGTTGTCTTCACCCGCAGAACTCCGCTTGGAGAAACAGCATATTCATCCCCTTGGTCATGCTTGTGTCTCTGCCATCTCGTCTCAGTGCCATCGAGACAGGGAGCCCCATGGTGACTGTCTTCAATGGATGGGTGGGGGAACTAGGCAACGTGGTTTAAGCAGTTTCTCAAGGGGTCACGAGCTCTTGGTGTTAGAGTGAGCAAGCCTCATCCCTACACCCCAAGGTTTCTCTATGTGTCTTTGTGCTTCTATTCCGGTGGTGGTGGTGGGGTGGTGGTGATGGTGGTGGGTGTTTTTTGATTGTTGCCTTGGAGCAAAGAACTATGTCAAGATATGTGCTGGTTGGTTTTGTCAACTTGATACAACCTAGAGTCACGTGGGAAGACAGAACCTGTATTGGGGAATTGCCTTCATCAGATTGGCTTTGTAAGCATGGTACATGGGGGGGCATCTTATTGATTAAAGAGTCCATGTGGGGGTGCACAGTGTGGGTAGTACTGTCGCAAGCAGGTAGTCCTGGGTGGTGTAAGAATGCAAGCTACTTGGAGCACTGGTTTAGTTAGCATAGCTAAATAAAGCAAAACTTCAAAGAACAAGGCTGGAGTGGGCTACCCAAGATGGGGGGCAGCGCAGTAGGTTCTGCACTGGGGACTCCAGAGAAACCTTCACAAATGTTTTTGAAGTGGATGACATATTTTGAGGATAAAAATGACCCTTTCTGAAACTTCCTTTTGTGACATTTCTTCCATGATGCCCACAAAATCCCCCCCCTTCTCCCTCTCTCTCCCTCTCTCTCCACTCCCCTCTCTCTTCCCCTCTCTCCCTCTCTCTCCACCCCCTCTCTCTTCCTCTCTCTCCCTTTCCCTCTCTCTCTCCTGCCCCCTCATGTGTGAAAACCACAATGCAAGTGACACAACACTGGCATCAGGCCTCTTGAGATGCTGACCCTTCCTTGGTGCATGTTTAGTAGAAAGCCCAGGAGCCTTAGCTTCTGATGTACCTGAAACAACCTCATCACAGCTTCAAGGATGTTGGACTACAAAGGGGCATCCTGACTGAAAGGAGACATTGCTGCCAAGATGTGGTTTCTCACCAAGCTCCTTGCAAGCTAGTACCACTTTCTCTACACAGCCCTAAATAGAGCTGGGGACCAGACTAGAGCAGGGACTGATGGAAGGGGGCCTCTAAAATGTTACTATTGTTGTTATTGCTAATTTACAGAACTCGGGTTCAAACCCAGGGTCTTTGGTACACTGGGGCAAGTAGTCTACCACTAAGCTATACCTATTATTATTATTATTATTATTATTATTATTATTATTACTTCTGCTGCTGCTGCTGCTACTACTACTACTATTACTATTATTATTATACACTCTCTTCCATGTATCTCAGGATGGCATCAGAATTGCTTTCGTAGCTCAAATTCCAGACCTTCCTGCTTCAGCCTCCTAAATGTTGGGGTGACAGGTGTGCTCCCCAGGACTGTACTGAGTTGTATTTCTTTCTTTTGCACCCAGGACCTCACACACATCATCCCCATGCTCTTTTCCAAATTTTTGTTTTGACAGGGACTCATTGCATAGCCTAAGCTGTCTTGGGGCTCTGATCCTCCTGTCTCAGTTTCCCGAGCGCTGGGATTACAGGTGTATACCACTAGACCTGGCCTGTTTTTAATGCTGTTTCAACCTGTGTTCTGACACAATGTAGTCCTCATGGAGTACCTGGGTTTTTTCTTTTGTCAATGGGGCTCAGATTCCACTGCTCGGCTTGAGATCCTCCAACTGGTCCTATTTGCACATCAAAGTGAACCCCAAGCCCTCCCTCATGCTGAGTTCATGTTCCCTGTCCCCACATGGTGGTCTGACCTCTTGGGCCCTCTTTGAACCTCTGTCTCTTCTGTTTCCATCTCCAAGTAGTTGATGTCCCTGCTGCCCTCAGCATGTCTTGCTTCTTGGCTTCCTAAAAGCCCACTTTGGCTCCCTGAAGCCCCGCCTTGGCCCTCTGAAGCCCCGCCTTGGCCCTCTGAA
>OU015754.1:9411732-9422074 GCA_907169655.1 Acomys percivali | reverse complement strand
TCTTCTTCTTCTTCTTCTTCTTCTTCTTCTTCTTCTTCTTCTTCTTCATAATAATAATAATAATAATATTATTATTAATTTTTATTAAGACTCTATTATATTTTTCATTTGCTTCAGGAGAATTTGTAGTTGCTTGTTGAAGCATGTTTATGATTGATGTCTGTGTCTGTGTGTGTGTATGTGTGTGTGTAGAGGTCAGAGGTGAATCCTGGGTGTGCATACATGTGTGAAGGTCAGAGGTTAACGCTGGGTGTCTACCTCAGCTGCTCTTCACTTTGTCTTCAGTAGGCCAGGCTGGCTGGACAGTGAGCTCCAGAGATCTGCCTGTCTTGACCTCCCCAGTGTTGGGATCACAAACACGAAGCACTGTGCCCGGCTTTTTATGCGGATCACAATCAGGTCCCCACACTTGTGCAGTAAGCAATTTATGGGCTGAGCCATCTTCTCATTCTTCCTTTAAAGTCCTTGATCATTTTAGCCTCTGATCCATTTTCAAATTGTTTGCTTGCTTGCTTTGTTTTCTTCTTTTGATCAAGTCTAATTCCCCCAGATCTTGGTAGGACGTTTTGTGTCCCATCTTCGACATTTTGCGTATGGAATAAGGAGCTCAGATTTCACTTTGTTTTTCTTTAGACATTCTCCTTGGCAATGGCCATGCCTTAATGTACAAGTTGGATAAAGTTGTGGACGACAGTGTCTATTTTGTTTCCTGCCGGGCCCTTCTTTCCTTAAAGAAGTGTTAAGTTGACCCCCACAGCTTCAGGGCAGACCAGTAGGGAGCAGGTTGCTCCCTTCTTGGCCCTGCTGGTAGCTTTCCCACAGCAATGGAGCCACACCTTGTATCATCTCATTGATCTGACCCAGGCCTAGGAGGACTAGAGAGCCAATACTCACTGTTGGTTGGTCGCAGAGCTAGAGCTGCCACTCAGCTGCCTAGTAGACCCTGCTAACATCATCTTTGTTCAGAGATTCTATGTGTGTGTGTGTGTGTGTGTGTGTGTGTGTGTGTGTGTATGCACTTACATATGTACATGTTTGTTTTGTATGTGTATGCACATGTATATGCATGTGTGTGTGCATGTCTGTATGTATATGCACTAGAGCATCGTGTACGTGTATACGTGTGGGTGCATGTGTGGGCTTGGGTATAAATGTGTGTGCATGTATACACATGTGTTCTGTGATTGTGTGTGTGTGTGTGTGTGTGTGCACATGTGGTGCACAGATGTACAGTATGTGTGGCAGTCAGAGGACAATCTAGGGTGTCATTCCTTGGGGACCTTCCACCGTTTTGTTTGAGACAGTGTCTCTTGCTGGCCCGGAACTTCACCCTGTAGGCCACTAGCTTCCAGGGACCTGTCTGTGTCTGTTGTAAGAGACATGTCTTTCTTAGCAGAAATGTTGAGCCTGCCAAAGGCCAATATTCCACAACCTGTCTCGAGAGAGTCTTGCTTAGGTGCCTGGTGCCTGTCTGCCCAACCGCTGGACCCTCCCACGTCTGGACTCTGTCTCACTGCTTCCCTTCGGTGCTGATGGTGAATTAGCCAATCTGTCAGATTATAAGGTCGAGCTCCTACCAGGGGGACATAACACAGTCATCAGCTGCGTTAGACCAAAAACTCAGTGGAATTCCCATCCCTGTGTGTGTGTGCTTGCCAGCCTCCTTTGGGTCCTGACACAAGAGAACACCCTCGTCTCAGAAAGAAACTGCCTTGCCACTGGGTTGCTTTCACTTTCTTTGCAGCACGCTGAGGATGTTCCTCTTGAACCCCACCTCCCCTCCCATCCACTGGGATTACAGACATGTATCTGGGTACCTGATTGTCTGTGTGGGTTCTGGGGAATCCAGACTCAATTCCTCAAGCTTGCAAGGTGAGCATTTTCACTGACTGGTCCCTCTTTGCAGCCCCAAGAGTTGTCTTGTGTTCTGTATGAGAGAGGGGGTCTGGGAGGAGGCAGGGGTACTCCATTGTGCCCAGAGCAGAACCTCCTGTCTTCAAATAGGTGCGATAGCAGCTTACACCACAGAACCAACTTCAAAGGAGCTAAGGTCTTAATATGTGTGAAATTATACTGGAAAATGTCATTTTATTATTATTATTATTATTATTATTATTATTATTATTATTGTTATTGTTATTATTATTATTATGTTGCTATGGTTGTTACTTCCAAGACTGACATCTAGCAAGATATAGCTTGAGGACGGAAGGGATAAAAGTGGCGCTGCGCCTCCACATTCATCAATCAACTTAATATTGGTGAAAACAAACTTGACATCGGGGTCAGCTCTTGGCCGCCTCTTTCTCTGTTTCTTTTGAGTCTGTGGTGACCTTTTGCTTGGCGAGCAGTAACCCTGGAGGGATGCTAGAGGAAAGCGGAGATTAGGTTCCTGGCCAGGAACGAGAAATAAAGTATCTTTAAAGGAGCTCCATAAACCAGGATAATTGAATGCAGTAAGGATTGTAGTGGGGCAGGGCAAAAAGTGGTGTCTACAGTGCCATTCCCAGGAAAGCAATCACACAGGAAAATGATACCAGCCTGGGAGACAGAGGAGGAGGTGGAAGGGACCCTAGAGTTGATGGGGACAGCCTCCCAGAACGGACAGTCTCTGCTGTGACTCAGCTGTGCACATAGGACAGAGGTTAATTTTGGAGCTCTCAACATCCTAATCAAGATGCTATGAGCTCAGGCTAGGGAGGTTACCCAGTGGGTGAAGTGCTTACTGGCCAAGCAGGAGGACCGGAGTTTGGATCCCCAGTCCCCATGTTAAAAACTGAGCATAACAGAGTTCACCTGTAACCCCAGCACTGTGTGTGTGTGCATGTGTATGTGTGTGTGTGTGTGTGTGTGTGTGTGTGTGTGTGTGTGTATGTATGTGTGTCAGGTAGAGCCTGGGGCTTCCATAGCCAGAACAGCCTAACTGGTGGGTGCCAGTTTAGAGAGAGACCCTGTTTCACAAAGTGATATGGTCCCTCCCAGCTTTCTTTCTCCTCCCCCTTTTTCTTTTATCAGACAGAATCTCAGCCTGTGCTGGCCTTGAACTCATGATCGTTCTGCTTCAGTCTCCTAGTGCTGGGACGACAGGCACATCTTACCATGCCCAGCATCCTCCTAGTTTTAACAGAGACAAGAGGCCACAGAGCATATGGACCATGCATGGCCACTGGGTTGGAAGGGGATGGTCCTCAGCTGCTCTGTTAACTGTCAGTAGCATATACAGCAGACTGTAACAGCTAGACACACAGCCCAGGTGGCCAGGTGCATGCACGCACGCATGTGTGTAGTATGTAGTGTGTACTTATTTTTATGTACATGAGGAGGTATGTGTGCATGTATTTGGAGGTTAGAAGTCAATGCTGGGTGTCTTCCTTGGTTGCTCTCTAACTTATTTCTTAAAACAGGGTCTTTCGCTGAAGCAGGAGCTCAGGAATTCAGCTAGACTGGTTGGCCAGTGTTCTCCAGGGATCTATACCTCCCCCCCCCCACCCCCGTGCTGGGGTTACAGACACAGCACAGCAATTGGCTTGTATGTGAACACAGGTCCCCATGCTAGCACATCAAACACTTCACCCACCGAGACCCTCCCTGCCCCAGGCAGGCAGTTTTGAGAGGGAGCCACAGTCCAAACTTGGAGGGCATATGCATGTATGCATGTGAAAGGAATAGCTGTTCATGCCGGAGTGTACCTCATTTGTGTGTTGGCTCCAATTAATAAAACACAATCCCCAACCCTGCGTAGACAGAGTTGATGTTCTCCACACATCAGCGCTGGTCCAACAGGCTGCCAGTTTACAGCCACTGCTCTCTGGAAACCACCCAACAATGCCGCATTTATTAAGTAATAATTCATCTGTTTCCCCATATTTTATTTATCAAAGACCTCTGTAACTGTCAAGCAGAAGTTCTTATCAGCAGGAACTGACCAGCGGACAAGTGTTACCTTCCAGCCCAATGATAAATCTCGGCCGACCAGGAAACCGTGACATTTTAATTAGCTGGAACATTCTTATCAGCAAGTCTGTCCAGAACATGCCATTTCACATTGTTTGTGAACCCCTAATTGGGAACGCCTGACTCAGTCCTTGCAGGGCCACCTCAGTCACACAGGCCCTTCCTTGTTATTTTACCTTGGCGGCGGCTGCCCTTGTATTATTCAACAGAGAGTAGTGCAATCGGGGCTGAACTCCTCAAATGCTGAAACTAGGGAAAGAAAAAAGGGTTCTTTATGCTGCAGCGTTGGCAAAAAAGTACGCGCGCGCGCGCGCGCGCGCGCGTGTGTGTGTGTGTGTGTGTGTGTCCCCGTCCATGTGAGCGCATGTACACATGCATGTAGACATGCATTCATATGCTATAGGTATGGAGGCTGGAGATCAATGTTGCGTGTCTTCCTCTATCATTCTGCGCCCTAGTTTTTGAGGCAGGGTCTGTCACCGCGCATGGAGCTCATTGCTTTAGCTAGACTGGCTGCTCAGTGAGTCTCAAGGTCCTCTTGTCTCCACTGAGCTATAGCTGGGATTACAGGCACTTGCCACCACACCTTTCTTTTATGTGGGAACTACAGGTCTGAACTCAGGTGCTCATGCTTATATGAGCAACAGCTTTACTCACTGAGTCATACAGAATATATATGTATGTATATACATACATATGTATATATACATACACACATATCTGAAGTATAATATATACATGCATATATATGTATGTAAATGTCAAATTAAGCATAGAATAGATGGAAAGTTGTCTCTTGTTCAGGGTCATGTTGAACCTTCGGGATCCTGTAGTGGAGGCTATAACCACACAAAGACACTCACTTGTCTTCCATGTGTCACTACAGGCAAAGTGATGATGCTTCCAAGGCCAGGATCAGACAAAGCAAGTGCGTGGGGCTGCTTTCACACTGGCTTCCGAGCAGTCAGGTGTTGTCGGATTCAAAACGTAAGGGGCTCCTTGATCCTGGCTAGAATGAGTAACTAATATATGCTGCTTTTGTGTGACTGTGGCCAAAATGCTTGGGAACAACTTAAAGGGAGGGAGATTTCTTTTGCTCATAGCTTCCGGCGGGGGAGGGGTATCCAAACCTTTGACATTGTGACACGGTGCTGTTCTTTACAAAGCTCACTGGGGAGGGCTGTACAATTGAGTTCTCATCTAGTTTTTCAAGTAGGTTTTTGCCTGCAAATGTTCTTGCGTGTGGTATATGAGCATATGTGTGTGTGCAGATGTGCATACTTGTACATGTGTGTGCAGAGGCCAGAGGAGTGTCCTTTTGTATCATTATTTACTATAATCCTTTGACACAAGGTCTCTCATTGGACCCAGAGCTAAGCAAGAGGCTAACCACATCAACCCTCCTGTCCCTGTCCCTGATCCATAAGTGCTGTGCTTACAGATGCATGCGTAGCTGTGTCCAGCTTTTTACATGGGTGCTGGAGACTCAGAGTCAAATTCTCACGGTTATGCAGCAAGCACTCTTACCCACGGAGCCATCTCCCCAGCCTGCCATGTTGTCTCGGGTAACTCTGTGACTTTGAGATGAGCTGCATTCATAGCTATCCTCAGATGCATGTGGCTCAAGGTTGGACATGCCTTCTTGGATAGCTCAGTCCGTGGTTTGTTTGACATCATGCCAGCTGGGGTGTGTGGTACCTCATGGCAGAGAGAATGGAGAGAGAGAGAGGGAGAGAGAGAGAGAGAGCGAGAGAGAGAGAGCGAGAGCGAGAGAGAGAGAGAGAGAGAGAGAGAGAGAGAGAGAGAGAGAGAGACGCCTCCAAGGACCTACTCTAGTGAGATCTACTTCCTCCCCTAGACGCTGTCTCATCAAGTTTCTAGAAACCTCTAAGATGATACTATCATCAGGGACCCAGGAATTCAGCATATGAGTCTGTGGAGGGCACTTCAAATTTATATTCAAATTATAATGAGGAATATTCTGGAACTCACCCTCGTGGATTTCATTTGGAGAGAAGTGGAACACTGCTGCATTGTTGTCAAAGTAGCTGTGTTTCTTATCATGCTGGCCTTGGTTTAGACTAGAGAGGTGAGGGCTGGCCTCTGGGTAGCCAATCAGATTCCCCATACTAGGGGCTGATGGGATAGCTCAGGGCTTGTCTTGCAAGCATGAGGAGCTGAGTTGATCCCCAGAACCCACATTAAGAAAGCTAAGTGTGGGGTTGGAGAGATGGCTCAGAGGTTTAGAGCACTAACTGCTCTTCCAGAGGTCTTGAGCACATGGTGGCTCATAACCATCTATAATGGGATCTAATGCCCTCTTCTGGCCTGCAGGTGGACATGCAGGCAGAACACTGTGTCCATAATAAATAAATAAATAAATAAATAAATAAATAAATAAATATCTTTGAGAAAATGAAAATGAAAAGAATGCTAGGTGTGAGGGCGCACATTTGCAATCTCAGTGCTGAGGAGACAGACAGAAGGGCACCAGGGGCCTCCTCACCTGTTTTCTTCCCTTTGGAGTCAGGCCACAGATACGGGCCAGCATACCTCCAAGCTCCTCTGGACCTCTCTTTTCATACACAACCTCTATTCCTGCAACTATCTGTGTGTCCCTACAATTCACTGTAAAGAGACACGAAAACCTGGGAACTCCAGTGCCTTCCCTCCAGACTCCAGTGCATGCCCAGGACAAGAGCAGGGAGACAGGAGAATGGAGGAGCCACACAGGAAGAGGGCAGACACCTTGTACAGAAGGGAAGAGTCACGACCATGTGACCGGAGACCACAGTTGACATACCTCAACTTGAGCCCAGTTAAAAGTTGGGGCTCCATGTCTTACGAACTGAAAGAAACCCCAGGAAGCGTCCCCAAACTCAAGAACCATAGCTCTTGGGGGACCCCATGGGAAGTGTTCTTTTTTGCCCCAAGAAAAATCAATCATAGATTTTGCAAGGAAAACCTTCGTTTGGAAAGAGCATTGGCAGGGGGGGGTGGGGGAGGCTGGGTCTTGGATGGGGAAGAAATGGTTGCAGGTAGTGTCACCATCCTGGCAGGAGTGAGGGTATCCTCAAAAGACACTTATACTCCTCCCTCCAACCATCAGATCGCTGACAGAACGCACCCCAAATGACCTGGAATTTCTCCTTCTCTCTCATACTCTCATCCTGGGAGAAGAAAAAGGGAGCCTGGGAGCCAGCCAGAGAAAAGTTGTGTTTCTAGGAAGAGAAAGTTGTCTCCTAGGAAGAGATTTCACACAGTTCTGAGAATTTGTCAGACCACCTTGCAGGAGAGACCGGAGCTAGACAATGGGAGGGTGGATGGGGGGCAGGGGAGGAGGTCGGGAGTAGGGGTGGGGGTGGGGAGTAGGAGGGGGAGTGGGGAGTAGGGGTGGGGTTGCGGAGTAGGAGGGGGAGTGGGGAGTAGGGGTGGGGGTGCAGAGTAGGAGGGGGAGTGGGGAGTAGGGGTGGGGGTGGGATGGGCAAAGCCTTGTGTTGATCTGCTTTGATATTTAAACCTAGGCTTCCTGCCAGAATTTAGAGGTGGGGGAGAGGAGAGGTCACTTGGTTCCTCATTTGACCTGCCAAGGACTGGTGTGCCTAGGTTGTTAGTGCTGGGCGGAGGGTGCTGGCGAGCGGGGCCAGGCTCTGAGGCAACGATCTCCCAAGGATGCTGCTTGATATGAACCAGAAACTCTTCAGGTGTCTCGAGGTTAGGCAAAAAGTCTTTTCTTTTACCGGATGAATAAACAAAGCTAGAGAGAGCCGGTGAGAAGAGGCAGGGGGACAGGTGCAGAGACAGGCCTGTGCCAGTGAGGAGCTCTGTAAGGGGCCATTCTGTCCTGGCTCCATCCACGGAGGGATTAGTAAGCGTTTGGTTCCTCTTTGTCCATGGAGACAAGCAGTTGCACTCATCGCTTGTAAAATAAACAACGGGAGAATTTGTATGAGCTGTGTGGCTTTGTCCTAGACCAGTGGTTCTCAACCTGTAGGTCGTGACCCCCTCTGGAGGCTCTACAACCCTTTGGCAGGGATCACTTAAGAACCTAAGAAGACCATTGGAAGACAAAGATATTTACAGGATGACTTGTAACAGTAGCAAGATTACAGTTATGAAGTAGCAGCAAAATTAACTTTATGGTTGGGGAGGGGGAGATCAGCACAACCTGAAGACCCGTATTGAAGAGTCACAGCACTAGGAAGGTTGAGAAGCACCGCTCTTCACAAAGAAGGCTACCCAGGCACACAGCCTGTGACCTTCCTTGACCTGGCACACTCCTCACTCCAGTCAGTGCCTTCCCTATGGCAGGCTCTGGCCTGTTGAAAATCCCAAATTGTCTCCACTGGGGGAAATGCACCTGTAACAACAGACTGGGAACCGAGTTTGCTGCATTGGAAAACTCACACGTATTTCCATTTTACAATAAAATAGTATTTATTGTTGCCTGTATAAATGTTCATATCCCATCTACCCCAAGTTCCCCAGGCGTGACTCTGGATTGGCACCGTTTGGATCGAGTCATCCCACGGGCAATTTGATCCTTCTGCTCCACGCGGCAAAAGCCAGCAGAAGTGAGGGGTTTGTCCCCAATTTGCACAAGAGGAAACCGTGACACCCAGAGAAGGCAGAGAAGGTGCTCCACTGGCCAAGGTTGCTGAGCTGGGATTTCAGTGGGCTGGGATCTGGGCTGCTGCGCTCTCTACTCTCACCACCAGGGTGGCACCAACTTGTCACCCGCAGATGATGGTCTCTGTCTCTCTGGTAGGTGAAATAGAGACAGGACCTAGGTGGAGCGAATGGTTCAGAAAGTAAGCAGCCAGGGGCTAGGTTTGCGCGGACTTCCAAGTGGTCCATTTTCAGCTGACGTATCGGCTAGGGCTGGGTAGGTGGATTACTAAACATACTGTTCTGCATGCAAATATGATGACCTGAAGATGATCTCCAGCACCTATCCCAAAAAGCCAAGCTAAGTTACGGTGGCATATTCCTGTGACTCCGATGCTGGGACAAACAGAAACAGGGGGATCGCTAGGACTCGCCTATCAGCCAACCTAACCCAATTGGTGAGCCCCAGGTCTCAGGGGGGAGACTCCTAAAATTAGGTGGATGGCTCCAGAGGAATAACACCTAAGGATGACCTCTGGCCTCACGTGTGTGCGCTCATCTGCCTATACATCTGTGCATGGGCACACGTATGTGTGCTCTCTCTCACACACACATACACATACATATATGCATGCTTGCATACATGCTCAGAGTCGTTTACCTTGAAGAAGGCAAATGGGTGTGTATGTTTCTAGGAACAGCACTGTAGGAAGGACCACTGACCCCTGGGTCACCCCAAAGCCACCAGCCATCTCAGCATCGGCTTTGGGAGCAGGGCCCCCTTTAAGAGCTTCTCGGAGTAAATGAACTTGAGATTTCATTAAGATAGCTATTGTGAAAGCAATGGGGGCAGTCTGGCTGAACAGGTTTCCAGGCTCAGGGTAGTTTTTTAGAGGTACTTGTATTAGAATAAGAATAAACCGAGTGTGGTGGCACATACCTGCAATCCCAGCCCTTGGAGGTAGAGGCAGGAAGACCAAGAATTCAGTGGCAGCCTTGGCTGCGTAGTGAGTTAAAGGTTAGCCTATCTTTAAAAAAAAAAAAAAAAAGTTAAGGGTCTGGAGAGATGGCTCAGAGGTTAAGAGCACTGGCTGCTCTTCCAGAGGTCCTGAGTTCAATTCCCAGCAACCACGTGGTAGCTCACAACCATCTATAATATGATCTGATGCCCTCTTCTGGCATGCAGGTGTGCATCCAGGCAGAGTATTGTATACATAAAAATAAGTAAGTCTTTTTTTAAAAAAAGTAAAAAAAAAAAAAAAAATCAAAAAAAATTAACCCACACAAACAAATGAACACCAACACAATCAATCAACCAATCAACCGATAACATAAGATTAGTGTCCGTCAGATCATCACCTCTCTACAAGCAAGCCACCTCCCTTGAAGGCCCTTTAACTGGTGGGGAGGGGGATGGGGGTAGGGGATGAGGATGGGGGGTGGGGAGGGGGGCGAGCAGAACTGTTATTTCAGGCTTTACTCCGAAGTGGAACAGGGCCAGTGTGAGGACTTAGCAGTAAGTGAGCCCTACTGTGTGCTGGGCTCTGGGAGCATGCCTCAAACTGAAATCATGTTTAGCTAATTTCTCTTTTCCTTTTTCTTTTTCCTCCCTTCTGTTCCTTTATTCTTCCTTCTTTTTGAAAGAGGTTTTTAGTGTGGCCCCTTGTCGGTCTTGATCACAGGAATGTACCATCACGCTCTGTCACCTCTAATTCTTTTGTTTGTTTTCTTTCTTTCTTTCTTTCTTTCTTTCTTTCTTTCTTTCTTTCTTTCTTTCTTT